>OX387315.1:1200000-2400000 GCA_947562085.1 Eudonia lacustrata | reverse complement strand
CGTGGCATGTTCACGTGTCGGCAAATCATCCGCTTTATTTGTTCTTGCGCCTGATAAAAAAAATGTCGTATATCACAAGGTGCTTCAATGAAGAGAATTAAACCGAGTGCATCCCATGCTGCACAATATCTACACATATTAATTCAATCATGTCTTGCTGACACGCGATTGATATACTTAACTTTTGTACGTTTTTATTTCTTTTTGTGTTATTATCTTAATAAAGTAGTGAACTTAATATTAATTTTGTATTCATTGTATTACTTTTTTGTTATTGTATTTTTTATTTAGTTATTTTATTTTATTTTATTTAGTTATATTTTTTTGTTTTTTTTATTTTTTTTTTAAATGTTGTGATTGTCCTTTACATTTTTGTGTTTTTTATTTGTGATGGAAAGTGTCTTTTTATGATAGGGCATTTTCCAATATTTATGACGCTTTAAGGGAGAAAAGAGCTGGACACTTGCTGAGTTTCTTGCCGGTTCTTCTCAGTACAAGATCTCCCGCCCAGAGCAGATAGACTTACGAACCGATGGCATAAAATGACGTTCATACGAGCTATTTGTAGCCTAAACTGAATAAATGATTTTGAATATTGAATATTGAATATTGAATATTGAACATTGAATATTGAATATTGAATATTGAATATTTGAATATTTCATAAAATCATAAATTAAATTCAGCTAATTTGGAACACGACATTTATTGACTGTTAGGTGGTACAAAGTTCGCCGGGTCAGCTAGTATTATAGATAATAAATGGTATTTAGCATTGTGTTCACGAAAGATTTACTGCACCGGTAACGGTAAAGTTTTTATAATTGTATAACTTTTGTTGTGTTAACACGTTCACTGCGTGAATGTTTTTCCCTGCCTTTCCGTTAGAACTGCATCGGGCTCATTAGATCCAATGCTGAACTTTTCTATGTGCGTTACAAGGTCAAAAAGACCCGGTGGACTTCTCTGTGTAAAGGTATGATTATCTATGTATTAAAGATAGTTTAACTAAAAAATATTTTTGAAATATGTTTCGAACGCAATAATTAACCTACAACTAGATTCGTAAGTCGATCTGACTAGTACATCTTTTATAAAAAATCGATCATCGGGTCGTTTCGATCCGATAAACGCACTGATAGGCAACATATATCGACTAAAATTAGTGATGTACCTAAGTAATAAAACAACGATATCGAAACAAAATTTATATGTATTCTTAATTATATGTATTATAGTAACATTTGAGTTATGTTTTTCGTTGAAACATTCGCGGCATAATATTTTTCAACAAAGTGCGCATATAGTTGTAACCTTCTTCACTTTATTATTAGCTTGCTTGCTATTTAAATTTTCCGCAATTTATCGTAACATCCTGCACAATTTCTTTTTTTGTCACCTATTTCGTATTTATGGGTAGAAGTGGAATTTGAGACAGAACTTGCAGAGTTTTTTCTATTTTGCAGAGGTGTTTTCGTAAATTTTTCTATAACTCGCTCCGTAAATTCTTTTTTGGAGTTTTTTTTATCGGTTTTTACATTACAAACAATTCAAGAATTTATTAAAGCTGTTCCAAATAATAATAAAAATTGCACTTTGATAAAGCACTGCACTAGGTCAACTGATCAGTAATCTAACTAGATTACTGATCAGTTGACCTAGTGCAGTAATCTAACTAGATTACTGATCAGTTGACCTAGTGCAGTAATCTAACTAGATTACTGATCAGTTGACCTAGTGCAGTGCTTTATCAAAGTGCAATTTTTATTATTATTTGGAACAGCTTTAATAAATTCTAGTGCGGTTATCGGGTCATCTAGCGTCGGGTCTCGTCGACCCGATAAACGCACTAGATAAAAAAAATTTACTTGTGGTCGGTATCGGGTCGAATGGATCCGATAAGGGTTTTTTCTTAATACGTAATATATTTTAAGAAACAATGTCAAGCCTATAACTATCTCTTTCCTATACACTAGGGAACCTATTTAAATTGGTGCCGCACCAGAGTAAGATGCACATTTTTGTCACCGCACCGTAGGCTAGATGAGCATCGGATACTTTCCACCCGATACCGCAGTGAACGTGTTAAACACAAACAACCAAGTTTTCTTTGTATTCCGACACAAAGTACTTATGTGTTTAGACATAAACTGAAAATGCATAATGTTCATGGCCATAATCGTCACTTGCCATAAGTTTTTATAGCATAACTTCATAACGCATATCATCATATGGCCGAAATTTGTAAGGCATAATCATGAAAAGGCATAATTGCAATAATCATAATTAACAAAAGGCATAATTTAAATTTGCCATAACATTTAAAAGGCATAATATTCAAAAGGCATACATATTATCATACACCTTATCATGCATGCATGCAGCAAGCATGCAGCAAGCATGCAGCAAGCATGCAGCAAGCATGCAGCAAGCATGCAGCGAGCATGCAGCTAACAAGCATGCGGCATGCAAGTAGCATGCAAGCAAGCAAGCAGCATGCAAGCAAGCATGAAGCATGCAAGCAAACAAGCAGCAGGCAAGCAAGCTAGCAGCATGCAAGCAAGCATGAACCATGCAAACAAGCATGCAACATGTAGCAGGCATGGTTTCTGTCACGGCTCCGGCGGTGCGGGGCTCCGGCGTTCCCACGCGGGCCGCCTCGCCCCTCCGCGCCTACGCGCTTCTAAATTACACTCTAGGGGTAGGACAGACAAGACTACGTGGAGTCGGATTTGCAGCAATTCGTTTCTGTCACTGACTTTTGTAGCACAACATTACTAAAAACACAACGTATTAACTTTTTAGAACTATATTTTAAATCAAATTAAGGTTAAAATGCTATTTAATTAAAAAAATACACAATTTAACTTAGTAAAATTATAGCAAGTGAATAATATACGTAATGTTATTATAAGAAGTGTATTTAGACCAAGTAAAAATTATTTCCAATGAACTTTACATCCTTTGAAATTTGTTCATTTGTAATAGTCTGAAATGAAATACGGGGTTAAAACAACTTAAGATTAGATTAGATTTAGATTAGTTATGCATAGTAAAGTTATGCTTAATAAAATTATGTCAAACAAAAATATAGATTTTAACGATTATGATTTTTTACATTATGCCTTTTAACAATTCTGCGTTATTATGTTTATGCATAATAAAGTATTATGCCAAAAAATATTATGCTTTTTGATTTTTATACCATACCTATGATGTATGACAATCGAAATTATGACAATAAACAGTATGCGTTTTAAAGTGTCACCGTTTACGTGGTGTTTACTTTTCAATTTATTAATTTCAGATAACAGAGATCCAATTATTGTTAATAACAATGTGCACTTAATAACATATGTATGTTTGTTAGTACATTTTAATTCAAAAATTCAATAATACAAATAACAATAATTCATAAAGTAATTACAATAATTCAATAATTCATAAAGTACTTATATTATTTTATTTATTTACTTGTCAGTACATGAACCATACAACAATGGTTCACGTACTGACAATCAAATCTGTTCGCAAACATGTTTAGGATGCTGTTGGGGCTACCCCGAACCCTGCGCACCAGGGATGTGCACCGTTTTCGCATGGTTGTGTAGAAACAGTCCACCCGCGACTCGGCGAACATCCCCGATGCGCTACAGTGCCGAGGCAGCCCCATCAGCACCCTAAACGCATTATTATATTGTACACGAAGGGCGCTGTACTGTTTCAAGCTGCAGGCATAGAGGATCGTACAAATGCCCTAAATAGGGTAATTTTGACGCCCCTCGAACACCGTGCGAACCTGCGGGCTATCATACTGGCCCTTACAGACAGCGCCCTTCGTTCTCTTTCTAGTCAGCATCGTCTCTCAGGTCAGAGGTTACCAAGTGCCCGAGATATTTAAATTGTTCCACTCTTTTGAGTAGGTACTGTATTATACAATTTAATAGCAGGTATTCTATCTGGGCACTTCCCCCTGGCCCTAAAGACCATACATTCACTCTTTTTTACGTTTTAGAGCAAACCGTGACACTGTGCATACCGTTCACAAATTCCCAGCAGTTTAGATACCCCACAGTCAGAAGCACTCAGCAGGACCATGTCGTCCGCGTAACTGATATTATATTTCAATTGTTAATTACGAAATACATAATATACAACGAAATTGATGTTATTTTCCCGTAGAGACTAAGATATTAATAGATATCCCTTTTTACCTTTGTTACCGACCAGCAGCGTTACAGCCTCTTTGGATTTCTCTTTGGTCTACCTTCCAAATTCTAAGTTTGAGTGACATCTTTTATATCAAAAAATATATGTGAACAGTTGACAATAAACTGCTATATCCTTGCCAAAATACGAGTACGAGATCACTCTCTTTGTGAATGTGGGTTGGACGAAGGAACCACAGACCACATTTTTTTAACTGCCCTAAATTTTACTATTCTTTGTATGACGTTCTGCCCCCTGAAATTCCACGCCCTATCAACTTTCAAACACTTCTTTGTCACCTAGATTACTCTCATATGTCTCTTTAGATAAAATACATACATATACATGAGATTAAACTATAAGTATGTCCATATCTATACTATATAATTTATATATTTTTCCTGGTCATTACATCTATAACTTCTCTCCTACCCGTTAGCATCCTCTTTTTATGTCTGTGTCCTGTGCTGTCCTTAACAAGCTAATTAGTTAGTTAATAGCTTAGTTTCCAACCACCATATTTATTTATTTATTTACTTAAAACCAAACAAAATTATTTTAACCGAACATTCTCCGAACGAAATGACCAATAAAAGTTGTAGTTGGCAAAATACATCTCAACATCAAGAGATGTGAACGCCATTAATATAAAAAAAAAAAAAAAACTGCTATATCGGGAAAAAGTGGTCTCATTGGTCGTGCCCTATCCTCAATATTGGTGTCAGAAGTGTGTAGTTTGAGCTATGCCCATCACTACACGATCACGTAGTATCTTTTCAAAAAAATGTGACCCGGTAAGTAACCTACGAGGTAGCGCATCTATCCATGGTGCCCTAGCATCAGCGCTCCCCCGTAGGTCCAATTCCACAGTGGAGAGTGCTTCATTGCGGGTTAGCGCTTCTAACCATGGTGCCCTAGCACCAGCGCTACCCCGTAAGTCGCACTCCACATGCCACAGTGACCAGATAACTACTCCTTCTAATAATTTCCGTACCATTGTCGACCAAAGCGCCCCAGCGCCGACCAGCCATAGCGAAGCTAGTCCAGCTTTTGCTTCTTCTGTATTAGAATCGTGTAAGCATACTGCAGGTTCTCATTCCGCAAGCACCGTAAAAGCACTACAGCACGCTGCCCAAGTTAAACATGCTCGACGCCTAGCCGAAATTGAAGCCGAGCGTAAAAAGGCTCTGGCAGAGCTTGAGTTACAAGCCGAGCTCGCCGCCATCACGCCAGCCAGCCACTCTTCGCGTTCATCGAGGACAAGCTACGTGGAGCAGTGGTTAGCAAACTCGGATAATTTAAGCGTAGTGTCAGACCGTGCTAACATGCATCCTTGTTCTAGAGATAACGTTCCACCTAAATTCTGTGGTGATGCGGCACATAATCTACATCTGTGCTCGTTTCCTGAGCCTCCTGTGCTGGATGGTAGCGGTCTCATTGAGTATGCTGAGCACAACCGGCAACCCCTGCCGCGCACTAGTGCCGTTGAGGAGGATGTGGGCCATGTCAGGAGGAACTTAAACACCACTCCACAAGCAGGGAACATGTTAGGCACACACCACCTTAGTGAAAATTGTAACTTATATAACAAAAATAAAGATAACAATGAAACAACAACACGATACAATGAAATAACTTTACTCGCCAACGCCATTGCGGACCTCGGAAGAAAAAACAATTTTAAGGTAAGTGACCTCCCTAAGTTTGATGGTCGCGCACTGGATTGGCTGTCGTTCAGAAGGGCCTTCGAGCAGTCGAAAGGCCACTTTTCGCCGAGCAACAACATCGCTAGGATCGCCTCCGCACTTCATGGGTCAGCTAAGGAAGCTGTCGCCTCTCTTCTTCTTTCCGCCGGCGACCCAGAGGTGGTGATAAAAGCCCTCGAGAACAGGTTCGCCCAACCTGAATTTATTGTTCTCCAACAACTGGCACTGGTCAGGAGTTTGCCGAGGCTCGGTGTGTACGACAGTGCACACGAACTCAACATCTTCGCGTGTCGCGTACGTAACTGTGTTGAAATAATACGCCTCAAATCAGCCCGAGTACCTCGCAGCCCCTGAGCTAGTTCACACAATAATTGGTAAGTTGACCCCGTTATTGCGGTCCAGGTGGATCGACTTTGCGGCATCTCATCATCGTCCCGGTAATTTTAAACTCGAAATTTTAGCAGATTTTTTGGAAAACGAAGCAAATTTACATGTGAAATTTGGTTTATTTTCTATGCCGTCAAATCAATCCACCAATGTCAAGACGCAAAACGTCACTAAAATGCCAGTGACAATGACTTCTCATAGAAGTCATTGGCCAGCCAGAGATAATGTATATGCCGTCCCATCCGTCAAACCACAGAATAGTAATGAACCATATAAGTACTGTCAGTCTAAGAGTCACGGTATGACAAATTGTAAAGAGTTTCTATCTCTCAGTATTGACGACCGCTGGCAGTGGGTTATAGAGAATAAGGTTTGTCGTAGGTGCCTTAAAAAGGGTTCCCATCAGTACATGACATGCAAAGTCAAGTGTGCAGTTGACGGATGTAGGTACAGTAAGCGACACCATACAACGTTACACCTTAATGCAAATTCAGCTCCCGCTTATGTCGCCGTACCGTCGTCGTCGAACGATACTTTTGTACAGTCGAATGCAGAAGGGTCCTGCTTTAAAACTGATCCTAACATTTTAGATAATTCACAGTCTGTCACTATCGCGCATAACTCAATGCCTTCTGTTTCCGTATCACCGAATCTTAAGCCACTTCTTAAAATTGTAGCGGTTACTATTACCGGGCCAAAAGGTACTATGGATACATTCGCCCTCCTTGATGATGGAAGTTCCGTGACGCTTTTAGATCAATCAGTAGCTGATTCACTAGGTGCCGCGGGAACTAAACACGCGATCGAAATCAACTGTATTGGTGGGCTGAGTAAGAAAACTGAGACAAGTAGTGTAACTATACAAATGAAGGGAAAGTATAGCTCAAACATTTACGAAATTGTGGCGCGAACTATACCAAACTTAAGTATTAAAAGTCAGTCTGCTGCCTTTAATGATATTACACAATTTAATCATTTGACCGATATTATACACTTTATCGGTTATGACCAAGCGAAGCCGATGCTGTTGATTGGAGCAGACAACTGGCACCTGATGTTGCCGCAAGCTGTCCGTCAGGGTTCCCGTTGTCAACCAGCCGCAGCTTTAACGTCGTTGGGCTGGGTTTTGTTTGGTCATCTGCCCCATTCGCATCACACTTGCAACCTTATCACCAATATCGAAACATCATATCATGCAGATTCTAATACAAGTGATCTCGACTCCATCTTGAAAAACTATTTTAAGATGGACTCAATTGGGATAGCGCAAGTGGCGCATCGAAATTCGAACGACAAGCGCGCCATTCATATTTTAGAGGCTACCACAAAGCTCCTTGACTCCGGCATGTTTGAAACAGGACACCTATGGCGTGATGGCATCTCGCATATCCCAAACAGCCGTGAGCTGGCCTTGTCCCGCTTCACCAGCCTAGAACGCAAGATGGCTAAGGATAACTCATACGCGGAAGCTTATAAGGCAAACATGCGAGGTGTCATCGACAAGGGGTACGCCGAACTTTGTTCTGAGTCGAAACCGGTAGGCAATGTCTTGTGGTATCTTCCACATTTTGGTGTCATCCATCCCCATGAGAAAAAACTGCGCGTCGTCCATGACGCGGCAGCAAAATGCGCGGGCGTTAGCCTCAACTCCTTACTCTTGACGGGGCCAGATCTGCTCCAACCCTTGCTGGCCATAGCCATGCGTTTCAGGGATGGGCCAATCGCACTAACCGGGGACATCAGGGAAATGTTTCCGCAAGTTAAGATCAGACCCGAGGATAGAGATGCTCAGCGCTTCCTTTGGAGGGATAACCCAGGAGCACCAATATTAGAATACCGAATGTCTTCGATGATATTTGGCGTTGCGTCAAGTCCTTGCACCGCGCTATGGGTGAAAAACAATAATGCCCTTCGTTTCCAAGCGCAACACTCTGAAGCGGTCAGGGCTATCATCGAAGACCACTATATGGACGACTACTTGGGAAGTTTTGACAGTACCAGCGAAGCTGCCCAACGAGCTTTAGAGTTAGTTTCGATTCATAAGGCAGCTTACTTCGAAATGCGCTCGTGGGTATCCAATCGAAAGGAAGCGTTGGCGCTGATCCCCTCCGAGCTGCACGCAAGTGATGTTACCGAGGTAGGACTAGGACCGTCATCCCCATCTCAAGTTCGTGTTCTTGGCCTGACTTGGAACGTCAAGGAAGATAAACTTTGTTTCGTGAAATCTCTTCCTAAATTACCTGTGAAATTTTGCAAACGCTCTGTCTTGTCTTTGTTAATGTCTATTTATGATCCGTTTGGTTTTCTACTCCCGATCATTATGAAAGGTCGTGTGTTATTTTAGAGGACGTGGAGATTGGGTATTAACTGGGACGATGAGTTGCCAAGTGCACTAATCGAACAATGGAAAACCTGGTTCCACGAAATAAAGACGTTGAACGAACTTTCTATCCCTCGTTGCTATATGCCCGAAACGCTAAATATCGTAAATTTGCAGCTTCATGTTTTCGCAGACGCGAGCGAAAAAGCATACGCATGTGTGGCCTATTGGCGATTCACTCTCGCAGACCGTAGTGTACATTTGTCGTTAATCGGGGGAAAAGGTCGTTTAGCTCCACTTAAGCCTGTCTCGGTTCCTAGATTGGAATTACAGGCAGCCTTAATTGCTTCACGTTTTTGCGCATTCATAATCGACGCTCACAGACGGAAGCCCAACCAAACTTTCTAATGGTCGGACTCCTTAACTGTTTTAAGGTGGATTCAGAGTGACGCCTGTACGTTTAAAGCTTTCGTATCTTTTCGTGTGGAAGAAATCGCCGAAACGACGAACATACAAGATTGGAAGTACGTCCCCACAGCTTTAAACCTCGCAGACGACCCTACTCGTGAGACTTCATTAACGTCATCATCCCGGTGGTTCAGTGGCCCTCCATTCCTATTACTTCCGCAGTCGGACTGGCCCCATGAACTACTTATCAATGTCCCTCCGGTTACCGAAGAACTTAAGATGAATTCCGAATCGGTGGGACACATAACCCTAGAGCAGCGGCGTAACTTACCTTCACCGGTAGTTGACGACCACCAACGTTTCAGTAGGTGGATGCGTCTCCTACGCGCGACAGCCCGAGCTCATCAATGCGCGAAAATGTTTCGGCCAACATTACGCCAAAATTTGGTCTCACTTAGAGATAAAAACACAAATGTTGAAAAAATTTCCACGAGCAGGGTTTGAACCTGCACCCTTCTGACATACCGGGTCAGGTGCTCTTCCAATTGAGCTATCGTGGTTCTAACCAGCCCGCCGAAATTATTCAACACTATTTACTTTTTACTTTGAAAGCCAAAGGCGCCCATTCAATGTTAACAACTACCGTCATTAACATCCGATCATAATATTTTTACAAATACTAAAGATCAGTTAAGAAGTAGGCAAGCTATTTATAAATGTTTATATAATTTTTAACGCAAATTTTGTTGCGAACAAATTACAAAAACACAAACCGACCTGTCACGAAGAGCTGACTGGAGGAAGGCTCAGCGGCTCGCTGATCACTTTTGGCAACGCTTTGTGAAAGAGTACCTGCCTACGTTAGTGCGTCGGAAAGGGCCTGTGGCGTCTGATAACGCGAGACTGAACGTGGGTGATCTTGTGTTTATCGCCGATGGAACGCTGCCTAGAAGCTGTTGGCCGCGTGGTCGCATCCAAGCCACTTTCCCGGGCAAAGACGGGATCGTCCGTGTAGTAGACGTTCAGACGAAGGGGGGTGTGCTGCGCAGACCCACTCGCAAAGTAGCGCTGCTTGTCGGTGGCCACTAATTTTGGGTGCTTCACACCGTCGGGGGCCATGTTACCGACCAGCAGCGTTACAGTCTCTTTGGATTTCTCTTTGGTCTACCTTCCAAATTCTAAGTTTGAGTGACATCTTTTGTATCAAAAAATATATGTGAACAGTTGACAATAAACTGCTATATCGGGAAAAAGTGGTCTCATTGCTCGTGCCCTATCCTCAATAACCTTATTCTTAACACTTATAACTCAGAACGGACAAACATTTCAATAACGCTGTCATAGTAAATGTTGTTCCAGTTAAAAATACCTATCCAACGACATAATATGTCTTCGCTATTGAAGGGCTTCCATATATGTTTGCCCATTGTCCTTTTACCATCGCGAGCTGCTCCGTGCGTCGGAAGACACGTAAAGCCGTTGGTCCTGGCTGCATGGTGGTTTATAGCCCGACCATAAGAATAAACAATATTGTTTTTTCTTATGGCCCGATCTCCTTATCCATCCAAAGGAAAGGTTCTGCCCCATCAGTCTAGACATAAATTAAGCTGCTGCTTATAATAATGATGATGATTTAAGACAACTCTAGTGGTCACCCAGTGGTCGACATTCGACCGTAATTAACAAAATATACAATTTAAAAAATTATTGAAAAAAGGACATGTACTTACTTTTTTGGTCCAAATGTGGAAGTGCCGGCCAAGAAGTAACTAATGCTACAATAATGTTAGGATTTGTCCGTTTGAGTATTTATTATTAAAGCACCAAAGATGGAGGGCTACCCTTGGTTTTATTTGAGTTCAAAAATTCTATATTTTTATACATTTTTGATGGAATGAACTAGCAAAAACGATCTGGTTCTACCCGTTCCAAAAAAGCCCAGGTTTAGCTGTTTCCTGCTTATCTAAAATATCAGTGTCTCACAGACATTGTACCCTGTATTAATTGGATCATATCAGATACGTATAAAGCTACTAAGGAGGGAACTCCTCAAGCAAAAATATAGTTTTTCTTTTTTTTAAGAGTTGAAACCGCTAGTTGATGCTAGGAGGTGCAAGCTGTATAATAAAGACTTTTTTAATGTATACAATATAATACACAATATTTTTGAACCCAATATTATACATAGTCTATGGCCCTGATTGCCCAATCTCCTTTGCAAAGAGCATTTATCGGCGAAAGGAATGTAATTCTAACGTCACTTTTTGATTTTGATTTTTACTTGAATTTGCTACTTGTATTATTTGTAATAATAATATGGTGAAGAAGAAGATATGCGTAGTCTTTTGTGTTGTGGTAATTGTCGCGTTGTTCGTGGTGTTTTTGTACTTGATGAGCACCGTGAACCCCGATCCGCTCAAGCAGCCGTTGACGACGACGCCTGCGAACGCCTTCCTCAAGGCACATTCAATTGTATGTACCTATCTATTGTTGAATACCAACATCATCACCATGAAATTTTAAACTCCGGGGCAGAGTGGTGGAAAGGGTCCACAAGGTTCTTGCACTTTGCTGGCTGCTGCCGCGGCGAACTTCGCCCAGATCGCTATTTGGTGACCAAATGTAAACATCTCATCCATCATGATAAAATTTGTCTAAAGTCCTGATCGGCGGAGTTAACAAATGCACTTTCTAGGAAACTATAAAGGGGGTGCCGCGCGAAAATTTACGTGTTTTTAAGTCACTGGTGCTAGGCGCTGAATAGGTCATATATACCTACATTAAAAGGACTCGTGTAAGTTAGCTTGATCCTTTCACTAGGCCATGGTTGTCCTGGAATTTGAAACAAATACCCAGAAACTGCATGAACAATACGTAAAAGTAATGATATCTAAAAACTTATTTCTTCAGAAACTTATATTATAGCACATAAAACAATAATCCAACATCAAAATGTTTCAATTGATATTACGCAGGTCACTGTTGTCTAATTTTTCATTTAAAAAATATAAATATGAAAATATTAAGACTTTTATTATTTTTTACCCAAACGCCTATGATTTTACGAAAGTGAACATTGCTCTAATTAAATCACCAGCCTACTTTGTACAGTTATTAGTGTGCATTCATGTTCCATTTACAAGGCCATCAAATTCAATCAAGCAATCAAATTCATCCACTATTCATTCATACTATATGCCTAAACTCGCAGTTTTGCGTCCGCGCGGGGCCCTTTTAAGTTATGAAAAAAAGAAAAAGAAGTCTCGCGGATATTTGCGCACCCTTTCTATTACTCCAACCCTATTCCAGTTTAGCTGATGGGTGTTTGGAGATAAATAATATCAGCTAATGTTGAGAGTAGAATGGAATGAATGATTTATTGTCAGTCAGTCGTCTCACGACCCCGCATGGGGCCCGAGGAAACCCAACAGGGCAATGGCCCTTCTCGGTGGAGTCCAACGCCAGTCGCGGAAACGAGCTGGGGCAATGGGTGTGAGTGTTCGGTGGTGTCCAGTTTTTCTTGTCGCTGGCGAGGTACGAACCCGCCGGGTGATTCCAGCTGGAGGCCCGGCGAGCGACCTACAAGCCAGCGACGTCTTCTTGTTTCGTCCGGTTGTTCGCCGCTAGCGAGGCTGTTGCCTACAAGCCAGCGGCCAGATGTCGGTAATTGGGTAGGAGGGTTGGAGATTGGGGTTGGGCGGAGCTTACGCCTTGCGCCGGTATTCCGGTGGCGTAAACGCGGGTACGGGATGCACGGAGGGGAGGGGGGGGGGGGGGAGTCATTTTACTGAGTTGTCTATGTGGAGTATAAGTCCGCTAGACCCCTCAGTAAGATGGGGACAGGGTTGAGACCTTGTTGGATGGCGACGAGGACAGACTGCAGCACCTTTATGCAGTTTGTGATGGCATCTTTTTCGGAGTCGTCCGGTGTGCGCCTTGCTGCGGTCGCTTTCCCATCCAGTTTAGACTCCGCCTCTTTCGGGGCGGAGCCGCCAACTGGTGCCGGGGCGACGTCTAGCGGTGGCGGAGGGCTTTGCTGTCTTGCTTGACGGCGGCGTCGACGCTTTGGAGGTGGTTTGGTGCCGTCATTCGCTGCTGCCATCAGCGATTCTGGCGCGTTCGGCTCCGTCGTTGATGTTGTTGCCGGGATGTGGTGGGAGAGGGCTGTGGTGCCGGCCTTCCTGTTGCGCGCCTCCTTTTGGAACACAGGACAGTTGATATTGTTTGCTGTGTGTTCGCCTTCGCAGTTTGCGCAGGTGGGCGGGGCTTCGAGCGGGCGTGGGCAATCACGGGCGGCGTGTTCCTCGCCGCATCTGACGCAGGCTTGTGTGCGGTGGCAGTTGTGCGATGAGTGGCGGAAGGACTGGCACCTGTGGCACTGTGCCGGGCCCTTTCGACCCCTCCAGGCTTCGATGGTGATGCCTGGCATATCCATCAGTTCGGCGACCTCGTAGATTGCCGGAATCGTCGTGGCGTCGCGTTGCAGCTGGGCGTAAAATAGACATCCGGGTCTGCCTGTGCGGGCGCGAATCTGCCTGACGTATTCGGGCGTGAAACCACGCTCCCGAAGGTCGCACTCGATGTCGGCGGGGTCTGTGTTGTTGGGGAGACCCCTGATGGCTATCTTGATGCATCGTTCCGCCGGCAACGAGTAGCAGAACCATGAGACTCCCGGGAGGTTGGTGAGGTAGCGCTGGACGACGCGGAACTCATCGTCGCTCTTCGGCAAGAATCTTATGCCTCTCTTGTATGGCCTTGCATTAGGCGGGTGTTCCAGTAGACGACGGAGTTCCCGGAAATGCTGGCTCCAGTTTGGCAGCACTTCCACCACAATTGGGGGGAATCGCTGGGGCTTCTTAAAAGGCGTGGGTTGAGGCACCTGAGTCGTGTCCATCGGAGACGGCGGTGTGGCGCTCTTCAGATTTTGCCGTGGCGCGGGGGTAGGCGAGGCAGGCTTCGCAACTAGCGACCCCGCGACAGCGGCGGCGAATGAGGCGGGGGGGGTGTCAGTCTCGATGGGCTGGTCCAGGTCAGCGGCTGAGTGGGCGGTGGCGAGGTCGGTGGCGACATCGTTGCCCTGTCTTGGGATGTCTTGGGTGTGGGCGTGGGCACTGGTGTGCGCGGGTCACGGGGGTGGCGTTGCGGGAGCGGTGGCGCATTGACTCCTATTTCGTTGGCTTTCTTGGCTCCTTCCCGGGGGTGGCCTTCTTTTACAGAAGGCTTGCAGGAGGGGCCTGCCAACGTAGGTATCACGGTGGGCGACTTCGCAGCGGTGGGCTTAGGCGGTGCGCGCTTGGTGTCGGCGAGCTCGCGCGCGGTGGCTCGAGCCGACGTCGTGGAGCGCGCGATCGATGCTGCCGTGGGGCGGGCGTGTGCGAACGCCGGGCGGGCATGGGCGGGCGTGGTTATGCTGCGATGGAGCGCAGCCACGGTAGTGGTGTCGATGAACGCGCTGGCCAAGGGGCGCGACGTCGCGAACGCGTCCGCGGGACGCGACGGCGCGGGCGCGGGCGCGGCGTCGCGCGAGGTCGACGGCGCTGGTTTTTGGGCAGGCGCGGCGCGGGCGTGTGCCGAGGCTTCCAGTAGGTTCCGCACAACTGGGAAGATCTCGGATGGGGGTTGGCGGCGGAACGTTTTCGGCCGCGTTGGCTTCCGTATGTATGGGCTGGAGGGCATGGCTTAAGCGGCGGTGAGCTAGTGACGGCGGGTTGTGCAACCTAACAGCAAATACAAGTGCCGCCTGGTGGTCCTTCCCGGTGAGACCCGCTGGTGGGAGGCCGGGTTGGACCGCGAAGCGGGCTGCTCGTATTTGCTGGGTATGCGCTGTGGTGGTGTGGTTCGTACACAATGCGTGGCTACAATGCGACTAGCTCACGCGACCGCCGGGCCAATCCTGACTTATTGAAAAACCTTAGCCTAGTATTATACAGTTTTTACAGCTTACAACTAGCCGCGTATCTAACAAGTAGTTTAATAAGTTTACACAATATTAACGCTAGGGCGCTCTGCGATCGGCGTGACGCAGCGGCTTGCGGAGGCGCGCCGCATATAAATATTCGCGGCGGCTGTAGGCTCGCCATTTGCGCGGCGGCCGTCGGACGGGACACGTAACATGTGAGCGTGTGAGCGCGCGTCGTATTCATGACTTGCAGTGCAGCTGTGTAGGTAGCTACAGGACTCCCCCTCAGGCGAAGCGTACGGGAATGTTGACACTTCTGCCCGAACGGGTACTTCTGAGCGTTGGTGCTGCTGCTGCTGGATCGGATGTTACTGGTGGCTGGACGGCTTGTGTGTCTTGTAACGGCGGCTGCGGCGTAGTTGTTTCTTCGGTGTTCAAAGTGTAGGCAGGCTTCAATCTGTCTATCGACACGGTGGCGATTCTTCCAGAAAGTTGTATTTCGAAGAACTTGGTGCTTCGTTTTAGTACTTGATACGGGCCTTCGTATGGTGATTGCAGTGGTTTACGTACTGCGTCGATACGTAGAAATACAGCTTCGCACGTCGATAGGTCGTTATGCACGAACATACTACGCTTGTTGCTATGCGGTAGGTATGTTGGTGTGCACGCGGTGATTGATTTGTGTAGCTTCTGCACGAACTCTTGGTTGACAGCGGCGGATGATGGTGATGCAGATGGTGTGATGAAGTCACCAGGTAGACGGATTGCTTGACCATATGTTAGCTGCGCTGCGCTGGTGTTGGTGTCGGTTCGTATTGCTGCTCGGAGTCCCATTAACACTGTAGGTATTTCGTCGATCCATTTAGAGTTGCAGTGTAGTCTAGACATTAACGCGGCTTTCAGTGATCGGTGCCAGCGTTCGACGATTCCGTTGCTTTGTGGATGGTAAGCGGTTGTTCGTGTCTTTTCGGCGCCAAGTAGATGGGTTAGCGCGCGAAACAGCTGACTCTCGAACTGACGTCCTTGATCTGTGGTTATTGTCTGGGGACATCCGAATCTTGTTATCCACGCTTCGTTAACATATTTTGCGACGTTTTCACTGGTTATCTCTTGAATAGGTATAGCTTCGGGCCATCGCGTAGTGCGATCTATCATTGTGAGTAGGTATCGATGTCCGTTTTCGCTCGTTGTTAGGGGTCCAACTATATCGATGTGCAGGTGATGAAATCTGTCGCACACGGGGAATGATGATATGTTGCTGTGCGTGTGTCGTTGTACTTTAGCGCGTTGGCAAGATACACACGTCTTCGTCCATGTTCCAATGTCGGAGTTCATTGCGGGCCAGAAGTAACGTTGTTGTAAAAGTTTTCTTGTTGTTCGCGTACCGTGGTGACTGACTCTGTGCACTGCGTCGAATGCGGTGCGTCGAAAGTCATGTGGTAGGTACGGTCGAATGTTTGAAGTTGATGTTTCGCAGTAGATGTCGTAATCGGTGTTAGGTATCTTGATTTTCTTTACTTGTAGGTTGGTTTGT
Organism: Eudonia lacustrata; assembly: GCA_947562085.1. Lineage (NCBI taxonomy): Eukaryota > Metazoa > Arthropoda > Insecta > Lepidoptera > Crambidae > Eudonia > Eudonia lacustrata. The sequence continues at coordinate 2,383,537 of OX387315.1, read as the reverse complement.
TGTAGTAGCGCGGGTAACTCGGGATCATTTTGTTGTTGTCTTGCCAGTTGTTCGTAGTCTATTGTTGATGGGCATGTGATGGTTTCGATGCGGGATAGTGCATCGGCGACTGTGTTGTTTTTTCCACTGATGTGACGAATGTCGGTTGTAAACTCGCTGATGAATAGTAGTTGTCTTGAGCGGCGCGGTGTTTCGCTATCGGATGATTGTTTATGTAGTGCGTAGGTAATTGGCTTGTGGTCGGTAAAGATAATTAGTTCTCTTCCTTCGAACATTTTTCGAAAATGCTTCATTGCCATGTAGATTGAAAGTAATTCCCTGTCGTAGGTACTGTACTTTTGTTGCGTGGCGGTGAATTTCTTCGAGTAGTATCCCAGTGGTTGCCATGTTTTGTTAACATATTGTTGTAGTACGGCGCCTGCACACGTATTGGAGGCGTCGCACATTAATGCGAGCGGGACGGAGTTAATCGGGTGTGCCAGAAGCGCGGCGTCTTGTAGGCATTTCTTGCTGTTTTCGAATGATGCGATTGCCTCGTCTGTCCATTGAATTTCGGTCTTGTCGCGTTTTTTTGAGTTGTGTAGGTATTGGTTGAGCGGAGCTTGAACTGATGCGGCGTTGGGTATATGTTCGCGGTAGTAGTTAATCATGCCAAGGAATGTTCGGAGTTGTTGGATTGTCTTCGGTCTTGGATATTCAGAGATGGCTTGGACTTTTTCTTGTAGTGGTATTATCATAACGGTATCCCGTTAGCGGATACTTCGTAACCAAGGAACTTGACTTTCTTCTTGCCGAAATTGCATTTTGATGGGTTGATGGTGATACCGGCGTCTTCTAGGCGTTATAATACGATACGTAGATTATTGACAGTTTTCAACAAAATTAGCATATCTTTTTCTTAAAGAAAACAAAAAAAATAAAACTATTCTGTCTGACTTATAATTACAATCACAGTAAGTACAATTTCTTCCATCACATCCTTATTTTTTTTAAAGTATTTCCAAACTTTTGATGCTTTCATCTATACTGTTATAGTGACGTTTCGATACAGTCTATAACAAACGCAATTCAAATTAATAATAAGCCCTAGGATTAATATGTGATACAGAACATAATTCAGTGGCAATATTCGTCTCATAAGTTCAAAATAAATACCTACTTATTACATTTCTAATTACTAACATAAGAAAAACATACAAGAAAAACTTAGAAAAATAAATAGTAGGTATATTTTTTACACAACTAAGCTTGTGTGTTGAATAACTAAGCTTGATGTCAATAAAAGTGAAAAGACTTACCTGTTTGTTTTCAATTTATCATGTAATTCACAAAAAAATTGCGTGTACTACACTTCGTAATCCGAACCGACTGAACTCGGCTAGAGGTGAAACACAAATGAACGTGTGTCGTGTATTACTGTATTGTATAAAACGACGCCACCAGCGCTTGCCGCGAGATCAAAGGGTGCCGCTGCGCTTTGGTCCGTGCCGCCCCGCCGGCGCCGCCGCCGCCGCGCCGCGTGTTTAAAACAAACGGCAAACTCAAATAGTTTTATTTTATAATTTCATAGACTCAAATATGATTTCTCGAGTTCTCGACTTTTCTCGAGCTTAATTTCCCGGGAACAAAGCCCAACGATTCTCCGGAAATTCTCGGCTCGAGATTTCCCGGGAATGAACCCTAGTAACGACGTACGATGGTCACACAATTTCCTCACATGGTGACTATGATATGGGCGTAGAAACGTAGGAAGACAAGCAGCTCAAAGGAGAGATTACATTCATAGAGTTGCAGGAAAGAACTGGGTCGGCTACTAACAGAAGGAGATGGTGTGCAAAAGGAGAGGCCTAGACTTGGCATTGGGTGGCGACAGGATGAAGAACAAGAAGAACGCAAATTTGTATAGGTATCCTAGGCATACCTTTGAAATAGCCGATGAAGTCAGGATGTCACGGTGTTACATGGGCTGGCTGATCTCTTACTTAGGATACCCTTTTTTTAGCTGGTAGAAATGCATAAATTTGCATTCTCGCGGTTCTTGGCTAACCCGCCGAAAAATGTGGGGCTCTCGCCCCCTGCCCAACTCCAAGGAGTTCGATGAGGCTACTGAAAAACGCAGTTATCTCGCAGCACTTGCGGAGTTGGACGGCACCACAAAAAGCAGGCACCGAGTATGAGTAGTAGGTATGTAAGGATACCTATATTAAAAAGTTTGCGTTCAAACTAAATCATCAACCTAAATACCCGGCTGGGCAGAAGCTTCCTTACCGTTAAATGCTTTTTCTCTGTCAATAATCTTATCCAAACACAAAATTTTTTAATCGCATTAATAAGATAAGTAATTACTTAACATTTGAAGGTGACATATGACATAAATAGCACAGGTAACTGAATTCACATACATTTCTTATTCGAACACAGTATGGGAATTTAGGAATATTCCTTTAATTATGAAAATAAAATAAGATTTGAGTTTTTATTTTCATAATTGATTTCATTTTAATTGATAAAATACCCCGCCTGATCGTTTTGTATAAAATTTGTTGGCAGGCGTTAATTATTGTATGAATCAATGTCATTGGCAAGTCAACGTTTTTATAGACAAACGTTATTATTATCGTTAATATTGGTGACACTCCTAATAATATTCAAACATACTTTTAAAATACAATAGAGACTTAAGTAGATATAATACTTTTTGATAGGTTCAAGATTGCTCGACATGTATTTTTTGCTATTTTCAACTTACAGGACGACCAGAAAGCAGTTCTTCTAAACCCTGGTGGTGGGTTCTCATACGGACTGGACAAAGCATCTGAATCTGACATAGCAAAGCAGGGACCAGCATTGAAGAAAATGATCCCTTTATATCGTCATTTAGCCACTCAAAACTTATTTATTAATGATTCTTATGTAAAAGAAATAGTGTCACCTATAAACCTTCCTCGTGCGATTGAAAATAAATCAATTAAAATAAAATGTAACGACACAAACTTATGTGTGTCACCAACAATTCCTTCGGTTAAAGGCTACCGAAGATCTGTCAATAACATCGAATCAACGAATAGAATAATTAAAGAAAACTCTAGTGTGATACTAAAAATTATAGACGATAGTGGACATCCCAGAATTGAAATCAAGTTGGAACCTGCAGAGTTTTATGGAAAAAGAAGAAAATATAGAACTTCCATCAATGAAAAAGTTTATAACAATTCTGGAGTATTGATGGAAGATTTTATAGGAAGTGCTAAAAGTACAGTAATTGAAGTTTTACCAAACAATACAGTTATATTCGACGACAATGAAAACTTGGTACATATTATCCAAAATAATGTTACTGGCGAAGATAACAATGAACGCTCAAAATTTTCAGATAATATTGCACCGATTAATAATATTGACAGTCAACGGTATTATAAAGAGATCACTGTTTTGAAAATTTCAAAAGATCATAAAGATGGAATAAGGGTTTCCTCTAATGATGCTTATTGGAACAATACCGACATGTTACATTTTAATATGCTGGGTAATAGAACAAACACTACGCATCAGACCACTCGCAATCTAACAGATAATAATGTTTCGAATAACAATTCAGTGTTAAATATTGTAAGTGAAATAGCTAATGAAAATACTAAAGATTTGGAATACGATGGAAAAACTTTGCCATCTAATATTACATCTAGAGAAACAAATATTATAAGTGAAAGTTTTGATCAATTAAATACCACAGATTCAACATACGATAAAAAAATTATGTCATCTTATGTCACATCTATAGAAACGAATATTGCAAGTGATAGTTTTGATCAAGTAAATACCACTACAGATTCAATATACGATGGAGAAATTATGTCATCTCATGACACATTTACAGATACGAATATTGTAAGTGTTAGTTTTGATCAAGTGAATACCACTACAGATTCAACAGACGACGGAAAAATTACGTCATCTCATGTCACATTTATAGAAACGAATATTGTAAGTGATAGTTTTGATCAAGTAAATACCACCACTGATTCTTTAAATAAAATAATGTCATCTCATGTTACATCTATGGAGACAAACATTGTGAGTGATAGTTTTGATCAAGTAAATACCACCACAGATTCAACATACGACGGAAAAATTATATCATCTCATGAAACATCTACAGATACGAATATTCTAAGCGATAGTTTTGATCAAGTAAATACCACTACAGATTCAACAAACGCTGGAAAAATTACGTCATCTTATGTCACATCTATGGAAACGAATATTGTAAGTGATAGTTTTAATAAAGTTAATACCACCACAGATTCAACAAACGATATTACGTCATTTCATGTCACATCTATAGAAACGAATATTGCAAGTGATAGTTTTGATCAAGTTAATACCACAACTGATTCAACGTACGACGGAAAACTTATGTCATCTCATGTCACATCTTTAGAAACGAATATTGTAAGTGTTAATTTTGATCAAGTGAATACCACCACAGATTTAGCTTATGGTGGAAAAGGTATGTCATCTAATCTCACAGCTACAGAAATGAATATTCCAAGTAATAATTTTGATCAAGTTAATACCACCACAGATTCAATATACGATGGAAAAATTATGTCATCCTATAACACATTTATAGAAACACGGACAGAAATTCAAGTTAACCAAAATATTTCTGATTTATCAACTGATCACACTTCATTTTCGAATTTGTGATTTCAAGAGATTGCCGACAAGTTAATAATAATATGTTAGAATGTGAATCTAGATGCGCATTCCTTACAACTTTAACGATTCCTTGTTTTAATGATTCTAAGCAAGTGTAAGTAGCTTATATATTTTTGTATACATTAAATATTTAATTTGTAACAACTCTTTAGTTATTCTTAATAACCTTGCCTGTTCCCCATGTTGGATTTGTTCCCCCGGTATCGATTCCCTGCATATCGACTTCCCCCGGTATCGACTTCCGCCGTATCGACTTCCCCCGGTATCGACTCCCGCCGTATCGACTCCCGCCGTATCGACTTCCCTCTGTTTCGACCATGAATTGGCTTAGAGTACAGTTATTGAAACAAGTGTTTTAGTTTGAAAACAATCAAAACACATAATCATATTTATTACAATAATTAACGTTAATAAAATAACAGTTTAATCAGTTTCCAGTTTTATTATTACTGATATAGGTAACTTATTCATGAATTTAGTTTAATTATAAATGTCTTAATAAATTCCTAAATTTTCAAAAAAACATAATTACTTAGTATATGTAGATTATTATCTAAAAAATGCTTAACTCTCTTATATACCTACTTTATCTTATAATCATTAAAAAACACAGAATCATTGCAAAAATCACATAATCATTTTAAAATTTGAATACTACTCGACTTAAAAAAAATGGAATTCTCACGCTTTTATTCCCTCTGTTTCGACATAATATTATCATATACTGTTTGCAATTAATTAAGTAATTACAACAAAACTAAAATATATTTTATTGATCGATTACTGACCAGGCTGTATGTGCTCGATCCCTTTGCCTTATTAAGGCGTAAGTTACAAACATAGATAATGATAGATCTAGCCATGATCTAGCTTTACGAAATCGATATTCTAAATTTATGCTATCCAAAATTACATCTAAGTAAATTTTTTTTGTTATTTTTGCAATGATTCTGTGATTTTTGTGTTAGGATAGTTAAGTATTTTTTTGATAATAACCTACATATTTACATCTTTTTAATTTTTTTTGTCAAAATTTTGCATTTTATTAACACATCTAAATAAAGAAACTGTGATTTATGAATGAAGTTACCTACCTTATTAGTAATAATAAAACGAAATTATGAAGACTGTTTAAACTGCAATATTTATAAACGTTAATTATTGTAATGAATACCTACTGAATTGGTATTCTTTATGAAATACAGTAAAAAAATTAAACGCCCACCCGACCCACCCAGGAATTGAACCTGGGTCTTCCGCAATCCGGCCGGCTGCACTATACAATATTTAACTTAGCTTCAGTGCAGCAATTAGCACTTGAAAATAAAAAGTAAAAGTTTAATGAATTATTTATTTGCATAAAAACATTGGCACTAGTACAATGAGCTGGTTAGGTCTTGGCCCTTAGGTTTTCTTAGCCACTCAGTTGTTCTTATGCCAGACACAATAGAAATTTAATAACAGCTAAAAAATAGACGTCCTGAATGGGTAGTAGGTAAAAAAATTATGGACGATTCAAAAGCACTTTTCTAAAGTTTATTTGAATAAAGAATATTTGATTTTGACTTTGACTTTGACTTTAATTGTTCTATGGCACTGTGGTTACCTTGGGCGTCCAAGTATCTACGAGAAGAATCAGAATCAGAATCCGAATTATTTATCTGTGAGATGTAGGAATTAGTGTGGACAGAAAACGGGGATCGCCAAAATAATACAGTATGAAAAACCTAATAAGTAGTTCGTAGTAATTAAAACCAGTCTTATAACCAACAAAACAGAGTACATCAATATACCCGCCAGCTGGGACTCTGGGAGTCGAACCCGGGACCTCTGATCCTGAGACCGTTTGTTTAACTGGTTTAACCACTGGACCACAGGTTTGTATTTGTATTTAATTAACACAGGTTAAATAATATACACCACAATTACGAAATTTTTTATTTTTGGAAAATTTCCATGTTTTTTAGCTTACACTCACTTTATAATGTACACTAAAAATTTATTTATGAAATAAATGGTAAGCGTCTGTGATTACAAATATACACTGGGCCGCAAAAATTCCGGGTCGCTTATAAAAAGTGTCATAGTTTCTTAACTACACAACACAAACTAGTGAAACTGTAGTATGTTATAGATGACTGACTTATACATAAAAGAAAATACATCACACGTTTGTAAACTGTATAATTTTATTTAAGTACTAAAAAATACAAAAAAAGACACTTCTAACTTTTGACAACAAAAATACACAACACAGTTAATCTGCAAAATGAAAGCTTTTCTGTGAATTTAATATCTTGTATTTCCTCCACGAGCCCGTATCGCTTCATTAAGACGATGTGGCATGCTGTAAATTAAATTTCTAATACGGTTTTGGTCTATGTTTGACCATTCTTCTACTAGCGCACTTCTTATCTCACGTAAGTTAGCTGCAGCTGGAGAGCGTTGTTTAACGCATCTCCCGAGCTCGTCCCATAAATGCTCTATGGGATTTAAGTCTGGGCTGCGAGCTGGCCACTCCATGCGGGTGATACCGACGTCTTGAATATACGCGTTGACCAAATGTGCTGTATGTGGTCGCGCATTATCGTCCATAAAATGGAATTTGCACCCATATTCACCAAGAAAGGACCAGAATGCTCATTTAAAATCTCCTCTACATATCTGGGAGCTGTAAGAGAACTGTTTTCTATAATTACTAACTCCGTACGATCCTCTGAAGATATCCCAGCCCAAACCATTATTCATCCTCCACCAAATGACACCTTTTCCTCAAAACACGCTTGTCGATAACGTTCATTTGGTCGCCTATATACTCTCCGTCTTCCATCGTGTGCGGATAAACAAAATCTTGACTCATCGGAAAACATAACCCTGGACCAATCTTCATCTGTCCATCGGACGTGTTCTCGAGCAAACCGCAACCTGGCAACTCGATGTTCTCTGAGCAATTTAGGGCCATTTGCTGGCCTATAAGGCTTTATATCAGCTTCCTGAAGTCGCCGCCGGATCGTGTCAGAGCTTACATTGTTGTGGTGAATTTCTTGAAGGCTATTTCGGACCCGAACAGCCGTGAGATGTCGATTTCTTAACATAGTGCTCACGATGAATCGGTCTTCTCGTGTAGTTGTACACCTTGGCCTGCCATTCCCTGGTCTCCTGATGTTCATGCCGGTCTTTTGAAATCGCTGGAGTACTCTTTGGACCGTGGATAAAGATACACCTACTGTTCTAGCAGTACTCCGCTGACTTCTTCCTTCTTGTACCATAGTGATAATTCGTGTACATTCTTCAGTAGATAACGACATGTTGGTGCATGGTTGATGCAAACAATACTGTGACCAGCCAAAAAAACTGTTTATGATGACAGCTCGGTTTGAAACAAAAGCGAGAAAATTTTCTATTCCAAAAATTTTAATTTTGATATTTATCAAAAATCGGAATTTCTTTTTTTGAAGCTGTAACTTGTTCAAATGCAACCTCTTTTGATATGTATAATAAGCGTCACAAATCTGCCTATAACATATTATATATACGAGGGATCTATGTAAATAACTTTGGGAGATATCGCGGTTTTTCTAAATGACCCGTTATTTTTGCTGTCCAGTGTATAATACAGAATCAGAGCATCAATGATTCAATGTATTCTAATTTTATTATTAGTGCATTTCATTTTAAATACGAACAATGCGATAGCAGCAGCAAGTACCAGGGCTGCATAGCCGCCAAGAAGTCAGACGCAGCGGGCCCTGCAGCGTTGCTAGAAGCATTTCGGTATATAGGCATTTCGGTGGACCGAGAGAGCGGGCGGCGCCGGCGGCTGTGGCGGCGGCGGCGCCCTACCACGGTCCACGTGCGCACCCGCCTGCCTTGAAACGGCCTTGCCGTCACTCGAGCCGCTACTATGCAACCGACTAATGTAGATGCGACTTCTTTCTAAAATAATACTACATTTTTTTAAATAATATTTTACGAGCAAGCACAGTGCCGTCATCTGTCAAATGATGTTAGGGCTAATAGTGAAAGCGCACTTCATCAGGAAACTGGCTGACTGACTGAGGCACTGGCTATCTTATTTTATCTTTTTATCTCTAGCAGCCGGAACACAACAATGATACAAACATTATTTATGGCGACATATTTAGATAAGATGGTGGTAGCTAGCCAGGCGGACAAACAGCCCTACCACCACAGACTATGCCTACCACCAACCAAACCGAGTACATAAAAACGTATCCACCGCTGGGAGTCGAACCCGGGACAGTTTGCTGTTGATTTTACCTAGTTTTTTATATTGTTTTGTTAGTATACACGACTGTTTGTTGCCAAAATAAATAAATAAAAGCTCTTGGTGTACTGGTAAGTCATCGGGTGGCGCCTACATACTATAAAGCAAGTAGGTAGGTACTAAAAAGAAAAAATAATCGTAAATAAAGCTAAAATGATTTAATTTACCTCTATTTCCACTAGTTCAGTTGTCCATTTCAGTTGACTGAACTAGTGAGATTTTTTTTTCGGTAGTTCAGTCAACTGAACTAGTGAGAATGTTTTTCTCGTTTGTTCAATTGATTTATCTAGTGAGAACAATTATTATTAGTTGATTACTAACTGTTTTGTGTAGGCACAGAACAATTAATTGGTGTAGGTAAGTATGTATGTATTTTTTTAATATTTGTATTTTTAGTTGCACTAGATTTAATATTTCCAACATAAAGTACTAGGCTACCATAACTATGCAGGAGATTGCTTATTAATATAAAAGAATAAATAGTCTTGTAAACACAATAATAAATATATCTTACATAGCTTAGGATGATAGCAAATATTATAATAATCTTGCATAGTTATGGTAGCCTGGTACTTTATGTTGGAAATACTTATTGCGCACGCATACCTCTGCCGTAAAACTTCTGCATTTCCCATCCGAGCCATTAGGATAATCCGGAACCGTTATACACAATCACCGGAGCATTAAACATGGCCCCCTACGCTATTTTGAAAAAAGTGATGAAAAATTTCCACAAGCGGGGTTCGAACCATCACCACTTTTTTTGAAATTGTTATTTACCTAAATAAATTATATAATAATATAACCATGATCCCCTGGCCTACAATATCTGAATTTGAGTCAACATTTCTAAAGCGTATAAGTGAACTTATAAGAGAACGGCGTAGGCGGCCATTTTACTGCAAACTCATAATTTAAACAAGCGTTATAATAATTTAGTGGACTTTCTGTACGTTTGGTCTAATATATCAATTCTGTGTGGCAAGAGAGTGGCGTTCCCACGTGCGCGCTCGCTTGCCTTGCGCGACCTTGCCGGTCGTTCCCTTTGCTGATAGGTACTCGTTCGACCAGTGTAAGTGCGGCAATATATTTATTACTATCTGTTCCCCGACCCATCGCGTCGTCGCCCGAATGCGCTAGTACTTCGTATTTTTTAAGGGTCATAGCGCCTACCACAAAAATTGGGCTATCAAATGCAAAAATATTTTTTCAAATCCGACTGGTAGTTCATAATCATAGTTAAACCACATAATAAGTAGATCCCAGAAAGTAAGGTTAATACATACCGCACTCAACACACACTCCTCTAACTTTTCACGATAGCCGCATCTCGTACCTTCTGAGACTAGTCGTAAGTAGCGCCACAGAAAAGAGATTATGTAGTGCAGCTGTTGCGAGATTCTATGCAAGGATCTATGAGTGCGTTGCTCGACCCCGCCCGATCCTCTAAACCCCGCCCGATCCTCTAAATGCCGCTACACATTTACAAAACACACTAAACATGCACACTAGTTTACGCCCAACACACCGTACTCGTAGGACAAGGGTACGATGAACCGGTTCACATGCGCTATATACCAGGTACAGACATGTACCTGGGCGCTTCTCTCCTCCACCACGGCCCGGTCAACCCGAGCCGAGGTCCGAGCCTTTAGAGGCGCCCTCGGGTTGTTCCGTTCCCCGATCCGATCCGAACCCTTCGGAGAATCTAGTAGGGCATAGGGACACGCACTTTTAAGAGTGTGATGCCGTTCCCTCTAGAAAACCTACGAAGGTGATTCGTTTCACATGGTTTGAGGTACCCTTTAAGTTTCTCGCCGCCCCCAAAAAAGCCCGGTGAAGCTGAAAATGCCGTCTGAGGCAATCAGAAATCTCTCTCAAAAAAAACTTTATACCCCTTTTTTACGAAAATTGCGCGGACGGAGGAGTATGAAATTTCGCACACTTATAGTTTATATAGAGAAGGTCAACCGAATGTTAATATTTAAAAAAAAATATGCATAAAAATACATTAAATCATTAAAACAAACATTACACACCCTACCATGTATTTGACACACACGCATATTTATACTCTTTTCAAAGTGTTTCAAAAATGCAAGAGGAGCGGCCGAAATCTGTCAATGCCAAACTCACATTCTATCTAATTTTTATTGCTTAGCTATAAAATCCGTGCAGCCATAATAAAATTACGGTCAAATTTCGACTACTGGGCGACTACTAGTAATTATAATTACATAAGTATGATTTTTATTTTTTCAGACCGCGCAGTATTCATATGAAATAACAAAACTGACGCTTATAATATTCATAAACGGTATACGAATTAATACTCGTAGTTTACATGTTAATTCATTTCAAGTCGGTGATCTGATTTACATATAAATTGTAACAACGACACGTTACGAAGATAAAATACTTTGTTTATGAAAGTAAAACGTACCGAAACCCGGACCTAAATAAAAGCGATGGTATAATAATAAAACAATTAACTTTTAAATCGAAACTCCTTCCTCATTAGTGAGTCGTTCTTATGTTGATTTTATAATAATAACATGTTTTATTTTGTTTTATTTTTTATAAGGGGAAGCATTTAGCCTTCATCTCACTTGAGGTAAATGCCGATAAAGCTTTCTGATAAGAACTACACAGCCTAATAATTATAGGTTACTTACCTACCTTGTTAGTTTTCGATAATGAGTTAATATGTACTGATTTAATACTTTATATAATGGTAGGCACTCACAATTGCTAAGCCTAGTAATCAAAATACATACACATACAATACGAAATACAGCCGCATATTATTTGATTAAGTTTAATAACTAGGTATACATCAATCTTAAATCTTGTTTAGCGTTTATGTAACTGCTTTGTAATACTAATGAGATACTTTTTTAATTCTTATAAAGTTGATACTACTTTGTTGGAAATGAAACAAGGGAACTTGAAAAATATAGATTTTACTATTTTAAAACATTTAATGAACTTTTAAATGTGTTAGTTGCTAAGTGACAAAGTCAAAAAGAAAGAAAAAAGTTAGTGTGGTGATACCGTAAAACTTAAAATGGCACCAAACATTCCTTCGTCAGTTTATAAGGTAGCATTAATAAACAGCAGTGCTATTCTCTAAGCAAAACAGCGTCGACCTCGACATTGAACTCGTCATTTTTTTTTTCTTTTAGTTGATGGCTTCGTGCGATTAGCACATTTAGCCAGTGTCAAAGTAATTTTTCATACAAGTAATACATAAATAAACAATATTTCCATAAATGATGATGAATGATATTAGAAATGGGAAGTGAGAAATGATATACCCCCAACCCCTCGAGTATCTCAGTAAAGATGTGGGGCTTTACTAAGTCCTCACGCGGGCTTCTTGAGAGAATTTGAAATGTGACGTTGCACTGTTTTGTTTCATTTGCCAACACTTATGCACACTCACGAACACTTAACGGTTAATAATCCACCATTATTTCACATTAATATTCGACATAACACAAATTTTGGAAAATAAGACAAAACCGCAGACATGACGCTTCACTTTCCCGCCAAGAAGCTTCCCGCTCATAACTTGCAAACGAATGTAGACTTCATTACTGTTTAAAAGTAGTTCGAAATTCGTTTGCAAGTTATGAGCGAGTTCAACGTCGAGTTCATCGCTGTTTTGCTTAGAGAATAGCGCTGCTGTTCTTCTTTAACATCTTGTTTGTTTATTTTATCTATTGCGAATTATATTATTTAATTAATGTTACTGATTTTATTACAAGCTTTTATTTAGTTTCACCTATCCCGGTGTCTGTAATCAAATCTTGCAAGTTAAATTGATCCACTTCCCGGTCACCGATTGAGCTGAAATTTTGCATGCATGTGTAAATCGGACGACAATGCAAAAATATTATGACATGGAGCTGATCTGATGATGGAACCGGAAGGTGGCCCCAGGAACTCGGTAGTTAAACGACACAACCTCATCGAGTTTGGACTCGTTTGATCCGCCTTGATGAGTACTTTGGTGCTAAATGGTAACCAGGGTCTGATGATGGAGCTGGAAGATGGCAATAGAAAGTCGGTAATTAAACGACACAACCCCATCGAGTTTGGGCTCGTATGTTTCGTCTTGACGAGTACTTTGGTGCTAAATGGTAACCAGGGTCTGATGATGGAGCTGGAAGATGGCAATAGGAACTCGGTAATTAAACGACACAACCCCTACGAGTTTGGGCTCGTATGTTTCGTCTTGACGAGTACTTTGGTACTAGATGATAACCAGAGTCTGATGATGGAGCTGGAAGATGGGCATAGGAACTCGGTAATTAAACGACACAACCCCATCGAGTTTGGACTCGTATGATTCGTCTTGACGAGTACTTTGGTGCTAGATTTTTAACTTTTTAGTTCTATATTTTTATTAACAAGTAAATAAATGCTAACAAGTAAGAAAATGTTTTCTAAAGTTTAGATGAACACTACACATTGAAACTAAACTAGTTAATTACTACTACATTGTTCATCCTAACGTCAGGATAAACAATAATTAAACATAATGTATAAAATAAACGCGAGTAGATCCGTAAGAGTTGTTTCATTTCGACACTACCTATTATCATGTTGTATTGATTTACTAATTAATCCGAAACGTTAAGGTGATCCATTGTCCGTCCATTGTTGAACTCTGTATGAACACATAACATTGACATCTATAATGAAGTAATTAGCTAACCCGGAAGACTTATACATAAATGTAAATTCTGCTGAAGAAAAATTAAGTATTACAAAATGTTTTTGTTTTGTTTATATAATTTTTAACGCAAATTTTGTTGCGAATAAATTACAAAAACACAAATGTTAAAAAGTAAGTAAATACATTTGAATAATTTCGGCGGGCTGGTTAGAACCACGATAGCTCAATTGGGAGAGCACCTGACCCGGTATGTCAGAAGGGTGCAGGTTCAAATCCTGCTCGAGGATTTTTTTTCAAAACTTGTGTTGTTTTTAAAAGTATTACAGTTTTTATTCCTAACGGGCACAAGCACTTAGCGCTCGTCTCACCTGATGTTTATTTATTTATTTATCAAAAAACTTACCCTATCTTTACAGGCAAAACTTAAACATAATATGATAATGTAACTACTGCATACCTACATTTAATAACCTACTTACTTATAACTTATTGTATACAAAGCCGTCCTTGTGAACTCACTCAGAGAACATGATAATATCTCCACTCCTACAAGTATATATATATATATACTACATATAAGTATATATTATATACTACAAGTATGTTAAGCGATGATAAGGCCGAAGGTGGAAGCGCACTTCACCCGGCATCTAATTCAGGCACTGGCTATCTTTTCGCTTATCATGCTGATTTTAAGTAAGCTCCTCTTCATCAGCATTTTGTCGTGAGTCTACCACAAGTTTTAAAAGCAGTTATCTATGGCGAGGATTAGCGATGTGTCATAAGCGTTTTTTGAAATCACGAAACGAAAACGTTTTTCGTTTGTAAATAAAGTTATTAAAACTATCTATTTTTGACAAAGAACTATGTTTTTTACAACGTCGTCGAACTGTATGAATATTAACATTTTATGTTGTTAGGTTTAGCTACTGTTAATGTTTTCAATTAACTTTCATTCGTATTTTGCCAGGCTTAGGACTGTCTATATTGCTATATTGCCAATGAAATATTAATAATCACACCTATGCAAACGTCATATAGTTTCGTTCGCGCGCGTGAACAAACTATCTTTCGTTTTCTTTACTTAAAGTGTATATTCCGTCGGTTATAGAAGTTTAGAGCGTTGGCGAAAATAGATATCTTTTTTTTGTCGTTGGATAACTGGTGATTGTTCAGCTAAATAGATAGTTGTATAACTATCTAAGTTGAATAACGCCCTTCGCTAGGAGGATCGTCTCTTAAGTACCGTAGCGGCCCCAAGGTTCGACACCAGTTTCTTCGCCAAAACACAACAAAGAATTTCATTGTATTTGAACTGGATGACAGCCAGGAAGCAGGTGGTTCATTCAAGCAAAGCATTTTTTTTCCTTTTGTTGATTCTGCTTCGTGCGATTAGCACATTAAGCCAGTGTCATAATATTTTTTCTTACAAGTAATACATAAATAAACAATATTCCCTTCCTTATGATGATGATGATGAATGATAATAGAAATGGGAAATGAGAAATGATAGTATCTTAGTAAAGATGTGGGGCTTCACTAACTTAGTCCTCACGCGGACTTCTTGAGAGAATTTGAAAAGTGACGTTGCACTGTTTCGTTTCGTTTACCAACAAATATGCACACTCACGAACACTTAACGGTTAATAATCCACCATTATGCCCGCCTTCCACTAAGAGGGGAGCGGGCTCCGTACGGACTCCGTTTAACTCGTAACGGCAATCTTCATAGAAGTGCTTCCACTGTGAATGAGCGGACGGAGCGGATCAAAAGAATACAAAGAGTTACAAAAGTAGTCACAGAGTTTAGCGGATTTCTAACGGACTCCGTAATGACTCAGCTTAACTCGCAAAAAATTTCATATATTTCATATAGAAATGCTTCCACCGCGAGCGAGTAGGTGGAGCGGGTTGAGCGAGTTAAAATGGGTCCGCTGCGTAATGGCGTCGCACGCTAGTTTTAAAATTTGAAAAGTTTTGAAAAAAAAAATAGAACCTATTTGGTAGTTTTATACTTTCGCCTGGCACTGAGATATTTTTTCCGCACCTCCTCGCTTATGGCCGCTGACAATGGGAAGGCAAACAACTTGCTCGTCTGACCCCTCTCATTTCCCACCTCACTCACTCCGCGAAGCCCGCTGGCAGTTGAAGGAAAATTCTGAAACTCTTTCTTAGTGGAAGTGCACAACTATTCTTACTCCGGTCCGCTCAGATCATTAGATCAGTTTCCGTTCAGTACCCTGTTTTAGTGGAAGGTGGGCATTATTTCACATTAATAGGTATTCGACATAACACAAATTTTAGAAAATAAAACAAAACCGCAGACACGACTCTTCACTTTCCCGCCAAGAAGTCCCGACCCCTAATTTTAATGATTAAAAAAAATATATGTCGGTCACTAGTTCATGTCGAAGACTGGTGCCACTAGCGTGCCACGAGCTTTCTCGTTGTTCATAAAAACAATACCTGTTAAGCTTTTAGAAGCTGAACTCCCACGTGTACCAATTTCGCGTATCATCAGCGCCTACAAATAAAAAAAACTAAATTTATTGAAGTGTCACAAGTGTTGAGTTGAAGTTTAAAAAGAGTTAACAAGTTGTGGATCAAGCAAACGCGGTGGAGCGAGTAGGCGCTAGGGCTACCAGTCGAGCTAACTTACTTTTTTAAAAATATTTATAAAATTTTAAATTATTGTCACCTCCATAAAGAAGTTCGCCATAGGATAAGACAAGATTTGATGAGATACCAAGAGGACAAAATTACTAGTGCCATACAGTCGAACACTAGTAAACGTATTTTGCGATCTCCATTATCCAATGGGCGAAAGGAGATTTTCCAGCTTATGGACGAGAAAGGAGACGTTGTGACTAATAGAGAGCAGCTGTCCATAGTCGCGCGCGCGGCTCGTTCGAGTAGTGTCGTGTTCAGTGTTTGTCAAATACAATATGGATGATGAGGACTTATTTTTACTTATGACTTATTAGGACTTATGTTGCCAACGCGTTTTTTTTTTACATTTCCTGACACTAACATTTTAATATTTATAAGAGCGGCCTTTCTGTCGGCTCCTTTGAATGAAACTACGGGCACGTGTAAGCGGTGAAGGCATTGCGGCCTCTCTGTTTCGGCTCCTTTGAATCGAAACTACCGAAAGTGCTTTATTTTACTTTTTAATTAAAACGTCTCTTGGCGTTTTTCTTGAAAACTAGCGTATAAAAATTTAAGGTTTTTTCATAAAAATAGTTTATATCGAGGGCATCAAATTAAAAGGTCGTATGTACATAAATTGAAAGTTTATAGGAGGCAGGGCTTAAGTAATAATAATAAGTTTTTTCAGCCTAATTAAATTTAATTTATCCTCAAAATATTTGCAGTTGATAAAATGTGACCTTATAATTTATAGACCTATTTAATATTTTTAATGGGGTATTTGACAGGTTTTAGAAAAATATGTCTAATGGTTCATTATAGCATAATGCATGCAGCATGAATTTCTTTATTTTTTAATTAAAATTCAAATCAATAAAATAGCCGCCAAAACGCTGAATGCAGGTCACGTGATGTCGTGACGTCACTGCTTGTAAGCAAACTTTTAGCTGTCAAATTAAACGTACAAAACTTTGATTGACATTTACTGTAAACAAGCTGGTGACGTCACTCCAGATTCAGCGTCATCCCGTGCGTTTTTGATCACGTGGTCAATCATAAAAAATTTATCATGTTATTAATGATTTTTTATAAAAATCATACTTTTTTAAAATTTTGTGCTGGCTAAATTAGTTTAAAAACATGTTTACTATTAAGTTAACAACAGTTTGATCAATATTTTCATTGTAGTAATACCCTATTGTCTTTATTTCTAATTGTTTTTTAGGTTAAACCAGGTATATATTGGTTTTCTAAGTTTTAACCTACTTTTAATAATGAATGTACCTATATCATGTGTGTTTGAACTAGGACATTAATAACATGACTGTATTAGACTGACGTTTTTTATAAATTGACCAGTTAAGTAGAGTGACGAGTTATAGAAACTGACAAAAAAGGAAACTGAGTTATTGACGAATTTCGCGATACTGACGAATGAGGTAAACTGACGAGTTCATGAAACTGGCTAATTAGGGAAACTGACGAGTGATAACCCGACCCGTACGCGGGGTTATGACTTGAGTTGCCCGCGCTCTCCTCGCGCCATACCGCCCGCGCCGCTCGTCGCGCCCTTCCCGCGCCCGCGCCCTCACTATGGACACTCAAATAAAATTTCATATGTTTGAGTACGTCGCGCCCGCCCGCCCCGCGCATGCGTGTGCAGTCTGGCCGAGCACTAAGTGTTAACTTTAATATATATTTTCAATAAATATGCTTGTGGCAGCCCTGCCGCCGCCCCCGCACGGAGCGCGTCAGAGGATTAAAGTTTTTCAATTTTCCGCAGGAAATTCACCGGCGCCGCCTACACGGACGCCGATACGCGTTGCGTCTAATTCTATATACCGTAGTCTATAAACCGTAATGGTAATTCGTAATAAACATGAGGTAAAAAATGAGTTTTTAAAAATATTCATAGGTACTCATTTTTTTATTTCATAATGTTTACACAATAAGACGGTAGGTATTACAATGGGATCAATTATGGACCTGTTGGGTACAGCACAGCTTATGTGGGAGAGAGGAAGAGAGATCATTACCATATCATATTATTTATTGGATTTAATTGTGTACATATTAGTAATCATTTATCAGGAGCTCGATAGCTGTTGCGGAAACCCACAACACACACTATGCTACTGTTTAAAATTAAGTTACACCTTAAAATCTACAAAATCCACTCACAGTTCCATGCCGCTCCCGCCGTCCAGAACGGGATCCATATGGTCTGATGGGGCCGGAATCCGAGTCCGGGTCTTCTCGGGTTCCCTAATCACACCCAACGACTATCCCAAGTGCACTTTTCCCCCGAGGAAATACCTGCTTTCTCCAGCAGCGGAGACGCCGACATCCAAAACACGGATGGCGAATTGTACTCCCGATGCGATTCGCTTACGACGTACACACACACAAAACACAGGTTGCACAATACACTTAATTAGAGTAATACGGCTCCAAATGCCCTTATTACTGCTTAAAATCTATTTAATTATCAACACACGATAACCTATAAACCAGCCATTGTTGCCTTCCCGAGACAAGTGTACCAACAAAAAAAGAACAATTAGTGAGGGGGCCATTATGCCACTAAATAAATTGATTATCGATAATCGATTCCCAAATCGATCCGTCCATAATACAAATCAAAGTTTTATTTCCAACAAAAATAAATGCCTGTTTATTTGCAACATCCCGCCACCCAAAGCGGACGTACCGCTTTCTAGCCTGAAATCTTAAACTAGTCAACCGGTAATCGAGCTAAGGTCGCGACTGCGCGATTTAGCACCGATCCATCAACCAACACTTGCGCCACACGCGGAGTCCCGTCCGCGCCCCAGATTAACTTTAAAATGCGACCTCGTCTCCAAAATAACGATGGCAAATTAGCCTCTTTTAATAAAACCAGATCCCCCTCCGAAGGGGGCGACGTCCGGTCTGTCCACTTTACACGCTGCTGCATTAAGTGCAGATACTCCAGTGACCAACGACGCCACAAGTCCTGACTCATTTGTTGTATCATTTGAAAACGAGACATCCGGTGTCTGCGTTCATCCTTCCAGGGATACTCAGGCAGGGTAGTGCGTGGCTGACCGACCAAAAAATGACCAGGGGTCAGGACTTCCATGTCATTTGCGTCAGAGGA
This sequence comes from Eudonia lacustrata, assembly GCA_947562085.1. Lineage (NCBI taxonomy): Eukaryota > Metazoa > Arthropoda > Insecta > Lepidoptera > Crambidae > Eudonia > Eudonia lacustrata. The sequence goes on along the minus strand of OX387315.1, from coordinate 2,364,055 downwards.
GAGTGGACAAAGCGGACGCGAGTTGAGAACCGCCTCAACTTTACAAAACACAGTTGTAAGTTCCTCATACGTGAGGGTAGTTTCCCCGACTACCCGGCGCAAGTGGGTTTTTGCCGATTTTACCGCGGCTTCAAATATCCCGCCCCAGTGGGGACAGGCTGGCACACTAAATCGCCATGTGATTCCCCGCTGTGCGAGAGCTTGACTTATGCTATTACAATTTTTATCCAGAAAATCGTTCACATCTTTTAAGTAGTTGGCAGTGCCTCGGTAGTTGGTACCGTTGTCGGACCGAATGAGAGAAGGTAAACCCCGTCGCGAAACAAAACGATCCAGCGTGGCGACAAAGGCTTCCGTAGACAGAGCCGAAACCACTTCCAGGTGGACGGCCTTAGTGGCCAGGCAGACAAAAACGCACAGGTATGCTTTCGTGACCGATACGATAGGCTGTGGTTTTCACCAGAAACGGTCCAGCAAAATCCGTACCGACCCCGTCGAACGGCCTAGTAGTCTGACAAACCCGGTCAGAAGGGAGATCCCCCATCTGTGGCTGCATAGTGGAGGCCTTCACCCGATAACAAGCCACACACTTAAATAACACGCTGCGAACCACTCTCCGAGAGGACAAAATCCAGAACTCCCTCTGTAATATCGCCAGTAACGCATTACACCCCGCGTGAGCGTTTTTCAGGTGTCTATCCGAGACCACCAGTTCTACCAAAGGTCCTCCTTTGGGGAGTAGCAGAGGATGACGGCTACCGAAGGGCAGGTCGGCATTTTTGAGGCGACCTCCAACGCGTAACAGTCCATCCGTCAAAAACAGTCCGTAGTTTTCCAGATGAGGCCTTCAACACCGCGTGGTGAGGCAAGAAAAAATGATCTGTCGTTGTCCAGTCGACAGTCACCCGCGACATATGCCCCAAGGCCTCGTATTCTCGCATGAACTCGATATACTTTTCCCGAAGCACCGGATCGCGAGACATACGACGCTCCATGGACAAGAGTCGTTTCTCTGCCAACGCCCTCGATTTTGCCAAGAGAGGGGGACAGTCGATAAAGTGCAGTCGAGTTTCGATCCTACCCGACGCCATCCGGCGTGTGTGATCCTTATAAAAGGTTTCGCACTCCACATGCTCCGAATCCAGACGGGAGACCATGGGAGGCTCTTCCAGTTCCCAGAATTTTTGCATCGTCTTAGCGATGGAGGTAGTAGCGACGACAGGTGAGACATCCCGCGTCTCCTGGTCGAAAACCGGTCCCATTAAAACGTGTCCAAAGATGGTAGGTATAGCTACCAACGAAGAGCGGCCCAGAATCCGCTGAGGCCCTAAAAGGATCCAGCCCAGTACATCCGCTCCCAATATGAGGTCCACCGGAGCCGGCTCCTCGAAATGAGGGTCTGCCAGCATGAGACCTGATGTGTCAGACATTGCGTCCCGCGGAATGTCTGTCGGTGGATGCCAACCCAGCAGATTGTCGAGTACGATCGCGACCGCCGCAATCCGTATCGAAGCGGAATGCACAGGAGAGAAGAGAATGTGGGTCTGACCGGACAGACCCCCCACTTCTGTATCTCCGACTCCCCGAATCGGAACTGAGGGAGGCGCGCACTCCAGACGTAGGCGCCTCGCTACCCTCGTAGTAATTAAGCAGCCCTGTGCCCCAGTGTCTAGGAGGGCTCGTATCCGGACGAAGTCCCCCCTAGGTCCCCAAACGCGTACCTGCGCGATGGGCAAAAGAACCGTCCTCGGTTCCGACGTAGCCCGACCACAGGCTAGTCACGCGTCAGAGCCAGTAGCCGACCCTGTCGAACCGTGATGACTCGGCCAGTAAGTCGGACGCGTGCAGGCCACCATCCGGGGTGGTGCGTATCCAGCTGCCCTACCATACCGGTGATAGGGTGGGTGGTATTCCAACCTCGGGTACTCGTGCAGTACCGGTGAGAACTGTTGACGGTTCTCATGTCGTTGTTGTTCCGGCAACGGCGGCGGAGGATACGCGTACGAGTATCCGGGTGTTGGGTCCGGAGGTGGGGCTCCCTGTACCCAATGGCCCTTAGAGGCACCAACTCCTGGTGTTGGTCGCGCCGGGTGCCGGGTTGTAGCCAGAACCTGGCTCCGTTCCGGCGGTCCCCAACTCACCTGAGCCGGGGTGTACGAGGGGTTGTAGTGTGGCGGCCGTGGCGGACTCCGTCTTTCCGGAGGCGGAGTTGACCCCGGCCCCAAACCGCCACCCGTGGGAGATCCCCTCTCCCGAACCGGTGCTGAGCCCTCAGCACTACGGGTGCACAGTAAGCGATGGTGCGGTCCGCCGCACACATCGCAAGGCCTCGCCTGGGGACACTCATTATACCTATGCCCTCCCAGGCAGGCATAACACAATCCTCGTGTCCGAACGAGGTTTCGGCGCTCTTTTGTGGGCAGCCCGAGAATTGCTGGACATAGCTGTTCCAAGTGCTGCTGTCCGCAAACCCGGCATCCAGAACCGGGGTTGATGGCGGCCGCAGCCACCAGCCTGCCGCGACCCTTCCCTGGGTTGCGTGGCGGCTGGGCGCCATAGACTCCGGAAGTGCGGGCCGGCGCACTTGTCGGAGGCGCCTCCTGGGAGGCTAGCTGGTTTTCCAGCAGGCCAGCCTCCTCTTCCAGGAACTCCAGAAGTTCCCCTATCGAGGGCAGAACGCTGCCGAGATCCTTGTGGACCAGTCGATTCCGTTCGAACTTGTCCCTCATCTCCTGCGACAACTTGGCCAGAACGATGTGCAGAAGAAGGAAGGACCACTGGTCGACGGGCAGTCCGAGCGTCCTTAACCCGTTTAAGGACACGGTGAGCGGGGTGATCAGCTGCGCCCTCAGCTGAGCCCTATGGTTGACCCTCGGCAATCCCAGCAGATGGGTCACGTGCGCGTCCGCCTGAAGACGCGGCTTCTCGTACCGCTTCTCCAGCAGCTGCATGGCGGTGTCGTAGCTCGCATCCTGCAGCTCCAGATGCTGTACGAGCTGTCTGGGTTCTCCGTCTAGGAAGGAACGGAGATATGTCAGCTTTTCGGCCTTGGTGAAATCCTTCCGAGTATCCACCAAGGCCAAAAACATGTTCCGGAATCCAGCCCAGTCCCGCATACATCCGGTGAAATGCGGGACCTCCAGGGCACCCAATCTTCCCATGGCGCTGGGTCCAGGGGTGTGAAGCTAAGCGGGGCGCGCAACAGGCTTCCCCTCCCGCAGTCGCTCGATGTCCTTCACCCGCTGAAGGACATCGTCGTAGATGTCTTGGATGTGCTCCAGATCCTTGACATATTGGGCGTGGAGGGCCAGCTCCTTCTCCCCGACCGGGTCGGTTGACAATAGAGCGGTTACCGACCGCTCGGCCAACAAGAAACGACCCTGCATTTCTTTCGAACGCGTCTCCAAGGCGTTCTCCCGGTTAGGCCGATCTATTAATGCAAGCAGCCCGGTGAACCACCGGAGCTGCTGAGCCAACTCCTGCCGTGACGCTGTCATTATAAATAACTTAAACTAAATAAACCTAAACACAAAATTAAAACGAGTCAACGAAAACACGGAATCGATTATCCCGAATCGACTCGATGCTTTCAATTGAAAGAAATTGAATAACAATTAACGTTCCGAGAAATGTCCCAGCCCAAATACAACGGTACTACCAACCTTACAATTCAACCGCACCTGTCCCGGAAGTGCGATTTTACACGAAATGAGCTTAACCTATTACGAACTAACAAAATACACAAAATTACACCGATTAACCTAGAGGTCCGGTAGTAACCACGCTCTGCTACCAAATTGTTGCGGAAACCCACAACACACACTATGCTACTGTTTAAAATTAAGTTACACCTTAAAATCTACAAAATCCACTCACAGTTCCATACCGCTCCCGCCGTCCAGAACGGGATCCATATGGTCTGATGGGGCCGGAATCCGAGTCCGGGTCTTCTCGGGTTCCCTAATCACACCCAACGACTATCCCAAGTGCACTTTTCCCCCGAGGAAATACCTGCTTTCTCCAGCAGCGGAGACGCCGACATCCAAAACACGGATGGCGAATTGTACTCCCGATGCGATTCGCTTACGACGTACACACACACAAAACACAGGTTGCACAATACACTTAATTAGAGTAATACGGCTCCAAATGCCCTTATTACTGCTTAAAATCTATTTAATTATCAACACACGATAACCTATAAACCAGCCATTGTTGCCTTCCCGAGACAAGTGTACCAACAAAAAAAGAACAATTAGTGAGGGGGCCATTATGCCACTAAATAAATTGATTATCGATAATCGATTCCCAAATCGATCCGTCCATAATACAAATCAAAGTTTTATTTCCAACAAAAATAAATGCCTGTTTATTTGCAACAATAGCGGGGGAGCTCGATGGCGCAGTGGTTAACGCTCCCGGTCTGCGAGTGCTGAGGTTAAGGTGACGCATCGCTAAACAATAAATCTCATACGTTTTGATACGAGCGTTTGCGCCCCCGTACCATAAGAAAAACTGTTTTTTTTTCCTTCAAATTAAAACTACAAATTATTAAAAAAAAATGAACTACAATTTTGAAGTGTGTGTTAAGACTAATCTACTAAGAAAATTTAGATGCTTAAATCGGTCTGGTTAGCCTGTAAAATGTGAAACTATGTTTTAAAAGAGGTTACTTTGATATTTTTTTCTCTGTTATAAAAGTTAACAAATCGTGTTTCTGCAACTAACAAAATGAAGTCAATTAAATGAAAAATCATGTCATCAAATATCACTTTCATATGTTTTGTAATTGTTGAGAAAAATCAAGATCCCCGCCACGTAAATTACCAATGCGTCGTCTTAAGCAACTTTCGCAAAGGCCGGTCATCGGATGGGTAACCAAAATTTTATCATCTCGAGCTTCTTCTTCGAGGATTCCCAGTTAAGTACGTTTCCACCATTGGCCTTTTCTTCACATATCATCATACATTCTTCATACAATCATTCGTCATACATTCTTAACATCAGGCGGAAGGAAGGCCAAGTGCTTACGCATAAGGAATTAAATAATTTATGATTCATCATCATCAGTTCATTTTTTGTCCCTACTGCTGGGGCACGAACCTTCCCTATGAATGAATAGGGAGAACGGGCCATAAACCACCACGCGGGCCCAGTGCGGATTGGTGGTTCTTAACGACTGCTAATGCAGCCGGGACCAACGGCTTTACGTGCCTTCCGAAGCACGGAGGAGCTCGAGATGATACATTTTTGTTCACCCATCCGTTGACCGGCCTTTGCGAAAGTTGCTTAACCTCAGCACTCGCAGACCGGGCACGTTAACCACTGCGCCATCGAGCTCCTCCTATATTATTATGTAAATGTCCGTAAAAGTTGTTTGATTTCAAATTGGATAGGTAAAATCAGCTGTCAACGCTTAATGTAAGTTCTGACGTGCTTAAAGGTTACATACATTTATATTAAGCAGGCTTAGCGCTAAATCTAGATCGCACGCTGCTGCCTAGAGATTTCCCAAGGGCGGTTCGCGTAAAAGTGTTTATCGCTAGACATTTCGCGTGGGCAGTAAGTAAGTGCCCAGATGGGGTCTTTTTAAATTTCCCGGTACACTGGCGAATCTATTTACTAGATTTGATCATTTTTCAATTATTTATGTGTGCTGTTTAATGGAAACTTAAGTAACATTAAGGTTTGGAATTATGAGTACAAAACTTGTAGAGTAAATCAGTAAAAAATAGCGCTCGTTTATCTTTATATCGTTCAATTCAACACGTGAGCTTTATTTAATTATTTACGTACACAAGGAAGTAATATAGACAAAGAAATCAATTTTGTACATAGGTAGGTACTATTTATCTCATAATGACATTCGGACTCCAATTTTGTACATGGGTAGGTACAGTCGGCGGCAGATCAACCTACCCAAATCTGTCAAATTTCTCCAATGAATATTGATCCTTATATCTAAACTATAAAGTTCAAAATTAATTGTAGAAATTTGACAGTTTTGGGTAGGTTAATCTGCCGCCATGTGTACTATTTATCTCATAATGACATTCGGACTCTAATTTTGTACATGGGTAGGTACTATTTATCTCATAATGACATTCGGACTCTAATTTTCTTAACACAGTTTTTAAAGGAGAAGACTTTAATAAAATGAGAAGGTTATGCAAAATATCTAAAATGAATATTATTAACGGGATTATTACCATGTTTATTGCCGTGTTTTTTTACCTACTACCCATTCTGTACATCCGTGATCATGGCGCATGCAACTGTGCCGAAATATCGGATACTCAAACACGACAATAAAAATGGTAATAATCCCGTTAATAATATTTATTCTAATGTAAGTGACCATGATAGTTTAAAAAGTTATATCTAAAATGATTAAAAATACTATTAAACATTGCTGGTTATTTTTATGTTAAGTTGTCATAGATACTCCGAATAAATATTTTTCATTTTATTTCATTTCACCATTATCTTTTAGATATGTTCTTGTTCAATATACGCAGTTTTTGTATTTGAACAACTGAATAATATAGGTATATTATTCAGTTGTTCAAATACAATTATATGAATTTTGTAAAACAATATAAATATATATTTAATCAACATTTATAATAATATAATAATAAAGTCATAGTCAAAGTCAAATATTTTTATTCAAATAAACTTTAGAAAAGGTCTTTTGAAACGTCCATTTTTTTTTACCTACTACCCATTCAGGACGTCTATTTTTTAGCTGTGGAGAAGAATGGGCGCAAGAAACTCCACAGGTTTAATATAATATGTAACGACATTTACAAAATTATATGCCGTTACCAAGTTATACAATTTAAAAAAAACCTTAACAATATTTTAGATTAGAAACCCATGCTGTTTTGTCTTCAATGTAGTTAGACACTTTATAAAAAGCTTTTTTATAAAGCTTTTCTTTAATGGCGATTTTATATTTATTAATATCAAGTTTTTGGATATTACTTGGAACTTTATTGTAAAAACGTACACACAGGCCCCTAAATAAATTGTTTACTTTTTGGAGCCTAGTATAAGGTACTGCTAGTTTGTTTTTATTTCTAGTGTTTACATTGTGAATATCACTGTTTTTAGAAAAAGTTTCAATATTTTTATAAACATACATTAGGTTCTCGTAAATATATTGTGATGCAACTGTCATTATATTAATATCTTTAAATCTAATATAATAATATTTATAATAGTAGTAGGGATTCGAGAGTTCTGGACAACTGAATCATCGCGTCGAAAAGTCGTTCGAAAATGTCATCTCGGGTCCACCAATCCTAAAAAAAAAAGGAAAACCCCCCATTTAAATCGATTGCGATGGGTCCCAGAGCGATATCTCTTACCGTTTACGAGTAACGTTTCTCTCACATACGACCCTTGTTCGTTATCTAATTGCCTCTACGATAGATAACGCTTATGTTCCACGTTAACGACACCTCGGTCTTAATCACCTTTCCTGGTGACACCTCATTATCTAATCACCCAAATACGTTTAAACATAAAGATTGAATAAAGTCGTCTCGAGCAACGCGATATATTCGCTATTTTAGCGCACTTCTATTAATCGAGTTTTAACCACATGAACCTTTTACATATATTTTATCTATCTTTTTACTGGTTATCACGCGAACACCGAAGAATTGCGAAGCTCAAGACAAGTGGTAGTGGACAGGGATAAACTCTTGTTACCATTTTCTGTACATTACGACTAATAACTTAGACTTAGGTTTTCATTCACTACACATTTACAGAATACACTAAACATGCACACTAGTTTAGGCCCAAGACACCGTACTCTTACAACAGGGGTACGACTAACTGGTTCACACGCGCTCTATACCAGGTACAGACATGTACCTGGGCGCTTCTCTCCTCCACCACGGCCCGGTCTACCCGAGCCGAGGTCCGAGCTTTTAGAGGCACCCTCGGTGGTTCCGCTCTCCGAGCCGATCCGAAGCCTTCGGAGAATCTAGTAGGGCACGGGGACACGCACTTTTAAGTGTGCGATGCCGTTCCCTCTAGAAAACCTCCGAAGGTGATTCGTTTCACACGGCTTGAGGTACCCTTTACGTACCTCGCCGCCCCCAAAAAAGCCCGGTGACGCTGAAACTGACGCCTAAGGCAATCAGCAATCTCTCTCAAAAAAAAAACCCGGACTATTAACAATCCGAAACACACTTTGCCCGACCTGGGAGATCTATCCAGGACCTTCAGGTAACGGGCTGAGTGCTATGCCTCTCGGCCACCAAGGCATATGTAGGTATGTAAAATAGATGCCACAACTTGAACTAAATGCCAAACAAGAAAGCATCGGGATCGTTTCCATCACAGGTTTTCATCAATATTCACATTACCACATATCGGTGACGGACGTCATTATGTATTTGTTTTAAGCATGCGCAACTAACTTGACATTTAAAAGTGTTTGACTATATCGTTAACTAGCCGTCACCCGCCCGCTTCGCTGTGTGAAAATTTGTAAATATTTTTTATAGCCACCATTTGCACAATCTCATGTTCTTACTACATACAAATTTTCATCAAGATCGGTCAAGCCGTTCTTGAGTTATAAGAGGACATACTGACAGACAGACAGACAACAATTTTAAAAATCGTAGAATTGGTGTCAGTGAGTCATAAAACGAATATTTATCCCAAAATTTGTCAGAAATTTGCATGTACAGACGAATTATTCGACGTTTATGTACAGACGAATTATTCGACGTTTATGCCAATATCGTTTCTTCCTATTCGTAATTATTACAGAGCCTACAGATTTATATAGTAGTACTAGATATTATTTAACAAGTTTAGCCAATAATATTATCATCTCTCCGCGTATAAAGCACCGTCTTTTAAATACCACAAATGCCTCAAACGTTATTTAGAATAGAATAAGAATTTCTATTTTTATTCTATTATTTTTTTTTAATTCTTATTATTTTTTTATTATTATTTTTTTTACATGTCAATGTCAATGTCTTATTCTTAAGAATAGAATAAAAGACATTTATTGAAATCACATAACAAAACACACAATTAAACATACAACATGTAACAAAAATGATAATAAAAAATAATAACAATTGACATTGTGCCCTGTTATGTACATATATTCCCTGTGTGGTGCCGGGGATAAAGAATTGCACCACCCCATCTCTTCCTGTGGGTGTCGTAAAAGCCGACTAAGGGACCATTCCAGAGGATGGGCAGCAGCATCTCTCTGAGGTTACCCTCAACCTACTGCGATCGCCAACCCGCCTGCCAAGCGTGGCGATTACGGCAAATACCCCTCATATCCTTGGGGGAGGCCTTTGTCCAGCAGTGGACGTCTTTGGCTGAGATGATGATGTACATATATGTACTGTTATTTAAATATAATGACTTGTCGTGCCTGACTGACTGATTCATCATCGCCGAGTCGAAACCGCTGGAGCTAATTAGATGAAATTTGGACGGTAGGTTAATTGAATGACGTAACTAGCCACTAAAAAAGATTTTACGGAAATCATACCCTAAGGGGTGAATAATAGAGGGTGAAAGTTTGTATGAAAGTCTGTCAGTTTTGAAGTAAAATATATGAAAATTGGTATTATATACCCTTAGAATAATAACGCCTAGAACGATAGTGTCAAACAAAGTTCGTCAAAATATTGAGGCACAAAATACTCCGTCGTGTGCGTCAGCGGCTTGTCATTACACACACAACCGTACGAATAAATGTTGCAAGCGAAATGGTAATTTCCCCAAATTCGGGGTAAATGGGTTAGTTACTAAACTCTTAGTTATCTTGTTTCAGAGTTTGAAAATTGTATTGTTGTTACATTTGTTTTTTTTATTACTTCAAATTTCTTATGTGAAAATAGCCATAAAGTCAATAGTCACAAAGAGAAAATTGTCTTCTATATTTAACGGCATACATTAATAATATTAACTGTTATACACATTAAGATGCTTTCATTTCAGTTTGTATTTATTATTTAAAAAGTAAAAATTGAAAGGTACATACATATATTTATTTATTTATTTATTTATTTAGGTAACAAACAGCCATATAAGAACAATTACATGAGACACTTAATCCAAAAAGACCTATAGTACCATAAATTGAAACAATTTTTGAAAATATTTAGGCATATAAATGACGGGTACAAAAACCAGTAATTAAACTAACTAAATTAAAATTATTACAAAAATAAAAGTCTAAAAGATATATATATATATATATAGATATATATAGCTCACGCTTCAATCCCTCAGGAGGGGTAGGCAGAGACAATGGACCGCCACTTCTCTCTTTAACTATTTGGAAGCATAATTTTATCTTATTATGCATTGAAGATTATTTCGAGCCTTTAGTTAGATGGCAGTGAAGCTACGACTACCACAATTTTCATATCATTAACTACTTCTTTAAAGATACTTACTTATTATAACTCTAAAACATTTACATGTAATGTAAGTAAATGTCACAATGTTTGGTGATAAATAAGAATGCCAATATTTATTCATTTACTTTTTATTGCACAAAAATCAGTCTTATTAGAAAAAATAACTGTTGTAACATTTTTTTAGCATTGCAGTTTAAAATCCTTGTAGCTGTTACTGTTTTCTAAATAACTGGCGCTCTAAATAACAGCAATCGTGACGCTCCACTATAAGTCGCGCTAGGTTCACTGGTAATTATTACACATAAAAACAACTCTAAATAAAAATAACTCGGAACACAAAGGGGGTAAAAGTTTTCCTACATCTAGCAACACATACATGGAAGTACATATTACAAATTCATGAATAATAATATCGTGTTTTACGAAATAATAGACATTGATTAACGGTACTGACAGGTGAAATGTAATATTAGTATCCTTTTTGCTAGATTCTGACTTGTTAAAGCATCCCTTGATGGCACAAATCGTCATTATAAACAAAAATTGCGGAGCTGCTTACGACACGACGTGACCTTGAATACTAGCGAGCCGTTCGGCGAACTAAGCCACATATGGCTTGGTTAAACTTGCCTCAATCGCCGTGCGCGTACTCGGCTTCTAGGCGTTATTATTCTAAGTATATACCAAATTTTGGCTTTTTAAAAAGAAATAAAGAATGACATGTCTCAGGATTTTGTATATTTTCTTTTAAAGGAGTATAAAAGGGAATAAGGTTTTTTTGGAGAAATAGTTTTTTATAAAGTATCATCTATAAAAATTCATTAATTTTAATAAATTAATTTTAATCGATCTACAGATTAAAAAAAATAAAGAATGACGTGTTTTTGCATTTTTTGAAAAAACTTCCCTAGAGGGGTGAAATAAGGGTGCAACGTTTGTATGGTCTAATTCGCATGGATGAGCTTTTTAATGATAAAAATGAAATTCTTTATGTTGAAATGACGTGACATGTTTAGTTGTCTAACTCTTATTACTATACTACTCGTACACCCTTATGAAGTTTGGCTCTTATTACGAATAAACACAAGTCGTGTAGCCCACGTGAGCAAAGCCGCGAGCAAAAGCTAGTAAGTATTTAATATTTTTATTGAATACCACCAAATACCATAACAATAATAATAGTAGCGATGACTTGATTTCAATGATGGAGGCCTTTGCCCAGCAGTGGGACAATTATAGGCTGTTTACTTACTTACTTACTTACTACCATAACAAAATATTATTTTTTACACTTGAATAACGTCGACTTGCTTTATGTGGGATGTAAGTCGTTACGACATAATATATTCAAGTACATTTAATATGGCATTAAAATAGCCTTATAATGCTGGTCAAACCCCAAATAAAACTAGCTTAGGCACTCAAGAGGCGCTGCTTGAATGCAATTGAAAGCATCATTTTCGTTAACATGATCATATTGTAGAATGATCGCATTATGCGTTGTGCATAATGCTACATAAGAAACGTTATGTTTACTTTTAATAATAAATAATCTTTTATATAGCTTGCCCTTACGACCTCAGCTGCATATTGTCTGTCGGTTTATCATCGCTATTTTTAGTTTCATTCATGTTTTACCGCACATTTCATTATGAAGGTCAGAGTGTGAATTAGCTGGCAACCTTTAATGAAACTGGAATGTCATTCAATCTCATTTACATTAATGTTTCAATATGTTTGTGTACTTCATCACCAGCACTGTACGTACGCGTACTGTGCGACCTGACGAGATGACGCCAGAATGTCGCCATCGGCGGATACGTCGTGGAGGACATCACCATCATCATCATCATCATCATCATTATCATCATCATCATTATCATCATCATCATCATCATCATCATCATCATCATCATACTTCATCACCAGCATCAGCTCAGTTTTACGTCCCCATTGCTGGAGCACGATGGATGGATAGGGCGAGGGGGCCATTTAAACTACACGCGGTGCGCATTGGTGGTTGTTAACGACAGCTAATGCAGCCGGTACCAACGGCTTTACATGCTCGAAGCACGGAGAACCTCGAATTGATGAATTTTTGGTCACCCAACCGCCTTTATTAATTACCTGCCTTTGCTAATGTCGCGTTGCCTAATCTGTGTTGTGTTTCAGCAGCTAGAGATAAGACAGCCAGCGCCTCAGTAGTTGAGGATTCCGGGTGAAGTGCGCTTCCACCTTCGGGCCTTATCATCTTTCTTCTACTTAACATCAGGTGAGATGAAGGCTAAGTACCTACCCGTAAAGAATTTAAAAAATTAAAAAAAATTTGAAGAACTTTGAAGCGTTTGAACTTTTACCGCCTTACAAATAAAAAAAGATTAAGGTCCGAATAGTTTTTCCGTGTTTTGTTTCTGTCACGTAAATGTCATTTCAAATTAGAGTAAAAGAGACAAAACACGGAATAACTATTCGGACCTTATTCTTTGTTTATTTATAAGGGGGTAAATTTTGGAATTAATTGGGTGGCTGTTGTTCCTATTGCGCTGGAAATAAAATAACAGCAGTATATAAATAGTAGGTATGTTTATATTGAAATTTGTGTATTACGGTTAGTTACAAAATGAATACATAATCTGCGGTTATTTGGCCGTCGAACATTGAACCTGAACTAAATATTGATGCATTAGTATGTCGGTTTTGTCCCGGTTTCTATAATGCGACGGCTGGCGGATTAACGGTACCACGGCTAGACGTGAACTCCGAAGATTTAGTGAGATTAATTAGATACATCATCATCATCATCAACCTATATTAGTCCACTGCTGGACATAGGCCTCTCCAAATGCAAGCAACAGTAGTATAGGGATTCGCCAGTTCTGGTTCACCAAAATAAGGATAAAAAAACGGACGAACGAGTCTCACTCCGGCTATAAAAAAAAGGTTTTCGGTCACGACCCATCGATCTAGCTCATCCGTTTTGCGATAGCTCTTCAGGTTACAGAGATAGCCTTCACGCTGAAACACCTCCAGTACCCCTAATTAAGACAACGTTAATGATGCGCTCGCGACTCTATTGTCATCAATGCTAATGACGCGCTCGTTTGCTAATGACAATGCTCGGTTCGGGTTGCTTGCTCAACTAATTACTAATTAGCTATGTGAAAGAATGATACAAAGTTACAGTATTCCAAGTTGCTTTATTACTTTGCAAACTGTTTAAACATATTCGATAATATTATATCTTAAATGGTAATATAAATGGTCTCATTGCAAAATGTCCTGAGGAAATTCATCAATAATATTCCATGAATAATCCCTCGTATTTCTTTATAAAGTAGCCAATTTCAAAAATGTACAATGCCGGTAGTGGTAATGGTCCAATCTTTATGAAATATTTAAAGCAACTAGGAATATTGTAACTTTGTTAAATTCTTTCACAAAGCGTTTAATAGTAATTAGTTGAGCAAGCAACCCGAACCGAGCATTGTCATTAGCAAACGAGCGCGTCATTAGCATTGATGACAATAGAGTCGCGAGCGCATCAGGGTGTTGGAGATGTTTCAGCGTGAAGGCTATCTCTGTAACCTGAAGAGCTATCGCAAAACTTTTTTTTTAGCCTGAGTGAGACACGTTCGGCCGTTTTTTGATCCTGATTCTGGTTGACCAGAACCGGCGAATCCTTAGAATCCCTACTACTAGCAACTGAACACGATCCGTGGCCACTCTCATCCAGCTCTTGCAAGCAACCTTGCGCATCGTCGCTCCACCTAGTCTGAGGGCCGCGTATCGGCAAACGTAGTGTAGGACACACTACGTTTGCCGATAATCTCCACTCAAGAACTCGTTTACCCCATCGGTTATTGGTTCTTAATATGGCCGGCCCCTAAGGAGAACAGTGGCGGTAGCCAAAGTAACATTAAGAAAACGATAGCGAAGTTCGAAAAGAATAAAATGTATGCATGTATGGGATTGACATAAGATTGACCACGTGATTTAGCGCGGCTTATGTCAATCCCATACATTTTATTCTATTCGAGCTTCGCTATCGTTTTCTTAATGTTACTTTGGCTAAGCCTACAGGCTTTAAACCAACCACGACCAGTGCAGTTGGTAGCTAAGGGGCCATTGGTGGCTCTTAAAGACTGCTAATGCAGCCGGGACCAACGGCTGTCCGTGCACGGAGAAGCATTTTTGGTCACCCATCTGATGACCTGCCTTTGCGAAAGTTGTTTTCAGCAATTGCAGACCGAGCTCGTCAACCACCGCTCTTGTGTCTTTCCATAGATCCTAAAATTAAACTCAATCAACTGTGGGATAAAATTGGTTTTATAATGTATGTATTCGATAGTAGTAGCCCGTGCCTATATTCCATGCGAGAGGTGTTTGTGCGACAAATCCCTAGAATGATTGTATCTAGGCCGAATGACCGTTACTGACAGGATTTCAACGGAACACGAATATTAGATTTGACGTCAGTGGGCCTGTTTATGGGGCAGGGCTACGGGTTAACACATTCGGGATGACATATTCATGATAGGAAAGTTTATCGCACGCCGTTCAATAACTTATTATGCGATCTCACCTTCTCGGTCGTAGTTCAGTATAAATATATCTTAAACGAAGAGTACAAGCTTTGTTGAAATGAAACTTACTTTTACGGATTTGTTTATTACTTACCATTTGCAGGGTCCGTGTTAGAAACGTTAGAATAAACATTAAATCAAGTATAAAATAGTTTCATTTCAATGTGCAGTGTTCGCGTAATCGTTAGAAAACAATACCTACTTACATAGCTTTGTATGATGTATGTTAGGTACTTAAATAGTTCTTAATCTACTCTTGACGAAATGAAATTAATAGAATTGAATTGATCTTAATTTTGTTTACTCCATAATAAAAATACATACTGTGACGACTATACTAGGTATAATATTCCATTCAATACTAAACCAGAGTACCTACTCTGGTTTAGTATTGAATGGAATTCTCTTAAAATATTTTCAAACAGATGACAAAAGACAAATTAAATTAAAAAAAATCTAAAAAAGTTACAAACGTGACTAAAACTGATGACTTGATTTAAATGATGGAGGCCTTTGCCTAGCAGTGGGACAGTCATATGCTATTAACATTTACTAATACATAGAGATTAGCTCATATTTGTAACATCATCTCGCCATCTTCGGGTGCACCAGCGCAGTAGGTACCGACTAGGAGTCGAAGTGGTCGCCATGACCGAAATAGGTCGGGCCTAGTCATCATCATCATTATCATCATCAACAAGTGATGACTTGATTTAAATGATGGAGGCCTTTGCCCAGCAGTAGGCATTCATAGCGTATGAATGCCTACTGCTGGGCAAAGGCCTCCATCATTTAAATCAAGTCATCACATAGCGTATACGCTATGAATGCTTACTGCTGGGCAAAGGCCTCCATCATTTAAATCAAGTCATCACTACAATTAATGGGTAATGGCTCAGTTTTAGTCACGTTTGTAGGTTTTTTTAGTTTTTTTTTAATTTAATTTTTTCTCTTGTCATCTGTTCGAAAATATTTTAAGAGAATTCCATTCAATACTAAACAAGGGTACCTACCTAGCACAGTCGTCACAGTATGTATTTATATATTGAAGTAAACAAAATTAACATCAATTTAATTTTGTTTCTTTTATTTCGTCAAGAATAGATAATTATTTCAGTAGTTATGTGTAGTAGGTAGAGTAGATGGAATTAGTCTTTCTATTACTCTCATATTGGTAGAGCCACGCTGCGTTGCAGCACGAAATGGGCCGGCTCGCCCGGCGTAATACCACCCTCTCACAGAATATCGGCGTGAAACAACGGCACTCGTTGCTGTTGTGTTTCGTCCGGTGAGTGAAAGTACCGGAGGCCCATCTCTCACCCCTCCCCCCTCCCGATTCCTACTCCCTCCTCAAGATCCAACTCCTTCCTCAGGGTTGGCAACGCATCTGCGATAACTTTGGTTTTGCGGGTGTCCATGGGCGGCGGTGATTGCTTTCCATCAGGTGACCCGCTTGCTCGTTTGCCTTCTTTTTCCATAAAAAAAAAAAAAAAGTCTTTCGAAGTAAGTTCCGTTACTCTTCACAATAAAGGCTTTATATAAGACGTTAGGTAACTCTTCTCTTATGTAGATAAACCTACACACAATACTTACGTTTGTATTTCTACTTACTACTTCATTGTTTCAATCTTTTTTGTTTATTAGGTAATCGTAAATAATATAAAAGTAAAGGACAAAAAGAAATGAAAGTCGCAAATTCACTGTTTATCACTTTTTATAGTTTATTTTCACAACATTTTTATTTAATTTTCTGTAAAATTTACAATAGCTTAAAACTCCTCACAAATATATAGTTATCATTTATGTACCGCAACAACGCCGGAGCACAGGTGCTACGCGAAACAGGCATCTCGGAAGAGGAAATAAGAACTACAATGTAAATATAATTGATACAACCTAACATTAAGCTTAAACAAGGTAAGGCGTATGAGCTAGCAATCCCTAGGCTAGAGAGTCGGGTTGTCGGCTGCGCGCGTTTAACATATGAGCGGGCTAGCCGGCAGGCGCGCGTCGGCTACGCCGGAGGCTCGGCAACCAGCGTTATGACCTTACATCACTCTTTCTCAAGTGACATACCAATGTAACAAATCATTGCTTGACTTTTATCTTTGAGACGGCGATATATTTAGAATTTTGGCTTCATTTGTTTTTTTGAATGGAAAGCAATAAAGCTGTTATCAAATCCACAAACAAAAATTATAATGAGTTAAGTTAAAGTATTTTGAATATCAATAACTGTGCAAAACTGTGTAACCAACAAAAGAGTAAAAAAGGAATGTAACTATACTCGTATGCTCTAGACTTTAAGCTTTCGTTATTCTCATGTATAGTGTCATTAAAAACATACTAAAATACTAAGTATTTTAATAAAAAAAAAAACGAACACTCGTTATAGTTTGATTGGCAAAACGTTGTCCGCCCGAGCCTCGCAGGTTGCGACACCACGCTAACATTTACGGCGCTTGCGCACGTCGCCTCACAAAAAACAACTCCGCAACACAAATTAAATACTATTCTGACTTAAAAATTCATTCTATGAAATATACATATCATAAACAAAATAAATAACATAACCTCAATCAGAACACTAACTGGCAAGACGAATCCAACAAACTCAAGTTAGTTTCGATTAACATTTTTATAACGAATCACCTTTCATACTCTATCTATACGAATAAATAGTTAAATGCTTCTGTGTATAGAGAAGTTTCAAACATATAAATTTTCAGTTGTACAATTCGTTTAGTCAACCTGTTTGTGTAACCGCATCATCGACGCTAATGCGATCCCCATAACAACGATAAATATGCATATTGTTTATATAATAAGTTTTTGATAAAAAAATATTGTATTCCGTTCGATGTTATAATATACATGTTTTTATCAGACGCAGGTGGTTTAAACTTCTCGTTATTACGCAAACCACGAGTTCGAAACAAATAGCAAACAAACTTTTATAACTTTGGAAAACGTAGTTTTATTCATTTAACGAAAAATAGCGACATTTTCTACTATTAAGATCACATACATTGATAAATATTTTAAAGTCAGAAACCACATTTCTAAATACTGGGAAATACCTTCTCCTTATATTTAATCGTATTTTTTTATATCTTTTCTACACTTTTTGACAATATTTTTTTTTCGAGTAACAATTTTCGTTGAGAAGTTTCCCTCAGTCTACTATAAACAAGCATTCCAATAGTAAGTACAATATATACATGTTAATTACCAATCAAAGCACGCAAGCGCCTCCTATCAGTGCTCAGTATAATAAAATTAACCATTACAAAATAAGGCTAGCAGAAAACTGATGGTAACTTTAGAAAACGAAATCCTAAACTATACAATATATTGCAATGTCTCTCTTGTGAATTCGTAAAAATATTTAATCTGAAAAAAGTTTAGACCGTATTTGGAAGCGATTCGTCGCACTTGGCGTTCATTGAGAGCTTTTTTATAAGAAAAGCATTTTCGATTTATCCAGAATACACAAACTGACTTGTACTTTTTTTAATGGATTATTGCTATCACTTTCTTCTGTATTTAAAAGAGTGAGAGCACGTTTTCTTCTCAGTCAAACTAGTGTTAGAATCTTTGTCCAAGTTACACAAACTTGGACAAAGTCTAACGATTAGGCGATGCTCTATTATATTTATTTATCAATTCTTTCTCTCTTTTACATTCATTTGAAACTGGTGAGACCATACGGCACCATGCTATTAATTTACGCCCACGTACAACCCAAAAAAATTATTCGCGTTTATTTTATATACAACAAGATTTAAAAATACAAGCGTTTCCAAATCAATTCATCGTGTGCGTAACTTAATAACACAGCGCGCGATACTTTCAAGATACAAAAATAATCACAAAACTCTACATCTGAATATCTAATTAACGCCAGGAGGTAGTTTTGCCAATAGCTGTACTACGACATAGTTTAACAATCACAGTTACAATAATTATGATAATAATAAAGATTACAATAAAATACCTGTCAAAAGACTACAAATCACAACTGAGACAGACGCAAGTCCGACGCGCGTACGACGTAACGCTAGTGATAATTAACTTACATTCATTCTTATAACAAACAAGTAATGGAATATATGTTAGATTCCTTTATGTATATTATTATGTACTTTATTTATTTCTAAGTACACACGACTGCGAACTATAAGTATATATATACTAATAAGGGTTATACTGAGTAGAAGGCACTGCGTTCCGTTTCGCCCATGCTCAATTTGCCTATGTACACTTAAAGATAGAAACATTTTAAAAGAATAATTAGCTCCTGAATTACTGATTGGAAGGGTCGAAAGATTGATATGCGAAGGACGTACTCATGGGTGGAACGAAGCAGATACTCCTTTAACTGGCATCGGGCCCCTGACCCGGGTCTTGTTTCATTCACCATTCAGTCACGTTAATGAAAACGAGGACGTCTATGGTACAGTGGGCCTAGCCCGTACAACTATCGTAGGTATTCCTTTCGTAGCGTAAAATAAGGATATTGTATGGAAGCTGAAACAGCGCCACGAGGTTCGTAAATGGAACTAATAATTGACAGATGTCATTTCATAGATTTTGTGACATATTAGCGTCTCGCAAACTTTACGTTACGATTCGACAGAAGCTCGTGCTAGGCCTGCAGTGCTATTCTCTAAGCAAAAAAGAGTCGACCTCGACATTGAACTCGCTCGTAACTTGCAAACGAATGTAGACTTTATTACTATTTAAAAGTAGGTTGAAATTCGTTTGCAAGTTATGAGCGAGTTCATCGTCGAGTTCGACGCTGTTTTGCTTAGAGAATAGCGCTGCTGATGTGACAAACAAGGTGAGTTGCAATGTTTCCATACAATTCCTCGTTTTCGATAACGTGATCATATGGCGAATGGAACTCGCGCTAGGCACCCAGTACCCAGTAGGAGTGGTGCGAGTTAAAGAAGCTTGCCTTCAAGCCTTACTACCACAGCGTAACAATTTCA
Organism: Eudonia lacustrata; assembly: GCA_947562085.1. Classification (NCBI taxonomy): domain Eukaryota; kingdom Metazoa; phylum Arthropoda; class Insecta; order Lepidoptera; family Crambidae; genus Eudonia; species Eudonia lacustrata. Next base: position 2,344,057 of record OX387315.1, on the reverse strand, counting down.
GAGTTTTAATAAAAAATGAGATCTCAAATTTTGGTTCGATAGTGAGCAGTCGGAAATTCGTTCATCAGGTCGTTATGTTGTTCCGAAGTATAACTATAAGATTAATCTAGAAGCGAATTGTACTTGATTACTCCGGATGATTACTTCTACTCGAAAAGACTATAAAATTGCTTAATTCAAGCCCTATAAGAATTCCATGCATTATATTTGTATACATATATTAATATTTAATTTGAATATGCATCGGCAAATCATCTAAAACATGCACATTTTGGCCGGACATTGTTTACACCATCGTTCATATATTATCTATATTATTAAAATACAACAATAATAGTACATCTCTCTATTGGATTTAATCTACATAATAATGTAAGTAGGTATTTAATATTCTTCGACAACAGGTTAATTCTACAACAATTAAATCACATTTTTCATACCATCTACGGTTATCATAAACTGTAATTGAATGAGAAGTTAATTATAAAAAAAACACGTTTATAAGTACTCTGTTTCTAACATGCCTTCGCTACTTGTAAATGTTCTTAAAATATTTATATAAAGTTTTTATTATTTAAACATTATTACAAAATGAGTGAACTTTAATATTGTACACACCTTAGTTCTAGATTTTTTTTTAGTTTTCTTTATTTTCTGTTTGATATTTTAACTTAATTTGTTACTTCGTATGCCAAGCCGTATACAATACTAGAGCGATCACGAAAGAAGTGTATACATACATTTCAGATTTAATAAATACGTAGTAAAATAGTTCTTTATGACACCCCGGTAGGAACACAGCGTTGAGAGACTAGCTGGCCACCGACTGCGGACCGCGATGCGATGGCTTTCACAATGAGAAAAAGAAAGGATTTTTTTACGATAAAAGGCCATCGCGCAAGGCCGGCCCCGTGTCTTTTACTTGTAAACGTCGCCAAATATAATCGTAATGTAGCGACAGCTTCCATGGCCCGGTGCGCTACCGGGCTGTCTCGCTAATGCCTATCGATTAAACCGTGTATTCTACGTTTCGTGATATCGATCGCGAGAGACATATGCTACTACTTTTACGGAGACATACTTTTTTATATAATAATAATAATAATAAAAAGCTTAAAAATAACTAACTAGTCTTTTTTATAGGCAGACCATCGATTCGGTTTCATTCTCTTACAACGCGTGTGTTATAGTGAGAAATAATTTTCGTACTGCTAACATATTGAATCGTCAACACGAAAGGAGTACGACTAGAAATTACTTCACTCGGCGCGCGCGCACGCGGCTGAGTCGCGCCGCCCGCCCTCGGCAATTGACGTGCGGAATTGATCGGCGTAGACTGAGCATGACGAATTGACAGAGAGTAGAATAGACCGTGCGGGGCGGCCGGCGGCTCGGCCGGGCGGCTCGCGGGACACGAGGCGCAGCGCTCGCGTCTGTCACGGCGACTTTGAAAATTAACATTGCAATGTGCCGAAATCGACGGATCAACATTTCTTGCAGGCTTACCCTAGAAAACGAGTCCGATCATACGTTGTCCTAGCCAACTTTATAGTTACACGATTCGATAAATACAATTCCGTTATTATTAAAATAGATCAAAACATAGACCAAATACAGCATTGTATTGTAATATTTAAAAAATTCAGGCTCTTAAATGCAAGTGCACGCATGAAAGACTCAAAACATTACAAATCCAATCGATCGGAAGTAAGTTCGAGGGTAAGCCTGCCAAACTAACACGCTTCACGCCATCCGTACATATACATAAATCTCTCTATCCGTATTATATACATTTGGCACTAAATTCATCGGTACGGCCTAGCTGGGTCACGCGGGGCAGAGGGCGGGCCGGTAGCAGTCGCAGCAGGCGGCGGCGGCGCAGGCGGGGCAGGCGGCGCACGCGGCGCACGGCGCGCAGCCGGCGCACACGCCCACCACGTACCCCGGCACCAGCAGCGCCGCGCGCGCGCACAGCTCGCGGCACGCCAGCGCCTCGATCAGCGCCAGCGTCTGCCGTCGCTCGTGCCCCATCAGGCACACCGTCGACTCGCGGACCACGCCGTGGAGCAGCGTCAGGTACCTGGTGATGAAACCACGTCAGTTCCTCCTCTCATGCTAGTGATATATGGAGTGGTGGCAGGTCGCAGATTGAGTTAAGTCCATAACAGCGTTCCCATGTCAATCCCTGTGTATTCAGCTTAGCAAGTCACTTAAGGGCTCACGGTCGGGATTAGGTGTGAAAGGGCTCGCCATAATCGAAAACTATTAGGAATACATAATTCTGTAAGAAGAGTCTAGGGAAATCTTGAAGTTTTTCGCAGTAAAAGTCTGCTATAGGAGGCTGAGCGTGCATTCCTTTACACAAGTAAAAAAAGATTTATAGATATCTTCGGTAACCTTCTCTAACCCAACCATCTCCTATCATTTAGCCCTTGTATCGAAATTACAATACTGAGATTGAAAGAAAAATGTATGTGATATTCACCTGTGCTTTAACGACTCCTCGTCTCGCCCGACGAAGTGGTTCCTCAGGTAAGCTTCGAGCTTGGCGCGCTGTTGGCCCAGCTCCGGGAAGTCGATAAAGAACCTGGAGCACATGTAGCGCTCAAGGGTCTTAATCTTGTCCGGGCGCGCCGCCCGGTAGCCCTTAGCCAGCAGTGCGCAGTACTTCAGCAAACCGCCGCCGCGGATCTCTTCAGGCTGCCGCGTCGCAATCAACTGTTCAGCTAAGTGTAACAGCGCCTCTCCAAAGTCTCCATACACAGATTCTCCCACCACTGTCGGGTAGAAGTTCTCTCCGATGGGCAGTTGAGCGCACTCGTGGAACGCCAAGAGCGAGTCGAGTGCGATTTGGAAAGAGTCGACGGAAAATTCGAACTGACGGCGCATGGTGTCTACGAATTTTAGTTCGACAGATTTGTGGCCACGGGAGTTTCCGAGCGAGATGAGCGACCAGCGATCGCCGTCGGAGTTGACGCGAACCATCTTGGAGACGTAGGCTTCCTTTAGGCCGGCCGGGGAGGCCCGTCGGCGTGGAGTCGCCGGTGGCAGGAGCGTCGCTATGTGTCCTAGCACAGCGGCTTTGACACGGTCGCAGTGGCGCGCCGTGGGGAGGTCGGCGGTGAAGATGAGATCGATGTCAGAGTAGGGCTGGGCCAGGTCGGCGAGCACGTGGCTGGCGGCGCCACCGTTGAGCCTGACGTCGCGCACGGTGATGCCGGCGCCGCCAGTGCTCTGGGGCGCGGCGAGGCGCGCGCGCACGCCGGCCACGAGCTCGCGCAGGCGCACATGCAGCGTGGGGAAGTTGCCGCGCCCGTGGATGGCCACCACCTCGTCCATGACGTCGTTGAGCCGCCGCACCTGCTCGTAGCTCAGCACCGCGTGCCGCTCGCCGCCCGCGCACCCCTCCTCCGAAGACGTGTATGACGACTCACTCTGAAATAAAACAGAATATAACGTTTTTGATTTTGAATAAACACTGCTTCCTAGGTTGTGCACTACACATTACAATTAAACACCCAGCTCACACATTCAGAGCCGTCTCTATGTGACCGTCAGAATGAAATAAGAAGTCAAATAAACACTAGTACTTAGATCTATAAAGTTTTTAATTTCAACTGTTATTGTAAGACTCAATAGTCAGTATTTTGATCAAAAACAATAGATGCTTGAAATTAGGCAGTAATCGAAAGAAAAGGCTATTAATGTGGTCTAGGCGTGTAATGCCTAAAGGTGAATTGCAGTAACATGAGTTATTAGCTAATCCTTTATTAGTTAACTCTTCCAATGTTAACTTACCACAACTTTGCACGGCGGCATCACTCAAAGGTTTGATTGTGCAACCGGAAAACATGAAGAGGTTTGAGCCGACTCACTGGGTTTCCAATGAGGTATTGAACTCAAACAATGGCTAATGAACGTTTCAGTGGCCTTTGCTAATCCCAAAAACTATTCTGTCATTGTGGTTTTCAAATAACGCATTAGATACGCTTGCTGGAAAATGAATTATATAAATAACTAGCTTTTGTTCGCGGTTTTACTCACGTGGGCAAATTATGTTTCCACCCCTATTTCACCTCTCTAGCTAGGGGAGGTTTTTCGAAAAATGCTAACGTCATTCTTTATTTTTGTTGAAAAATCTAAAGATCGATTAAAATATTCATCTTGGTAGTTATTACTTTAAAAATAACGATTTCACCTTATTCCCTTTTTTGCTCATTTAAAGAAAAATAAACAAAATGTGACACGTCATTCTTTAATTCTTTTCAAGAACCCAAATACCAATTTTCATGTATTTTACTTCAAAATTGACGGAGTTTCATACAAACTTTCACCCTCTATTACCCTTACCCCTTACTTGTGATTTCCGTAAAATCCTTTCTTAGTGGCTGGTTACGTCACTCAATTAGCCTACAATCCAATTTTTTTCTAATTAGCTTCAGCGGTTTAGGCTCGGCGATGATAGGTCAGTCAGTCAGGACAAGTCATTATATGTATATAGATACGTTGTTTTAGAATACCGCTGCTCCATTCTTTGTTTATTTTTATGAGAGTATACTTTGAGAACATTGCTCTTCAAAGAATAGACTCTTGTCATCTGACTGAAAGTTCTAGATAATTTTTTAAAGTAGAGAAGGCTCGTGTCCCAGCAGTGGGGGCATAAAAATGAGCTGATGATGATCATGATGAAGCAAAAAATAAGTATAAGGTGAGGTAAGTATACGGTGTTGATAAGTATAATACATACACTCGAAAAACATAATTAAAAAACGAGCGAGTCTTACAGTAGTAGTCGCATATGATGTGTAACATTTGACATTTCACCTTATTATATTCTAAAAAAAATGGGTCAGGTATTACATCATTTTAATAAATAATGATAAAGTAAATATTAATTTCAACCATTTCGTGTGTAATAATAACACGAAATGATAAAATTAATATTACAATAGAAAATAGATTAAAGAATTAACAATGACGTATATTTTTTAACAAATCCTAAAGAGAATGCAGTAAATACTCATTAGAAGACATTTGACATATCAAAATGACCTTTGATCTCAGAATAATAACTAAAGCTATAGAAACCGGACTAAAATAGCAAAGGTGTCACCAGATTTGTGACGTCATATTTGAGGTAATGTAGTGAGTGACTTTATAAAGGACTCAAGATTTTTTTTGATCACCGATTATCTGATGACCGTTTGACATAACAATACAAAAAATAAAAGCTAAGTGTCAACCATTTCTCGCACTCCAACCTCCTTTTCTAGCCATAAGATAGAACGGAACTAAACATAGTTGCACGATTTTTATTTTAGCCATCCTTCTATAGCTTTAGTTATTGTTCGGAGCCTTTGATAGTCAAATGACACATTAAGTCACATAAAATAATGTAATACGTCAAGTTCATAATATCGATTACTGAATTTACAAAATGGCGTGCGCTTGCGTGCTTCCCCGACTTCCTGTTACACTGTTGAACACTTTCGTCCCATTTCACGAAATCACTTTTTTGTGGTTTGATTTCACAATTTGTGGGAAAATTGCTAGAAAGCGAGTGAAAAGATGTTACACATCAAAAAAATACTTAGAGAACCTTTAAAACAGTTTGGCCTCTACGGTTTGAAGTCGTTCCTAAAAATAGGGTTCCACAGGAACCCGTGATCGATTTTGTTTGAATACAGACTGCCGCCGGCTCTGATTCATAGCTGTCTTTAAGTAAAATTGCAATGAAATTCTATATTATTTTTCGTGGACGAAAACTGTGTCGTACCACTGGTGTCACTACCTACTAGACACTAGATCAACGTAAAAGTTAAAAATAAATTATAGGCTACGCACTTTAGTTGATGGTAAATAGTAAAATTAAATAAGTAAAGACTAGAATAATATTGAACTTAGATTTTGAATGTAAGTAGTGAGTCAAGTGCCGGGTATGTCAAGGCTCCATCAATTTGCGCGTGCGCAACACGAAATGTTAATGTTAACGTGGCGGGCACTTCACATAGATTGGGTGCGAGTTTATTTTCACTATTCCCACCAGAGTGCTAATGCGAGTTCCATTTATCATTCAATGTTGTTAACGAAAACGAATTTGTATGGCAAAATTTTAAATATTTTTAAACGATTTTATTTAACTTGCACTGTTTATTTATTTGTTTATTTGTTTGGGTCAAATCTAGTAATTGAAATATGACCCCCTTCCTGTTGACGGATTGATCTGAAATTTGGTACACACCTTTATTTATTTATTTATTTATTTATCTACATAATGGCGGGTTACATATTAGTACATGTTTCAAAACCGCTTATCTTAAAAAATAATTTTACTATTTTTTTTCTTTTTTTTTAAATAGGCTTGCTTTTGGTTTCATTCGAATCCCTAGAGCTAAGAAGAGGCCGGCGATGGAACGAGCTTTCCTCCTTTGTCACCAGGAGGCAACTTCAACTTCAATGCCAAACATTGAATTTAACGTGATCTATAGACAAGTCAAACTAGGCACTCAGGCTGTGCCCCACCGGCGTCAATTCAAGGTAGATTAATTATATTAAAGTTGACGCGGGCACTAATCGGAATGTGACCCTGTTGACCGCTAAACAGGGATGGGCTTCAAATGTCAGACTTAAACGGAAAAAATCTCGAAGCAGTCTCAAAGTGTTTATTGCAATAAGTTTCCATTCTACTACGATTATAGACTAGCGGCCGCTCGCGGTTCACCCACGTGGTTCCCGTTCCCGTGGGAATATCGGGATAAAAAGTATTCTATGTGTTAATCCAGGTTATAAACTATCTGTATGCCGAATTTCATACAAATCTTTGCCGAATTTTTACGTGAAAGAGTAACAAACATCCATCGATACTTACAAACTTTCGCGTTTATAATATTAGTAGGATAGATAGAAGGTGAAGTTAATTAAAACCCTTGTTTTAATTATCCCTCATAACTAGATATAAATAACACCCAGGAAGAGTATTTAATACAAAAGAGTGTTTTCAAACACTGTTATTTTACATGATTATTTATTTTGCCTAAAGTTTTTCGCGAGAATTTTAGATTATATCCAAAAATGGTTTTGTTTATCAGTTTTTCATATCGAGACGGCTAAGGATTCAGGAAAACATTATTTACCATAGTCACTGACTATATGACAGAAAGAGAGACTTTTTAGTGGAAACTAGTAAAGAATTAATCAATGAATCTACTAAGTCTAATTTCTAACTACTTAGTTAGAACTATTATAAAAAGATTTTTTACAAAGAAAGCGGCTATCGTCATAACCCTTTTTTTAATTAGGTTAAGTTGACAAGTTGTACAAATGTTTGACCATGACATTCATACCTACATAAACCAAGATAAGATCCATATCTCGAGCCTTGGGGCTGTGTTTATACATCCACGGAGATATTAACAAGTGGAAACAATATTCTATCTAATCGCATTTGTAAATTTCCAATATCAAAAATGCCTTTATCAATGTCAATGTTTATTTCAAGTAGGTACCTACGTAAGTATTTATATTATTTTCTATTGAGCGGCATTCAACAAGTTGGGAATTTAAATTTTCCCTTATTGATGAAATACTAAAGAGACTCGCATTGAATAGAACATTATTTAATTAAGTTATGTTAGGTTGTAAACTTTGTAAAATTTTGTTTTGCATATGTTGATACTTCAGTAAGTAATATTAATGTATTTTTTATGTATAATTGAGAATAATAGGTCTGTCCAGTAGTTGTTTATTGCATACTTATTGACCAGCATCAAGTTATCCAATTAGATGGCCTGATTTATCATCACCACCATCATCATCATCATCATCATCATCATCATCATCATCATCATCATCATCATCATCATCATCATCATCATCATCATCATCATCATCATCATCATCATCATCATCATCATCATCATCATCATCATATATCTTTTAGTGCCATACTTTACTATAATTTAAATTTGTATTGTATCGTACCGTATTCTGTGGCACTAATAAACTATTTAGGTAGGTATATTCTTTTATATTTCTAGTACAATACACATTAGTCTAAAGATAAGTACAAACATATCTATAAACTGAGCCTTTAACGAATCGACAGAAAGTTTTAACCTTATTACGAATTCAAAACGGATCTTAGCGAGTGACACAATACCACGTGCAACGCGGTAGGAAGTCACAACGCCGCAGGACATTCCAATTATTTAATTAGGCTGGTGAACCGGACCTGCCACTGATAAGGCTGTTTGTTTTAATATTAGGTGGTATGGAACGCAAGAGTGGTCGCCGCTTTTATTATCTGTGTTGTGACATTCCCGCCACTTTCGTAGGGATAAGTAAGAATAGCCTTTGTTTTAATTTTACAAGTAAAAAGTTAAAACATTAGTTTAGCAAGCTTCAAAATGCCACTTCTCATAAAATAATTAAGCAGTTTTCATTTAATTCTTTAGCATGACACAATCTACTGCAGAGGACGTAATTTACCACCTATTTTACCATACTGTAATTAATATTTTCCATTACTCAGCTGAATCAATTTCCTTAAGTAGTAACCATCTTCATACTATCCTTGCGTAAAAAACCCTTACGCATGATGCATGATAATTATACCTATCTTTTCTTTAGGTAAAGAGCTCGAAGGCACAGTGGCTCGCGTATTCTAGTAGTTATGCAACATCTTGCAAGGTAAGCAACTTTCGCAATGTCGGATCATCGGATGGGTGACTATCTAAACAGGATTGGGCCAGCCTGGTGGGTTACGGCCCGATCTCACCCATGTGCTATTCACGTGGTAAGGTTTGAGAAGTAGGATAAATAAAGGCTAGTGATGTGTAATGTAATTTTTTCAATATGTCTTCTTACATAACGATAATATTTCTAAAGTCACGATCTATCCGTATCAGTACATTATCTCTAAATATTATATTTCTGTCATTCATATCCTTGAGCTTGAACCTAAAATGTGAACTTGACTGACTAGTATATACTGAGCAATATAATCTTATCTATAGCTGTCTCTTTAGCAGTAATCTTGGAACACAATGTTGTCTTCTTGAATCCCGACCGAGGCAGGATAGCCAGTGCCTCTGTGGTTCAGGATTTCTGATGAAGTGCGCTTCCATCTTGTGACATTATCTTAATTTAGTCAGGGTGATTTTTTAATCTCACCGGTGATTTCGAAATTGAAAGTGACATGAAATATGATATTTTTTTGTGGTTTTTAATACCAGCGATCGTCATTTTTTTCCATTAATCACACTAATATTATAAATGCGAAAGTTTGTGTGTATGTGTGTATATTTGTTGCTTCTTCACGCTGCAACGGATGAATGGATTTGGATGAAATTCGGCATAGAGATAGTTTATAAACTGGATTAAAACATAGGATACTTTTTATCCCGATATTTCCACGGGAACGGGAACCACGCGGGTGAAACCGCGAGCGGCCGCTAGTCATTAATAAGGAGTAAGCAACATTTTTTTTCTTTAGCTGCAATTGAATAAAAACCATTTTCTTTCTAGCTGTGATCCAGTATAATTTCAATAAAAATCTATGTTATTTTTTGGCGACGATAACCGTTGTCCAACACTGGGTTACTGTGTCTCAACTCCTAGTGCCACTGCGATTGTTGTTTTCTTGTTTTCTAGTGCGTTCACTTGTACAATACTCTCGTTGTCATGTCGCCTTTTATCGCGTCTGATATAATATATGGCAAATGCACTTCGTAATTATAACAGCTAGCCGAGTGCATTGCGGCCGTAAGATTAACGCCGACAAACAATTTAAAAGAATGCTAGCTGCCTTGTCATGTGGTGAGCAATAAACGATAACAAATTAATGGTTTTGTTGCATAGGCTTTTTATTAGGTGTCGCTGTTAGTGCTACGCACACAGTAATACGTTCCGTCGGATAAAAGGTGTTGCTAACGTTGAATTACATTAAAACACACGTTACGCAGGACATATACAAAGACAACAGATTACAAATAATACATTACAATTTTTGATGTGTAAAATATTTCCGCTCGCTTTCTATATAAACAATTTGTGGGAGTGATTTCGTGAAATGGGACGGAAGTAGGTGTAACAGTATGACAGTAAGTCGGGGAAGCGCGCAAGCACGCGCCATTTTGTAAATTTAAAATCGATATTATGAACATGACATACTATTATTATTATTATGTTATTGTGTCATTTGACTATCAAAGGCCATTTTGATATGTCAAATGTCTTCTTATGAGTATTTACTGCATTTATTTTATAATTATAAAATGATGTAATAAATATAAATACCTGACCCATTTTTTTCAGAATATAATGTTAAAATTGCTTATTACTAAGGTGAGTGTCCCTGTGTGGTGCCGGGAATCAAGAATTGCACCACCCCATCTCTTCCCGTGGGTGTCGTAAAGGCCGACTAAGGGACCATTCCAGAGGATGGGCAGCAGCATCTCTCTGAGGTTAAGTCTCAACTTACTGCGATCGCCAACCCGCCTGCCAAGCGTGGCGATTACGGCAAATACCCCTCATATCCTTGGGGGAGGCCTTTGTCCAGCAGTGGACGTCTTTTGGCTGAGATGATGATGATGATGAAGGTGAGATGTCAAATGACATCGCGACTACTGTAAGGTTCGCTCATTTTTTTAAGGATACTTCCTATGACATCAGCTAGCAACTAGGGTGTGTGTGCTTAGTCTAGTATTGATGCTAGTGATGTTGTATGAAAGTCTCCTATATAAATACTAACGTTGTTGTAAGTTCCTTTTACATATTAAAATTGTTATGATGAGTAAGTATACCTTTAAGGATCGCATGGCAGTGTCCTAAGTAGTATTATTCTTCTCTGTTTATAATTTTTACGAAATATACATGATCTGAATCTATCTATCTTCTATCTATCTATGTGTTCTGTCTCGTTTTTATTAGGTTAATCAATCAATCAATGGTCTGCTGGAAGAAATATATTTTTAGAGATAAGCTTACCTGTACTATTGCGATCCCAAATGTTAACCATTGGAAATGTTTAATTGTGTACGAACTAATAAATAAAATAAAAAGCTGGTAAGTTAAAAAGAAAACCTGAAGCGAAAAATATAAATCTGTCTGCTGTCCCTGTTTACCAAGAATATACCTTACCACATCGGCCTTTTACTGCTTGATCGTGCTACACAGTACTATTTAGTATTCACTACCGTCTTATTTACACGGTTTATTTGTTTGGGTCAAATCTAGTAATTGAAATTTGACCCCCTTCTTGTTGTCGGATTGAGCTGAAATTTTGCATGCATGTGTAAATCGGATGACAATGCAAAATTATTATGGCATGGAGCTGATCTGATGATGGAACCGGAAGGTGGCCATAGGAACTCGGTAGTTAAACGACACAACCCCATCGAGTTTGGGCCTGTATGATTTGTCTTGACGAGTACTTTGGTGCTAGATGGTAACCAGGGTCTGATGATGGAGCTGGAAGATGGCCATAGGAACTCGGGAAAATAAGTTCGTCCGTCCGTTCGTTCCGTTTGTTATGAATGTGGATTCTGTCTTTGATTAGATAGATTAGATGAATGCCAAGGTGAGCACGTGCAGAGAGCTAAATGGTATGAGGGTGTATAAACATGTCACATATCACTAGTTCCTCAATATGGGTATCAAATGAAAGGGCTTGGTTAGCAGAATAGTTCTTTATGAAAATAAAATGAAAATTAAAAACTAAAAACTTCAAAATAAAAAAATGAGTAAAAAATTTTTTTAAGTTAACGGTTTTATTGAAAGTTGTACTAAAAGCTATAATAATTCGGTTGGTCCTAGGTACATGTACAGGTAAAAAATAAAATCGTTGTACGTGTGAAATTTCTAACACGTCAACCGATAAATCATAATAAAAAATGCTATTTACATATTTACGCAGGTTATATATTTGCGCCCAACGATTTTATTTTTTACCTGTAAATGGACACCTAGGACCTACCGAATATTTTTTTAGTTTTTAGAACACTTTTTAATAAAACCGTTTAACTTAAACAAATTCTTTACTAATTTTTTATATACTTAGAGCGTTCCAAAACCAGTATCCGGGTGTTGTTTATATGTTTAGTAATGTTCACTTACATATCTACCACTCTAAGTAGCACTTCACAAAAGTATGCTGATTCTCAGAAGTGGTTAGTTTTTTTATTAACTGTTCGAGTGAAACTAGGTTTATTTAATTGGACGCAGAAGTACTATTGAACGTAAGTGTCAAATTTATTTGGGACTGGGGGCTTTACTTGGCGGCAGTGTTGTGTTAAAGTGGCCTTTTGTAGTAAAGATTGATACGAAATCCATTAAAAAGTATGTTTTCCTTAAGTAAACAGAAGTTACATAATAACAAGTACGAAGATACTGAAGACACGATGATAACAGATTAATCTTCATAGTGACAAAATTCAGCGCTTACGTCAGCCTTCCCGGTAGCATAGCGGCCAGTGCAGCCGCCCGGATTGCGGAAAACTCAGGTTCGATTCCTGGCTGGGTCGGGTGGGCGTTTAATTTTTTCACTGTATTTTATAAGTTTTATAAATATTTAATTTATTTTATTTTATTAAGGAAACAAACAGCTTTATATCACACATATAAACAATTAAAAAAATATAATACAGTAGCCTTTAAAGTTTCCACTGCTAACTTGTACAAAAATAACGGCTTGTTGAACAACAATGCGAAATAAAAAGAAAAAAACCAAATACATAAGAAGAAGCTAACTTCGATTTTAAATTATGTATGAAGATTAAATTATTATATAATTATTAGGTATTATTAAGACGTTATCTAAATAACGTTTCGAAGAAGCATCACATAAAGATGAAGTAAAACTTAAGTACCTACACACTAAGATTGACAGCTCGGAAACCTTCAGCCATCTGTCATTCGGAGAGATTTAAAAAAGACAGTGTCATTGTCACGGCAGCGGCGTTCGCGCCTTGCGGCCTTGCGGCGTCTCGGTTTAACACCAACTAATGTTTTTCCTCGTCGATTCAAAGTCGGTCAGACGCTGAGGTCGAATGCGCAATCGCACCGAATGGGGGCTTATTCTTTTCCGAGAAGTTAACAACACCAATAAGTATTTATTTGATATATTGTTATTATTAGAAGTATATTTATGTAAGTTTCATGGATTGCTTTTAATGATACTGGCCATGTGGAAGGCCGAGCACGACGTTCGTCGGTCGTTTAGCTATGAGCTATTCTATCTGTTACAGTTCAGCGATTGACGAGTGATTTTACAATGCTTGTATCTACTTACTTGTGTCTTCTAAAGTGTACATGTATGTGTGTATGTGTGCTTATGTAGTAAATAAATAAATGTCTTTGAAGACATTCTGGTCATAAATGTGTATGTCTAAACATTTTCTGTAAAATCTGACCTGAATTACATAAATCAGAATAAATATTATAATTTTGAACGAGAGCGGGCGAAGTCTATAAAAAAAACTTTAAAACAATTTACTAATTTCAACAAATCAATTGTTTATATTTCTGTCGGAAATTGTATTCAGCATTGTCTATCGCGTATCAACGTTCCCTTCTGCCTCAGAGCGTTTTCATTGACCACTAGACGTAGAAATCAGCTGTTCGGCGCCGGGCAAGGTCGCCCGATGCGTGTCTATTTTCTACCGGATTATATAAATAGCGCTTTCAATCAGAATACGTGCGGAACAAAGTTGGTTACAATTAGTTTGGTCCGGGTTCCGTGTCAATAGTTTGGTCCGGTTTCCGTGTCAATAGTTTGGTCCGGGTTCCGTGTCAATAGGCACGCAGATAGTGTTTTGTTTGTGCGGGCTATCACTTGGGAAATATTTATTCGAAATTAGCTTCGATTTAAACAGTCTTTTGTTATTTTTTTCTGGAATTAGGCATGCACTGAACTATATAACATTTTAAACTATCATGTTTACTTAGAAAAATTGATTATTTACGGAATTATATTTTTACCATGTTTCTTGTTATGTGTGCATATCTAATCCAGTTAGTAATTACTGTAACGCACTTAAGTAGGTTTTGAAATATAATTTAAAGAAAGAAACTGTTGGTGAAGTGCAAATGCTTCTCTGCGTTTGTTGTTTCGCAACATGTCAAATTACGTTCGTGGATATCATCTGCATCGAATGTCGAAAAGGGAAATCGCAGCTAAATCTGGCCTTCCTTCTTTAAAAAGAAAAATCCGTTTGTGAGACTGTAAATGCAACCGTTTTTAGATTTGCATCCGCAGTTACATCAACTGTTTTTGCAGTTTGACATTGACGGCTGTCGCAATGCAACCGCTCTCCACGGAAACTCTCGGTGAGCGATGCGCAAAAACTCAGTTTGGGTAACTTCAAAATTGCATGTCAACGTAGATAATGAATGAGCTGTGTTGATTATTTAGTATTACATTGTTGAGTCATGTACTCATCTCGGAAGATATTGGTGTGTATCCAGCGTGTGTCCAGCGTTAGAAAATTGATAAGAGAAAAAATCGAAATATTGGTACAATATAAATTTAAAAAAAAGTGTTGTCCTTGATATATAATAAATACTGGCGGCCGCTCGCGGTTTCACCCGCGTGGTTCCCATTCCCGTGGGAATATCTAGATAAAAAGTCCTAATCCTATGTGTCATTCCAGGTTATAAACTATCTGTATGCCGAATTTCATCCAAATCCATCCATCCGTTGCAACGTGAAGAAGCAACAAATATACGAACATACATACACACAAACTTTCGCAATTTTATAATATTAGTAGGATTATTAATTAATGGTATTTCAAAATATTTGACATATTCATATTTTCTAGCAAAAATATAGATTTTATAGCACGCGATTGCATTTGCAAAATACCTTAAAAGTTAGCAAAAAGTTATTAACCTTAGCAACTAACTAACTATTATAGTAAATAAAAATAAAGCTGATATTGCTTTTAAGTTGGCAAGTGTAAAATAAATAGTTAAACCTTATTTTTTTTTATTACTCACTAGCGGCCTTTAATCGAATTTGTTACACCCGTAGGTATCCCGTCATTATCAACTCCGAAAACTTGCTATATATTACTTACCTGAGACTCAAATAAGACTCAGATAAGCTATGAGAGTCTCAGATAGCCTTATTAAGACTTAATAGTTAGATATGCTTTTGAGACTAACTCGCAATCGAATGACAGATTTAGGAACGGGACAAAGAAACATAACTTATTATGCGAGAGCAATTTATATAACTTTGACAGTGTCGTCGATACGATCCGACAGGCGCCATGATGAAACCCCAACATCGAGTACCCACATAACCATCATCTCGGAATGCAGATGCGTGCAACCGGCGAACTTGCACTCTTTGTAACGCAGCCTTGCTATTTTCATTTATTTCACAACAGTATACCTAATTTGTGTTTGTTCTGCGAAAGTCATTGTTTCGCTTGTTAATGTAAGAATTAGTTTTACTTATGACGGTAATGATGTGGAAACCTTCTTAATTTGCGTTTGTTTATACGAGCCCCTCTTAGTACACTTAAACACCAAATTGAAGTTTAAAATTCAGCAAAGTATTCATTAACAACTTGTTTCGACATTTTATTGATTTATTAGTACTTCAAGAAGGAAGATGGCGATGCGCAGTGGTTAACGCGCCCTGTCTGCGATTACAAAGGTTAGCCATCGGTTGGGTGACCACAAATGTATTATCTCGAGCTCCTCCGTGCTTTGAAAGGCACGTAGAAGCCGTTGGTCCATGCATTAGGAGTTGTTTATGACCACTAATACGCACTGGGCCCGCGTGGTGGTTTATGGCCCGTTCTCCCTATCCATCCATAGGGAAGGCTCGTGCCCCAGCAGTGGGGACACATAATGAGCTTGTAATGGTGATGGTGATGTAAGAAGGAAGATATAACATGACATGACATAATAAACGGTCTATCACCATGTACAAAAAATATAAACATTATTAAAAAATATATTATTTTTAAATTATCAATTGTACCTAATTAAGTTTTAGCTGTTCATACCTAAAACAAAAAGCCACACAATCATTCCGCTAGTAGTAAACAATAAAGTAGGTGTGCAGGCGCAGCGCGCACGCCTCGCCAGAAGATCATGAACTTGTACATTTCGCGTGTCCAACGCAATTAGTTGTGTTGCAGTTGCGTAGAACGAAACGTGTCTGCCCATGCAGCGTTGCAACAAGCTTTGGTGGGTCTAACTAAATGCTTGTAGCTGTTTTAAACTATATCTTTAGTTTAAAAAAAAAAACAAACAATTAGTATTTAATTTAATGTCTAATCTCTAACTGACAATTAATGCTTTTAAACAACAGACTGATAAGACAACAATCAAAATCAAATTT
This sequence comes from Eudonia lacustrata, assembly GCA_947562085.1. Taxonomy (NCBI): domain Eukaryota; kingdom Metazoa; phylum Arthropoda; class Insecta; order Lepidoptera; family Crambidae; genus Eudonia; species Eudonia lacustrata. The sequence goes on along the minus strand of OX387315.1, from coordinate 2,327,700 downwards.
ATTTCTATTTAAAGGAGATACAATAAAGTTTGTGTGTTTCCTTGATTCTCGTGGAACATGGAATAATTCCACCGACAAATATAATGGATACAATCAAGAAAAACCATACAAACAAAACTGATTACAAAATAACAAATCCCTCAAACATCCGCTTTCATGTTTTATTTAACCACACGCTGTACCTACTAGCGACGATAACCGACCTTCTTTCACAATTAATGACTCTTACTGCATAGACAATAAGGCTTTGAACTATTATATCAAAAATGCAGTTATAATATTAGCACTAGTATTGCAGTATTGCTCTACACTGTACAGTCTCGAGAATAAATATGTAAACAATGCAACTCTTAATACAATGGAATAACAGTCAAAAGTGTATACATTTTTATGTACGTGACTGTACAACACGATTCACAAATTAGTTGCTCTTTCATATTTATTGTTTTTCCATTTCAACAAAAGGTATTTTTAAAAGAAATCTAAATCCACTCGCGTAGGTTATACGCCAAGTTCATAGTTCGAAGAGTTGTAGCTCAGATTACAAAAGATTGTAAACTTGTACAGCAAAGAAAGTAGCTTAAGACTTTAGTACTTTGTCAAAGCAATGAAGGTGTCTAAGAAGCGCTTGTCAACTTCTAGCAAAGTTAGTATGTACCAAAGTGTTGAGCTTCTTTGGTTGCAGACCGTAACTTGCCCTAAGTTTAGACATGCCTGAACAAGTCACCTTTTTTAAATTATCAGTAATTTTAATTAACTTGAAAATATAACCTCAACTCAAGGCCAATTTAGGTACCTTTCGACAAATATTGAAAAGTCAAGGATAATAGTATCGCGTAGGTATCTTACACACTACAAATGTCAAATTAATTTACACATTTAAAAGGACGATTCATGATTTGACTAGTTGCGGTAGTTTCAAATTGGACCGTGAACCAATATAATATTATGTAAACATTCCTTGTAAGTAAATAATCAGTGTAAACAAACGTTGGTAAATCAATAAATAAAAAGAAAAGCACTTGAGAAAAACTCTCCTCATTACATTTAAGTGGTTTCATTTTCAATATAAACATTGTGAAACAAATCAAAAACAAAGTAAATTTAAATAAACAGTAACAAAAGAATAACTATTAGTCATCATCATCTCAGCCAAAAGACTTCCACTGCTGGACAAAGGCCTCCCCCAAGGATATGAGGGGTATTTGCCGTAATCGCCACGCTTGGCGGGCGGGTTGGCGATCGCAGTAGGTTGAGGGTAACCTCAGAGAGATGATGCTGCCCATCCTCTGGAATGGTCCCTTAGTCGGCTTTTACGACACCCACGGGAAGAGATGGGGTGGCACAATTCTTTAACCCCGGCACCACACAGGGAAACTACTAGTATACTACTAGTATACTAGTACTATATTTCGGTATTTTTCTTAACATTATTTAATTTTTTCCGAATTATAATTTATTCGCAACGAAATTTACGTCAAATTTACACAAATGAATAAGTGCTTAGTATATTATAAATCATCTGCCTATTATGTTAGAATTAGTAGGCATTCATAGATTGCTGCTGTCATTTAAATATTAGGCAGGCCTTCAGGCCTACAGGCTCCTACCGTCCAGTTGTTGTTAGTATTATGTAAATAAATTTCCGTAACGAATAACACAAAGTCTTAACCTAACAAATCCTCAAACATCAGCAGGTTTTCGTCATGGAGGCATTAAACACTTTCCTGTTATCTTGTGGTTTTCATTTGAAAACAACTTTATCAGCGGAAGAGCGGAAGGGGGCAGGGCAGGGGAGGTGAGGTGACGGTCATACTTCAAAACACCACATCCACACCATGCCAGCTAGACTGAACCAGCATTTACATACATTTAGCACACGACGTAGGTTGTCGCACTTTCCGCATTCATTATCATCACCATCGTCACCGGCTCATTTATGTGCCCACTGCTGGGCACGAGCCTTCCTTGAGGATGGAAACACCACGGGAGCACGGGCCATAAACATAGAAGAAATAACAACAAATGTTTATATAATTTTTTAATGCAAATTTTGTTGCGACCAAATTACAAAAACACAAATGTTGAAAAATCTTTTACTTTGAAAGCCAAAGGCGCCCATTTTGAATGGGCGCCTAAATAGTGTAGCGCGTAAATAGTGTTGAATAATTTTGGCGGACTGGTTAGAACCACGATAGCTCAATTGGGAGAGCATCTGACCGGTATGTCAGAAGGGTGCGGGTTCAAATCCTGCTCGTGAAAATTTTTCAACATTTTTGGTTTTTTTTTTAAGAAATTACATATAAACCACTACGTGGGCCCAGTCAGGATTGTTGGTATCGACTGAGTAACGCAGCCGGGACCAACTGTTTTACGTCGCTTCCGAAGCACGGTCTTTCGCATGTTCGATCATTATCATCGAGGTTCACACTCGGAACACGAAAAGGAAATCGCCACCGCTCGCAACACGTATGCTAATGTCGCAAACATTGATAAATAAAATCATACGGCGGCAGTCGCTCGTGGCTGCACCCGAAACAAACGAGCAGCGCTTTCCGAACACATTCCTCGGATCTATCGACACGGGACGGTGGCGGCGCCTCGGCGAAACATCTTATTATTACACGTCGAACGACCTTGCTTACTCACGTCTGGTCCCTAGTCTGACTGCGTAGAGCAAACAGCTCCACAGACAAAAAACATATTACGTAATTAAGCTCGGAAATCCGCTTTTAAACTCATCGTTCGAATCGCACTCGCACATTCCAGCGCAACCGATACCTGATGTCTGATGCTTTCGATTTCAACACAGGTTGCATCAGCGTACGATCCATGGCCGGCGACGACTCGAATAATGATGAGAAAGGTCAGTTTCATATTTCCAATAGGCCACAATTGATACCTTCGCTGCAGGTAATACGATTTGAAAACACTAATCGTTACAATAATTTACGTAAACGGAACGATTGAATACATTGTAACATTATAAATCGATATGACTGAGGGCAACAATCGATGAGTTGAAAGGGATTTTGATGTTGGACGTGGGTTGCGTTACGTTTCTATGTGCACCTGCGATGCATCTAGACAATTATGAGTGGTTACTTTCGATTTCGTGAGGCTTGTAATTAGCATGGCCTTCGCATACGAGCTGCGTAATATGGAACGGAACTACGTAGCTAGCGGGACGCGAACGCTAGCGCAGGAACGCACGACTCGACACGCGGGGTGGAGGAAGCCATTTTGTTTCACTTTCTTTTTAAATACGATTAATTTGAGTTGCGTACTAAAGAATCATGCTAATTGATATTGCAGGTGCGATTGAACGGCAAACGAAAGACCTTGTCAAAGTAATTAACATAAAACTATGCCGCGTAGGGATCGCTGGCATAACACAACGTAGCTAATTTTTTACGTAAACAAACTAAATATAGTTACCGTAGTATTTTTATCTTACTCTTAAAATCCTTAAAGATACAATCTACAACTCGTAGTCGAAATAGAAGCGAGGCGCCGAATGATTTTCAAGAATTTTGCAATCAAAAAACGCCGCCACCTGGCGCCATTTCAAATGTACAACAATGTTCCGGCTCTGATTGGCATGTGACGGCTCGATATGTGCGGAATTATAAGTTAACACTGTTCAACTAAGCATGTGTGAAGTATCAGGACAATGAGACAAGAACAAGACAAGCATACCTACTATTTTTTTGTACGCGTAGTTAACGAAACTATGTTACGACTGAAGTTAAGTAATTCAAAAGAAATTTCATAAGTTCTAAGATTCTCTACACCTTTAAAAATTGAATCTACAGATTATTGTTAGATATGGAATTGAATATTAAAGAACACCAACAAATATTATAAACATGGGTATTATAAATATTTCTTTTGTTGCGAACACATTACAATTGGGTTACACGCATATCGTCACGCATATTTGACTTACACGCATTTTGATTTACACGCATTTTGACTTACACGCATTTTGACTTACATGCATTTTGACTTACACGCATTTTGACTTACACGCATAATGACTAACACGCATATTGACCTACACGCATATTGACTTTCACGCATAACAATTCGGTAAATTGTAATGTATTCGTAACAAATTGTGTAAATATTCACGTGACAAACCAGGTCAGGCATATAAGTCTTTCCAAAAAAATACTTAATTATTTATTTTCAAGGAGCTCGATAGCACAGTGGTTGTCGCGCCCGGTCTGCGATTACTAAGGTTAAGCAACGTGCGCAAAGGCCGGTCATCGAATGAGTGACCAAAAGTTTGCATCATCTCGAGCTCCTCCGTGCTTCGAAAGGCACGAAAAGTCGTAGGGTAGGTTCTGGCTGCATTATCAGTCGTTAAAAACCACCAATCCACATTCGCATGGTGGTTTATGGCCCGTTCTCCCTATCCATACATAGGGAAGGCTCGTGCCCCAGTAGTGGGGACATATAAACAAATGAGCTGATGATTTATTTTCAATTATTTACGAGAGCCCTTGCGAGATTTCGACGCGCGAACAAGTCTTGTCAGTGATTTCTTTGTTGTTCGTAAGCACACCGGTTCTCGGCGCGCCGCCCACCGTGACCTCACGCTGATAGGACAGTAATAGACGTCGCATCGGCTCGGCTGATCGCCACGATACAGGCGCGACCACTGCGGACGACCGGCGACCGACGCGACGCGGCGCGGCGCGGCGCGGCCGGTAATTCGAAACAAGTTTATTTGTTATTTATTCCTTTGTTTGTCTGATGACATAAAGTGACGTTTTTTTTATCTGTTTATGTCTTTATTGGACATAACGAAGTGTGTTAATTTATTGTTGTAGAGTGATTATTCGGCAGATGAATATTTTTCTGATATTGAGTTAAGATTTCTTACATGTTATGAGACAAATCTTATTGTTTTCGATATAGTTCGTGAATGCCACGCAAGTCTTTCTTTCTGTTTTCAAGTCACTAAATGCCATCGCACACTAGGCGACACGCGAATGCGACAGCTCGGCGTCTAGACGCGACGACAGGCTGCGGCCGACAATTTTCATATATTTGTTTAAAGCTCCGCACACTAGGCGTCAGTCGCAGAGTCGCGACGACAAGCTAGGGGAGTCGCGAAACTGACGCTTACAACTGTCGCAAGACTGTCGTCGTGTGTGCGCGTGTACGTCGCGACTAGACGCGGCGACTAGACGCAGCGACAAGTCGTCCAGTGTGCGATGGCATTTAGTGTTAGCGGCTGTAAATATTTTTCCGCTCGCTTTCTATATAAACAATTTGTGGAAGTGATTTTGCGAAATGGGACGGAAGTTTGTGTAACAGTGTAACAGGAAGTCGGGAAAGCGCGCAAGCGCGCGCCATTTTGTGAATTTAAACTCGTTATTATGAACATGACATATTATTATTATATGAGACATATTGTGTCATTTGACTATCTAAAGTCATTTTGTTATGTCAAATGTCTTTTATTGAGTATTAACTGCATTTATTTTATAGTAATAAACTGATGTAATACCTGACCCATTTTTTTCAAAATCTTTATCATCATTAGCTCTTTTTATGTTCCCATGGCTGGGGCACGAGCCTTCCCTATGGATAGAAACAGCACAGGGAGGACGGGTCATTAACCACCATGTGGACCCAGTGCGGATTGGTGGTTCTTTACGACTGCTAATGCAGCCGGGACCAACGGCTTTACATGCCTTCCGAAGCACGGAGGAGCTCGAGATGATAAATTCTTGGTCACCCATCCGATGACCGGCCTTTGCGAAAGTAGCTTAAACTCAGCACTCGCAGACCGGGCGCGTTAACCACAGCGCCATCGAGCTCCTCTTTTTTCAGAATATAATGTTAAAATTGCTTATTACTAAGGTGAGATGTCAAATGTTACACATCATATGCTACTACTGTAAGGCTCGTTTTATTTTTATTTAACCTTACGTAAGACTTTAACTTATCTGTACATTTTTTTTATGATATAGACAACAGAATAGAAACGGCTTGGAACAGGCGGACACGGAATTGTTCGCCATTCTCCATTCTTCTGATTGATTGATGATTCTGTCAAGAACCAGTCGGATTGTTGACAGAATCCTACCAGGCAAGCATAAAGCGTAAAGTGACGCGTAACCAATAAGTTTTGGCTTAGTTTAACTGTGGCATGAAATTATTTTAACTTTTTATAAACTTGTGATTGATTTTATTGTGGTCTAAAACCCTGTTAATAGTTTTTTGTTTCCTGTTGTGCATTTAATTGACACTTAGTTGGTAAGGAAATGTGGGTCGTTATGCACTTCGATAACAATTACAATAATGGGCGGTATTAATGATCTACTTGGTTTTACATTGTGTTGCTAACAGCTCTACGATTGCCAGTAGAAAATACGATACCTAATATACATATCTTTTAATCATAAAAATAATAAAAACATTTAAAGTGCAATAATGTTATATGCTGATAAAGGTGTTATATGAATAAATAAAAAAACTATGGAGAACGTTTTACTGGCATTTTAACTTGCTAGGTGACTTTGATCACTTTAATAAAAAGTAATATTTACCGAAAAAAAATGGCGGATGTATTGTGCAGCGGTTCAAGTTGGTGAACTCCAGTCATTGTATTGTATTATTGTCCAATATTTTTTTGAATATTTATAATTTGGCGTTTACGTAGGTAGGTACATGTATATATTATGTTCATATGCAAAATTGAATGTCAGTAACCCCGCTGCTTTTGTTGCGCTGAATATTGTTCGGACGCGGCTCACGGTCGGCGATCGCGCGACCGGCCACGCGATAACATGTACGATCGACATCACAGTGATCAATACATTTTTTATTTACAGTAACTTTGGTGCTGAAAACGTCTATAGGATACGGTAGTCATTTACCATCAGGCGGACTGTATACCTGATTGCCATATTATTGGTATAAAAAAAATATTTATTTAAAAAAAAGTTTTCATGTGGAACTATTTTGTCTTATCTTCTTTAAACCAAACATATTAATAGTGTTCTTTATTATTTTTCTTAATTAAGAAAACATACGGATTATAACAATATATCTAAGTAAAGAAAAAGAAATACAAAAGCCTTTAGTTTCCCCTGCTAATTAGATGAAAAAATATGTCGCGTAGCAAGTTTAACACAAAAAACAATATAAAAAAGACAGTGTTTTAAAAAACCCCACGAGCGGGAGTCGAACCCGCACCCCATGGCATGCCGGGTCAGGTGCACTGCCAACTATGCTATCGTGGCTCAATCTTTGCACAAATTTTATGTAAATATAAAAGAAAATGAATGCTAGGCACGTTGCACATTCTTATTGTTATTCAAAGACATGCTCTAACTACATAATTTTAGGGTTTGTTTTGTTATATGAAGTGTTTATTTAGAGCACATAACTAGCACGACTCAATTAATTTGTTTCTGACTGTACCCGAAAAAGATTTGACCGATTGCTAAATTTACTTTTTTTTTAAATTATTTTCCAGCGTGTGCGCTGCTCGGCTTACGACCTGGTGAGTTGACGTCATACAGTTTCCGTGGAAAAATAATTGTATGAGATAATATACAACTTCGCGATCGTTATCGTTATTCGTTATTTATAGTTTTCACTTATCACAAAACGCTGTTTGTAATTCTGTAACTTTTCTATGTAGTGTACGATACCTACATTATAAATCTATTTGCGACGACTTCCGTAGCCGAGTGCACCGCTTGCACGCCGGACTTTGGGCGGCTCTAACTCTGAGGTCCCGGGTTCGATTCCCGGTCGGGTCAATGTCGAAAACGAACTTTTCGATATTGTGTCGGGTCTGAGTGGTTGTGGTACCGTCGTTGTTTCTAATTTCCATGAAACGAGTGCTTTAGCTATCTTGGGATCAGAACAATGTATGTGATGTTGTCTAAATATATAATTATAATCCTACTAATATTATAAATGCGAAAGTTTGTGTGTATGTATGTTCGTATATTTGTTGCTTCTTCACGCTGCAACGGATGGATGGATTTGGAAGAAATCGTCATACAGATAGTTTATAACCTGCAATAACACATAGGATACTTTTTATCCAGATATTCCCACGGGAACGGGAACCACGCGGATGAAACCGCGAGCGGCCGCTAGTATAATATAAATATTTAGATAGAGAAAGGGATTCTTAAAGGGAACTAAAAAATTCCATCACTACACGAAGTTAAAGTATAATGGGAAATATATAAAAAAATACTTCAAGCAAAATTGATGTTCTTTTGTTCTCCGGGCGGGCTGTTTTTCCGATTGAACTAGCGCGAGATTGGTTTGCCTGTCCCTTTATACGAGTAGGAAGGAATTAAGTGGCGCTCATCTACGATAAGCCACTAGAACACAACTTTACAACCAACAATTTAATTTTTAAAAAAAAGTTTTATAACATCAATCATTAGGTTCTATCATTAGTGACAATTAGGTCTACAGCCCGCCTGTTTGTAAGCGGTTAGTATAGCTTAATTAAAAACGTCTGCACCACCAGAGGGAAACGAACATGTCGCGGACACTACCAAACCTTTTCACACCTGTTTGAAGAACCCCATGTCGTAATCTTTCGAGAATATCTCATCCATTCCAGAACCTGAGGGTGCGCGGGAGGAAGCTTCTCTAAAACCAAACAATAAGCGACTATCAGTAAACTTCTAAAGTGATTGGACTGCTAACTATAAGGTCAGCCTCACTTTGGATGCGTTCTCGTACGAAATGGACTCGTACGATGATGTACTAATACGCACGATACATTTCGATCCTCCAACTACTATTGGTACCTCGCACACAGGTGCACGCACGACTCAGGGTGTATATACTATCTACACGGGCTGCTCGAGCAGCCAGGTATCAAAATACACGAACCGCTTGAGCAGTCTTGGTGAAGCTGCCGTTTCACCGAGCTGCTGACCCCCCGGCAGTCGCAACTGCATGAGTGATTCCATGTATGTTTGACTGCTTCAAGCTGCCCGTGCTTGGCCGCCCTAAGTATGTTCGTACGTGTTTGTATGAGTCAAATTCGTACGTCAACACATCCAAAGTGCGGTCGGCCTAAAGGAGACAAATGAAAGTCCTTCCATTCTAGATCAAGGGTCCAGCCAAGGAAAAGTGGGCTTTATTAACGAGGCGACATATTCACCCAGGCTAGCGGCGGCACTCGCGTGCGCCCGCGCATACTAACCGCGGCCTAGCGTTCTCGTGTGGCAATGTTTGGCATACTGTTGTGGTAGATACAATATAAACACAATTGTAAGGTAAAAACTCAACCGGGATATTGCTTATTGGTTATTAATTAATTGTTTGGGTGATGGTAAGTCAATAAGTAAACGTTTTAGCATCTGGCAAAACGATTTTCTGTTTTTTTTCCTTTAGTTGATGGCTTCGTGCGATTAGCACATTTAGCCAGTGTCAAAGTATTTTTTTTTTCACATGCAATATATAAATAAACAATATTTCCTTCTTGTATAGATGATGATGAATGATAATAGAAATGAGAAGTGAGAAATGATGTACCCTCCAACCCCTCGAGTATCTCAGTAAAGATGTGGGGCTTTACTAAGTCCTCGGGCGGACTTTTGAGAGAATTTGAAAAGTGAGGTTGCACTGTTTTGATTCATTTGTACGAACACTTAACGGTAAATAATCGACCATTATTTCACATTAATATTCGACATTTACACAAATTTTAGAAAATAGAACAAAACCGCAGACATGACTCTTCACTTTCTCGCCAAGAACCGATTTTCTGTTGTAGAAATTGAATGGGAATGGTAAACTATGACGTCATTTTGTTCGGTCAATTTAATGTTTACTTATAAAAAGGGGTTACCCACCTACAATGTTTTTTTGTTTAGTGAAATTACTGAATTTAATTTTGATTTTGATATAATTGTATTAAAGTTATTGTTTTCTGAATAGATTTTGTTCGTATTTGGCCACTCAATATGAAATTATTTATTTATACATTTTATAGGTGCGGTATGTTTTTAAATTTATAAGGTTCTATCAACCAAATTGTTTTTTGCGACTACCAGGAACAAAAACCAAGCTAGAAAATACAAGTGGCTCGCACATTTAAATGAATTATTCTTCAATTCTTCATTACTTTCTCGTGAAATGCAAAAAATAAATTCATGTTTGATAATTAAGAATTGAGAAAAACTACTTTTGAAATAAAAGAAAGAAAGAGAATAGGTAACACGGTTTTACCATGTGTTTGGCGAAACACTTATGCAAATATTATTTTCTTTTCAACAAGATATATGTACAAAATATATATCGCGTTAGGTACACACTCTAGGTACACACACTGAGAGCTCGATGGCGCAGTGGTTAACGGGCCCGGTCTGCGAGTGCTGAGGTTCTCCCTATGCATCCATAGGGAAGGCTCGTACCCCAGCAGTGGGGACAAAAAATGAGCTGATGATGAATGAGGTACACACGCCTGCAGATCAAACTACCACAAACGGTCAAATTTCCTCTATAGATTTTGAACTTTATATATAAGGCATATGGTTGAACATTTATTGAAGAAATTTTACAGCTTTGGATAGGTATTATGCTGGCGACTGTACCAACATTCCAATATAACGTTTTAGTAAATTAATATACAACGCCTCTGTAGACAACTGGCAAAAAGAGCTCGATACATATCCTGGTATGTCAAAGGATGCGGACTCAAATCCCGATCGTGATGTTTTGATGTGTAACATCTTTCTGCTTGCCTTCTATATATACAATTTGTGGGAGTGATTTCGTAGAAAAGGGACGGAAGTAGGGTCGTAACAGTGTGATCGGCTTGCCTTCTATATATGTACAATAATTTGTGGGAGTGATTTCGTAGAAATGTGATAACAGTGTGACATGTCTTAATGAGTATTTACTGCATTCATTCTCTTTAAGATTTGTAAAAAAATATACGTCATTGTTTTCAGAATATAATGTTAAAATTGCTTATTACTAAGGTGAGATGTCAAATGTTACACTTGGCGAATACTGTAAGGCTCGCTCGTTTTTTTTTTAAATTTTTCTAAAATACTTTTTTTTAATTGCTGGTGTTACTCAACTTATGCGATAGGCATTTTATTGATACAAAAACATTTTGCCACAGATAGTTCCAGTTTATCAGTGAAAGTAGTGCTGTAAGGCACCTTGACATAGATTGTATAACACTGTTATCAGCGCTCCATTAAACTTGTTATACGTAGGTATCATACATATTGAATGGTTCTAGTTAACCATAATGTTTATAAATGTTCCAGTTGTACCTATTTTCCTTACTTACTTCTGATTACTTTGCTGACTGCCTAACAATTAACATTAAAGATATTAACTATTTATTAAAAGATAAATTTGTAATATCTGACTTAACATTTTATTGTAAGTAGGTATATTGTTTTGTAAGTTGTGTATAAGTAATTACCAGAGGTCGGAATCACGTAGTTATTTATGTACTTGCATCGAAATGTTGATATTAATATGGATCTTCCCGGGATTTCTAATTGCATTTCTGTATTGTTTTCATTTCATTTTCATTTAGTGGCTACATCACGCGTGTGCGCATTGGAATTTTGCAACTTCGGACATCCGATGTCGTTGATGTAAATTTGGCAACGTCGCGCGTGCAGTGGTTTAAATTGTGTAAAAGTAAATAACTTTTTTATTTAATAAATCACGGGATTTTTTTGCTCTTTAAAATGAATATCGGGATTTGAGGCATATCCACTTTATTCTTTGGCTGTATGAAATCAGTGTAAGTACATAAATGATTCTACCTTATTCCGACCTCTGGTCATTACTCATTAGGCTGGTATATTGTGCTGTAAGGCTGTAAGTTATTGGCATGACGACAACCAAACAGAGGCTTTAAATTTACTCAAAAAAGGTCGAAATAGTTACTATCTTGTTTTACGAGTAATCCTATGTAAATAAAAATTTCTAACAGAAAAAAGGTTTTAATTGAACTCAAAAAAGCCCAAACAGTTACCGGCCAGCTCTATTCGTAATTAAACAAAAGTCGGCAACAGAAAAAGTAAAAAGGCAAAGGCACCCGAGGCCGCGCTGCCGGCATTGGCGGCAGTTTCAAAACGCATCGTGCGTGATGCGTCCCACATACAACGACGCATCCGTAACACACGGCATTTATAGAAAATGCTACACTTGTCAGTACCAAGGACCAGACAATCACGACGAGTGCTCGCCGCGGACCCAACGATAAATTATACCTGAATTGTGGTCGTATTCAATTTGGGAAGCAACATAAAATTATTTATTATTTATGTTGTAGGTTTTTGATTAATAATTAAAAAAAATTGTAAGTATATATGTTACTCTGTAAGGTATCTATGTAACTATCGCCCATTTTTGTCAGTTTAAAAAAAATAAGACGGCCAATGAAGGAATGTTGAAAATTCACAATTATTCGATTATACGTTGACGCATAGTATGAAACTCTTAAATCATGTTTATATTAACCGGGTTTCTTAATCGTTCTAGTTACAATTCAATATATCATTAATGTAACGACTGTGTGAAAATATGTGTTGACTTATGTAGCCAACTACCTACATTCCTAAAAAAACTGGGCATGATTGCAAAAGCGGTATAATATGTTCAATTCGTTATTTAATTCTGATAGGTAAGCATGTCGCAAAAGTCTGTTATCAGAAAAAAACCTTGACATTTAAAATGTTGTGATAAGCAATCAAGGTTACCGTTATAGAACTTTCTAAAACTATGAGACTTTTAGAAATATAAATTCATGTATTATTTTTAGGTAGATAACTTCTACATAAATTAGTTTAGAAACTATAATTTTTTTAAAGGGTTAAAAATTATAGGTACCTACTGCAAAAGTGCAAAAGATATTTAGTTTTTACACTTTACTACACGCCACAGAATACAATTAAATAAATTGAAAAAAGCAGATATTATAAACTAATTATATAATATGTAGATATACATAGTTGGGCACTAGACTGTCCGCGACTTTATGCTCGAGAACTACCATCGGGCTTAACAGAGAGAAACCAAAATATAGATATCTGTACTACACTACAACAGAACCTACATCCTAACTAAAATAAATGTTGAAGCTTTAAGGTTCCCAAGAATTCGTGTTTGTACGTGATATAAACAATAAAATAAATAAATAAAATAAAATAAAATAGTTATTTATTTCTTAAAAAAATAAAAAAATATGTAGGTAGTGAGACAACCCCACAGAGTAATGCAAATACTTGTATTGACGTGCCTCGCTCTTAACCTAGGTATTTATTTTCTATACATACATTAACCTGTTGTGTTAGTAAGCTATTAATATCTTTGAGACTGAACACCTTTAAAATACCATCTATAACAATTGGATCGCGAGTGGAAGCGACCAAGGCCGCGGCACGTTGAAACGAGTTGCAACAAAGAAAAAACAATATCCAAATTACCTACACACAACATTGCCTATTTCCTGACCGAATTAATGCATTCCACTTACATATCATATTAACAATCGCAAGATAAAGTAATTATACGCGATATACTTTATTATAATGAAAGATATCGCAAATTAAAACCCGATCAATAAAACGTGTTTGTTTTTAAAAAGCGTTAAACATCATACAGCCTAGACAAAGAAGAATTAAAAAACAGAAACCATAGACTAGAATGGCTGTCGAAAAATATGCATTATTGCATCGAAATTATAGTTTTAAATCAATCGAACGCAGGAATCGGCGCGTACGCACGCACGCGCGGCACGCGTGCCAGCCGGAGCGCAAACGTTGCGTGGATTCCTGCACACCGCCGTTACTAGGCACCTACTAATGCACTTATTTCATTGGAAAAAGGAAAGGCCACTATATATGAGAATTAATTAAAAAAAACCTGACGGATTTTAGAGATAATTAGTGAATGAGCAATTTGCATTTCCTTTACGCGCGGTACGTGTTTACGTAAATGCAAATACCTACCTTCCTAAGTACATATTTATTTGGACCCTTAATTATCGAAGATAAAAATTATAGATGCACCTGGTAGCTAAAGTTTTATAAGTATTATAGTGTGTTCAAAATGATTAATATAAAGAATTTTCATATTTTGAAACAAAATAAATTAATCCTTTCTATAAATAACAGAGACCTCACATGATATTATTCGTTATCGGCACACGGACGGATGGCGCCAAATCAAAACAAATTAACGACGACGACGTTGCGTCACATAGAAATGGCGAGCGACGCATCTCGTGCGTCGGACTACAACGGTGACTCACGCAGCACGAGGCGGGATCACGGAGCCCAGACATACTCCAGAAAACTCTAATTAATCTTTCACCAAACAAAAACACACTATCTTTTAGTAAAAGTATAATAGAGATACTTGCCACAAATACATTCCAATGAATTATCGACATTTAAAAATAGTTCGAGTATTCTCACGTAGCGGGCCCGCTGCGGTGTAGCAATCGTGTCACAAACAACTGATAAGGGCACAGGCTACCAGCTGCTATGGGGCACCGCTTCCTGACAGCCGATACGAGTTTTCACTTCGCTTAGAAACCGCACATCTGCATAGCGACACGCGGCTACGCCGAATTCCGGCGCGTAAAAGCGCATTACTAACGACACTTACGAGAATACCCGCGAGATTGCGCGCCCACGCACCCGGATCGGGTCAGCACGCGCGCATACGAACCGGGACATGTTCGGTCGGCGTCGCATCTGGGCTTACCTTCATGTCGTCCAGCATTTCGCAGACGGAGAAGAGGGACGCCGTGTCCGCTGTCACTTCGATCACACCCATCGTGACACGCTACACTTCGAGTTTTCTTCAGGAGATTCGATCGCACGAGAGACCGGAGAGCCGTTTGAGTGCGTCTAATATATCCTGATAAAAGTTAGCGATATATAATGCGAGTGACGCCTGATTCGGTGAGTTTTAGGAACACGAGGCGCGAGATGTGCTCACGCTGTGACCGAGCCGCGCGGACTGACGCGAACACGCTTAGCCGCCGACTTCGGACAGTGAAAGGGTCTTGACGTCACGTATACGATAACGTTGCTCCCCGCGTCGCCCCCGCCCAGACAACTTGTTGCTACATCGTCTGTCGCGCTCGCACACACATTCAAGTTGCATGTCTCGCTCGCTCATTCACGGTATGACATTCGCCTGTTTGATTAAAGCGAATTCAAGCCCCCAGAATACGCGTATTGCACACTACTTATTTTGCTATTTCTCATTTATTAAGAACAAAGACTGCACGACCTTTAAAACTGACTTGCAATATTAGTCCACTGCTGATACAAAAAGTTTTATAACTTGTTTAATTATAATGCAAATGTCAAGTAATTGTAAACACGTAAAGTACTATTCACTCCGTGTTGTAAATTTTTCCCTTCACAAAGGTAATACAAAAAAACTACAGATACCGACGAACGACGTAGTTAGCTACGAAGGGGTAACATCGTAGCACTGCGTTTCGGGTCCCGCGCTACGACGTAACGGGACTCTCGTAGACGCCGACTACGTTTACTATGAAACTGAAATCTTCACACTTTTGGAACAGAATATTTGCTCATCTAAGCAACATTAAAAGTGGATACAGTGTATCATTACACCATATCACGTCACGTTTTACGTAGATAAAAAATAATTGAAAATGTCCGCTGCCCTTGTGATTTCAGCAACATTGCAAATAGTGCGATTGGCTGACCTCCGCCCGGGACACGAGACCCACATAACATTAGGTCAATCTCAATAAAGGTACCCGACTGCCTTGCAGCCGAGTTCGCATGTTAATACAACCAACTAGTCATGAACTTAATAAATCTCGCGTATTTTTTAATTACACTCAAATTCTGAGCTTGGCTATACTTTGTTCATATTAATTAGGATCTAATTCATTGCAACACAAATTCTTCGTTTGGCTAAATACGAGAAATAAAAATATTAGCTTTTAAGTAATAATTATTTTTCTTCACATGCGTAAATAAATCTAAGACTCATTTAAATATAACTTGTATGTAGACAATTAATATTAAAATACTTCTAAAAATGACAGATACGTGGTATATTCGTTCAAAATGCGGTTTATTATACTACAATAAAGCCCGATTTTTCAATCCTCAGTTAAGTTTTATCCAACAAATAACATTGTCATTGTGACATATTTTCTAAAGAGAATCTGTCATTATGTCAAAATAATTCAATGAATAATCTTTATCTGACGATTGAAAAATCAGCCCTGAGTCTTTAGTGGTACTGTATGACATTGTGGAAATTGAAACTTTTACCTGATGTGTTAACTTAGTTTTTTTTTTACATGTTGTGGTTTTCTTCAATATTTTTTGTGTTTATTTGTAATGGAAAGTGTCCTGCTACGATAGGGCATTTTCCAATATTTTTGACGCTGTAAGGGAGAAAAGAGCTCGACACTTGCTGAGTTTCTTGCCGGTTCTTCTCAGTACAACCACCCAGAGTAGACTTACGAACCGATGGCATAGTGACATTCACAAGAGCCACTTGTAGCCTAAACTGAATAAATTATTTTGAATTTTTGAAAAGTGCGCCTGACCCGGCATGTCATGAGGTGCGGGTTCGAATCCCGCTTGAGGACTTTTTTGAACACTTAATCTTTTTTTTTCAAATTCTTCAATAAATGCTCAACCATATGCCATTTAACTAAAGTTCAAAGTCTATTGATGACATTTAACAGTATGAGGTAGTCCGATGTGCCGGCGTGGTGTACCAAATTTTGATGAAATACCAGCTACCGAATGTTACTGTCAAGGTACCTGTGACAATGACAAATAACTAAGTAAGTGTGTGAGTGAAGCAGATAAAATTAACAATTTAATGTAATTACACTGGCCTGCAAAAATAAGTACTACACTTTTAATATTTATTTATTTTCTAAACTATAGAAGTTAGAGATTTTTAAATAAAAAACGTTTTGCAGCAATTTTTATCAGCTTTCTTTAAAACTAAAGTAAAGTATACATTAGTAACATTTTCCTTTTTGTTTCGAAAGTATATCTTGTGTACTTAAAAAGTTATTGCAATTTTAAAAGTGTGATACTTAATTTTGCAGGCCAGTGTAGATACGGCCCTATAACGCCCATCAGTGACATAACTAGTCATTGAATGAATCATACCATTAAGAGTGTTGTTTGTTGCTGTTATAAGTGTTTTATTTTGTATGATAAACAAAATTATTAATTATAATATTCTTCCAATGTAGTGAAGTCATTTCATAACTAACAATAAGTCATATAAAACTTTTTTTTTTATTTTTTTTTATTAGTGGCGTTCACATCTCTTGATGTTGAAATGTATTTTGCCAACTACAACTTTTATTGGTCATTTCGTTCGGAGAATGTTCGGTTAAAATAATTTTTTTACTTTAAAACTGACAAGATTGGCATTTCCCCAGTCCGAGACAGCCTGAAGTGCCAGATTTATTCGCTAACTTAATAGGAGCATTTATTTTACCTTATTATATTCTGTTATATGTAGATAGTTTAAAAATCTATAAAAATTGCCAGAAACTACTTGATTTAACAGATAAACTATTGTACTAGTTTTGTAGGACACACAAAACCAGTTTTTCTGAATGTAAAATAAATATACCTTATAATAAAATATTACTGTTAACAAATGCCATCTCATAATAACTTTGCTAAATATTGAGTAGCTAGCGCCTGTAAAATGACTTATTTCGACAAAGTACAAAAGTGTTAATCGGTTTTCGTGGCTGACTGTACCTGCCAGCTTCACATGGACTTTACGAAGACGCTCGCGCCCTTGAACTTATCAGCGGAGGTGCGCGGCGCTCGCTTTCGTTATCCAAACGAGCGTTGCATAACCGACGCGACAGGTTTTATGGCTGTTATAATTTCATTTTGTATTATTGTTCCTTCTAAGTAACAAAATATGGGACGACCAACGCCTCACCCTCCCTGTGACCACGGACCCTGTAAAGGGTTTGAAACGTCAAGACAAAATAATTGTTATGTAAATTAAACGCGAGTAAATTACATCCAATATTGCAGCGTTGTTTTAGCTTAAAATTAAATGTATTTTGTGTAGTGTTCGCGTAAACTTTAGAAAACAATAAATGTAATTTATTTAAATAAATAAATTATAAATTTAATAATAACTTTTTTATTTATAGTTAATAGTAGATATAGTTTATAGTTGTTTGTAAGTTTAATTTAAAAGTAGTTTTATTATTATCTTGTTTCAAATAAATACAATATTTATTTATATTTACTTTTATTTAAATAATACAAACAAGAACGGGGTCCGAATCCTGCTCGAAGATATTTTTTGACACTTTTTCTGAACTAGTAACGCAATTAAAAGTTTTAAAAAAACAATAGGATATAAATATAAATATTGCCTTTACATGACTATAATATATACTCGTAGATGATGTGGTAGAGTAGTTAACAATATGTATAAGCCGTCACGATACCCACTGCTCTCATTAAGGGTGCGCCGTCCATAAGTGACAAGTGTCATATGTTTTATTTGAAATGTCGTCGTCCATATTTATTTGATGCCGCGCGGCCATACTAATTTTGTATGGGGAATTTAAGGTGCTTAATAAAAAATAATTATTTAAATAACCACTTGATGAATCGAAAATGTAGTCTAGCAATTTGTAGTTTATCCATTGATGATTGTTTAGACAAAATCAGAGGTACAATAATTTAGATAAACTATAAGAAATCTACTAAACGCCGCCACTCGTTTTCATGATTTTTGCCCAACTTTAAATGATATTGTAGAAAAACCTATAGCGTGTTATGAATTTATGGTTCTGACAAATTGTAAACACGTTTCCTATGATACTAAATATATATTTTGTTCATTTAATACGATAGTATTTTCAATTATATCTACTTAACCGTAACTGCATTTTTGGCATTTTTTTGTCGGCGCACCCTTAAAGGATCGCAAACGAATAAAGGCTCACGGACTTCATTGTACTCCTATTTGTTCAATGCTTGTCTGAATAGACATTTAAACGCTATTGTGAGGTTTTCTTTGCGTAAGTACAGTCACGTGTTTTTTACAATCTTTACATTATAGTAACCGGGTAAGTTTGTAATGAAACGCATAACTAGTAACAAGTGTAGAACTGAGGAGCTCGATGGCTCAGCAACGTTAGCCAACGTGTTATATAGCTTGTTTTAACTGGTGATAACTAAGTCCAGTCCACTTTTGATGTCATCCAGATGGGTGACCAAAATACCTCAATAAAAAGACCTCGAGTTCCTCCGTGCTTCGAGGGGCACGTGAAGCCGTTAGATCCGGTTGTTGTAAAGGTAAGGTAAGCAGTCGTTACAACCCAAACTTGTATTGGACCTTGAACCTCCTCATGTCCCGTTAAATTTCTATGAAAATCTAGTTTATTTTTTGGCGAATAAAACCAACCACTAGTCTTAAAGTGTCTTCAAGTGTACTTGTTATATCCGACGATTAGCTCCGATATCATGCCGTTGGCTTACATAATTTTGAAAAAGAAGATCAGCTGTAACGAATGTTACAATATGGATTCAAAAGTAACCCTAGATTATTGTAGGTACTTAATGTGCTTCACAGCAGCAATAACTCTCTTTATAATTAAAAAAATAGAAATCGGTTATTAATAATGTACCGTTAAAACGATCTTTGAAATTGAATCCTGTAAGATTACATACATGCTATACAAACACGTAGTGATTTCAAATAAACGCAATTGTATTTGTACGAAGTCAGCTAAACAAATTAAAGAATGTCACAAAAGATAAAAGAAATAAAGCTGTGACTTTATAATTGTTTGCCAACACCAACCGCGGTAACAAAGTACAATACGATAAACAGCTTTAACAAACCCTCTGTGATCTAAAATTAAATACCTACGTACTTTGTAAGTAATTGTAATTCTGTTTAAAATTTCACTTCAGTCAGCTCTTGAGAACGATAAGCATGAGGAGATCGGTTATATTATTATAGGTATTAAGTCATCACCACAGACCAAATATGAAAGATAGACGACGCATGTGTCACGATTTGTATGAAAACCAAGCGTGCCACATTTTTTGACTTAACTATGATTTGACAAGCGCTGTTTAGTGATCGAAACCACCTTACGTGCCAAATCGATTAAAAAATGCCGTGTTGTGAACGAATTGTTTTTATTCGTAATAGTTTATCGATTTTGTCATTTATAAATGACGATTACGAGATAATAGGAAAGTAAGAAAGTCATTGAAAAAGCTTTTAATATTTAATTAATTTTATTATTAGTTTGTCGTTGTAGAGATCCCTAAGGGAGGTCGTTGTCCAGAACAGTAGACGTCTTTTGGCTTAGATTTTATTTGTATTTTATTTTAGGAAGACCAACAGCTATCATGTTTAAATAAACATTTAAATAGCTACGGAAAGCCATTGACAGGTCCTCACAAGTAAAGATGATAAATATGATGATGATTATTAGAGTAAAGCTTTTCCCAACTAAATCTTTTATGGAGGCCACGGATTGTATTTAAAACGAGAAACTATCGGATATCCTTTTTGCATACCGTATATCATGACAAGGTATTTTATGATTATATAAGGTTTGATGGCGATTAATAGCGTGGGTTTTAGACCACCTCTCTGTGGCCTAGTGGCTAAGTCTACTGGTCTCTAGAGGTCCCCAGTTCGATTCCCAGCGGGGGGTACATGTTTGTGTACTCGGTTTGGATGGTGGTAGGGATTGTTTATCCGCCTGGCTAGCTACCACCACCTTATCTAAATATATCGCCATAACATCAATGTTTTAGCAATGTTTTAACCTCTCATCCCCCACCACAAAACTATGACAGCACCCCCGCCGATAACATAATTCGCAAAATGGCGAAAAAAAAAAATTTAATTTGAAAACACACCGAGAATAAAGTTGTTGGGGGGTTGATTATAGCAAATTTAGCCTAGTTTGTCTATGGCTAAACTTCTTTATACAAAAGTAGCCTCTAAATCAACTTTATTTAAGTTTTAAGTCGCGTGGGGAGCGCGCTCGAATTCGAGCTTCCGGGGGCCGAGAGGTTAAGTTTTTTTCCCCTAACAAATTCGGTTTCATTGAAGTGTACTAAACAAATAGTACTG
This sequence comes from Eudonia lacustrata, assembly GCA_947562085.1. Lineage (NCBI taxonomy): Eukaryota > Metazoa > Arthropoda > Insecta > Lepidoptera > Crambidae > Eudonia > Eudonia lacustrata. The sequence continues at coordinate 2,306,547 of OX387315.1, read as the reverse complement.
TTTTTTGTTGGAAACCAATGTTTACATCCCGTCGCATTAATCCATTTTTCTTTTAAAGTAGAATTATGTGGAAAACTAAAAACATTGAAATGTTATTACAACTAAGTAGAATATATAATATTTAATTCAAACTATTTCGTAATCGATTGGAATCGAATAATGTTGCATAGAGAGAACGACACTAATAGGAAAATTTTACAGAAAAATAACAAAAGCGACTTTAACCTCGAAAAAGAAATGAAGTTCGAATGTATCGAACGTTTGACATTCATTGCCCGTTTATGCCACATCCCACATGCACAGAGCCAAGTAAAGCCGAAATGTATGATGAATCATGCAGCATACACTAGATTTTTCCAAAATTGTCAGTAAATCAAAATAAATTATTTTAAAATTAATCACGCATATTTTGATAAAAAAAAAACTTACCGGTGGTACGAAACGTTATCGGATGGTTGATTATTCACAGATGAATTGTTTTTACAATTTATAAAGGCGCATCGAGTCATTTTTCTTATTTTTGGCAGATGATGCACAAGAATAATGTCAACCGCGGACTAAATGTAGGAAACTGGCAGTGAGCACAGATGGACTTACTCGAAGCGTCTGAAGTAGGTGTACTTGCGTGATCTATGTTAATAAAGGTCTGTGGACATCACGCTGCTGGTCCAATGCGGGTTGTTAAAATTATCACTTTTTATTTATAACAGCACTATCCCGCCATTAGATTGATTATACAAGTCATTCCACCATTAGGAACCTGTTATCGTGATAAAATGTATCCAATGTCTTTGTCCAGGTCATGGTCAAGGTGCAAGTGTCAATTTTTTAATGTTCTAGATGATCGAAGGTTCTATAAATAAAAAATAAATAAAAAGCTTTCCTACACCTCACACCAATTATCTAGCTCAAGAGAAGCTTTGTTATGAAACTCGTTAACCCAGACCCGAGACAATTTAGAAAAACAATAATTTCTAAATTCACCCGACCGGAGATCGAACCCGGGACCTCAGGGATGGCGACACCATGAAAACCGGTGCACAAACCACTCGACCAAGGAGGTCGCTCTATAAGTTAAACTCGCGAACAGCTATCAGCCAGCTTTGCCGTAATGAACGAACTGGCAGCGGACACATACCAATCCGCTTACTACAGTGGCTTGTTAGCACAGACAACGCAGCCTGGCCGTCTGGTCGTATAACAGACTTATAACAAGCACACGCTTTATTACAGGCTGACATAAGCAAGACCTGTCTGTCACAGCACTGACAAATGCTGAAGTTTACTGTTGAGAAATGCACCTTAGACTCGTAGCGAGTGTAATTTAAAATAGGCACATAATTAACGTCATTTATCAGACTTTAATAAAGGTGATGTTGTATATTAAATGTTTGGAAATAAATATACAAAACGACTCCGGTATATACTATGTTTATCGGTTAATATGTTTAAAATTAGATATGGTCAGTAACCGAAAGAGGAGATGCTTGGTTTGAAGGCGACAAGTCGTGGTTCTATTCCCATTGCAATCGTAAACGTATTCTTAACACAAGCCGCAAATGGCCACAAGCGTATTTGTTTCTTGGCGGATTTGACAACTAACGATAAACTAGTGAAAAGTCACATAGTTAGCAATTAACAAATTGTATCCAAAAACGCAGCAATTGTTAATAAACATAAAATTAAATCTTTATAAGAACGGTATAAATAACTTACAATACAAGGCCAAGAAATAATATAGGATCGAAAGAAAATCTTATTTACTGCAAAGCCATTATTTACCTATTTTCGTACTGCTATATTGAAACGTGACTTTTTAGTCTAGCAGCCGGTAGCGTAAACAGTTCTATTAATAAATAACGAGCGGCGCAGATCGTCATCACAGAAAGGTGTGATAACGTTAGCGTCTGCTATCTATTGGTAATATCAACATATCTACCGGCGACTTTGCAACAAAGTAACAAAACTCAATTATGTAATGCCACTCAAAATGCCAGGGTAACGTCTAATCAGAGTATGGTCAAAATAATTAATATTCAAGATACAATAAGACGAATTGAAAACCAAGAATGAGTCTATTGTTTTTTTTTATTATACATAGCTCGGCAAATGACTCCACTCCACCTGATGTTAAGTGGAAATGGAGTCCAGACGTAAGGACAATTGGTGCAGCGAGAAAACAACGCAGCATCAGTCACCCTCACCCTGCCGGCCCACAAGGTGCCTCTTCACGCCTCGTTTGAAGGACCCCATGTCATAGGAAGGAGGGAAAACGTGTGCTGGTAGACTATTCCATGTTTTGGAAGTGCGACAGAGAAACGAGTCACCAAATTTCTTTGTGCGCGATGGAATATTCGAGACAGTACAGCGGTGACTTCGGAGCAGCACGCGTACTCCTATGGAGGAAGGGAGAAGGTGGGATGAGGTCAAAAAGCTCTTCAGAGCACTCGCCGTGGTATAAGCGGGAGTTTACTCTTATTTGAAGTATTAAATGAAAACGAAAATGTATAGTTCATTTAAACTGCATATAAACTAGAGAAAGCTTGTAAATCTCACTAAAATATAATTTGGCTCTTCTCTTTACATTAAAAAAAATCTTAATTTAAAGTTTTCTATAAAAAATAAATGATTATTATCATCGGCCTTTAACCGTCCCACAGCTGGATTCAAGCTTCCCACATGAGCATTAGCACATGTGAGCATATGGGGACCACAACGCTGACCACACAGGGGTTGGTAGGTTTTAACGACAACAACCGGGACCAATGGCTTAAACCAATTTGGTATGTGCATAAATGATGTTTCTGTGTTTTAAAATTTTCTATTTCTTAACATTTCTTTCAAAGCACACAAAAGCAAAAATATTTTGAATTGATCACAGAACCAATGAACCGGCTAAAACTCGCGAGTTGCAACAAAGTCGCTAGTGCACCGTTGAACTACAAAATAAAACAAAATATGTTACAAGCATCTCGAACGACCTCAAACGAAACGGAAAGTACTAACTTCTCTGTAATAAAACTACACAGATCGGACGAAGCGAAATCGAAAGTACTGTCGATGGATTAAAAAGTGGGTCATTGTCGAGTCAAGGCGAGATATAAATTTATCTGTACGGCTCGTTCGGATACGCACGTATACAGTTGTATCCAATGTTTCTAACGGCGGCCGGCGCCGTGGTTCTTAGGCACGTGCAGACATATTGCCTACTGCTTTCCGCGAAATCGTCTGCTTCAACTATATCAGTGGTGCCCAACTGGTATTGCTCCAAGAGCTATTTTGAAAATTCCGACACCTCTCGCGAGCACCGCCGAGTTAATAAAAAACCTAAGTGAGATAAAGAAGTACATTATATAAATACACCATTTATTATCATAATATGACATTACACTTCAAAATGAATAGACCGCAACAGCAAAAAGTTAATGCGAGACTTGGCTGTTCACATTTAGTATTGAATAATATTATAATGTCAATTATACAGGCAATTATACAAGAAAAATCAAGTTGTTGTTTTTTACTATTGTATATTTTCTTAAAATTAATGTAAAGAAATCTTTAGAAGTTTCTGACTGTACAAAACAGCTATTTTTATTGGTGTCCGAATCGTCAGTGAAAATAATAATAAAATTAAAAAGTGTCAATTCGGACACTGTGTCCGAATATAAAGTGTCCGAAACGTCAGCGAGCCATATTAAGGGAATAAATACGTAATTATAAAGAATACCTTTATTCGATTTTATTCGCGAGCGCTTAGAAAACAAGCCGGGAGCTACGGGTTGGGCACTACTGGACTAGATCATCAAAAAAGCCTTTTCATAACCATGCCATATATTGGATATTCCGCCCTAATTCAACCAATAAAAATATCTAAATTTGGTGCTACGCCGATTAAACCTTTATCTATTTTATTTTGCAAGTTTGTTTATCAACATGCTTTAAAAATCAACAAGTAGATAACTAATTGATATGACATGTAATCTGTATTTTCCAATGATAACTTTCTTTATGTGTGATATTATTGTGTTGGCGGCATATCTAAACAACATTGAACTTGTACTTACTACAGTTATAGAACAATTTGTTTGAAAAAATACATTGATTTAATAAAGATATAATCTATTATTAGTACCTAAGATAGAAAAGGATATAGCAAAACTTTATCCAACTAATATATTTGTAGTTTTATAAAAATAGCAATGAGTTTGACAGTCAGTCAAACTACAAAAGGCATTTTTTTACGTCTAAACCTAGTCAGGTTTCATCATCATCATCATCGGCCTATCTTAGTCCACTGCTTGACATAGGGCTCCCCTAATGAGCGCCATAGCGCCCTGTCCTCAGCTTGACGCATCCAGCATCTGCCTGCAGTCTTTCGCAGGTCGTCATCCCACCTGGCCGGAGGGCGTCCTACACTACGTTTACCGAGTCGTGGTCTCCACTCAAGAACACGTTTACCCCAGCGGTTGTCGGTTCTTCGCCAGATATGGCCGGCCCACTGCCACTTCAGCTTGCTAATTCTTAGAGCTATGTCGATGACTTTGGTTCCAGCAGGATCCAGCTGGGCTGGGCAGCGTTTGGAAAACTACGTCGAGTCTTCTCGTCATCCATACCGCAATGCTTGAAAACGAAAGTTTTCAATCAGTGCGTCCTACCCGTCATGACCTACGGAGCTGAGACGTGGACACTCACGGTAGGGCTGGTCCACCAGTTTAAAGTCGCTCAGCGAGCTATGGAAAGAGCTATGCTCGGAGTTTCACTGAAGGATAGGATTCGTAACGAATACATCCGACAGTCAGGTTTAGACGTAAAAAAATGTCTTTTGTAGTTAAATATTCCAAAAGAAGTGTTGTTGTTTTTTTTTGTTTTAACTTTCCGCCTTCAATTTTCAGGTGATATGAAGGAATAATAAAACACTAAAGAAACGAAATAGTTTATACTAACTATTCAGAGTGTGTTAGTATATTATAAGCGTTCAAACGCTCTAGTTGTAAATGCTGGTCGTCGAGATTAGGCTACCGGTGATCCGATTGTGTCCCGGATATGGCGCGTCCTTGAGCCGGGCCCGCGCAACCTCCGCGTCTAACGATAGGTACAGTCAAGGCCTAAAACATGTGCACATCTTTTTGGGACAGCAGACAACATTTGCTGTTTTACGAAAGAAGCCAAGACCGAGTGATTAACGCGTCTTCCGAAGCGATAGTAAGATTTTCAATTCATTGCAATAGACAGACCATTGCAATTAATTTTATTATCTTAATTTTATGTCTTTTTTCCTTTCTAATAAAATTTACGTACATGTGGGGGTGGGGGGTACATGTTTGTGTACTCGGTTTGGTTGGTGGTAGGGCTTGTTTGTCCGCCTGGCTAGCTACTTCCACCATCTACCATTTACCATCTACCATCACTACCATCTTATCTAAATATGTCGCCATAACATAGCTACCAAATTGTATCTCATTTTTTAGTTTTTAGTTTTTATAAGTTCAATTTATGTGCCTAGGTTTAAGATAATTATGTAATTGGGTTTTTACCCGTTTAATTATGTTTAATAAATAAATAAATAAATAAATAAACATCAATGTTTGTAGCATTGTTGTGTTCCGGCAGCTAGAGATAAGATAGCCAGTGCCTCACTAGTTGAGGATCCCGGGTGAAGTGCGCTTCCATCATTGGCCTTATCATCATTTAACATCAGGTAAGATCAGGGCACTGTAAAATATATTGGGTCCTTACCTATGAAATTGACGTTTTTTCTCACTTATTAATAGGTGTAATTACTTCTAAAAGTCAATACCGGTTGTTAATATTATTATACACCTTTAGTTAGGACTATGTTACTTAGGCTTCACTAATAACAATGATTATTCATTTTGTGTCTTTATCGCCCAATTTTTTTTTAATTGACATCTTTTTTTGTAGGCGGAATTGACTTTTTGTTTCATTGTAGCTTTGAACGGTCTTGATTTTTTTTTTTTAATGTCTGCTATATTTTGCTAGTGAAACAAACACACTACTCTACAGTTTTTATAGTGTTAACCTAAATAGATGCTATTAAAAAAATTATAAAAAAAACGTTAGTATGAAAAATATAATTTTATAAAAAATCTTTGTACAAACGTCAATTTCATAGGTCAGTTTCATAGGACCTAATATATAAAAAAACAATGAAAAATATAGTTTAGGCATCCGTAGTATACGTAGGTATTTTATTTTTTATGTATTTTATGTGTGCGCTCAGGGCGCACGCCAGTTTACTAAGAAGATCGGTTATGCTAGCCATCTTCGGGCGCACCAGCGCCATGCCGACTAGAAGTGGTCGCCATTACCGAAATCGGTCGGGCTAAATCATCATCATCATCATCATCATCATAGGTAGATAGTAGGATACCTATCTACCTATGATGATGATGATGATGATATATTTTCTAGAGGGAACGGAAAAACGCACAATTGCGTGTCTCAGTGCCCTACTAAATTCTTCGAGGGGTTCGGAACGGATCGGGGTTTCTCCGAAGGGGTTCGTATCGGATCGGGGACTCTTTGAGGGGTACGGAACGGATCGGGGTTTCTTCGAAGGGGTTCGTATCGGATCGGGGATTCTCCGGGGGGTACGGAACGGATCGGGGTTTCTCCGAAGGAGTTCGTATCGTATCGGTGATTCTCCGAGGGGTACGGAACGGATCGGGGTTTCTCCGAAGGGGTTCGTATCGGATCGGGGATTCTCCGAGGGGTTCGGATCGGATCGGGGGACTCTCATACACCAACGATAGGTACCAAACCTGGTCAATTCTCTTGCAATTAGCGCAAGTGGTTTTATTGCTGTAGTTGATAATGTGCAAGTAAAATTTTAATTAAGACACTTCGCAGGAGAAAATTATATAAATCAAAGAGTTTGCAAAATTATGTGAGAATTGTTGAAATTGATGACAGTTCATGAATAAATTTAAATACAGTAGGTAATTAGAACTTAGAACGTCTAGGTATAATAAATATTACCTGTTCCAGATACCTATTAGTATAAGGTAATTTAAACAAAAATCATGACAGCTATCCCTGACCGACTTCAAAAAAGAGGACATTTCCATTTCGTCGCATGGTAAAGTAAGTAAAGTAAGTTGTAGTTTACGTATTTGCAATACACATATATGTTTATGTATATATAATATGTATGCATGTATTACACTGTGTTCGGGTTTACGAACCCGAACACAGTGTATTCGGTATTTGCCTGTAAGTACTATTTTGTTAATATAAAATGTATTAACTGTTGATAGATCAACTAAAAATAGATAAAAAGTACACAAGAATTATTTAAAAAAGAAAAGCATATTTAAAAGTAGATCACTGTATTTATAGCCATTCCTTGCTACTTTAGTTTAAGTGTGTTGGCTTGTTTGCGGATGTCGTAGTCAGTGTTGTGGGGCGTGTTGTCCTTGAAGCCCACGCGGCCCACTCGAGGGCAAGCTGAGCAAGTCCGGCTCGGTCGCGGGTGTCAGCCGTCCTTCACTTCAGTCAGGACAGTCAATATCTTTTTTAAAATAACTGTTATTGTTATTGCAAAAGGTGTCGCAAAATCGTGAAGAGTGGCTGGAATTTGCCCAACAATGAATTGATACAGACTAATCGTAACTATTATTAACAAATACAATAAAGAACATGATAACAATCCCGTATCTAACAGTTGCTCTAATGTTAGTGATCATGTTAGTTTAAAATGTTATTATATTTACTTATTTGTTTTTATTTTGCACGTATGTATAAGTATATAAGTATAGTACGTACCTATTATTAAGAAATTGATAGAAAATGTTATAAATGTTTATATAATTTTTAACGCAAATTTTGTTGCGAACAAATTACAAAAACACAAATGTTGAAGGTTCAAACCCTGCTCGTGAAAATTTTTTCAACATTTGTGTTTTTTTTAGAAAATGTTATATTTATATTGAAAATAGCAAATTTTACAAAAATAATCATTTTAATAGTTTACGTTTAATCTAGGGTATCTAACATTAGTTATTACATTATTAATCATTAATGTTATATTTACGCAGCAAAAAATCCCATTACCCTGTTGTTTGTAGGTATTCTAATAATGTATCCTAGTTAAACGAGTAGAACTAATCTCTTTTTAGAATGTTTTTTGTTTTGATTTTATAATTTTTAACGCAAATTTTGTTGCGAACAAACCCGGCATGTCAGAAGGGTGCAGGTTCAAATCCTGCTCGTGGAAATTTTTTCAACATTTGTGTTTTTGTAATCTCTTTTCAATATAAAGAAACGCATTCTATCCCGTCGCAACAAACCTGTATTATATTTATAAAAGAAGACAGTAAGTACTTAACATTTACATAAGAGAGATAATTAAATTTTATTTCGCTGTTATTCCATTTCTGTCGTGAAGCTACTTACCAGTATTTTACGATCCAGATGTTTAACATTTCAGAAACCCGTTTTATACGGACACGAATACTTACAACGGATTAACATACGACAGAAACAGGCTGCATCATTATGCACTAGATACTTAATAGCCTATTAATAAGTGTCACAATAAAAAAATAGGAAACAGAGCAAGATAGCTGGCCACACCTTTTCGGTTCATTCCTTATACGGAAATGTCATGCTACTAAGTATTTTCGTCTTTTTTAAAGGTTTTATGACGTGTTAGTTATTATAACACAGTCTATCTAACCTCACTGACGAAAACTCAAACAAGAAAAAAATATGCATAAGTAATGCTTTTGCACCATTGAAATTACACTTTTTTAAGATTTAACAGAGGAGTAGGAAGGACTCGAAAAGCCAGGTTAAATAAATAATATGTAAATTGAAAAATTGAAAAGCGAGTAAGCTCGTAAAAGGTGTTTCTGTTTGCGTAAACTTTAGAAGCATATAGTTTGTAGTGAGACCACCCCAAAGAGTAATGCAAATACTTGTGCTTTTTGGCATGTTTATATATTATTTACATTCTTTTAGCTTTACTATTGAAACAGCTAGGCTACTGTTCGTAGGCTATGTTACTTATATTTAAATATTTATGAGTATACGTGTGGAGATGAGTTCGATGGCGCAGTGATAAACGCGCACATTCTGCGATTGCTGATTAGTTAACGTTTGCAAAGTTAAAGAACGGTCATCGGATGGGGCAACTTTATCATCTCGATCTCCTTCGTGCTTTGGAAAGCACGTGACGCCGTCGGTCCCCGTAGCATCAGCATTCGTTTATAACCACCAGGGACTGGGCACGGCACGCGTGGTGGTTTATAGCTTATTTTCTCTGTGGTTTCCACCCATAGGGAAGGCTTTTGCTCCAGCAGCGGGGACATAAAATGGACTTGATGATGATGATGGAAACGGAGCATCGGATCGAACTGCATTGAGAAGCACCTCCTGTGTCACTGCCACTCTCTGGTTAGGAAAAGAATGGGACTCCTGGGGTCGGCTTCTCCGAAACCAGAGGACTTCAGGCTCTTCGCTCGGACGTTGTTAAGCTTATGGCATATATCTTTACAGAGGAAGAAGAATGAAAGTTACTGCGAGAGGGAAACCTCAGCAGGCCCCACTAAGATAAGATAAGATGATGATAATGAAGATAATAATTGGCGACAGTAAACTTTTAAATTAGATTATGATCCTTCCCTGTCGACTCTAATCGTAATTGTCCCATTAATAAATAATTGTTGTCGGAAGATCAGCGTCGGGACACCTTTGGTGTTCTGACAAATGCTGAGTGGATACCTTTTTTGTGTCACTTTGCATTTTTAATTTTATTTTATTTTAATTTTATTTCATGTATTACTGTGTGACACTAAATAAATAATTTTGACCCGAACTCGACATCGAGCAAAAATCTATTTTAACAATGTATTATTAAAGAAATCAATAATGTTTTATATGTTGGTGATCATTTCAATAAATAAATAAATAAACTCGGAGAATCAAAATTTAAAATTCAAAAAAAAAAATTCAGTTCAGGCTACAAGCAGCTCTTGTGAATGTCACTAGCCATCGTAATCTAGTAGGGAATGGGGATACGCACTAGTGCGTGATGCCGTTCACTCTAGGAAATCTCTGACGGTGCTTCGTTTCACATGGCTTGAGGACCCCTTTAAGTTTCTCGCCGCCCCAAAAGAGTCCGGTGACGCCGTATGAGGCAATCAGCAAACAAATAATCATAATTGTAGTAAAGTTTAAGCAATAAACTATATTCTATTCTATATTCGTTTGTTTTCACGCTGCACCAGTTATCTTCGCGTCTGGAATCAATTCCACTTAACATCAGGTAGGATGGAGTCATTTGCCGAGCTTACTATAAAAAAAAATAACTGAAAGCAAAAATACATTACACTCGTAAAGCATCGTATCGCAACCATACAGCGCGCAGGTCATCAGTAATCACCGTCCTTTTGAATATCATTTTTTTTACTTAGTAACGCGCTCGCCGATAACAATGCAACATTCACGGTTCAACCACACACTATCTTGTTGTTTACCCGCGGACCTGACATTACAACTTTCAAGCACGACATAAGGAAAGTGCAGAAAATGAACTTCATACAAACGCGGTAGACCCCTCGCGGATACGGAATCTGGCAACAGCTGCACTCGGACTATACCGAGTTGTTACGACATCCGTGTCCGTGCAAAGGGTCTGTGTGAGTTTGTTTTTGATGTGTAACATCTTTCAGCTCGCTTTCTATTTAAGCAACTTGTGGGAGTGATTTCGTGAAATGGGACGGAAGTATGTGTAACAATGTAACAGGAAGTCGGGGAAGACTGCATTTATTTTATAATTATAAAATGATGTACACACGCCTGCACATCAACCTACCACAAACTGTCAAATTTCCTCAATAGACTTTAAACTTTATGACTAAGGCATATGGTTGAAAATGTATGACCCATTTTTTTCAGAATATACTTAATGTTAAAATTGTTTATTACTAAGGTGAGATGTCAAATGTTACACATCATATGCGACTACTGTAAGGCTCGCTCGTTTTTTTCTTCTTCACCGGGCTTGTTTGGGGGCGGCGAGAAACTTAAAGGGTTCCTCAAGCCATGTGAAACGAATCACCTTTGGAGGTTTTCTAGAGGGAACGGCATCACGCACTAGTGCGTGTCCCGTGCCCTACTAGATTCTTCGAAGGGTTCGGATCTACTAAGACCAATACAGCCAAGAAGTTGACGTAAAAAGAATGCCAGAGAAATAAAATATGTGAAATAAAGTATTTTCGCGTACTTTATTGTTCTCATAAAGTATAGAGTACAATAACCCGAAATAACGGACAATACTTCATAATAAAGTACGGGTGGCAACCCTAGTGTGTGACAGCAACGCGCGAGTCCCGTCCGCTCCCCTCCCTCGTCCGCTCGCGCCCGAGCCCTGTCCTTTCTGTATGTTTTACAATAGGGCGCAGACGAGTAAGCGTCGTGCCCTGCCGCGCCCTGTCTTTTCTATATGTTTTGCGTTGCGACGCTTCTATATAATTTGTATGAAAGGGACACGGAAGAGTCATTTGTCCGCGCCCCACCTGCGTCTTACGTCTTTTCTGTGTCCAGCGCTTTATGCTTAACGTCTGTGGCTCACCTTATTTTGTATCTCTGCATTCTTCTTGAGTGGACCGTATGCTGATTATGAAAATCGAAGAAATTTTTAAACGAAATTTTTTGAAACGGTATTTTAAAACAACAACACAAATTGATTATTCCTGAATTAAATGGAAATGTGTGAAAATTTATGTACAATGACGAATTTGATGATTAAAAATATATGAACGTTATCGTCGTTTTTTTTAAATTTATTTACAGAAGTATTTTATCATAGAATTATAATTAAGCATTAAATGTAAATATTGACGCTATTCATGATATTCATAATTCATAAAATAGGTCCACTACATCGTTATCTAAATTTGTCAACATTTAATGTAATACTAGTGGTCGCCCAGTGGTCGAAATTCGACCGCAATTTTATTAAGGCTGCACGGATTGTATCCTAAGCAATGAAAAATTAAAAAAGATAAAATGTGAGTTTGGATTGGCACTGACAGATTTCGGCCGCTCGGCTCCTATTCTATTTTTGAATATTTTGAAAAGAGTATTTTTATGCATAATTTAAAAAAAATATTAACTTTCGGATAACCTTCTCTAGAGCGAAATTTCATACTCCTCCGTCCGTGCAATTTTCGTAAAAAAGGGGTATAAAATTTTTGCTTCACCTATTAATATATAGATATTAATCATGTGTTCAAACAAATAAGTAGTAGGCCCATGTGTTTTTAAAACGACCTTTACATACATTTTTTTGTTACAACCGGTTAGCACTTGGCCTTCATCTCCTGATCTTAAGTGACGATAAGGTCGAAAGTGGAAACGCATTCCACCCAGAATCCTTAACTACGGAAGCACTGATGGCTATCCAATCTCTAACCGTCGGATCACAACGATGCTGCCAACATTGATGTTACGGCGATATATTTAGATAAGATAGTGGTAGCTAGCCAGGCAGACTTAAAACCCATCAACCAAACCGAGTACTGACATACCCCCCGCTGGGAGTCGGACCCTTGACCGGTGGCCTTAACCACCACCAAGAGACAGGCGGTTGTATGTACCTAAATGGTCGTGAACTTAACGTAGACAAAATGCTAGGCAGCCAGACTTCAGCTTTTCAGGCTGAATGGTCTCACCACTAAACCAGCGGTTACCGCTCTACATCAGCTGGACCGTATACTTAATTACCACTTTAGCGTTTTAAAACGCTTGCCGGGCATTTCGTACAATTCCTATTTCGTACAATTGATAAATATTCACGATTCGTGCATTTTTTATCCTGAATTCGTACAATGTCCTTCAACAAGAAATAAGAGGTCAAAAGTAAAAAACTTGCATACAAAATCAAATGAACGAAATAATTATTAGTTTATATTAACTGAAAACAAAATAATGTTCGTATGTGGTATTTACTTTTAAACATAAATAACTTGCAGTAACTTAAAAAAAACTTATACTTCACTTTAAATTTAAAATTAAACTGTTACCCAGGAACATGTTACATGTTTTTTTTGGGCGAAGCTACAGTGCCATCGGATTTGTTTGAGTGCGGCGAGAAACTTATAAGGTTTCTCAAGCTAGTGATCGAAACTTCGTCAGAGGCTTTCTAGAGGGGATAGCATCACGTAAGCGTCTCCCCATCTCCTACTAGATTCTCCTAGGCGTTCGGATCGGATTTACTTCTGAGCTTAACTTTTAACAAATAATTCAAACGGGGAGCAAGAAACCCACGGGGTTTTGATAAGGATGTACGTATAGTTTAAGAAAAAATGTATTTTTTAAACAAATTTTAAAAAAGCAGTTAAGTACTATTAAGTATTAAAAAGTATAAGAAACACAATACCAATACCTTTTCGACAAACACCATAAAAACGATTAGGAAAAGAAGTCGGACACATTTTATTTCTAAAGCCTCAAAGACAAGGACAAATACTTACCTCTAACATGGTAACTGCTTACCTACTTACATAATCAAGAAAATAGAATAAGTTTATGGTAGTGACTACGTTCACGTCAATATGGTGCATTTCAGGTGCTTACTGACTGTCCTTTACACAAAGTGAACCATACCTATGTATTCTTTTAATTTGGAATTGAATTTATTTGTCTTTAAATTAACAATTTATTTACTAATAAATAACAATAAAACAAACATAAATAAAACGAAACAGCAACAAAAACAACCACTGCTGCGAATGATATTCGTAGGTGTGCTTCGTGGAATAGAAAATTAATAATTTTTAAATTTTATTTGAAGCACTTATTTTTTATTTTTTTATTCCACTGTACTTTGTACGTATGTGCGAGTTGACGACACAATTAATAGGTAAAATCAAAAGGTGCCATCTCGCACACCTGTGCGAGATTAAAGTGTGCGAGTTGACGAATAACTCGGGTGTGCTTCGTGGAATACTTTAGGTGTGCTTCGTCTGGGTGTGCTTCGTGGAATACCTCAATCAAAGAGATAACCCATTTTTAAATTTTTGATTACGAGTTTAATGAAAATTACTTACACTTTGACGTTCAAAAATACTTTGTAGAAATTGTCTATTTGTTGGAAACAATTTTGATTTTAAAAATTATCTAAAGTTGCTAAAGTAGCCATTTAAAAGGTTAATTTCATAAAAAGCAGCCATTTCTTACCATAGTAACACTAACCAATATATACATTTCATATTTTTATCAGTAATCTATACTAATATTATAAAGCTGAAGAGTTTGTTTGTTTGTTTGTTTGTTTGTTTGTTTGTTTGAACGCGCTAATCTCAGGAACTACTGGTTCGAATTGAATAATTCTTTTTGTGTTGGATAGTCCATTTATCGAGGAAGGCTTTAGGCTATATAACATCACGCTGCGACCAATAGGAGCGAAGCATCAGTGAAAAATGTTGCAAAAACGGGAAAAGAGCCTAAAAAATTAAAAATGCTGCCGAAAGTCACTATTCCACGCGGACGAAGTCGCGAGCACAGCTAGTAATTTATAAATAGTACCTGGATGACAGCTTTGCTCGGTATTTTTTTATGTCAATTTTCTAAAAATGAAACCTAGCTAGATCGATTTATTGCCCCCGAAACTCCCTGCATACTAAATTTCATGAAAGTCGTTGGAGCCGTTTCCGAGATTCAGATTATAAATATACTTACATATATACAAAAATTGCTCGTTTAAAGGTATTAGATAACAAAAAAACAACTCAACAAACTGGCAACTATCTCACAATCGAACGGAAACCGCAGACCAACATGAGCACAACATCGCGGTTAAAGCTTTTAGGCACTAACTAACATTACATGTAGATAACATACATTTTCTCATCGGCTTTCTGATAATTGAAATATGTAACAATTAAGTATTTATGAAACATATAGTAAATTTAGATTAACAGGACAGGATTAGCAGTCCTCTCTTTTTAGTTTTTGTTTTAATTAAGTTGTCATCCTTATTCTGTGGTTTTAGTCTTGGCATTTTCGGAAGACCAGCTTACGTGTCATTAATAAAATGTTATGACATATGCTCAGAAGCCTTTCCGGATCATAATATTGTATTATTATGAATGTTTTATATGTTGTGATACTGAATTAATGTTTTTCTGTATTAATGCAAATAAATAATATGCTTTAAATTTTACTTTTTATTTTTTTAAGTGCTTATTGCTGCACTGAAGCTGAATTATATATTTAAAAAATGCAGTAAAAAAATTAAATGCCTACCCGACCCAGCCAGGAATCGAACCTGGGTCTTCCGTAATCCTGGCGGCTGCACTGACCATTATAGTACCGTGAAGGCTGACGTAAGCACTGATTTTTATTCACTGCTTTTTGATTTTTTTACTGTTATTGCAACCGATGGCTATGCAGAAGGCACTGTACCGCTAAAAGCACTCAAAAATTAAAAAGCAGTGTAAAAATTCAGTGCTTACTTCAGCCTTCACGGTAGCAAATGGTACCGGAAATGAAAAAAGTAGGACATTCAAACTTGTAAATAAAACCAAGTCTCGCACTCAGTTCTTCTACCGTAAAAAGTTGTGAGATCCATGTAATACCAAGTCGGTTAATTTATTATTATAACATCTTATAGTGACCATAATAAATAAATAAATAAATAAATATCAATATTAAATATCTTTTATGTTTTTAATAAAAAGATTGACTTGGCAATCGCACTAAACAATTTAATTTAGTATAATATATGCATTACTTGTGAGATACATTGTGTTTTCATGCGATGGCCAACTCAATTTATTTATTAAAAACATAAAAGATTTTTAATATTGATATGGTCTATAAGATGTTATAATAATAAATTAACCGACTTTGTATATTACATGGACCTCACAACTTTTTACGGTAGAAGAACTGAGTTGCGAGACTTGGGTTTTTTTTACAAGTTTGTCTTTGATGGCTTATACTTACACATAGATATCAATAAGGGTTCCTAGATATAACCAGTCGAGTGTCAATAAAATTATTCGCAATATGTCACTTTTATTTTGCAAAAGTTATTTGCTTTTTGTCGGATTTAATAATTTGATGATGATTGATGTGTTTTTGATTATTTGATTACGCTAAATTAATTCTACAAGCAGCAAGTATCTACTGATAAAATTTAAGAGTATTAAATGTAGGTACTTATTGCATGCAAAACAAACATGTACCTACCAGCATGAATTTATTAATAACTTATTATTTTCAATGGTTATTTCTATAATATAATGTTAGTTTAGCTGTGATGTGGAAAGTAAGCGGGACCGATTCCATGACAATACATATTATATATTTATACTAACCTATTAAAACATAATATTATAATATATACCTTAACTAATTAGAATGTATAAACATACGTAAGTATCAATCTTCAACACTTTGACTGCCTTCAAAGCCTGAGACAATAGAAATGTTTATCGGTTACCGGTGACCGCCTTTGCGCTCAAACACTTAAAATATCAAATGGCGCAACAGCATACATTATGGCGTTCATTGTCCACTAAATCACGTGTGCGTGAACTTGAGGAGTGAGAGGTGGTACATGGCCGCCCTTGAAAGGGCCGCGCCAACGGAAAAATGAGGAATGCTTGAGGCGGTTCGTATCGCGCAAAGAGACCGTTTAGGAAGTTATACGAAATATTACAAAATATGTTTAGGTTGTTAAGAATGCATGGAATTGACATTCCTACAATTCTCGCACACTCTATAGTTTTGCAGTTTCAAGTGTTAGTACATTGATAGTGCCCAAGTACGCTATTTTAGAATCAAATGTAATGTATAGTATAGAGGTAAATATTTGTGATTCCGGCCTCTTGTTCACCAACCCGCACTTGTCAAGCGTGGTGATTAAGTCATTACCCATCAGTTGTGTGATGACTTGATTTTAATGATGGAGACCTTTGCTCAGCAGTAATGTATGTACAATTTGTACAGATATAGGTTATTAACTTTACTGTGACGGAAAAAATGTCCTATAAGTGTCCCATTCCTGGGCAAACGATTGCGTTAATATGTCGCCATGACATCAATGTTTGTTGCATTGTTGTGTTCCGGCAGCTAGACATAAGATAGCCAGTGCCTTACTAGTTGAGGATCCCGGGTGGAGTGCGCCTCCACCAATTGGCCTTATCATCACTTGACATCAGGTGAGATCAAGGCACTGTGCTTACCCGTAAATATAAAAAAAAACAAAGTGAGAGTACGAATTATCACTTTGATAACGTTATCGAATAAATACAACTCGCACACAGCACCCTGAGGTTGTTCCAAAAGCTAAAAAAAACAAGCAACAATGTTGCTAGCAGAATAATATGTCAGCGATTGGAACTGCGGACAGTAATAATAATTGTGTGTTTATTGAGGGTCGTTATTGTGTTTTCAACCGATAGCGATGCGCATGTCAAGAGGTGGTAACTAATTTGTCCGCCCCGTATCGTAAATATGACCTCTTATGCATCGGTGCGTTAACGGTAACAGAATGCCAGTGGTAACTTATCTCCGTACATTAATAGCGTGTTAATTTCTTACTTACATTATTTTTATACAATGTATGAAAATTAAGACACACGGTAAGAAAACGCTTTTAAAAAAGGGCTATTACAATGTAAATGAAAAAAAAAATTACAAGAATGCATGGAACTGACATTTCCTCCAATTCTCGCACACTGTTTTTAATCTCCTGCGATTGCCCGACCCTTGAAAGAACGAGCTCAATTAAATACCTAGGTGTTATACTGGATTAGTGTCTCAATTTCTAAGAGCATGTCAATACGCTCACCTCTAGGCTAAGGAAACTCACGTACATCTTTAAAAACCTCAAACATATTGCCGATCACAAGGTTATTCGAATGGTCTACTTTGCGCTTTGTCACTCTCTTCTGGAGTATTGTATCTCAGCTTGGGGTGGGACGGCTAAAACGAACTTGCTAAGTCTGGAACGGGCCCAGCGCCTTCTTCTCAAGGTCGCAATGGGTTTACCTTATCGTTTTCCCACTACGGAGCTATACGAAAAATGGGACATACTCTCAGTTAGGCAAACATTTATCCTTAAAATAATTTTGAAGAAACACTCTGAAGAATCTTACGACCCTGATAAAACTAAAGGGAAGCGGCGCATAGGCACTGTATGCGCTATTCCTGCTCTGAAAACCGCATTTTCACAAAACTTCTACGGCTTTCTTGGAAGCTATCTTTATAATAAAATAAACAGTTCTCTTAATATCTACCCGCTAACGAAGTACAGTTGTAAACAGTCTACCAGTAAATTTCTTAAGTCCATGGACTATGCAACTACAGAAAAATTTCTCTCTCCCCTCTCTTAGCCATTTATCTGTTTTTAATTATTTATTAGTTTGATTTTTTTTTATTTTGTTATATCTGTTAACTTTATACTACTTGAAGTAAAATAATATTGCTAATAGAGCTTCTTCACAGTTAACTATTCTCATCCTCCTACGCAACGCTAAACATACATACACTAACTTACACAACCACACTTACACCCACACACTTTCGCTACTCGTTCACTAACACCTTACACTCACCTTACTACACTAACACGCACGGATTTCTGGTATCCTATGCCTCAGCTAGTTTAGATTAAATTAGTCTTAAGTATTGTTTATTTCTTGTCTTAGATTAACTCTGTATCCTTTCTGCGGGTGGGGCCTGGTGACCTGTGCTATAGGTTTGTTATAAACCCATTTCTGGCACCAGTCCTTCACAATTTTAGGTTACTTGTATTTTAACTCCCTTTATAAATTTGTTATGTTTGTGAAGGATTAATAAAGAAATATTTATTTATTTACTGTTTAAGTATAAAACATCATTCTATAGGTTTGAAGTACCTAGTACATACATAGTGACCAAGTACGATATTTTAGAATCAACGTAATGTTAAGTAAATGTATAGAGGTAAGCATTATTTGCATTTTTTTTAAATTTCAGAATTTTGATAGTTTTTAATTGTAAATGTATTAAATTAAATATTGTATGATTTCGTAACGACATACCTACTTTTTTTTTGTAAATGTCGTTACTTCTGTTAAAGCTGTGGAGTTTCTTGCGCCCATTTTTCTCCACAGCTTAAAAATAGACGTCCTGAATGGGTAGTAGGTAAAAAAATTATGGACGATTCAAAAGCACTTATCTTAATTTTTTTGAATAAAAATTTTTGACTTTGACTTTGATATTGTATAAAATTAATGTGAGCAAAAAATAACTGCTCTGCTTAAATCTATTTGAATAGAAACATTTTAAAATACCTTGACTAAGAATACCTTTTAGTGGCTATGCATATCTATTAACTTTACGACCCTTATCATATTTATATTGTAAGTTGTAGAATATTTCTTGCAAGAAAAAAAATTGCGTTAATTGTTTTAACTGTTAATTGTTTTAATTATTTATATTTTGTTGCAGTATTTTGACTGTTGTCCAACAAAACATTATAATAGTAATAGTTTCACCATTACTATTCACTTATTCGTTGAACCGTGAAAATAAACGTGAGTTTAGGCAATAATAAGGCTTCTTTTAGATGTGTGTCTTTCCTCTCCCTTTCTTGCGATTTGTGGGAGTGATTTCGTGAAATGGGACGGAAGTGTGAAACAGGAAGTCGGGGATGGTCGCAAGCGCGCGCCACTTTGGAAATTCTGTAAACGATATTATGAACATTTTTTTTTAATTAGAAGGAGGCAAACGGAGCAGGCGGGTCACCTGATGGAAAGCAATTACCGCCGCCCATGACATATTATTATTATAAGTGACATATTGTGTCATTTGACTATCAGGGTCATTTTGATATGTCAAATGTCTTCTATAGGGGAAGTGAGAGGAATCCTTTAGGCGAGCCAGGACAGATTCGTATTAAATCAGTTGAGTTTTAAGCCAGAATACGATTAAGTACGACTCTGTTGAGGTCTGAGTAACTATTTACTGCATTCTCTTTATGATTTGTTAAAAATATACGTCCTCATTAATTCTATAATATATTCTATTTTCTATTGTAATATTGATTTCAACCCTTTCGTGTGTAATAGACTTTATCATTATTTATTTCATAGTTATAAAATGATGTAATACCTGACCCATTTTTTTCAGAATATAATGTTAAAATTGCTTATTACTAAGGTGAGATGTCAAATGTTACACATCATATGCGACTACTGTAAGGTTCGCTCGTTTTTTTAAATACACTTGGACACTATTGCTTTGACTGTTCAACGATATAATTTAATTTATTTCTATTGTATTAGGAAAACAGCATCTAAAAAATTGCTAAAATCTATTCTGTAGCTATTTCTTAACAAACTGCCCCCCGACCGCCTAACCGATCGCTTTGACTACGCGTATAGTTTATGACGTCATCTTGCCACCTCACACCACCTATGAAAGCAATATCAAAAGCTAAAGGCTATAGCTTTCGATATTGCTTTTATGGACGGCACGAAACGACAAGATGACGTCATAAACCACACACGAAGTCAAAGCGATCGGTTAGGCGGTTGGGCCCCTGGTTGGATGAGGTACGTTTGAAGTTAGGAGCTCGATAGCGTAGTGATTTAAGTGTCCGGTCTGTTATTAAGTAGCAAGTTTAAGCAGTTTTCGCAAAGACCAGTCATCGGATGGGTGACCAAAGTGTTTCGTCTCGAGTTCCTCCGTCCTTAGGAAGGCACGTAAAGCGTTGGTTCCAGCTGCATTAGCAGTAGTTAACAACTACCGCACCGCACTAGGCCCACCACGTGTTAGTTCATGGCCCTTTCTCCCTATCCATCCTTAAGGAAAGCTCGTGCCCCAGCAGTGGGGACATAAATGAGCTGATGATGCTCCTCACCCGGGCTACTGAATAATGTGTGGTGCACTGTGGCGCGAATGCCCTTCACATATTAATCACGCGTGACGTCAGGCTTATTCTGCGTGCAGCACTTGTTGACTTATTAATAACTGATAGTGATAAGAGAATAGAAAGCGTGTAGAGAAAAATATTATTTTTAACGTTGCTGCCGATTCATTAATTTGCCAATTGTTGTGTCAACTTAGCGAAAATAACTCGACATATCTAGCTTTGGATAAATTATTCGACGTTCATGCCAATATCGTTTCTTCCTATTCGTAATTATGCACAATCTGAATTCCACACAATAGTATTTCACCACATTCGCTACTGTGCACAGTCATTATATTACTTGTTTAGTGTTGAATAAAGTTTCATTAACTTACATGATTTTCTGTAAATATGAAATGAAAAAATGAAATTAATGAATGAAAAAAAAAATCCCGATAAAAGAAAGAAGAACGCTTAGACCGTCGAGTACCTACTAAGAGAGAGAAGCAGAGCCTTAGACTTCATTGGTGAAACTTCATTCATTTTTCACTAAAAAAATATCGGAAAATTGGTGCCGACTTAAGTTAAGCTTTTAGCTGAAAAAGGGTTGAGCCGATCAACAAGCCAGTTTAACATCGAGTATAATTAATATTAATAATGAATGATGTGATCTGTAATATAAATTATTTATTAGCGGAGCTCTGTCGACTTCAAAGAAAAGGGGTGCCAACTGGGTGCACAGGCGTAGCTACGGACGGATATAGTTTACTTGAGCCAGTCAATGTCGAATAAATAATCCAGCTAACATCCGTTAAAGTACAATAGACAATACTTGTAAACACATAACCAACCTTAATGCTTTGAATTTTTTCAGTAATATAATAATAATTTAATGTACAATATTTGTAAGGGCCCCAGTCGCTTTCAAAGAAAAGTGGTATCAACTGGCTCGAGTTTGCTCTTCAATATTCAACTCTATTCGTCATCATCATCAACATCACCAGCTTATGTCATGTCGCCACTGCTGGGCCACGAGCTTTCTCTTTGAATGAATATGGGAGAACGGGTCGTAAATCAGAGTTATTCGTCAACTCAATACGAGGGCCCTGTGTAGAATGGTGGTTGTTAACGACAGCAAATGCAGCCAGAACCAACGGCTTTACATGCCCTCCAAAGAACTAAGGAGATCGAGATGATAAATTTTTGGTCACCCATCCAATAGCCGGCCTTTGCGAAAGTTGCTTAACCTTAGGAATCGCAGACGGGCGCTAGTAAATATTCGTAATTGATGATGTTGTATGTAGTTCATCGTGAAGTATGTTAACGCCAATTTATGGTGCTGAGGGGACAACGTGCGACACTGAAGGAACATTAATCACCGTTCATAAATCAGAGATTTAGCTAGTGAGCAATTGTGAAGCAATGCATCTTTGCGAACGGTAAATGCTAAAAGGTTTCGAACAGAAAACATTCAGGTTCAGAGTTTGAAAATTAAGTTGAAGAACACAAGTGTCTTCAGTAAAGGGTATCACCATTTCACTCAAAATAAGATTTAAATAATTAACAATCTATATGATATAAAAAATATGGAATATGTTAATAAACCTTTGGTTTTCGCAATTTTTGCAAAGGAGACCTGGTAACCCGTAAGGTTTTGCATACCTACGAGTATTTTAAATTCAAAATCATGTTTTTTTAAATATGTTAATTGGAAGCGGAGTCAAGCGAGCGAAAACATTAATTGCAAATTGATAACAACGATTTCAAACACGCGTTTAACAAGTTTATCAACGACATGCAATTATAAGTCAATAGTGAACTAATAGGGGACAAAGTTCAACCCGGGACTTCGCGCTCTCCACTGCACTGCTGCCTTGGACAGGGCAACGCGTATAAATGCTCGCACGCGAATCGTGTGGACCTTATCAGATGACCTTCGGCGCAAACAAACCAATAAGACATGTGTGACATTAAATCGTAGGTCCCGGGTTAAAGTCCCAGGTCGTGTAAGTG
Organism: Eudonia lacustrata; assembly: GCA_947562085.1. Taxonomy (NCBI): domain Eukaryota; kingdom Metazoa; phylum Arthropoda; class Insecta; order Lepidoptera; family Crambidae; genus Eudonia; species Eudonia lacustrata. The sequence goes on along the minus strand of OX387315.1, from coordinate 2,283,659 downwards.
TGTTACGGATTTTTTGATCTATCACCCAGGTTTGTGATCATTAACCCGCATTTGGCAATCGTGGTGATTAGTCAACACCTATTTGATTTGGTTTCAATGATGGAGGCATTTGCTCAGCAGTGGGACAGTACTACTGAAAAAAATCATTGTGTCGTGTGTGCCGGTGGTGGGATAAATAATGTGACAGTGGATGAAGATACTGCCTTGTGAACGGAGGCGTAACAACGCGACAGTACTGCCCGTGACCACAGACGGTGCAACTCGGTCGAAACATCGAGTATAACAAAAGGTTACGTAGGATACCTACACTAAATAACTTGCTAACAATATGTACTAGTGGTAATTAATAACATTAATTAATATTAATTAATATTGCCCGCAAAACTTCGCGTTTATTCTACAGATTTTTAGGAATTTCGAAACCTATTACAGGTTTCTTTATTTTTCAGCACATCTACGGCTGCAGCTCTTCAAAATGAGACCATAACCGATTTTTTATGTGCAGCCATCGTCCCATAATCACTGGGACAAAAATCGGCTTACGCTATTTATTATTAATTTGTAATTCTAGCGTCAAAGATTAAGAGCTCGAAGCGAAAATATATATAAGGACTTGTCGATATGGTAACATATTTATACTTGAGACTGTACATCAACTTCAGTCGAAATTATTCGGTCGTCTGAACTAAGCCTAACTGGCGTTATCAGCCGTCACACGTGGCCCAGCGGGTCATCGAACCTGCTGCATTATGCAATGCGATGCATGTTTACTTGCACAAACTCGGTGTGTTGATTGTAAACAATTTATATATATAGTCATTTGGTTAAAACGCATAATATTCTAACGATTTTTACTAAGCATGAAATGTTATGATAAAATTATTATCATACAATCATTTATTAACAATAATAAATTAATGTAGTAAATATAAATAGTCTATAATTGTCCCACTGCTGGGCAAAGGCGTCCATCATTAAAATCAAGCCATCGCTGAAAATGGTGTTAGCTAGCCAGGCGGACCAACAAGCCCTACCACCAACCAAACCGAGCACACAAACATGTACCGCCACCGGAAATCGAACCCGCGAAGACTTGGTTTTAACCACTAGCCCCACAGGGTCGGTTAGCTGAAAAATGTGACAGCTCTGCGTGAACCGGTTCCAGCCTTGAAATCCTAGCAGGGTCACGGCACCCTATGAAAGTTGATCTGAAAGCAGTTCGGCACAAAGGGACAATAGTAAGTTGATATGTCGAGGCCTTTTCTTCTGGGCGTAATAAAAAATCGCTAATCCGGTAAACTGGCTGGCGAAACGAGTATCGGCCGCTTTGAGCTGCGAAAATTGAGGTGTTGTATTGCAACCGTAAAGTGATCGAGTTTTATTTTATATAGTTACCTTTAAAAAGGCTTTGTTGATGTGTTTTAGTAAGTGTATGTAATCGTGCTAACCAAGTGTAGAAATAAAAATAAAAATAATAATATCATTTTAACTTCACTCCTATACAATATTACTAGCAAATAACAGATACAAATAACAAATAATGTTATTTTCCCTAACCATTTTTGCCTTATCTTTACGGTTGATTGGAGCCTCCGTTTAAGCAAACGTAGCTGGTGTTTGGAGACTGCGCTCTTCCCTTTAAAATAAGTACTAGCAAAAAGCAGTATGGTACCAACATAGATTTTACATTAACCTTTTATAATTTTAAACTAAAAACTAAAAAGCAAGGCTATACATAGCATGCTATGTGTGTGTGTGTGTAAGAGGGTGTGAGGGTATGTGTGTGTGTGTGTGTACTAGCAGTTCGCCCCTAACTTCCTCCACAAGGAATGTCCTGTGTTGCCCGCAAGGAATGTAGCATTCTATCAGTGAAAGATTTTTTGGAATCGGACCGGTACTTCCAGAGGTTATTCTCCGCAAACAAACAAACAAACAAACAAAGTCACAAACTTACCTCTTTATAAATGTTTTTGCTTTGTTTATATAATTTTTAATTATAAACAATAATTATGATAATTTTTTTACAAAAAAAACATTTTATAAATAGCTTGCCTACTTCTTAACTGATCTTTAGTATTTGTAAAAAAATATGATCGGATGTTAATGACGGTAGTTGTTAACATTGAATGGACTTTCAAAGTAAAAAGTAAATAGTGTTGAATAACTTCGGCGGGCTGCCTAGAACCACGATGACTTAATTAGGAGAGCACCTGACCCGGTATGTCAGAAGGGTGCAGGTTCAAATCCTGCTCGTGGAAATTTTTTCAACATTTGTGTTTTTGTTACCCCTTTATCATATCATACTAATATTATAAAGAGGAAAGCTTTGTAATTTTGTATGTATGTTTGTAACGAATAAACTCAATAACTGCTGGATCGATTTTAAAAATTCTTTCACCATTAGAATGCTACATTAGCGCTGAAAACATAGACTATATTTAAAAAAATGTCCACCCGTGCGAAGCCGGGACGGGCCGCTAGTTAATAGTATAGATAGATAGGCAGTTAGAAAATTCTGAATGCTGTGCCCGTAAAAAGGTTAACTAGAACCTGAACGCGGTATACCCTAAGTAGAATTTAGTCTATCACAAAGTGTAACTCGGGTTTGAGGTTATAAACATAACGATTAACGACTTACATTACACCGCTTCCACTCAACATCAGATAGCGGAGTCATTTGCTTAATCTCCAACAAAATTTTTAAATTACAAACCACCACGTCATCATTATCAGCCTATACAGGATGTTCAGTAATATAGCCGTTATAATGTGCAAAATCATATTTACGTCGATTTCAATTTCGACACAAAAACTTTTATATATTTTTTAACATTATTTTTGTTCGTTAGTTAACAAAGAAATTCAAACGGGGATTAACGCAAACTAATTAACAAAAACAAAACAACCGTGACATGTTTTGACTTTTAATTTTTAGGATCATAAGGTTGACGACCAAGAACAATGTATCAATTGGATCTCTGCCAAAATGGTGATTATCAGGTATATTCATAATTTTTCGGGGTTCTACATACGGTACTCTATCTGGGGTATTCGGGATTATAAAGGTATTACCAAACACCCTGTATACAGTCCACTGATGGATACAGACATTCCCATTTTAGCACAGTATGTGGGGAGATCAAGCCATTACCCACCGCACTTGCACAATTCGGATTGACGGGACCACTACATAATAATATTCGTTATTAAAATTATAAATAAAAGGTTACATTTTATCAAATGCAAATATTTTGAGGATAAATTCAACAACAAACTATTTTAATGAAAAAACCTTAAATTTTTATACGCTAGTGTTCAAGAAAAATGTCAAAGACATTTCGATTAAAAAGTAAAATAAAGCACTTTCGGTAGTTTTAATTCAAAGGAGCCGAAACAGAGAGGCCGCCCTTAAAAATATTACAATTTTTGTGTCAGGAAAAGTAAAAAAAAAAAGCCTGAATTTTTTTTAATGCTAGGGCCTTATTTCTCTGATATAATTAAATGTTTTGTCAAAATATTTGCAGTTGATAGAATGTGACCTTATATAGTGACATCTCGTAAACAACCATGTAAATACTCACAGTCATTAAGCGTCAGTTTCACGTGACAAAAACTTCAAACAAGGAAATCTAACGAGCAACATCCTCAATAACCAAATTATAATCCTAAATGATAGGTTTTAGGTATTATTCATGTAAATTGGAAATGTAGTTATGCTGTTTTGAGTTTGAGATAAATGGCGCTGTGTCAAGAGAAACATGTGAGTTCATTTCACACGATTTCTGAGGAAAGTCTCTTTGTTTTGAACTGGATGGTTTCAAAAAACTGTATCTGCTATCTTAAAAATCTGTTGAGAGGATGTATTTAAATTTTTTTTTGAGGAGCTCGATGGCGCAGTGGTTAACGCGCCTGGTTTGCAAGTGCTGTGGTTAAGCAACTTTCACAAAGGCCGGTCATAGGATGGGTGACCAAAAATTTATAATCTCGAGCTCCTCCGGCTTCTGAAGGCACGTAAAGCCGTTGGTTCCGGGTGCATTAGCAGTCGTTAACAACCACCGCACCGCACTGGGCCCGCGTGGTGGTTTATGGCCCGTTCTCCCAATCCATCCATAGGGAAGGCTCGTACCCCAGCAGTAGGGACATAAAATGAGCTGATGATGATGATGTTAAGATTTTTTTAACACTTCACCAAATTGGACTGAATGCGATTTTTTGCGTTTAACTCGGTTAAACATTTTATTTGTTATGGAACTTTAAATGATATGTGTATATTAATCGTACTAAAATTTTGAATTCTAATTTGGTAAGGCTTTCCGACATTTATCAGAATGTGGGTGTTCAAAGTGATTACGATTTAACTTATTAACGTTAACGTTATATTTCATTGAAAAAAATAACCCTTTTAACGGACCTACTACCTTTTTTCCACGTTTGATGATATTTTATTTTATCTTTACTAAAATAAACGCGAGTAAATCCGTAAAGGTTGTTTCATATCAATGTTGTACTGTTTGCGTAAACTTTATAATACAATGCTATGTTTCATTCTTATCCGTTCTGGCTAATTTGAGAACAATAATACCAAAAAAAAGAATAACATTTATACAAATAAATAAATAAAGTAGTATTCTCGCGGTCAAATATTTTCTTCAAAACCAATCTAGCTACAATGATAAAAGTATTAGTATTTCTCACAATATAACTCACCGGCAGAAGGTCTCGCAATTATTACCTACAGATAACTGTCGATGTTTTCTCCTTACCTGTAACAAAATAAAAACATATTTAATTAAAAATTAAAATGGACTTTGTACTGTTTGGGGTTTAATAAACAAATATTTAACATTTTTCATATTCCGTATTCGATATCACGTTTTGAAATAAGATGTTATGTGATTCTATTATTCAAATCAATGCCTTTATTTCACACAACCGTAGTACATACAGTTAATTAAATAATAATTTAGGTTCAGGTACAGTCAACCAATATTGTTTCTACAAATAAGTGTTGTAATGAAAGAATACTGAAAGCATTGTTCCATCCGAAATTTCTATTCAGACCGTGGCAAAGCGACTGTGTCGCGTACAAAGGTTTACACAAAACGTCGCCCCCTAGAAAATAATACTGATAGCAAAACTAGTTAATGAAATAATGAACATTTGATATAATATGATATTTCACTATTTATTTACTTATTTATTGCACATGTAGCTACAAATATTAGACTTTGTAACAATATGTATGCCAAAGGCTACCGGCTCAGCTTAATGCGACATAGGCATAATGCCTATGTAGCGCTGGTTTTCGGCCAGTACCGTTAAATGATAATTTTTTTCTATTTATTTATTACAATACTTTCCTTCTGCACAACTTATAATGACAACGCCAGGGACATATTTTGTAGGTTTGAAGGCAGTCTGAATTTTGTAATGGGATTTTAAATAAGAGTGGAAAGTAAAGATAATTTAAAGCGTTCGCTGCCTCAAATCTTAACTAAATCTCAGTAGGAAACTCAACCTCATACGAGACTAAGATGTAATGTAATTTATGCGTTAATTGAAGGATAACCTATTCAAATGCCAAGGTCTCGAGCTTGCTTACATTCGAGAGAGTACGAACACTTTGCATAACAACAAACGTATAACATCGTATGATTTTAACCATTTTAGGGGAAAATTTGATATTTATGAATAAATTTCAAGTCTATTATAACAATCTGTTACGCAATAGCAAGTCTATTCTTAGGAAATCCTCAACAATTATTAAATGTAATATCATTTACTTCCTTGGGTTGTTCACCTGACACGAATTATCAGGTTACAAGTATTATCATATTATCAAGTTGCAGGATCAAATCCTGACTTTTTACAAAATGTTTTTCAAAAAGTTTAAGTCTTGTCCGAGGTTTTAACCTTCTATCAATAATGTTCTATAAATTCCCGATGAGCGCTTCAAAAACGGTACGCGACTTTGGGGCCACGGAGCCAAAATGACGTTTGTAGCGATGCCGATGACAGTATAGTCGACAATGAAATTGCTTTAGCACCTTAGAAGTGAATTTTGTTTGCAATAAAACAACAAGTTCTATTTTTGTTTAAAAGACCAAGTGACAGGTACGTTGTCATTAGTGACAATGAGCCTTAGCGACATTTTATTGTAATGGAATTTTTTGTCAAAAGTGATAAAGCAATTTCATGGTCGACTATACTTAAATATTAAGTACAAATATTTTGCAACCTTAATTTAATCTTTAAAGTTTAAGATTTAAGGTTCACAGTAAGCTGAAGTCTGAAGTCCAATGTTTTTTCAGATTTTGTAATTCGAAATATAAATGTATAGGTATGAGCAAACAGGAGCGCTTTCGAGATGCATTTATGTTCCAAGTCCTTTATCTAGTACATAATTGATCGAAGTTTTAAGCGCAAAACGTGCTTCTAGACCTCAGAATGGCGCGTTATACTATGACAGTCATAGTCAACGGTGATAGAAAGACCGCAATTAACTAGATCCGCTTGTCGCGTCAAAGACGCCAGTGGTCGCGGCCGAGCGGTAACACAACAAGTATTTATTTATTTATTCTGAATAGGTACCGTATAAACTTACAACCTGTTTAGCCAACACGCTTATATGTTATATTAATAAATAAATTTAAAAAAAAAACAACTTTTACGGACCTACTCGCGTTTATTTCACACATTATTTAATGTTTATCCTGACGTTTCGAACCCTTTGCAGTGTCCGTCAGTCTCCCTGTGACCACGGACCCTGCAAAGGGTTCGAAACGTCAGGATAAACATTAAATAAGTAATGTGTAAAATAAAAACGAGTAGATCCGTAAAAGTTGTTTCATTTCAATGTGTAGTGTACGCGTAAACTTTATCAAACAATATAAATTAAAAAAAATAGTGAATTAGGAAAAAATATAAAAACATATATTAAAAAAATATACCTAGCCAAACTTAAAAACAATAATAGCAATATGAAGAAACTTATAGATGAGATAAGTACATCCTGCATTTATCTATTAATCAAGACGAAATGTCTGCGAATATATCAGCATCCTGGAATTGATTTAAAAAGGAATTTAGAAAGAGCACACGATCTGTACGGCAGTGACTACCGTGCCACGTGCGTAGCTTTGGAGATTTCGATTTATACTTAACAATAAAAAAATATGTCAAATTAAAAAGGAAAACGCACCGCCCAAACAAAATACTTTTCCATTCGCATTTAAAGGCGCTGACAAAAAGTTCTTAACAAAGCGGGCAATTAATTAAACTTAACGAGGATACCCGTGAAGAGTTTAATGATTTAAATTTAATATGGAGGCTACTGGGCCCGGATTAATTTTATTTGGAGCTATTTGGACCGAGAGGTTCATTAGCCGGCGACTCGTCCGAATGTTGGGCCGTTAATGGCAATGAAGGCTTATCTAATAAAGTCAGTTAGCGGGTATATCTGTTAACAGGAAGACTTTATTTATTATAGGATCTTTACGTAGGGGTTTTTATGGGTAAGGATATTACCGCAATCTAATTCTGTAATGGCCTGGTCTTTAATTTATACGTAATATATATTTTGTTTGTTTTAGGCCTTGGACACATTGCCGACGATTTGCAGTTTGGATTTAGAAGAGCACAAATTGTACTCTTCTTGGAGAAGATCAAAAGTGTACTTTTATACTAGGGAGGAGAAGAAGTGCTAAGCAAGAAGTTTCTTGACGGTTCAGGTCTCGGTTCAGGTTCGGTCTCAGTACAAAGTAGACTTACGAACCGATGGCATAAGTTACTACTCCATAATAATCATAAGAGCTCAAACGTAGCTTAAACTGAATAAACAATTTCATATTTCGTGAACAGAAAAAGATTTGACGTGTTAAACTTGAATTGCCATGGGCTGTACCATCAAAAAAAGAAAGAAAATATAACTTTCACAGAATACAAATTTAATCATCTTAACGTTACAGTTCCAACAGCTAAGTACATTTTCTAACTTCACTTGCGAATTAATCGCCTTCAATTTTTCTTCTCCTAACGTTAGTTAATTAAAGTAACTACGCTGTGTAAAGACTTTTTTCTCTGTTCTCCACGGTACTGCAAACTAGAATCTACATCAGACTGAAAAAATAAATTCCCAGTTATTAAAACTTTTTTTATATTCTTTCATTTCACAGTGGGCTTGGTTTCCCTCATCTCACTTGATTATAAGTGACATAAGAGCTAAGGGAATTCCAACTTTACTCGGAATCTTCAACCACTGAAAACTGGCTTGAAAACTTGATATAGTATAATAACCGATCTTTGTGAAATTTGCTTGAATGTTATTTCAATTGTTTGATGCCCAAGTCTACTGAACATCAACGAACCTGGCGGGGGTAATCCCCAACATCAAACAACCGACATTTTCGAGTAGGTACTTGATAGTTTTCTAATACTTTAAAAGTCTTTAGATTTTTCCTCCATTTTTGTTTTACTTGTCGGGTGGTTCCAATGAAATTATTATTTTATTTAACAAAAGTTTTGAAGAATTTCTTCCCGCAAAAGTTTAGGTTGTAGATGATCCCTACCGAGGTATTGATTAGAGGTTGAAGCTTGAAAGTCTGAAAAAAGATGCATGATGTAAGCCATGCTTTGCATGGCTGATAAGGTGCTGTATGTGTTTAAAAGCTATGGTGATAAGCCCCCTTAAACAAGTGGCAACACGCTAATAGAAAAGAAATCAAATAGAATGACTATTGTAATATTATTATATCTTAATTATTGACTTCGCTTTTAGCATTAAGCCAATTTCAAGTGGTATTATAATATTATAAAAAAAAAATTGTACGGTAGATTGAGTTTAAAATGGAGCCTCACAACACGTGTTATTACACAAAGAACTCGGGTAAATGTTGTTATTTTTTCAGAAAACATTGTACTCTGTTCATTATTCTGAGACTATTGTACGGGATTGACATAAGTCAACGATACACATAATGACGTTAATGTCAATCCTATACAATAATCTTTCTATTTAGTTTTTATTCCATTAGCGTTTTGCCACTTGTCTAGGGGGGCAAGCTTGTCACCAAATCAAATAAAAACAATTTAACAACTCGTCATAATGTAGGCGCCCATCGCACGTAATTAAGTTAAAAATTAACCTTACGCTCACTCAACACTTTCTCGAGTGCTCGCCAATTTGGGCGCGTTACTTAAAGGAAGGGTGACCACTTCAATGCTGACAACTTTTTAGAATTGGGACATATTTTTCCCGATTATACGGTAATTTGGTTGTTCCTGCTGTTATCAATGTACTGAATTGTATTCTGTAGTTGTGCCATTTAAATAAATATATAAATAAGAAACTATGAATTGCCAGGTGGTTTCATTCTGCCTAGAATGCAACTAGATAGCGACCTATCTATATTACCTATACTTATTTCTGCGGACAAGCAGCATTGTTTCTCATTGCTGCTTTTATCCATTTTCTTATTCAAATTTTCAATTTGCTGTTGGGGGTACCACGCTGCTGCAGTGCTTCGAGAATATTTTTAAATTGAAAATTTAGAAGTATATATAGTTTTAATTGTATTTATAAGATAAACTTTTACTAGAAAAACCAACTAGCCTCAGAAAGCTCGAATGGGAATCGTATTATAGGTATTTGGTCTAAATAGTAAGTCTGGTATAAGAAGCATAAGCATAGCATTCCCTGTATGGTACCGGGGATAAAGAACTGCACCACCCCATCTCTTCCCGTGGGTGTCGTAAAAGCCGACTAAGGGACCATTCCAGAGGATGGGCAGCAGCATCTCTCTGAGGTTAAGTCTCAACTTACTGCGATCGCCAACCCGCCTGCCAAGCGTGGCGATTACGGCAAATACCCCTCATATCCTTGGGGGAGGCCTTTGTCCAGCAGTGGACGTCTTTTGGCGGCGGTCTACTAGTTGGTGGTAGCGCTTGATTAATAGTCCGAACTGCCAGCTACAACCATCCAAGTCTGTAGCCATAACAATATTTTTTTTTTTAATATTTTACTGGTAAGCACAGTGCCTTGATCTTACCTGATGTAAAGTGATGATAAGGCCAATAGGTGGAAGCGCACTTCACCTGGAACCCTCAACTAAGTAGTTGGGCACTGGCTATGTTGTAGCTACCGGAACACAACAATGCTACAAACATTGTAATATATTTGTAGCATTGTTGTGCTCCGACAGAAAAAAATAAGATAGCCAGCTCCTCAATAGTGGAGGTAAGTAATTACTAATGTCACCTGAGTGAGAGTGTTAACATAAATGTGTTTTGGTAACATTATATGGTCACCCCGTGAAAGTGGGGAGCGTAATAACTCATTCACGAGTAAAGTGAGAAAGCGACGCTTAAGCCACCCACTTCACAAAAATGGTAACAATGCCTTGAAATAGCTCAAGATGAAGATCCTAAAGATTACTTACTTCACTTTAAGAAATCATTAGTAAATATAACATAATAATCCTTTATAATATGAACCACACATTGAAACATACACATCTTCTTTGGAGATAAGTATACACAATTTTCTTTACCTTACACAAGGCATATATGCCTTGTATAATTATACAAAGATGATGTAGAAGAGATCTCTTCCAGCCAACCATAGCTGTAAAGTGAAAAAAGTCTGCGGTACTAATTCTAATATACTTTTGCTAGTAATTGAATCCCTATAGACTCTGTACTAAATCTTCTACAATTTGTAGAATCAAATGAAATGTTCATAGCTTTGCCTCCAGAATGTATCTTTTTAGTTCCAATATGTCTCAGTCTTGCAAGATCACAAACCGGACGCCCAAGGACGCTACTTGTGATCAAACCTGGGACCTCCGACTCTAAACCAATACTCTAACCACCAGACCACAATGGGGGAACAATACATTAGATGATGTATTGTTACAAAAATAGAATGGAAGGGCGGCCCACGCCGTTAAACCCTAAACGGTATGATGTAATTACTGATGATTAAATAATATTACCACACAAAAACCTCCATTAAAACATTCCTTCTACCACCCTAACAGCAGCATGAATAGAATATAATTGAGACAATAGATTTATTATTATTTATAGTTGTCTGCAGCTATAAAATTAGGTAATAATATACTTTCTTTAAGAAGAAGCAGCCCTCACCCATTACATCATCATCATCATCATCATCAGCCCCTCTGCCACTGCTGGGCAAAGGCCTAAGTTTTTAAAACTAAATGTGAGGGAGATAAATAAAATACATAAAAATAAAAATATGTTTATTTTCTGTAACAATATTGTTGTTTTACATTGTTTAGGGACAGGAGACTGCTTTTAAACTGTTAAGCCTGTTTCAGGAGATACCGCTCTTCCATAGCAATGGCTAGATCAATGTATTGTACCTCTAAACTGTTTAATTACTCCTGAGGCAGTGAAACTGTGGGCTATCGCGGGCCGTTTCCTCCTTTGTATACAACGTGTAACATATGGGTGAGGTAATCATTAAACAACCCAAAGTGTATCCGATCTAGATCTTGTATGTATGCATAGTCACTTGACGTTATTATTCACGCACAGACAGACAGACAGACGGACGGACAGCGGAGTCTTAGTAATAGGGTCCCGTTTTACCCTTTGGGTATGGAACCCTTAAAAACAAATATAAAATTAATATATATTATTATAATTATAATCGTAATATCTTTTATCTACACTAATGTTGTAACATTCTACTTATGTTTCCAATACTTGACTTATAATTACTACTGTTATAGCGCAGACAACAAAACACTCAATTTAAGCAATTTCACATGATGGTATAATATCCACATCGATATCGTAAAATCTCATTATAACTTCAATAAAACGCGACCAATTAACCTGGCGAGCCTTATGTCAAAATCCTCATACAAGTTGTATAAAATTTTGATATTAGGCTGGCTTTTGAAAACAGTTGGGTTATACGTGAAAACTTCGTCGAAACTACTAAACTTACATACACAAAACTCTTTGGTAAGATCTTGTGCCAATTAAATAAAAAAAGAACAGCGCGCGCTCGCTCCTGATTGGCCTTGCGCGCGCAGCTGCGCTCTCATTGGTTAGATTTTAATGGCGGCAAGTTCACTGTGACAATACACGTACGCGTGAATTTAATGTTTCGCAATGTGTTTTGTTTTTAAAATACAAATTAAAAGTTAAAAATGGACAGCGACGATGATATTTGTACGCCTCCGGATATTCTAGAATTGGCAACAAAAGTAACTCACAATCTTTTGCCAGAAAAATCTAGAAAATTATATGAAAAAGAATATAATAACTTTTTGGCATGGAAGATCGAAAAGAAAACAACATCATTTTCTGAAAATGTCATTCTTGTGTATCTCAAAGACCTCTCCGACAAATTCAAGCCATCTTCTATGTGGGCTAAATATTCTATGCTCAAGTCCACACTGAGTGTCTACAACAATATTGATATCACGAAGTATTCAAAAGTCATAGCGTTCCTGAAACGCAGTTCAGAAGGACACAAGGAAAAAAAGTCCTTGACGTTTACATCAGGTCAAATAAAGATGTTCCTGAAAGATTCACCAGATATTTTGTATCTTTTTGAAAAGGTAAGTGTATTTTAGTTCTGTTATTTAATCTACCTAGTACTTACGTACTACACACGCAAGTTATCTAGACACTCCGTTTAAGCGCTTTGTGTATAAATTAGGTAGTAGGTACCTACACTTTACTACTTCATAAATCATAGTTTTTGCCTTGGCTATGTACCTCAAGCTTATTATATCGTTTATTGTTACAGGTTGCACTAATCTTCGGCATAATGGGGGCATGCCGAAGGCAAGAGCTATACAACATCCAGTTCGATGAAGTCTCTAACATAGACGACAGTACAATCATGGTGAAAGTTTCGAAAACAAAAACGAAAATAGATCGTTCTTTCGTTGTGACGGGCAACTGCTATGCCGTATGTAAAAAATACATGGAACTTCGACCCACCCCCTGTCGAAACCCTGCCTTTTTCTTGAGCTATAGATCGGGGAAGTGCGTCGATCAAAGAACTGGTATTAATAAATTTGGTGCTCTGGGAAAAACTATCGCCAGTTTTTTGAATCTGCCTAACCCAGCGTTGTACACGGGGCATTGCTTCCGGCGCACCTCGGCGACCCTTCTCATAGATAGCGGTGGTGATTTGACCGCACTGAAACGACACGGGGGGTGGAAGTCTTCTACTGTGGCTGAAAGCTACATTGATGAGTCTTTAATGAATAAAATTCAAGTCTCAAATACGATCTTGAACAGTATAGAAAACAAGACGAATGAAGTAATTATAAATATTCCAACTCCGTCTACGAGCTCTACTGCTTGCCCCGCGACCGCTACAGCTGCTGGATCAATAATTAACATTAACTTTCAAAATTGTACCATCCAAAAGGAGATGTTTAATTTTGTATGGAGAAAATGCCAACACCTTGTACATAATACCAAAATGTAGCTTATGCATGGAATAAGCTTATTCAAAATGATTTTCTTCAAATAAATGAATAGTTTTTACGTAAGAAGTATTTTAAATAACAAATAATGGCAAGTTTCGTGATCGCAGGGGGTAACGGTGGTATTCTGTCAATGTCATGTCATGTCAAGTAGCTGTCATAACAAAAGTACTTACCGTATGAATGAAAATTGTTAATGTTAATAAATTAACTTACTTCTGGCTATTACTTTTATAACTTGTAGTTAGAGTAGAGTTAAACTTAAGCTATTAAGTGCTAGATTTCAGCTTTTTATTACCTACTGCCATGTCGCATAGCTGTGAAAGAATACTACCACCCACTCTCCTTCCTTAGTTAGGTGTCATAAAAGGCGACTAACGGACTAAAGACTGCACATACATCCAACATCATAGAGCGGTGCACGCTGAGAACATGTGCAGTCGCTATTTGGTGAAAAGTGGACTATGGCAGAGGACTGCTTTTGATGTCCTCATTGCCTAGTGTCTGACAATGACAAACCCTTCGGGGATAATAGTCGTGATTATATGTATGTATTACCTACTGCTGCACCTACACATAACAGAACAGCAGCTAACCTCGATTGAACTCTATGTACTTACATCAAATCAAATCTTAATGTACATTAGAGAAAACACACAACATACTCGTCCTATTGTAGTAACATGCAGTGAATAATCAACTACCTAGTAAACACACTTAAGTAGGTAGGGAAGGTAACTGGTAGTGATGAAATAAAACAGTTTTATGAAGTTTTATATTTTTATTTATTTCAATTTGACTTCATTCTCTCGCTCCAGCAACATTTTTAGATGGCATTCACAAGAATGCCAAGAACAGTTTTTTTACCACATATGCAACTACAGTAATACCCTTTTATTACATCTTCCCATTCATTACCTTGTGTTGCTAAGAGGATATATGTGTAATATATTTTTTGACTAAAATGGCGAGATTTTATACGTCCTCTTAGCAACACAGTCTCATGTGATGACAATTCTGGTATGTTAGTAACTTCTAAATCAGTTGATATCTCCACCACGAATGATCCATGTTGTCTCAAATGTTCGCCATAATACGATCTCGCTTGTTTTATTTGGTAGATACCCAGAGCAAATAGTGTGAGATCACTCATGGTCATTCGTGGGAAGATACTTAATTGCTCATTTTCTTCATTTATTCTGTAAAAATGGGCTCGCCGACGGTTAACATTATTTAAGATTATATATTCTGCTAAATAATTAGGCAACAAAATTCTGGTTTTTGCTCTTTCCAAAATTATTTGAGCATCTGGCCGGTTCACAAGCACTTTATGGAAAGCATTTATTATTGCGGCACTAATCCTAAAGTCGTCCATTAGATGCCTTGAAGCCACATTAAAATATTCATTACGTAATAATCTAAAGTCTCGTTTAAATCTGCCATTTACCACTTCAACTACCCATCTACATAACGTCACACATCTTGATTTGTTTGCTATAAGGGTGGATAATTGGTTTTCTCCTTCTTCTAATGTTTCTGGCTTATACACTGCATAATTTAGTGATTCCAGCAGAGGCAGAGCATCACGAAAGCCCCGGTCTAAAATAAAAATATCTTGAGGTCTGAAAAAGTTTCTTAATTCCGCATTTTCATCTTGGAAAAGGGCTTTCGTGATGTCTGCATCTGATGTTGTTGCTGGATATGGCCCCAAAGCATCTATTATATATCCGTCAGTAGCGACAATTAAAAATGGTTTAAAAAGTTTCTATACTTGTGTGTACTGTAAGTTTTTTTTTGAAAGAGATAATTAGACGACTTTTGGACGTATATATATGTACCATCACAGATGACAATTGGTTTTCTCTCTGCACTAGGATTTCCGAATAACCCTTCGGGTATCAAAAGATTTCGATTTATAAGGTCACCTCTACTTATGTGGTTAATACCTAAATGTAACGGTACAAAGTCATTTTTTAAAGCTTCTCTAGCTTTTTTTAATAATATTGTCACTAGAGCTTCACTTATTTGAAACAGAGAAGCTATTCTGTCGTGTGACTCCCCTGTTCGAGACTTAATTAGGTAAAGCCCTAGTGCCAAATGTGGACGCTTACATGATTCTTGTAAACTAGGTATTTGTCTTAATATTGATTCATAATTGGATTTCGTGACTCCAGTCCAAAAATGAAAAATATTGTCGTGAACCAATCTATAATTTTTAAAGTTAATTTTTAAATTGGTATTCCACTGGCATCCTCTGCCTCTGTGGATAGTCTCAGTAAAGATTGCACTTCATTTTTAGTAAAGGAGTCACTAAATTCGAATTGGTCTAAAATGTCCCAGTCATATACTGTGCTATGCATTTGACAGATCTTTGCATTTTCTGTTACAAACACTTTTTTCGATTGGAGGATTCTCTTCTTTAAACATAGAGGCACATTCAATCGTTCTGGTTCTGTGCAACCTGGTACAAAGCAGTGTGCACTTGAATGTGTTGTATGAGTGAACTCATCTAATTGCATAGTTGTTTCTGGTACTGCGATAATATTGGGGTTCTCTCGTAACTCCTGGACCATTCTCCAGCACCCCATACAAACTAATGCATCCGCTGGAATCTGAAAACACAAAATTATTACCGTATCTATCTATACTATTATAAAACACTGAAGATATTTTCGAAAAACTAATAGGGATCGACTATTTAGTGGATTCTGAGCTAATAACGATATTTTTGTCACCCGTATATTAGAACGAAGATATGGCCCATAGTGTAACAAGGCAATTATATAAAAAGAATTTTGATAAATGAAACTACTTACTTCTCTTGAAAACATTCTTTCTGAGATTATATTTCTCTCAGGACCATCTCCCAGAATATGTGTTCGTCTGTGAAGCAAAGATGATCTGCACCACACGCAAACATTTCTATTATACGTGATTGCTTCATCCTCGCTCCTATCAACAATTCCTTCCTCTATTTGCCTCACAGCATTGTTTGCAGCTTGTCTGCGAATATTTCGCTGAGCAGCAACCCAACAAGCATAGCAAACACGTCCATTATTAGGTATCTGTTAACAAAGAAATCATAAAATGTAAAGTAATTTTTTTAAATTAGATCACTCACTTGTATTTCTTGATAATAAAACTATGAAAAGATACCTGTCTTGGACTAATTCTTCTCGCGATTTCATTTCTTTCGGGACCTTCTGACAATGCATGTGATCTTCTCTGAATTAAAGACCTTCTGCACCATACACAGGCATTTGAGTCCTGTGATGCCAAAGTTCTAGGAGGCCTGGGATTTGGACCCTCATTTTGACTAACGAGGCCACTAAAGTAGACCCAGCATGCATAACATACTAATCCTCCTTCAGGAATCTACAAAAAAGATTGTAATTCAAATCAGTAATTCATAAAAAAATCTTCACTTTAATTATTACTTCAACATGAATTTGTATTATGTATTAAAAGTTAATCAATACCTGTCTAGGATAAATTCTAGCAGCAATAAGTTCTCTCTGAGGTCCTTCTGAGATAGAACGTGTTCGTCTTTGAAACAATGCTGATCTGCACCAAACGCAAACATGTTCTCGGTGGCTAGAAGCTTCATTTTCAGTTGATGACATTCCTACTTCTAGTATTGCGAAACATGGATGACAAACTATGCCATCAGTGTCAACCTAAAATACAAAAGTTTGTTTTAAACTAATATTTATTTTGTCTTCTTGTGAAGAATGTGTTAGGTTCTAATTATTAGGAAAATAAAAATGTAACAAAAATAGTTTTACATAAATACTACATTCAATAACAACTAACCTCATGTCCAACATGTTGTTCCAAGATCATTAGTAATTCTATCCCCAGATTAGATGCGAGATAATGGTTTTCCGAACACACATCTATCTGTCCATCACACATCACACAAAAAGAAGACATTGTTTGCTGGCTGAAATAGATATTTTATTTAGTTTATTGTATTTTACTTTGATTATAGTTATTTCAATAGAGCACTGTAAATATTTGAGATCAATTCCATTACTGTCATAGATAACTGAGTTGGTTCGGAATCTATTTCCTCGAAAAGAAGTGTTTAAAGCATTTTATTAATTCTCTGGTAAATGCCTAATTAAAATACGAAAAACTCACCTGAAAACAACGAATGTAGTAGCAACAATGCAATGGTATCAACAGTAGCAGGGTCAAATGCAAATCGAAGTCCGGGATAGCAGGCAGAAGTCAACAAGTGAGGCAGCAAACGGAAGTCCAGGATAGCAGGCAGAAGTCAACAAGTGAGGCAGTAAACGGTAGCAGGTAATCGGTCCAAATCAGAATTTAAAAACAGCACAGCACAAAAACACAACGACTCAGAATCCACGTAAAAACGGAATGAAAACAAAACACCGGTTTTTTTTAAATCATGGTGATAGTTGCACTTTTAATTACGTTCTTTACAGCTTTGGACACTTGTGTTTAATCTCAGAAAGACATCTCAAGTTGCCAGGTTATTAAAAATTATGTTTCATTTTTTTATTCTTACGCAAAAATGGTAAAGCATATCGGAATATTAAATATATCAACTAAATACATGTATTTTATACTATTTTTTGAGTAGGTGTACATGGTCCTGGCAAAAAATTAAACATCTCCTTTGAACAATTATTATAAATAAACTATTGTCAGCTTTTACTCTTGTTGTTTGACTAATTGCATTAGTGAAGATAAAGTAGTGTATGCAACTGCATATAACACGGGTATTAAAACACTCGTTACTATTATGAAACTCGCTGCGCTCGTTTCATAAACTCACACTCGTGTTTTAATACCCTTCATTATATGACAGTTGCATAAACTACTATTAACTTATTGCCAGTATACTGTATATGTCACTGCATGCTGTCATAAAATAAGGAATAGTCTAGAGAAAAGGTAATGTAATAAATATTAAAGATTAAAGATTATTAACTTTACAAATTAAAATGCAATTGCAAATTCAATAATTATATTAGTGATGTCATATCAAAATAAACAAGTCCCATCACTAGTGTGAAGAACTTTGTGTAGGTACTCATAATTTTATTATAATCACTCTTAACTTGCCTATAACATAACACAACAACAACATAACCTAGAACATAGCAACGCACCGCCGCCGCCGGCCGCCTGGTTCGCTCGGCACACGAGACGGAGACGGCGAGAATCGACACGGCGGCCGTTGGCGGCTTTAACAACGCAAAACTTAACCAATTTACGCTTCTCAATGAATTAAAAACACTAAAACTTTTATTACACTTTGTTATTTAAAATAATTCACTGAGACACACCGCAGGTTTAAGTTTACACAGTGCGAAAGGAGGCAACAATGCATTTTTTCATTTGCCCTTGCATCTCATACTCGCCGACATTTTTTTACGTAGGCCCATAAGAAATCCATTTATAATTAAACTGGCTGTTGCCCGCAACTTCGTTCGCGAGGACTATCCCGTAGGAAAATCGGGATAAAACCTACCCTATGTGTTAATCCAGGTTATAAACTATCTGTATGTCGAATTTCATTCAAATCCATCCATCCGTTGTAGCGTGAAGAAGCAACAAATATACACACATACACACAAACTCTCGCATTCATAATAATAGTGTGATAACAACGCAAATAAATAGCAATTCTTCACAAAGTAATAATAACTAGTGGTCGCCCGAAATTCTACCGCAATTTTATTAAGGCTGCACGGATTGTATCCCAAGCAATGAAAAATTAAAAAAAGATAGAATGTGAGTTTGGATTGGCATTGACGGATTTCTGCCGCTCCTCTTTCATTTTTAAAATATTTGAAAAGAGTAAATGCGTGTGTGTCAAATACATGGTAGTGTGTGTAATGTTTGTTTTATTGATTTAATGTATTTTTCATGCATAATTAAAAAAAAATTAACATTCTGTACTTCGTCTCTATTTATACTATAAGTGTGCGAAATTTCATACTCCTCCGTCTGCGCAATTTTCGTAAAAAGGGGTACAAAGTTTTTGCTTCACGTATTAATATATAGATTATGTAAAATGAGAAAGTGACTGACATTGACATTGATTTGACAAACCACCATAAATCGACTGAATGACAAAAATGCAATGTTAACGAGTCGTAAACCACTTTCGTTGTTATTTTCTAACGACTCTGTTTTCCTAGTACCTTTCACTAAAATAGTTTGAATCCCGGCTTGAGGTTAAAAAATAAACATTTTTATTTGTAACCAGAACCTCTTTTTATTTTATTATCAAGGAAACAAGACGTAAAGACTAAAAAAATAATTATTAGTAGGCATAATACGTCACAATCCATTTTGTACAGTGGGCTACATATCAAGTTACTCCATTTCCTTGTTTTCTCTCACTTCCGTTGAATGTGTATTATTTGCGATAGAGCGAGATAAAATAACCGTAACTCACTGCACTTCACCCGGAATCATCAACTACTGAGGCACTTGCTATCTTATCTCTAGCTGCCGGAACAACACCAATGCTAGAAACATTGATGTTATTGATCATCGACCCGCTTTGTGCAAGTCAGGTGATTAAGCTAATACCCCTTTATTCCATTAATTATTTGCTGTATTACCAATGTGTTCTTTAACCATTATGCGCTTTTGACGTTATGCTATTTTACCCTTTTGCTCTTTAACCATTTCGCTCCTTTACAATTTTGAGATCGTTTACCATTTTGCTTTTTTACCGTTCCGCGCCTAAACGAATTATTACTATGATGCCTTTTTATAGTTGTGAGACAGATTTATTGCTTCTAACTACTTATAATACTACGATATTATATGGTTATAAAAAAAAGATTTCAAAGAATTACAAAAAAACATTCACTTACTGAGAAATTTGCAATACATTACAAAATTATTTGTGACAATGAGCGTACACAACGACTGTAGATTAAAATTGTCAATTTAAAAAATACAATAAAAATTAAAAATACAATATCTGATAACGATCCTTTGAAAGCTGAGTGGAACTAAACTGAAAACAGTAAAAGTAAAATGTTGTAACAAATTAGCGTTCGCAGTCCAGTGTTCCACGGTGAGTGGGCACTTGGGAGAAATGGGGGCTTGGGTGGGCCACCCCCCGAACTTTGGTATTTGGGGGCTGCATGAATGCCGGTGAAGGTAAGGGGTCAAGGGGTTAAGGTCGTAGGTCAGTGCAATTGCGCAGCTGGTGCAGCCTCTCGATTCAAATTAAGACGGCTGCTTAGTGTAGGAGAGCTTTTCTGGCGAAGGGATGCTGCCGTTTCGTAATTAAAAATGCGAAATATAATTTAATGTGTTTTTGTAAAATATTATTTTTACAAAAATTTTGTTAAAATTATGTTGTTAATATTGTTCATTCAAGCAACTTTTTACTACTGTAATATTAGTGCAATTGCACTTTTGTTTGCTATGGATTTCCGCAGCGGCTACTTTACGGACATTCAGGTGTTAGCTAGATTTCAATAATAAGATATTGTTTTATAAAGTTCACGCGAACGAGACCGCACGAGATGTTTTTGATTGTAATGAATGTGATCAAATAATTTTTCTATATTGTAATTACAAAAACACAAATGTTGAAAAAGTTTCCACGAGCAGGATTTGAACCCGCACCCTTCTGACATACCGGGTCAGGTGCTCTTCCAATTGAGCTATCGTGGTTCTAACCAGCCCGCCGAAATTATTCAACACTATTTACTTTTTACTTTGAAAGCCAAAGGCGCCCATTCAATGTTTACAACTACCGTCATTAACATCCGATCATAATATTTTTACAAATACTAAAGATCAGTTAAGAAGTAGGCAAGCTATTTATAAATGTTTATATTGTAATTGTCACATCAATAAATTTATGATCTGCATGCTATTTTGAAAATGGCTAAACATGTAAATTTTTATCAATACCTTTAAACCATGGTTGACGCAATAAAGTTTTATTTTTATATTGTTATTTAATTTTAATGTTTTTGCGTTACACCACATACTAGATTTAGCTAGTATTTAGGGGTTAATCTAATTGTAATGTAATGGGCAATGTCTAATTCTTGTTATATATTATGCAGTTTGGAAGCATTATTTGTGTCACAGAATAAAAAGTTACAATGAATTAATGAGAAGGAA
Organism: Eudonia lacustrata; assembly: GCA_947562085.1. Taxonomy (NCBI): domain Eukaryota; kingdom Metazoa; phylum Arthropoda; class Insecta; order Lepidoptera; family Crambidae; genus Eudonia; species Eudonia lacustrata. Next base: position 2,262,045 of record OX387315.1, on the reverse strand, counting down.
GGAAGGAATACGTTTCCTGTCGCCCGGAAAGGTCACAGGTGCGCTAAAGCGCAGTGGCAGTGGCTCAATGGCAGTTATTTTTATCAATCAGTTTAGGATCAATGTATGTTTATGTTATGGACCAACTGATTAATAGGGCATTATAAAAATGCCCGCGCAGTTTGAATAATGCCCAATATGAGAGGGCAGTGTGACTACAACTATTGAAATAATCAAACTGCCCGGGCATTATGAAAAATGCCCCAATTTATTACTTGGTCCATAACATATACATTTAGAATTTGCAAAGGTTTGATCCAATTAAAAGATCCATCGTCATCATCATTTTCAGCCCGTATCTACCGACTGCTGCGCATAGGAGTCCTTTATGTTATGCCATTCCTTTTTGTTTTGAGCTGGTTTTTCCAGCGACCAGCTCTATATCTCTGGCCCATCTAGCAGGTAAGTACGTGCGTCATACCTACTCGTTGAAAAGACTTGATCAAGTTTTTCTACAAAGCTAAAGATTTTTCTATAATTAAGTAAACCTTATCGTATTAGGTGTCTATATCTATTTAAAATAAAGTCCCAGTAGCTCGATGGCGCAATGATTAATCTTTTATCTCCCCAGTGACTCCATATGGAGCCATAGAACAATTGAATTTTTATTGTGTCTGGTTTTATGGATAACAAGAGGTTAATGTATCACACACTTTTATTTCTAGATCCAATTAGCATAGCATATACAGGTGTCCCAGAACTCAACGTCAAGCCGGAACGGGGTGACTCCCGTGATACAAACGAACAACTGTTAGGCTAAGCGTATGCTGAGACGCAGGTGACGCAGCACAGCGCAGTGCAGATTTTGCGGGGCAGGGCAGTTGAGGCAGACATTGGCCGCGAACGCATGCTGCGACGCAGGTAAGTGACAGTGAGTTGTCAGATGTCAATGTCAGAGTCTGATAATATGAGTTGTTACTTGGAAAACTGTAAGTGATTATCTGAAAAAAAACGTTCTACTAATGGATAATTTGTACTATCGAGAGAGTTCTGTTAATTGTTCTGTCATTATTACAAAATTATAATAAAATAGTAAAAAAACATGTATCGACACGCACGCGTCGCGCAGAAATCTGTGCCTGCACTACAACGAGGCGCAGGGCAGGGCAGGCACATTTCTGCGTCGCACGTGCCTGCGCCGCAGCTTACGCAGCTCTCGGCACAACCATGTACTACAAAATCTGCGCTGCTCTGCGCTGCGCTGTGCTGCGTCACCTGCGTCTCAGCATACGCTTAGCCTTACTATTGGATGTTGGTCCAATGTCCAAGGGAGTTGTCCCTAACTCGAAAATAAAATTTAGCTGTTCCATACATTTTGGTCGAATGAATATTGATGTTTTATATGGAACAGCGGAATTTTATTTTCGAGTTAGGGAGTTGGTCCTATAGTAAGAGTTGTTCGTTTGTATGACGGGAGTCACCCCGTTTCGGCTAGACGTTGAGTTCTGGGACACCCTGTATATGTATATTAATAAAAATCAATTGCCACATGTTTGTATGCATCACTTGCGAAAACGGATCGACCGATTTGGCTGATTTTTTTTGGTGTTCGTAATTTTCAAAATAATGTTTTTACAAAAAAACTAATCGACAAGATACGGGTGTTCACTGAAGCGGACGAAGTCGCCAGCGGGCCACTAGTATCTAACAATTCCCATTTAATATTTAACTGTTAATAAATAAAACACATATTAACTTTCCGCTGATTACAAGTAAACAGGGTGACATGAAAACAGTAAACAAATTCAAATGATTCCGGAAAGCGAGGATGGCGTCAAGTGGGGTTAGTTTATATTCCGCTTGAAGCGTCCCTTCAACGGGCACTTTGACACCAGAGACGGACCCGGCAATTGCAAAGAGCTCAACAAATATGATATCTAGGTACCTATTTAAAAAACAAAAAATATAAAGGTATATAGAAGAAAGTGAGAAACTTCTCCTTTTAGAAGTCTGAAGAGCACATTTTATTTAATTAATAACAAACAGCTAAAAAATATAATAAAAGTATTTTTAAATATATAATTAAAAAATTAATTTAATTCTTTTTAAGCAGATAACAAAAAGTGATTATACTAGAACATGAACCTATAACTAAAAACCTTAAAAAATATATATAATATAATAATTAAAAAATATTATTAAAATAAAATTTGATGCCCTTAATCTCCATATGTATGTTAGCTGTGCCAATCTCACACTCCTTCATGAGCTTTCAAAGTTTTTTCTTCGCGTATAATTACGAAGATCCAGGTCTCGTAAGACATTATAAAGTATGGAACATCAATCGTGTATTCATTACGAGTCTTGGTAGAAGTCGCCCTGTCTAACTACCCCGATACAGCCTTGTATTCATTAGCCCAGTACCTATAATAGTAAATAGTCTATAACTGTCCCATTGCTGGGCAAAGGCTTATTATTGAAATCAAGTCATCACTACAATTGATTGGTAATGGCCTAAACTCCACGCTTGCCAAATGAGGGTTGGTGATCACAAACCCGGGCTATGCATCGAAAAATACAAGACACTTTGCTCGACCTGGGAATTGAACCCGAACCTTCAGGTATCAGGTCGAGCCGGCCGTAGGTAATCATTTCTCATTTACGTAAAACTTTCTTTAATTATAAACATGTATGTATATTTATGTCTTGACGTCACACATCAATATTTAAACAGTACTGAATATTATTACGCTAATTCCTGAGCAAACAACAATGAGTAATCTGGAACCAGCTAAAGAAACAATTCAATACCGTCATTAATTTTATAAACTAGTGTAGTGAAATAAAATGAAAAAGAACACTGTTTCACTAATACACGTAGAATTTATTGACGTAAACAAATACATTAACAGTTTCAGTCCGCACAAAAGAAACATGTTTTTAATAAAAGCACCACGCAATACATAAAGATTAATGAGCAGTACTTGTTGGGTCATTTATTTAGAGTTACCGAGCGCACTTCGACTATCAGTTGCGCAATACGGGGTCAAAATAAAGAGTATGGATAATATGGTAATATGGATGGGCATGAACGAAATTATGGGTTGGAGATTGATAGCCGTGGCAAATCTTGCTCAGCCCGATAAAGGGGTTTTTCGAATTTTGATAAATGTAGTATCTAAATAAATAACGCTTAAAAGTACACAAACAAACAGTAGGTAATCACTAAGTAAACACAACCACAGTAATTCAGAAAAAAATTAAAAACATAAAAATGCCGAATAAATGACCAACTAGTACTGGTCATTAATCTTTATGTATTGCTTGGTGTTTTTATTATAAACGTTTTTCTTTTGTGCTGACTGAAACTGTTAATTTATTTGTTTACGTCAATAAATTTTACGTAGGTATATTAGTGAAACAGTGTGCTAATTGCTGTACCTACTGAAGCCAAATTAAATATTTATAAAATACAGTGAAAAAATTAAATGCCTACCCGACCCAGCCAGGAATCGAACCTGGGTCTTCCGCAATCAAGGCGGCTGCACTGACCATTATGCTACCGAGAAGGCTGACGTAAGCACTGAATTTTTCCACTGTTTTTTTTTACTGCTTTTTAACGGTAGCAGTGTCATCTATCCAACGGTTATTGCAACCGATGGCTATGCAGATTCATCTTTACAGATGAAATACCACAAATTTGATAACAGAACGCTATAGAAAAGTTAACTTTTTATTTTTAAGTGCTAATTGCTGCACTGACGCTTAATTAAATAATTATACCGCGCATACCGCGCTTGGATCAGAGGTTCAGCCCAAGGAGATCCTGAGACCAGCACACTGAAAGCAGCCTATAACAATGCCACCAAGTCCTGCAAGAAGGCTTACATAAGAGCGGATGTCCAGCGCGTTGCACGGGTTGGCCAAGAATTACTGACGCATCCTACGGGCAGCCGTAGCTACTGGCGTCTTGCCAAAGCCGTGCAATCTAACTTCTGCCAACCCTCGCTGCAACCTCTGAGATGTCCTGACGGATCTTTAGCTCACAAGCCGCAGGAGAAGGCCGATCTCCTGGCCGGACTTTTTGCGGCTAACTCCCGAATCGATGACTGTAATGCACAGCCACCAACAATTCCTCACTGTGGCCACACAATGCCTGATATTAAAATCAGACAGTGTGATGTACGTGCGGAGCTACAGTCAATCGATGTTCGAAAAGCTAATGGCCCTGATGGCATCCCAGCAATAGTTTTAAAAATGTGTGCAGCGGAGTTGTCCCCCGTTTTAACTCGTCTATACCGTCTCTCGCTTTCTTCAGGTTGTGTGCCGGAATCTTGGAGAGATGCTAATGTGCAACCGGTTCCGAAAAAAGGAGATCGATCAGATCCGACTAATTACCGCCCAATAGCCGTTACTTCAGTTTTGTGTAAAGTCATGGAGCGGATTCTAAATAAACAGCTTATCCGCTACCTAGAAGAACACCCCTTAATTCACGATCGCCAATACGGGTTTCGGCCGAAACGGTCAACGGGTGATCTTCTAGCGTTCGTTACACATCTCTGGGGTGAGGCTATTGATAAGCGTGGCGAGTCGGTGGCTGTTGGCCTTGACATAGCCAAGGCTTTTGATCGGGTCTGGCACAAAGCCCTTCTGTCCAAGCTCCCGGCATACGGTCTGCCTGCTCAGTTCTGCAACTAGGTCGCTGGCTTCCTACATGAGCGTAGAATCCGAGTACTCACAGACGGATGTGCTTCGCGGTTCATGTCAGTGAACGCTGGTGTCCCTCAGGGGTCCGTTCTATCCCCCACGCTGTTCCTTCTGCATATCAATGATATGCTTCCACTTGGAAATATTCATTGCTATGCAGATGATAATACGGTGCACGGTGGGTATAACGGTCACCCAGCGGCTGGGCAGGTCGAGACTGAAGTGAAGCGAGTAAATCTTGTCATTGAGCTCAATCGGGTATTGGACCTCATATCTAAATGGGGCTCCAATAACCTTGTTGAGTTCAATGCCAAGAAAACACAGGTATGCGCGTTCACGGCAAAAAAGTCGCCATTCCTACCCCTTCCCTCTCTTCAAGGCGCATCACTCGGCCTGCAGAGCAGTATAAACATGCTTGGTATGGAGATTCGCTGCGATCTGAACCAGAGGGACTATATTGAAACCGTGATAAAAACTGCGTCACGTAAACTCGGTGTCCTGAACAGGGTGCGGCGATTCTTCACGCCGGATCAGTTGTGCCTTTTGTACAAGACACAGGTGCGATCTTGCGTGGAATATTGCTCGCACCTCTGGGACGGTTCCGCAAAGTACCTTCTCGATGCCTTGGACAGATTGCAGCGGCGCGCTATACGCATTATCGGCAGTGCAGAGGTCACTAATGCTCTCGAGCCCCTGCAATTGCGTAGAGATATAGCGTCACTCAGCGTCTTCTACCGCTTATACCACGGCGAGTGCTCTGAAGAGCTTTTTGACCTCATCCCACCTTCTCCCTTTCTCCATAGGAGTACGCGTGCTGCTCTCCGGAGTCACCGCTGTACTGTCTCGAACATTCCATCGCGCACAAAGAAATTTGGTGACTCGTTTTTCTGTCGCACTTCCAAAAGATGGAATAGTCTACCAGCGCACGTTTTCCCTCCTTCCTATGACATGGGGTCCTTCAAACGAGGCGTGAAGAGGCACCTTGTGGGCCGGCAGGGTGAGGGTGACTGATGCTGCGTTGTTTTCTCGCTGCACCAGTTGTCCTTACGTCTGGACTCCATTTCCACTTAACATCAGGTGGAGTGGAGTCATTTGCTGAGTTATGTATAAAAAAAAAAAAAATTATAAAGTTTTAAAGTAAAGTTGACAAGCAAGTAAACAGCTTAAGTCTTTATAACATACCACGTAAATTAGATAGCAAAAACATCAGCGCCTTCTTGCTGAGTAAAACTACAAAAAACTTAAAAATAATATACATTATACATTTGACGTGTATATACGTCCATTATAATCGTACCTACAACCGATATCGTTAAAATGTAAATAGTCAGACAAAATGAAACATTAAACGTTTACAAGTGTGCGAACTGAAATTCCCTCTCGATTTGCGAAAGTCAATTCAATTTCAGTAAACTACACAAAGAAATGTAAATAAAAATATGCAATAGAACTTGCCATCTAATATCGTTATGGTTACAACGCAATCTTATATCATCATCAGCTCATTTTATGTCCCCACTGCTGGGGCACGAGCCTTTCCTTTGGATGGATAGGGAGAACGGGCCATAAACCACCACGCGGGCCCAGTGCGGTGCAGTGGTTGTTAACAACTGCTAATGCAGCCGGGACCAACGGCTTAACGTTCCTTCCCAAGCACGGAGGAGCACGAAATGATAAATTTTGGTCACCCATCCGATGACCTGCCATCGCGAAAGTTGCTTAACTTCAGCAATCGCAGACCGAGCGCGTTAACCACTGCGCCATCGAGCTCCGCAATCTTATATAACTCTTCAGAATTTTCATAAACTAAACGGCCATCTTTACAGCTGATTGACGTCTAACGACGTATAACAGCTAAGCCATTACCGCCCCTCACGCAAGTGTTTCAGCGGCGCCGGCCGGCGGCGGCGCATAAACAGCTATTAATCAAAATTTCCAATGAACTGTGAAAGGAGACAACCCTAAATCACGAAATAAGGACACGGGAGAAGGTAAGCTTCGTACAAACTCGCTCGATCAGCGCACACATACACAACGTCTCACAGACACGGAATCTGGCAACAGCTGTAGCTGTGCGGTATGCCATCATCGTCAGCTCATTTTATGTCCCCACTGCTGGGGCACGAGCCTTTCCTATGGATGGATAGGGAGAACGGGCCATAAACCGTCGCCCATCCGATGACCGGCCTTTCCGAAAGTTGCTAAACCACAGCACTCGCAGACCGGGCGCGTTAACCACTGCGGAAGGAAATACTAAGGACGACTGAATTGGGAAAATATGTATGAAAAGTAGACAAAATCAACGTTTCGTAGTCCCCTGATTTCTCCTCCAAAACTGGGACCGATTTTTCATTAAAAATTAAAGAAGGGCTTTGGCTGTGTCCTGTGTTTGGCTTCTTTTTATATAATCTCGTCAAATTTGGGAAACACAGCGGAAAAACTGGCCAATTTTTAAGGTTTTTAAAGGTTCATATCGTTTTTAATAATTAATTTATGAAAAAAAGGAAACATAGGGACACAGCCAAAGCATTTCTTTAATTTTTAATGAAACATGTAATTAAATTGGTCCACTTTTGGACGAGGAATCCGGGGACTACGAAACATTGATTTTGTCTACTTTTTATACATATTTTTCAATTCAGTTGACCTTGTTTCCTCTTAAGCTTATCTTCTGGCTCTCTTTATTTTGCGTATAAATGCCGCGCAAAATCTTGAATGGGGGGTGCGTAGGCGGGAAAAGCGAGCGTAGGCGGCGTGGGACGAGGACGGAAGATACAGCGTTGCAAGCTGGGAGAGGAAGACAGATTCTTTCAGGGGGAAAGTGGGTGGGACGCCTACGCTTCCACTCAATGGGTGAATGAATGACGCAGAAACTGTTGCTTCGGCCTTTGTGTAGTTTCTGTTGGCGGGTTGTTTGCAAATTGTCGCTTCAACTAACGGCGCTGGCGCGGCTTAACGCGATTGTATTACGTTTTACAGTTCTCTTACTGTTGGCGTTGGAAAATCTGTGGAATTGTGTTTCGTTTTATGATCTGTAAGTGAAATAATTACTGTTTCACCGTTCTGACTTTGGGGTAGTAGCAGGGCCTTTACTATTATTCCAGAAGGTGATATGTATAACATATAAGGGTCTATTTAGACGAGCAAATTTTTTTCCTGCAATGTCCAACCAAAGCTTCGCTTCGCTTTCGCTTTTTTGACAAATACAGATTTGTCAAAAAAGCGAAAGCAAGTTAACTCTACAAACTGATACAGAAGAGGCAAGACGATTATTTAAAACAACACCAGATAAATATTTAGGATAATTAGTTTATTTAAAACGACAGTACTCGTATATTGAAAAGCATAATTAAAGAAAAGGTAGAAGGTAAAATAGCGATTGATTTAACCACTAACAGTGCGTAATATTTATCTATTTATTTTGTTACCTATTTACTATTACTATATTACCTATACGAGTATATGTAAATTATGTTTTTTTATAGATATACCTAGTGATTTCAATAGGTATATGTTTTTTCTTTCTTTCTAATGCGACAGAGGGAACAGAAGCGTCATGTCTTACATAAAAGTTCAATCGATGGACAAGAGTGGAGTTCAATGGCGATGCTTCACCGAGAAAAGCGTCACTGTTGAGTTATAGAACGTCAACTCAATACAAATGTGTTATTTCAGCGAGCCGACTCGAAAACGACTCAGCAAATCGGATTCAAAGTTATCTTTACAATAAGCCTCCTGAGCCAATAACGAGCACATTGCTCACCGCTATAGGTCTTCGCTCTTCATACACCATGATTGAGCTGGTGTTTATGACCTAACATGACCAACAGTCCATCCGCTAAAGCAAATTACTGTCTATCACACTCACTTTACGGCTCATTTCGCATTAAAGATTATGTGTTGACGTTACAACTCCAACATTTACAAACGCTGAACTACAGTTACACTGTGTTCGATGCTGCTTAAGACAATTGCAATTAGGTTTGTTTTACATTGCAGGGAAGGCAGTAAATCTCAGCGCAACAACATTACTACGCAGTACGCAGGCTATACACGCGTGACGTCACGACGCACCCTCTGACGTCAGTGGACGTCATAGCGTTTTCAGAGGAGATACAAAATGGAAGAGACCTTGGGTCTTATCAAGGTCATTCGATTATTTTTAGTAAATGTTCTGTTTGTACCTATTTATAGAAATACTTATAATCGTCGTCTCTATGGTGGTCTGGAAATTTGTGATATTCAAATGCCTTGTGTACATTTCAGGTAAACCCGTAAACTGTACGTGAGTTTGACGGGTCACAGTATGAACTTGCTCATTTCTGCGAGTAATCTTATCAGTTATAAGTTATTTTCCATAAGCAGTTCAATGTTTCTTAACTTAAGATTTAAGTAAATTTTGTTATCTCTTTTTACAGGAACGACAATGGGAATATTCTCAGGACTGTTCTCGACAAAAGAGTATTTCGAACCGATGGTAATATTAAGGCTACTTAAGAATGCTTCACAGAGTTTGATTACCTACTTGATTTTTATTTTTTTACAGTTACGCGATAGGCAATTGTATTTTAATAAGTAAGTAATAAGGACACTATCAATGTAAACACCATCTATGTACCACTTAGTTTGCAAATAAAAGTTTGAGTTTGAGTTTGAGTTTGATTTTGTTCTTAAAATCTGTTTCTTTATATAAAATTGACTCTAAACGTTTGCTTTTAAGAGCTAATGGTAGTTCTTCTAGCTAAGACGATTCATTTTTTTAAGGGGATTGCTATTGGTCCCCATAGGCTTTACAGCGCCACCGGGACTTTTGTGGGGGCGATAAGCTAAAGGTTCCTCAAGGATTTTTAGAGGGCATAGCATCACGCTAGCGTCTCTCTGTCTGCTACTAGATTCTCCAAAGCGTTCTAATCGGATTCGGCTAAGACATTGCATAGTTTACAGCCTACTACTGTCCCACTGCTGGGCAAAGTCAAGTCATCGATGGCTAATGGCTTAATCACCTCGCTTGCCAAATGCGGGTTGGTGATCACAAACCAGATTGAGGAGCTCGATGACGCAGTGGTTAACGCGCCCGGTCTGTGAGTGCTGAAGTTAAGCAACTTTCTCAAAGGCTGGTCATCGGATGGGTGACCAAAGCTTTATCATCTCGAGCTTCTCCGTGCTTAGGAAGGCACGTAAAGCCGTTGGTCCCGGCTGCATTAGCAGTATTTAACAACCACCAATCCGCACTGGGCCCGCGTGGTGGTTTATGGCCCGTTCTCCCTATCCATCCATAGGGAAGGCTCGTGCCCCAGCAGTGGGAACATATAAATGAGCTGATGATGATGATGATGATCACAAGCCCGGGCTATGCATCGAAAATTCTGAAATACACTTTGCCCGACCTGGGAATTGAACCCGGGACCTTCTGGTATCGGGCCGAGCGCTCTGCCACTCGCCCACCGAGGTGTTCAGACAATGCATAGTGTGCCGCAATTTGTGTGAAGCCGCACAGAACGCGAATCGCCCAGGGAGCCAGATGTGGCCGTGTCATCGAGTTATTTCGCTCGTAGCGCTCAATATTGCTCAGATCTCCAACCATCGTTATTCTCGTTTGCATTTAAATGTGACAATGAGCAGTGTCTGCGTGAGACGTTACGACACCATGATTACTAATACTGCACTATAACATTTTTTTTATTAAAAAAAAGAAGCTAGAAATTAAAACCAAAAAGAGTAAAATTACACAATTTGAACTGACTTAATTGAATAACTTACTATAGAACTTTTTTAGGTTTAAGTACCTTTGATAGTCAATATCCACTTTAAAACTTTCAAGTTCCACTCAAACAAAGCTTTTAATGAAAACTACCAACCAATGAACGGCGCTTAAAACTTCTGATCTTTTTTAAAAAATAATTAACAATAAAAATGTTAATGTGAAATATTCACGAGACTCCATCTGTCTCTAAACATTATTTATACATTATTTAAGCGATATAAAAATAAGATTTTTAATTAAAATAATTTTAAGCTACCGAATCTTTAAGGTTACTAAATTCAAATACATTTTCTCCTTTTATAGAAAACTCATTTTCCGAAATTGATTCTCAATATACGTAACATGATATTCCCGATAGGTTCCGAGTAAAGTTGAAATAATGAGGTTCACCTCCAATCTGTCTTCAAAACATAAATGAGGCTTCTAAACGTCGTACTTAGTAATGGCGATATTATTTCCAAATAAAGGAATTCTCGTTTCAACGTTCTAAATGCCGTAGGGATGGGTATTGATTTTGAAGTTTATATCGATGTAATAAAATCTCATTTATCTATCTGTATATCAATATTATGGGTCCACGTTAATACGAAGACCGTGGTTTGCCCTAGATTAGCGCATGAGTGAGACAAATGGCACTGCCATTGATCGGCCATTTGCCATAGGCTGGCAATGAATGATTATCGGATCAATATTAAACTGACTGACTGAAGGACGATGAACCCCACACAGCCCAAACCGCTCAACAGAAACCTGATTTTTTGCATGCATATCCCTTTCACGACGTAGGCGAGAGATAAGAGATTTCCATTACTTATAACTATAAGGTCCTTACTTTTCCACTCTTCACGCTTTTTGGCCCACTGATGAAAAAGGCTGGCAATGAATGATTATCAGATCAATATTAAACTGACTGACTGAGGGACGATGAACCCCACACAGCCCAAACCGCTCAACTGAAACCTGATTTTTTGCATGCATATCCCTTTCACGACGTAGGCGAGAGATAAGAGATTTCCATTACTTATAACTATAAGGTCCTTACTTTTCCACTCTTCACGTATTAAATTCCGAACACTATTTTTATTTAGAATTGACATTGAATTTCTTTCTACAATTAACCCTTGTTATTATCTTTCATTGTGAAGTTCAACTCCTTTTAATTGTATGTTACTAGATAATTACAAGTCAAACAGCCAATCAGCGATCGATAACACAATTAAGAATCTAGGGATCGCTTACTCGAATACGATTCTGTATCGATATTCAAGCCCGCAGCGCTACGGCCGGGTGGTGTGAGGTTCTATTTCCAGACTCTCCTTGATTGACCCGCAACCCCCACCCTTCATCGCAGTCCTCCAAAAGTCTCGCTTAAACTTCCATCATTTTAAACTGCGACAACTTTGACATTCGCAATACGCATTTGATTAATGAACTTTCGAACCCGGAACACTATTAACTTAAAAACCAATTTCTTTAGAAAACTGAGTTAAGGTATGTCTTGTTTGGACTCTTAAGTGCCTTACAAATAAACATAGAATAAGCTCCGAATAGTTATTCCGTGTTTTGTTCTTCTCATGTAAACTTTATTTCAAACTAGCGGCCCGCTCCGGCTTCGAACGGGTGTACATTTTTTTTTTAATATAGCACAAGTTACTCAGCGCTAATGTAGCAATCTAATGGTGAAAGAATTTTTTAAATCGGTCCCGTAGTTTTTGAGTTTATTCGTTGCAAACATACATACATACAGTATACATACAAAGGTTTCCTCTATAGAATATTAGTATAGATTAGAGTAAAAGAAAGAACACGGTATAACTATTCGGACCTTATTCTTTGTTTATTTGTAAGACCCTAAGAATATTGTATTCCAAAGTTTACACCAACTCTACACCTTGAAATTTAAAACTACGGGCCTACTCGCGTTTTTCAAACAATTTTATACTAACATTTCTTCAAAATGAATGAGAGTACATCCTTATTGCTTTTATATTAAACTGGTAGCAAATTAAAAACAAGATAACGATAGCGCTTTGTAGTTCATTTGTTTGTAAGCCAGCAAGCACTGAAAAAGCATATTTTCAGCATTTAAAAATAGAACGAGCGCTACGTTTCCATCGCGGCTATACCCTATACTAAGTTTGTGCATAATACACCCGCCAATGGAGTATGGACCCCCGCGGGGAGTCTGGGCGTGACGTCATCGCCGTGGAATGAGGTTCTATTCCTGGAATGGCGTGGGTGGTTTTATCTGCTCTTGTACGCTCTAGAGACGCAGGCGGGCCTAATAGGCAAACTCCGCATTGAGGTTTCTAAGTTCCCAATTCCAGATATTTATGGTATTCGCGTAAAGTTCTTAGCAATTAGCAGTATAAAACATGGAGGAGAGTAACACGTATAAACAGACTGGCAATTTACCACGGGTATATTTAACAAAAATAAATTGTTATGTACATTACTTTTATAACCCTTTGAACTTTCGTAATGTGTTTAATTACAATCAAAGAATAAAATATAAGGGTGAAAAAAAAATTTAAACGCAGACTAATTTGGTAGGTATCATTGACATATTTAATTATTTATTTATTTAATTTATGGCATACACAACCGGTAACAATCGTAGCTTATGCTAAATAGTAGCCTATACAATTATCAAATCTAGAACGAAACCCAAAAGCGTGTTCACACAGCATGACTAAGCATTAGCACGTAAATAAATATTATTACAATTGAAACAGGTGACAGACATGACTGGACATCTCAGTTAAAGATTTATTTTACCTTATATCTAAACGCGATGTGTTTGCTTATACAAATATCCAGCTCGTCGTGTTTCTGTGACAGTTTATTGTATAAGCGACACATCCGAACTAAAGGGTTATAATATGAGGTATTGTTTCTATAAGTTTGCAGTTTAAAAAGTCTCTGTCTATTTCGCAAAAAAGATCTAGTGTTGAAATTAACCATTTTAAGAAGATTGGGGCAATCAAATTCAGAATAAACAATTTTGTGCAAGTGAAGGAGGTCTTGCTGCTTGCGGCGTGTTTCTAGAGAAGTAACTTTGAAATGACTACGCCTATCATATCTTGTTTACACCCGACGTCTCGACCAAATGCATTGGCCGCGGTCACGCGTTGACTCAATTTAATTTGCTTAACATTTATGTATTTAATCCCATAAGTATATTTAAAAATATGAAAATTAAAAATAAAAATGTAAATTTTTGTTTAGATTAAGATTGCCAGAGACTGGTGCCTGAGCTAAGCGTCAGCCTGTCTCACAGGCACCAGTATATTTAATTTACTTGAAAATAAAATTATCTTTAAGAAGTTAGATGCTAACATAGCCCATCGGATCAGCAAGCTGAAGTGGCAGTGGGTCGGTCATATTAGCCGCAGAACCGACAACCGTTGGGGTACCTAAACGAGTTCTCGAGTGGAGACCGCGTATCGGCAAACGTAGTATAGGACGCCCTCAGACTAAGTGGAGCGACGATCTTCGCAAGGTGAATCAGCTGCTGACCCTTATTTTGAATGATTAAAGATATAAGATTTACTACAGAACAAGTTAGGTAACTATAAGATTCATTGTCATCATCATCATCATCATCATCAGCCTATACTAGTCCACTGCTGGACATAGGCCTCTCCAAGTGCACGCCACCGAGCACGATCCGCGGCTACTGTCATTCAGCTCTTGCCAGCCACCTTGCGAAGATCGTCGCTCCACCTAGTCTGAGGGCGTCCTACACTACGTTTGCCGATACGCGGTCTCCACTCGAGAACTCGTTTACCCCAACGATTGTCGGTTCTGCGGCTAATAGGACCGGCCCACTGCCACTTCAGCTTGCTGATCCGATGGGCTATGTCGATTACTTTCGTTCTCTGAATTCATTGTACCACCTTGTAATTGACCATAATGTAAAAAAAAGTCAAAAACCTTTTTAAAAAACAAGCTTTTATTTAAATACGCTAGAATGACGTCACACAATTAACCATTTATTGTAACCCGAACTGAACATGTATACAAAATTTCAGCTCAATCGGTTGAAGATATTATCTGCTTCAAAATTGAGTTGCAATGCAAGATTCCACCCGAACAAAATACATACATACATTGCAAGTAAAATAAAGGCTTGTAAAAAATGTCAATCTCTGGTTTCTGTCGACCAATAGTGGTTTCTGATTTTCTGATTCTATCCTAACTAAGGCTTTAACAGTTTTAATTTTTAAATTAACTCCATAGGACGTTTATCAGTCTTTTTTAAATGCCGTTACATTAAAAACTTTTTTAATGTAACGGGCTCGCAATAATTTTCCACAGTCAATTGATAAGAGGTGGGCAACCTGTAGGTACGTACGATTAACATTTAATATTATGCGTATGCAATAAATAATGAATAATTTATGTAGACGAAGCGAAAGTAGTTCCAAGTGCTGTTTGTTCCCTTCGAATTGCCACACGATACTCCGAACAAGTTCCAATAAAATATAAAATTTTAAGATAATTACTTAATAACCTATCAGTGGTCATAACACGAACATCTATCGAAATGAGTAGCAACTTCATGTAGTGATGAAAACGGGATAAGACAGGCTAAAGATCTCGACTACGAACTCGAGCAATTTCCGGCGAGAAAAGATAATAATTAGTACATTGCGTGTTAATCCACGGAAGTCTTGATACATGGTGATAGAAAGAACGCAATGAACTGAGATCGCTCACAACAACAATGCCACAGAAGCGGTGATTTAAAACTATTATAACAATACCAATCGAGACCACATTGCACCAAACGAAGCTCTACTTCCACCTTAATTTTTTTTTAAATTCCTTTCGGGTACACTAAGGCCTTCATCTAAACCAGTGGTTGTTGACCGGTGGTTCGTGGACCGCTGGTGGTCCCTGGAGGCATTCCAAGTGGTCCGCGAGCCATTGTAATCGTGATAAACAATAAATTAGTGAATTGACGACATTGACGTGCGATGATATTAAACAACTGCGTGGTCCCTGGCAAGACAGATATTTGGTGAAATGGTACCTCACGGCTAAAAGGTTAAGAACCACTGATCTAAGCCGATGTTAAGTGACGATAAGGTCTACGTACTACACCGGCATCCCCAAATACTGAGGCATTCGCTATCTTATCTCTTACTGCTGGAATAAAACAATGCTACAAACATTGATGTTATGGCGACATATTTAGAAACGATGGTGGTAGCTAGTCAGTCGCTCGAACAAGCCATACCAACGGTGGTCTTAATGACTAGTCCATAGAGCCTATTTTTTTAAATATTATTTGACACTTTAAAAGGAACAATTGGATTTAGAGAGGCCTTTGTCCAGCAGAACACGTCTTTCGGCCGAGATGATGACGGTGAGGGAACGTATAGTCCGTGAATCGTCAGCCGTAAACAGTGTGAACTGTAAAATAATCTTAAACTTTGTGATAATAAAATATTCTCTTTTATACCAGTACTAGTATACCCCTAATATATCCTAACCCATTTATTCAAGGGTTTCGAATGGAATTCGTCCTAAAACCCTTTTTGATGTCTCAAGTTTCTTGTTTCGGAACATTTCCCCAACTAATGATCACGATCAGTTTGTTGCTATTAAACAACATTCCAAAATAACTGACAAAAAGGTTGGATTGCGAATTTGACCAAAGAAATGATTTTCTCATTCTCATAACTAACTTGAAACCTAATGTAGAGACACGCGTGTACGGATTATAATTTTTAAAAGCGAAATGCTTTCACTGAGGATAGATTTCGACAGGAGACCTTTATTGCGATTTCAAGCTTTTTCTCGTTTCCGAAGGCACATTAAGCTGTGACTATTCTATTCAAACCTACCTATTACATATTTTAAGTAATTTTGATGGTGCCGATTGAAGTGCTAGTGGGACAAGACAGTTCCGTAGTTTGAAGATGGCCACCGCATCCACAACGATCGGCTTAAGAGTACCTTCAGTCTCTGTTCACAACGGCTAACCCGGATACGGCTGACTAAGTCTAGTCTATTAAGATATCAAGATTAAGACTCCAGATCGGCCACGGAATATTGTAGCCCGAAGAAGACTCCCGGCTGTCGAGACGAAATCTTTCTGGACTTGTATACGACGCCGAAGATCTCTTATGGCCTGGCCATGACTCGTATACCAATTCCTTAGAATCTAATATAATTGAACGAGGAGTAAAAAAGTAACTGACGAGGACGGCTGAACTCCGCTTCTGCTTAATTTGACTAGTAACTTTAAAAAATCTAACCATGCGCGAAAATAGAACCTGCAAATACGGATATCGTATCAGTATCATCATACCTTTAAAAACAACCCGGTCTCCCATTAAAGTTGGTCAATGTAGCACAACTACAAATTATTTTGTTTGTAGATGCAGATACTATCTTGCTGTACGTGCTAAATGCCCTGCAAAGGTCACGGTCAAACGGGATTAGATCTTAGAGTTAATAAGCCGTACGTACATTACATAGTTAATTTATGTCTTTCTCAGCTTCAGTTTGTAGCTTGCAACGTGTTTATTGTCTTAGTTTTAATTAGGTTGCAGTTTTAATTTTTTTTATAGCCACCATCTAATTATTTTGTATTTCTATATTGTTTATAAGATTAAAATAATCAAAGCGCTGAGATTATCTTTTCTTTATTTCCAATTGAAAATCTCTTTCCTCCGTGCTTAGGAAGGCACGTAAAACCGTTGGTCCCGGCTTCATTAGCACTCGTTAACAACCACCAATGGGCGGCCAACAGCACTGGGCCCGCGTGGTGGTTTATGGCCCTTTCTTCCTATCCATCCATAGGGAAGGCTCGTGCCCCAGCAGTGGATTTAAAGTGAGCTGGTGATGATGGGAATATTCCTTTTACTGAAATGGTTACTGGATTTTTTACCTCTGCTTTTTCTACCTTTGCTTCTCTCTGCTGCCCACTGGTTGGAAAATAAAGAATTGGGGGAATTTATTCCGCAATGGCATGTTGGCTACGGATCTTCGTTACGACGAAGGATATTGTTGAAATAGTACGTCAGATCTTTTAAACAGTGTTTATTTATACTTTAGCTGGCAAAATATAACAACGTTATTTCATCATAATCACCAGCTCATTGTATGTCCCCATTGCTGGGGCTCGAGCCTTCCCTGTGGATGGAAACACCACAGGGAGATTCAACATATCATATCGACTAAAAAAAGATAGTATGTAAAAGAAAGGAGTAAAGCGCTGGACACACAGAAAAGACGTAAGACGCGGACGGGGCGCGGACAAAAGTCTCTTCCGCATCCCTTTCATACACAATATATAGAAGCGTCGTTGCCGTCGAAGCCCTATTGTAAAACATACATACAGAAAGTACAGGGCACGGGCGCGAGCGGACGAGGGACGGGGAAGCGGGCGGGGGCGCGGGTGCCGTGGTGATCTATTGTGTTTATTGCTTCGCCATACCGGATGTACCCAGTAACGTCTAATCCTCTGCATATTAACAAGATACACCAGTGCTAACACATCTTCATCTTCGAAAGAAGACATGTTATCGTGTCAAAATCGGACGACTGAATGAAGTTGGTTGAAAACCCTCATCTCTTGCGGCGCCCAACGTCACATCCGTGCCTCGTCTTTTCTATATGTTTTAAAAAGTCGCGACGACGCAGCGGCGGCGGCGCCGGCGCCCCGTCTGCGCCCTGTCCGCGCCTCATCCGCGTCTTACGTCTTTTCTGTATGTCCAGCGCTCAAATGTTGAGATGACGGCTGAGGAATGCGGAACAAAACATGTAGCAACGCCAATCACAAATAAGATTGGGAACAGGGCAGGTGAATGATGATTAGCTGATATTAACTTCGGGTTATCGACTTACAAAGTCAGCCCTAAGCATTTGACCATTTTATTGTCGATTTGGAATGAGTTTCCCAACCTTAAGACAGTGCTATCAACTGTTATGGTAATAGAAACAGTTCAAGACCATTCAATAACTTCTAGAACATTACACTACAATGTAGTGTATCAGAAAAATGTATCGGAAAAAAGTTGCAGTTGCTTTTGGCTCCTTCGTCAAATGTTGACGAAGTAGCGTTTGGGTAACAGTCTATACATTTCTAACGTTAATAAAAATGCCAAATTAGATCTAACATCAAAGCGATACCGTTCATTTTTATCGAATTAAAACTGCTTCATTTTCGTGATCTAATTTCGTAATTTTTATTTTCAAATACACCTACCCTAATTTATATAAGCCCGGCTAACATCGGCAGACAGCCTTCCAACGACCGTGACAAAATTAAATACCTACTTACAGCAAGGCACCTCGATAAAGGGGCTCCTTTTAAATTAAAGTGACACATTAAGTGACAGTAAATGGTTAATTCGGCCCCTAGTGTATACAAGCTTGCTTACATAACGAGAGACGTTGTACACAACCAGACACAGACTCTTTGTAAAAGTATTAAAACAGTCCTAGCGATGGACCGTGACTTTGTCCGCGTATCCCGTGACCTCAAAAGAATTTATAAAAATCCGGTTATATTCCTTGCCTACATGATAAAGGGAACTTCTGTGCAAAATCTCGTCGTATATATACTTTTAAATGCGTTAATAGCGATTGGACAGTTTTAGTGGAAGCTAACCATTAGCGATTGGTAGCTACAATTTATTAATAAAGTTCATCCTGTTAGCTTAGTTTGTCCCACTGCTAGGCAAATGTCTCCATTATTGAAATGAACTCATCGCTACAGTAGATTGTAGATTACAGTAGATACATTGGCGTAATCACCGCGCTTGCTAAACGCGGGTTAGCGATCACAAACCTAGGTTCATCATCATAATCATCATCAGCCTATATTAGTCCACTGTTGGACATAGGTCCAAGTGAAGAAGAAAAGAAAGAAAGAAGAAAGAAAAACATTTATTGACACACACACGCATAAAATACAATACAGTCAAAACAAATCAAAAAGTAATAAGAATAAAAAGGAAAACCAGAAACAACAATTAAATGAAAATATAAACAAAATGCAGTGTCAGTGTCATTACAGTCATCATCTCAGCCAAAAGACGTCCACTGCTGGACAAAGGCCTCCCCCAAATCATCATGGGGGGTATTTGCCGTAATCGCCACGCTTGGCACGCTTGGCGCTTGGTTGGCGATCGCAGTAGGTTGAGGGTAACCTCAGAGAGATGCTGCTGCCCATCCTCTGGAATGGTCCCTAAGTCCTTCAATTTTAATAATCATTTGGTAGGTAGTTCGTTCAGTCGAGTAAATTCAATTCATGGTGGCTCCTTAATTATAGTTAATAAGAAATTAAAATTAAAGGAACGAAAAGACATAGTGAGCCTCTCGGTTGAGCGAACAATAGAAATAGCTTGTGTGGAGCTGGAGCGACTTGTTGTATTAAGTGTATACAGGCCTCCGTCAGCATTGTATGATTATTTTGAAAAAGTAATGGATGAAGCATTATATAAAATCCGCAATGTAGGTAAAAAGATAGTTATATGCGGTGATTTTAATATTAATTTGTTAGAAAAGTCTACAGGTTCTATCAAAATTAAAAAATTATTTCAATCGTATAATTTAAATAATTTATTTTTGGAGCCAACTAGAATAACTGCCACTTCGGCCACTTGTATTGATAACATATATACCGATCTAGTACCACTGTCTAAACTCATTATTAATAAACTGGACTCTGATCATTGTGGCCAAATGGTCAGCCTTCCACATCAGTGTAAGCAAGTGAAGAAACAGAATATCACTGTTGTACCAAAAACTGCAGGTCGTCTAGAACGGTTTAAAAACAATCTTTGTGATAATATATGTTTTTTAAAGTATAATGATAACCCAAATGAATTTTATAATGATTTCTTTCATAAATATTGTACAGAATTTAATAAAACTTTTATTCCAAAAAGGATCTCGGTTAGTGGTACTGTTACTTTTAGTGAATGGGCTACAATTGGTATCCACAAAAGTAGAAAGCGACTTTATGAGCTATATGATGAACGCAACTATAACACCAGTGAAGATTTTAAATTGTATGTCAAAAATTATTCTAAGTTATTTAAAATAGTATGTCGATTAGCAAAGGCAAAGTTCCTGAGTTCAAAGATTAAGCTAAGTGATAACAAAATAAAAATGACATGGAATATTATAAATAGTGAAACTGGAAATGTCAAAAGTCGTAACAATGAGTACAAATTGAGCTACGAAAATCAAACCTTAACTTCCGATGCTGATGTTGCTGCGGCATTTGAGAAGTTTTTTACTGATATTCCAGTTTCAACTACAAAGGCTTTGGACTCCTCCCCCACTGTAGCTGAAGCGGTTCTAAAGGAAAATGTCAAACCTAGTGAAAACTATTTTAGTTTTCAAAAAATTGATTTTAGAGATATAATTAAAACTTTTAATACTCTTAATAAAAAGAAGACTGCTGATCTGTGGGGTAATTCCGTCGACGTCACTAAATCCGTTATTGAGACAATAGCTCCAGTTTTAGCTTGCATATTTAATGAATGCATTGGCTGTGGTGTTTTTCCTGACCTAATGAAGCACAGTAAAGTAATCCCATTATTCAAATCAGGTAGCAAATGTGACCCCTCTAACTTTAGACCAATTTCTGTGTTACCCACATTTAGTAAAATATTTGAAAAGATAATTCTAGACCAAATTCAAGTTCATTTTTATAGAAATAAACTTTTACATTCTAGACAATATGGTTTCACTAGGGGTCGCTCGACTACTGACGCTGGTGTTGAGCTTTTACTTCAAATATTTAATGCCTGGGAAGATTCACACGATGCCGTAGGGGTTTTTTGTGATTTATCCAAGGCCTTTGATTGTGTTTTACATGAAACCCTGGTCAGGAAGCTCTACCACTATGGAATTAGAGATGCATCACTGAATCTTCTTATCTCATATTTGAGTGATAGGGTTCAGAGGGTTGATGTTAACGGTAAAAGATCTCCGGGATCGGTGGTTACAATGGGAGTTCCACAGGGTTCAATTCTTGGTCCTTTCTTATTTTTAATTTATATTAACGACTTGCCTTACTTTGTAAAAGACAAACATGAGATAGTATTGTTTGCAGATGATACCTAACTTTTATTCAAAGTGAAACGACGACAGCCAATTGATGACGATGTGAACAATGCTGTTTCAAAGATAGTTCATTGGTTTAGTGTTAACAATTTGCTATTAAATGAACAAAAAACCAAATGTATAAGATTTGTATTACCCAACGTTAAGGAGGTAAAAAACAGTGTAAGAATTAAAGATAAGAGTGTGGACCTTGTGGACACCACAGTGTTTCTAGGCATTACGTTGGATGCAAAGCTACAGTGGGGCCCACATATAGATAAATTGTCGAGTAGACTGAGCTCTGCGGCTTATGCAGTAATGAAAATTCGTCAGATCACTGACATTGAAACAGCTAGACTTGTTTACTTTAGTTATTTCCATAGCGTAATGTCGTACGGCATTTTACTGTGGGGCAATGCTGCCGATATTCAAACTATCTTTGTGCTGCAGAAGCGGGCTATTCGAGCAATTTATAATCTAAAAGCTGGTAATTCTCTTAGGGAGAGATTTAAAGATATTAATATAATGACAGTTGCATCACAATATATTTACGAGAACCTAATGTATGTATATAAAAATATTGAAACTTTTTCTAAAAACAGTGATATTCACAATGTAAACACTAGAAATAAAAACAAACTAGCAGTACCTAATACTAGGCTCCACAAAGTAAATAATTCATTTAGAGGCCTGTGTGTACGTTTTTACAATAAAGTTCTAAGTAATATCCAAAAACTAGATATTAATAAATTTAAAATCGCTATTAAAGAAAAGCTTTATAAAAAAGCTTATTATAAAGTGTCTGATTACATTGAAGACAAAACAGCATGGGTTTAAAATGCTCCAATCTATTTCTAATCCAAAATATTGTTAAGATTTTTTTTTTTAAACTTGTATAACTTGGTAACGTAACGGCATATAATTTTGTAAATGTCGTTACATATTGAATTAAAGCTGTGGAGTTTCTTGCGCCCATTCTTCTCCACAGCTAAAATATAGACGTCCTGAATGGGTAGTAGGTAAAAAAATTATGGACGATTCAAAAGCACTTTTCTAAAGTTTATTTGAATAAAGAATATTTGACTTTGACTTTGACTTTGACTTTGACTTAAGTCGGCCTTTACGACACCCACGGGAAGAGATGGGGTGGTGCAATTCTTTATCCCCGGCACCACACAGGAAAATTATATTACAGTATAGTATTACATACCAAGTAATACATACCATACTCGCACGTCTTTTTCCCGAAAGGGGCAGACATACCATCAAAATCAACAACTTTTAGTACACTCGCCGTTAGTGACCTCATCGCCACATTTAGCATCAAAGTAGGACTCCGAGATGAAATATAACATCAGTGATAGGTTGAGTATAGGCTGCTAGCTGATCGGCTGACGTGCGAGCATCTTGGAACCCTTGTGTATGAGGCCAAGGACCCTGTCTCAGCATAATACCCCCACGACACAAAGATGGGCAGAGTACTGTAGTGATCGGGACTGCTTGGAGGCGCGGACCTACTGGCAGCCGTCGCGTTCTGCATTTAAATCGTAGAAACGACACGCGGCGGAAGAAAGGACGATCGATTTGGACTTCATCCGCAGAAGCCGCGTCGTGCTATTTTAATTATTATATTCATGTTTTCCTATTTAAATACTAATATGTTTCTCCAAGTGTTTGACTCTAACCAGCTACGCTACCCAATATAAGTAAAGGTCCTTCCGACCTCAACAGTACCGTAGGAGCGCTTTTATTCTGACAGGGCCGGAGGGAGACGACTAAGCACGTGGCTACTCTTATCCAGCTCTTGCCAGCCACCTAGGTCACGCGTCGAAAAATCCGAAACACTTTACCCGACCTGAAAATTGAACCCAAGACCTCGAGATATTGGGACGAACGATTCGCCGCTCAGCCACCAAGGCATTTATTATTAAATTCCAGAAAATATAACAACAACAAAAGATCTATGTCCATTCAAATACAATTTATCATTTGGCACAAAAAGCGTCGCAAACGATTGAAGTAAGCTGATCCCGCTATTGTTAACGCCATAGAATGTCCTCACAGAGAATGCACAGACGGCGATGAATAAGAAACGAAAGAATAAAATGAATAACGTTCCCGGGGATTGAATATTAAAATATGTTTGAGCGCCGGCGGAGGAGCGTGGGTGCGCTTGCTTATTTTCGATCTTATTCGTTTGAAAGAGAGGCTGTTTTGGTATTTGAATGGAAGGACGTGTTGTGTTTTAGCATTACACTCGTAGCGTGTACTTCAAATATATGTGAACAGTTAAAGTATTTACTCCCTAAGAATGGATGATACGTGTCTTCATTTCAAACTATGTAACGGAGATGTTAATTTTTTATTTATTTTCTAATCGATTAACTGATTGACCGACTTATTTTAACAGCAGGAGCATTTCTGAACTCTGTACGAAATTTGGAAAATGGGATCATTTCGTAGCTTAGAGCAAGCTATAATAATATAGGCTTTTAATTATTAATAAATCATTTTTTGCTTTATATAAATATTTAAAAGCCTAGCCACTTTATAAATTCTTTATAATTGTGTTTAATCTTTTTTTTCTTTTTTGAAAATAGCCCTATGTTAATCAGTTAATAAGCTTCATATTCATAGGCAGGAAGGAAGGAATCTAGAAATATCATGTGATTCTTTTTACATTTCAATAACTTTTATAAAATTTCAAGAAAACATGTAAGGTAGAGACTCGTTATAGTGTTATTATAGAGTTAAATAGGCGGAAAAGCTATAAAATGAAAATGTAGGTACAAGGCACTTTTCTTTTCTGAATAAAATAAAACTTTCATTAATAAAATGAAACCTTATCATCTATACTAATATATAAAGCTGAACAGTTTGTTTGTTTGTTTGTTTGTTTGTTTGTTTGTTTGTTTGAACGCGCTAATCTCAGGAACTACTGGTTCGAATTGAATAATTCTTTTTGTGTTGGATAGTCCATTTATCGAGGAAGGCTTTAGGCTATATAACATCACGCTGCAACCAATAGGAGCGAAGCATCAGTGAAAAATGTTGCAAAAACGGGAAAAGAGCCTAAAAAATTAAAAATGCTGCCGAAAGTCACTATTCCACGCGGACGAAGTCGCGAGCACAGCTAGTAGAGGATAATTACTTTCTGCGTTTCAGTCGCTTCCCGCGTCGCGGAGATAAATAAACCCAGGCTTACCTTTTTACTTTTAAAATTAATGAGTACCTACAATTAATATTTCTATTTAATTTGATTGAACCGGTTAATAAGCGAATAGTCAATTATTGGCAGTTCGGTAGCAAAGATGGTCCTGCCATCTTTAATTAAAGCCAGACTATCTCAAACTCACACATAATTTCATTCTTTCACGAAAATTACTTCGCCTGCTTCGGTTAAAACCGTAGTCTCCTAGGCCTCTTACAGTCGATACGGTATTACATTCAGAAAATTCAACATATGAGAGTTCAACTTAATGGTCCTGAAGGAGAATTCACCATAATGGGAATCCAACATTATGGTATCCAACTTTCAGAGAATTCAACATAATGAGAATTCAACTTAATGGAAATCCAACTTTTATAAAAGTCAACATAATGGGAGTTCAACTTAATGGTCCTGAAGGAGATTATTTATTTACGTGAAATTTAACAACTCAAAACTATTTTAAACATCGCATACGGCGAGTTAAAAGAAATTGCAAGACGCTGAAGATGCTTACAAAATGCATCACAAGTAATTTATAAGTAAGTACATTTTTATATATATAAATCTTCTGTGCGTGTGCATGTTACTGAACTCCTTCTAAACGGCTAGACCGATTTGGATGAATTTTCGGTGTGTGTTTAAGTGGATTCGAGAATGGTTTAGATTTACAATTGGACCAATGGCCATTTTACAAATGGATGTTCTTGAGCGGACGAATAATTTGTTTGTTTTATTGTCATGGAAACTGTCAAAGCGGTACGAAGTCCGCCGGTCAGCTAGTTATTATACTATAGTCCTGTTAACCCAACCAGAAAGCTAGCATGCTTGTGTTAGGAATAGGTTCACGTTATTAGTCTAACGTTAGCAAATTTCTCGCATTCAACCCAAGCATCTTATTTGTAATCCCTAATGAGAAAAAATGTCTTAAACCATATGTACCCGCAGGTACCGACGCTTCATCAACACTTCGTTCTCAATCGCGCAAGCAAAGCGCGCAAGCAGTCCAAACGTCAAAGTTGACTGCAGATGGTCTTTGAGGAGCTCGATGGCGCAGTGGTTATATAACGCGCCCGGTCTGCGAGTGCTGAAGTTAAGCAACTTTCGCAAAGGCCGGTCATCGGTTGGGTGACCAAAAATGTATCATCTCGAGCTCCTCCATTCTTCGGAAGGCACGTAAAGCCGTTGGTTCCGGCTGCATTAGCTACCAACAACCAACAATCCGCACTGGGCCCGCGTGGTGGTTTACGGCCCGTTCTCCCTATCCATCCATAGGGAAGACTCGTGCCCCAGCAGTGAGGACATAAAATAAACTGGTGATGGTGGTCTTTACGGCATTACAGGGCTTATGTGGGCGGCGAGACACGAAAAAGTTTCCTCAAGCCGTGGTGATCGAACATCCTCACACGGTTTATGGAGGGGATAGCATCACGCAGGCGGTGCACTAGATTCTCTGATTCGTATCGGAATCGAGATTGAGGCCTAGGAATTCAGACGTCTGCTAAAAGCCTTAACCTCTCCGCTATGCTGTGTCGGGCCTAACATAAGTAACCAAGATGGCGGATAAAAATGACGATCGCCGGGCTTCCCGTCCAGAGCTTTCACAATTAGTTAAAGTGCTCCGGACTGCTTATCAGTAGGTACTTTAAAAAGGGGCAATATAAAAACTCATTCGATGCATAAATTGATGTAAAGATGCATGCAATGTTATCTCGTAAATGTGCTGATATCAATAGTAATAAGTATTAACTAAATCTGGTCTTGTAAAATACGTTTAAATCGAAAGCGTAGAAAATGCTGAGCGAGTACGATACCCTTTAAACTTTGTTTGGCTTGCCAGGAGGCGCAGGTTCAAATTCCACTAAATAATACTACTATAATTTTCGAAACTAGTTTTTACTTCACTGAAATTGAATAATTCACTCAATACGGGATGATATTGTATCTCTAATCTTAAACCAGATGATAAACTTATTTTGTTCTTAACAGGCGATACACAGTCGATGAATATCGTGATCCTGGATCGAGATCCAAATATCGCGATAAATATCGCGCGTTTAGCATTCGCCATTGTGTGGTGAATTCGCCCAAAATAATATTTTTATCGTTTACGAGTTTATTATCGCAATATGTGCAAAACCTGCAAACAAGACAGTTAAAAAAGCCAGCCATTGTAGTTTCCGCCGACCTCTTGAACGAAGTCCCGGCTAGTATGGCCGCCGTACACAATGCGAACTCCGTCTGGAGGCTAATGCAATTGCACCGGCCCGCTCTGTCTTTCCGTAATTCCGTAGAAGCCGTTTCAGAGCTATTTTTTATTCTCGAATCGCAACCGCATTGTTTTCAACTCGCCTACAATTCTACCGTGAGTTTGTTTACACGCTACAATTAACATGTCACTGGCGAGCATGAAATGCTGGGTGCCTAGTACAAGCTACCAGTTGATTGCGTTAACGAAAACGAGAATTTTAATGACAATATTGCAATACACCTTTTCTCTCAACAGGCGCTGCTTTTATGCCAAACAGTAGTAAAGTAAAATAAGTAATTAGTCTACATGCGGTTTGACAGTTAGGCAACAAACTCAGGCTGCATGGCTATACGCTTGGGCTACAGATACAAAACTTGAGGAACTCGATGGCGCAGTGGTTAACGCGCCCGTTCTGCGATTGCTGACGTTAAGCAACTTTCGCAATGGCCGGTCATCGGATGGGTGACCAAAAATATATCATGTCGAGCTTCTCCGTGCTTCGGAAGACACGTTAAGCCGTTGGTCCCGGCTGCATTAGCAGTCGTTAACAACCACCGCACCGCACTGGGCCCGCGTGGTGGTTTGTGACTCGTTCTCCCTATCCATCCATAGGGTGGCTCGTGCCCCAGCAGTGGGGACATTATGATCTGATGATGATGATGATGATGACTGATACAAAGGGTCGATAAGGCCATAGGTGAAAGCGCGCCGAGCCATCAACTCTAAACTGATGTCACTCAACTGATGAGAAATTTATTACCCTCCCTTTTTCGTTAAATTATGCTTAAGAACAGTAGAAAAGCTTACCTGGAACCAGAACTGACGGAGAGTTAATGCCACTATATTTATTTTAATATTATTTCATTAAGTTTAGTTTTAAAAATGCTTTGCCAATAAATCATTTTTCTTTCTTTTAAATCTTATTTAAATTAAAAGAGAATAATTGACTTACACAGAGAGACAGTTCAGAAACATCTGAGGGCCAATTGATACACTTAGAAGAACCGGTTGTAACCAATCAGACGGGCTTAAAAATAACTGACATTGTGTGCAGTACTGTGTATACAGAACACTTTGAACCACAAAACTGGAATTAGCCACATTGAGAATTCCTTAGTTTCTTTTTCTTACTATGAGTATAGATAACAAAGTTATGTAGGTAGGTACTCTTTTACAGACTTCAGCTAATGCAAACCGATGCTCGGTAAACAACGCTGGCTGGCTGTAAATGCGATTGTGCTGCGCTGCTGTTTCACTCTCGCGTAACCTAAACACGGTTTAGGGAATGCTTTATTTTTATATATCTTTATAATTGTAAACGTACATTCCTTGATTAGGTAACGATATACTTTTTTATTTTGAATCATCTACCCTTAGAACTGAAAGGATTAAACTCCAAATTGTTTAAAATCAAATTAAAAACCGGGTTGATGGGAAAAACCTTCTATGATTAAACAGAATATTTTGACCCATATTTCACGTAATGTTGAGACTATTCATAATGTGAATTGTTATTGTTATCTTAAGTAAATTGCAATACCTGAAAAGGGTAATTAAGTTTATAAGCCACCTACATTTTATCTAGAATAAGATCTTTATGTGCACTTAATATGCAATAAATATATTTCTATTTCTATTTGTAAATAACGTAACTTGCACAAAAGCTGTGTAGGTTCATGCGCCCATTGAATAATGGGTGCAAGAATTAGCTAAAGAGAAGCCCATGTCTAAAAGATGGCCTGAATGGGTATATAGCCAGTAAAAAAAACGATTTAAAAGCACTTATCTTTAACTTTACTTACCTTTTTTTACCGAAGATAAAAAAGCTATGTACGTACTCTTTTACGGATTGCAGCTAATATAAACCGATGCTCGGTAAACAGCGCTTCGCTGGCTGTAATGCGATTGTGTTGCGCTGCCGTTTCACTCTCGCGTAACCTAATCACGGTGGAGGGAATACTTTTTCTTGTGGTTCCAAGTGGGATCTCTATACGACTGCTTGCAAGAGCTTTCATTTCTCAATGCACTTGAAGCATCCGGAATGTGACGTATTTGTTGATAAATGAGGGGTGATTACTTCAATGTTTGTGATGCTGTGAAAAAGTATTGTAAATATTATGTGATTGTCTGCGTTATGTACGTAAATGGGTAATATAACCCAGGTATTTATGTAATAAATAAATCAATATATATTTATCAATCTACAAAAGAAACATTTTCCATGCCTCCTAAATCTGCTAAAGTTATGTAAAGAGATCTTAGGGTTGTCAAAACTAGGTAGGTACCTACCAAATAAAGATAGACAAGGATTTTTCAAGTTGTAGTAGTATATAATAGCCATATCGGTATTACAACTGCGCATTCTAACATTTTGCCATTTAGCGCTGTAATACAACTTTCACAATCGCGTCATACATTTTTCATACCCCAACAGAAAACGCATTTTAAACCTCATCATCAAATAATGACTGATGATATTTGTCTTTCTATACTCGTACTATCTTCAACTACCGAGGAACTAGCTACTCCTTTCTCCTGCCTCTGTATAATAAGCAAACTGAACTTAAATAACAAAGTCTTCCGCAAAGTGATTTGCATGGCTAAGCCGATGATACATGAACAAAAAACAAAATTATTTATACAATAGTACTAAAACGGCTTAATAACTATTTCAAACTGTCTAAAAGCCGACAGATTGATAGGGTTATCACGGCCGGCATACCTATAAGTGTTCTAGTTAATTATAATAAGATTCAGAATTAAGGTTAGGTGTAATACTATAGAGTGAATGTTGAAAATCACATTGAGTATTGAGTTAGTATTAAATATTTATAAAATACAGTGAAAAAATTAAATGCCTACCCGACCCAACTAGGAATCGAACCTGGGCCTTCCGCAATTTGGGCGGCTGCACTGACCATTATGCTACTGGGAAGGCTGTATTTTATAAAAATTTAATTCAGCTTCAGTGCAGCAATTAGCGCTTAAAAATTAAAAAGTAAGAGTTATTATTAATTTGAGTGTTCGATATGTTCGCTATACAAATACAAAATTGATTTTCATCATTATCATCATCATCATCATCATCATCAGATTTCGCAAATAAAATTAAAGATCCCAATATTACACCTTGCCATTCAACTGATAAATGAAATGATAGGTTACAATTAATTACAGCATGTAACCAGAAATAATTAAATCGGGAATTATATTATCGAAATAAAAACAGTTTTTGGAGCTTTCTTCTGTAAAACATAACAACACATTATATCGGGTGTAGTTAAGCATTTAAGTTTTACCTTCGGTAAATAAATATATTATAAATATGCTAATCATGCCAACCCTAATGACCGCCTCTGACCACTTAAATGTCACACTGCAAGCTTTGTCCACAAGAATCCGGTTCCACTAGCCGTGTTTTGAAAAGC
This sequence comes from Eudonia lacustrata, assembly GCA_947562085.1. Taxonomy (NCBI): domain Eukaryota; kingdom Metazoa; phylum Arthropoda; class Insecta; order Lepidoptera; family Crambidae; genus Eudonia; species Eudonia lacustrata. The sequence continues at coordinate 2,231,632 of OX387315.1, read as the reverse complement.
TAATTTGACACTTACTAACGAGGAGTTAAGTCTATAGCGGTGTTGACACTTGCCGGTGATTGGGTCGTTTAGGCACCCACCAATGAATGTCAAGGGTAGCAACGCCTCTGCAGTCGTGTTAGTAGGCTCTAGATTTTTAAGCGACGGACGTTTAGATTCTTGTTATGTGACCGATAGTTTATCATAACTACATAGTATAAAACAAAGTCGCTTCCCGCTGTCCCTATGTATGTATATATGCTCAGATCTTTAAAACTACGCAACAGATTTTGATGCGGTTTTTTTAAATAGGTAGAGTGATTTAAGAGGAAGATTTATATGTATAAATACATGCATAAAATAGTAGGGAAACACTGATAATTTTAGAGGTTTCACATTTTTTTGCGCTTACATTGCAAACGCTGGCTGAACCCTACGAGATAGATCAAAATAATGTACTATAGTATTTGTACACCTTAAAAAGGTCTACAAAAAAGTCCGCGATGGTATAAGTCTATCTCTTAGGGATAACCCACAATAATAATTTTTTATCCTTTACTTTTTACGAGAAATAATAGCCATTATTATAGAAGCGATTTTAAGCAATACAGCATTAATCCTTATCCAATTCAGTTTCTTAAATACATTGTGCATTTAATATAGATCAATATGGCCCATTACAGTATGTAATCTAAATGAATATATTCGAAGATATTACAGATTTAAAATGCAGGGACATAGCGGTTGCGTGTATCAGCATTGCACCCGTGCGAAGCCGGGGCGGGTCGCTAGTGTAGAATAACTTTGTGTCATTACAGTATATCTATCTATATATCAGAAGACGGTTGGCAATTTCGCGGGCGATAGATTGTAAGACTCAGTAATTGGTTCATTTGTTTGTAATCTGACGGTTTAAATTTAGTAAAATTATAAACTAACCGCTAAACATCGTCAGTTGATAAACTTACGAAAAAGTAAGCGTTAGATTGTAAATTATAGTGTCCGTTCACAATCTATCGACAGCTTATAATCTTACTAGATTAATTATAAACTAACGGCTCTCACAATTATCCGGTGACATATACAAGTAATACATACTCTCACGTCTTTTTCCCGAAAGGGGCAGACATACCATCAAAATCAATAACTTTTAGTAAACTCGCCGTGAGTGACCTCATCGCCACATTTAGCATCCAAGTAGGGCTCCGAGATGAAATATAACATCAGTGATAGGTTGAGTATAGGCTGCTAGCTGATCGGCTGACGTGCGAGCATCTTGGAACCCTTGTGTATGAGGCCAAGGACCCTGTCTCAGCATAATACCCCCACGACACAAAGATGGGCAGAGTACTGTAGTGATCGGGACTGCTTGGAGGCGCGGACCTACTGGCAGCCGTCGCGTTCTGCATTTAAATCGTAGAAACGACACGCGGCGGAAGAAAGGACGATCGATTTGGACTTCATCCGCAGAAGCCGCGTCATGCTATTTTAATTATTATATTCATGTTTTCCTATTTAAATAGCTGACGTACGAGTATCTTGGAACCCTTGTCCTCTACCTTCGTCTTACGACATTCGGCAACAGATTCATTCTTTTGAGGTTCCAGACCAGCATGGGCAAATTATTACAATGACGATGCTTCACAGAATCTATCAACAAATAGCTTGTGTAGGGCATGTGGAGAGAAAACGGAGTCAAACAGCTCCTACTGAGTGACTTTCTGGCTAGGAAAAAAATGGCACTCCTGGGGTCGGCCTATCCGAAACCGGAGGACTTCAGGCTCTTCGCTCTTAAGGACGTTGCCAAACGTATGGCATCTATCTTTACAGAGGAAGAAGGGTGAAAGGATGGGGTTGCATAAAAGATCCCGATGTGTCAAAGTGTTACTGCGAGACCCTCAGCAGGCCCCACTAAGATAAGATAAGATAAGATAAATAATCTATTATTGAAAAAAACCTTTTTCTAACTCTAACCTTCCTGTACAGATCTTGTCTGAATGTCTACATCTTTAGTTCAGTTAGAGCATAGCATTGCAAGGTTTGAAGGTAAGATAAGATAAGATAAGATAATTTATTGCTGTATAAAACTTAGCCTAGATACAAAAACTTTAACTATGTAATTAATGTTAGGGTATACAATAAAATAAATTATGTAATACCTAAGCTAAGCAAAAAGGTTGCCTGTGTCTTAGGTACCTATCCAAAACAGTCAGGTTAGCGCTTACTTAACAATAAAACTTTATACAAAAACAACGAAACACATAGTAATAGTAAATAAAGCAATAATTATAATAACATTTGTTGCTCTGCTTATTTAGGTAGGTAATATTGCCACAGATCATTGTAACTATTAATTAACCAACTAAAACCGGATTAACGAAATAAAAGCAAACATCATAATGATGACAGTGTCAACAGACCGCTTGTAAACTGCAAACGCTAATGTAAACAGAGATTACAGCGCGACATGTTCCGCATACAGCGCTAAGCCATCGCACGCGGCAGCAGCCCACCTACGTTAAAGTGTTTATCATCGTCAGCCTTTGAACTTCCCACAGCTGGGGCTTTCCCGCATGAACAACAGCACATGGGAAGATCATGCTATAACTATCTATACTGGTTACAACACATGGGAAGATCTTAATCCTCCAAGTTGGTCTAATGCGAGTTGGTGGTTTTCAACAACTTTCGTTTATGATAGCAACCAGCCCCCTGACTATGAGCTCTTATAGCAGTATTATTTCAGTTGTGGAAAGGAGACGCAAATATATTTGCCGCTACACGCGTCTCGTTTTCACAACTGCAATAATACTGCTATAAGATCTCCTGGTTACCCCCCAGGGCCAAACGGCTTAAGGTGGTTTCTTTAACTATACACAATTACGTACTAGAAATAGTCATTGACACTGATTTATTGATAAGTTTGGTACTGATTAGTTCGTGCTTGTTTTAATAAAGAAACAAAGAATAAGCTTCGAATAGTTTTAATCCGTGTTTTGGTCTCTTTTACTCTAATTTGAAATGACGTTTACATGACAGGAACAAAACACGTAATAACTATTCGAAACTTATTCTTTGTTTATTTGCAAGGCAGTAAATGCTATATTTTAGGTACTAAAGAAACTATTGGGTCCTTACCTATGAAATTGACGTTTTTTCCTCACTTATTAATAGGTGTATTACTTCTAAAAGTCAATACCGGTTGTTAATATTATTATACACCTTTAGTTAGGACTATGTTACTTAGGCTTCAGTAATAACAATGATTATTAATTTTGTTTCTTTATAGTTCAATTTTTTTTTAAATGGACTAACTTTTTTGTTCGCGGAATTGTCCTTTTGTTTCATTGTAGCTTTGAAGGGACTTTATTTTTTTTCTCATTTTCATAGGTAAGGACCTAGAGTTAAAGTCGTTTAAGAGGTGAGATATGGTCTTCGCTATTAAATGCGAAGACCATATCTCAGCTCACTAGGCGGTCTCACCTGGCCGACCCGCAAGTTCTCCATCACACCTAATTTTAAGGACCCATTGACGTAGGAAGAAGGGAATAAACCTAAAGGAATTAACGATCACTGTTCGGCTCGTTAGCCGCGGCTGCGACTGGCGTTTGTGTAGCCGACCGTTGGGCACCTCAGCTGCAGCTTCCACTCAAGCGCTGCTTAGATTATTAGTAAGAATCGCCGTGAATTTGCTTACTATCTTAAAGAAAACTGAACAAATCACGCTCATAATCAGCGTTTTGCTCCCGGGCAAATATATCGCTGCGCTGACCTTTTTTTGCATTGCTGCAGCACCACATGCCACATAGTAAGGTATTTTGTAATTTTTTATTTTATGCTTGTATCCGTTGTATTAAGTTTTATGTGTGTATTTGTGGTTTTTAAAATAAATGTATTATCTATTTAATATATATGTATCTGTCTAAGTGTTTATAATTGCATCCCTAAGTAGAAACGTTTACTTAGTATGTTTTTAAATTGCCGTATGTACCTAAAGTTACGCAGGACGCTGCGGCTGTTATTTATTTTGTATTTATAACCCCAACTTCTGCGCTTCTCCGATACTGTTTATCTATAACTTAGCTGTTAGTAATGTTCCCTTGATAGTGTCGTTGTTCTTAATGAAAACAAAGATCTTAAACCTACTATGAAGTTATTAGGTATATAATTTCGAAACATTATCACTGTAATTATTTGTAAAAAAATAATAAGAAGGCCAAGGTGTTGACGTCATTGGGCCCACAATTTGTCTTTTATTTTCTCTCACAACAAATTGTAGTTGTGTAACCCAAATACATGGCCGAACAAACTATACTTCTAATGTTAGTGGCCATGAAAGCTAAGACAAATTAACTATATTTTAAAACGATGAAATACCAGCGTAGGAACGATTTAAGTATAATACCTCGGGTGGGTGACAGTTTAGTGAAAAAATAAAAAGACATTCGAAAAGAGAATACAATTCCGTTCAATATTAGAAATTCTGCTCTCTGTAATTACATTCTTACTTATAACTTAATCTTTTTGTAAAGCCTTTGTTTAAAATAAATCATAACTCATGATGTATCTTTTGACAATAGACTGTTCAAAATGTCCTCTACGACAATGCAGTAAATTAGGCATCAGTTCCTTCAAACAACTTTGACAAAAAGCTTGATTGTACGTGACAGAACAATTGGACATTAATTACGTTTGCATGATGACAATTGATTGTATAATTACTTCTAGGTAAACAAGATTAGCCATCCTTATATCACTAAATTATTATGCAGATACTTTTTATTTTTATTTTTTTCTATTTTTGGTTTTTCACTTAAATTTTATTAATTAAAAAAAAATAATGTAAAAGTAGATACGCTCAAAAAAAAATAACGATTCCATTATAGTATAAGAATAGTATAAGTGATCTGTAGTTCGACCAGTGTCGCCCTTTGAAACTTTTTATTATTTGTTACGTTTCTTTTTTTGACTACTGCGAATCAAGCAGCATGCTTTGTGCAGCAGTCGCCATTAATCAAGACTTCTGTAAATTTTTACTTTTTTGCAATAAAAACTTTTTATTTATTTATTTATTTATTTATTTTATATATGTATTGACTATCTACCTACTCTTCAAACACGACATTAAAATGCTTAAGCACCGTCTTTGGCAAACCAAAATCCTATAATAACCTAAATTTTTACTAATATTATAAAGCTGACGAGTTTGTCTGTTTGGTTGAACGCGCTAATCTCAGGAACTACTGGTTTGAATTAAAAAAATATTTTTGTGTTGAATAGTCCATTTATTGAAGAATGCTATATTACATCACGCTGTGATTAATAGAACGCGGGTGAAACCGTGGACCACAGCTAGTTTCATATATAAAATAGTTATAAGCTCAAAAGCACTGTACGATCAATGTACCAGAGTGCCTAGTTTGTTTCATTAACTTCAACTTAATCGATTATATATATAACTAATAGGTACTTAGTATTCTCAGAAATATTCAAGGTGCAGTGCAGGTACACTTTCAAAACATTTCAAACAGTTGCAGTATAAGTATTTCACATAGCAGATATTCGTATTACAAAGATATACGAAAGAAAGAAAGAAATCCTTTATTAACAACACACATAAATACTAAAAGAAAAAAGATTAGGCAGACAGTATACATACACACAAGAGAAAAAAATAAGATTAAACAAAAAGAGTAATAAAGAAAAAAACAAACAAAGTCGTTTTATGCAAAGAGTGAGAAGTTAATGGGTCCTGGTGTTGTCAATGGGACCTCTTACTTTGTGTTATATGTAATAACAGTGAAGGAGCGGTACATAATATACACAAGAGTATACACCACAAACATTTAATATCAACCACACCTTCCAACCTTAACACTATTCCGTATTGCGATTAGGCGCCAATCGAGCTAGGCACAATTTGTCGGCATTTATACCGACCACCATTACAGAATAATGCACATTACGACCACGGCCGAAGAGATCGGGCACAGTTAAACAATAGTAATGTTCCATACTGCCACGTAAATGGGACCGCTTAGCCTAATATTATTGCATTTATAATGTATATTCGGTCAGGCATACCTTTTTCGCGCAAAAGAATGGGCCTATTCCCAATTCTCTTGTTCTATAATTGTCTTTGCGTAGGCAGTTCTCGTTTCAAATTGGACATTCTGTATTCATTCATCTGTATTTAATAATGGTAAATGTATTTATTATACGGGGTGGATAGGAAAGTGTAGACCAAAAAGTCAAATCAGGCGCCTTATGTAAAATTATGTCGTTTGCGAATAGGAGTATCCTGTTTCACAATAAAACCTTTTACTTACGAAAAAGTGAACAATATCTATTTACTGTTGCGTACTGTTTTGTATTGTTTTTATACTCGTATGTCTTTTTACTTCTTTCTTTTTGAATCGATTACCTTTCTATTCTCTGTTATATATTTAACATTACTATAAGAACTATTAATCTTATTTAATAACAGTCGTTTCGATAATAACTAACTAGCCTTACTAGCGCCTGACCCGGAATGTCAAGACGGTGTAGGCCCAAACCCGGCTAGTTGAATTGGTTTTTAATACATTATCCTAAGCATAAGCCCAGCTAAATCAAAACTCAATTAGTGGATACAAAAATAATAATAATAATTTAATAATAATTTCTTTATTTTCACAAAACAGCAGATACAATAATTAATCTTAACTACCTACACGAGGAAGACCTGTATCGTAGGCAGTTAAACCTTCCTTTGTACAAATCAAACTGCATACATTATGAAAAATAAAAAATAAATCAAAATAAAAAACAATATCATTAAAAGTAGGTACATTAGACGATATAGTGACAGTCTGGTTATGTTGGTGTCAGCAAAAGCGGTCATACCGTAATCCAACGTAAGTAGGTACTCGGTAATCTCGGCTTTACACTTTTTCAAATTAAGAGGGTATATTTTAAGAATTTTGTTAATTTTTTTATATACTACAATTTTTTATATAATACAATCAGATACGTCTCCCTTCTAATGCTATCGCGGCCGCTCGCCTGACACACATTAGACGATATCAGTCAGTTTGCGAAGCTCTACCAACATAACACGCAGTACATTGTCATGATAGCTACAAAAGCTTTGTACTAGCTGAAAGCTAGCTTTGTCAAAGTTAGTCTTTTAAATGCACTAACAGTTATTTTATTAAATACAAAAGCAGAGATTTCATTTCGAATAACAAAGCAAGTTGCTGTGCTGTTTTGTTTTTCTTTAAAGCTGCATAATACCATTTACTCACATTACTAAGAAAAGTGTAGGGAATATTTCCACGAGCGCGAATTGAACCAGCTCCTGAAGGCTGTTGTAATAATTAAAAATTAATAAAACACAACAATCTATTACAAATGAAAGTTAATACAAATGAAGTAAATATAAGAAACTTAAATTATAGTGTTTTCTAAAGTTTACGCGAACACTACACATTGAAATGAAACAACTTTTACGGATCTACTCGCGTTTATTTTACACATTACTTATTTAATGTTTATCCTGACGTTTCGAACCCTTTGCAGGGTCCGTGGTCACAGGGAGACTGAGGTGTCATCTGTGACACCCAACACCTGGCTGCTGAGCTTCAGCATGTCAAGCACGTACTCTAGGAAAATAAACTGAAAGTACCGGCTTTGATACAGAAAACTCAATAAACCAACCACAGTCGAGCGCCATCCTGCTGTACTTCCATATATCGTCTGCTTACTAGTAAAGTATAATAAGTGTACATTTTGATAAATTGAGATAATAAAGTTTAAGTCGATCTTTGACTATCGTTAAATTGAATTGTAGCGATATTTTACATGCCTATTAATAGATTAAATATTCTACTTTATCTGTGTTAATTTTATGCAACATCACTTGCGGAGAATTTATCAATAAAGTAATTTTATTGACCGAGGGCATACTCTTATCTGGTTTTAGCTGTAATTAAAAAAAAGAGAAATTAAACTTATATTTGCCACAAGGTGTTAGTAGTTTGAATAAAAATGACAAGTTTATGATAAACGTTAAATGAGTTTAAATTATTTTACCTTACCATAAACTTCATAGTAAAGTAAATACCAAACCTACAAAAAACTTAAAGGGACTTAACATCTCTCACTTGTCTGCATTGATCGAATTCAGGATCACTGAGTCGATTTACTTCTGTTCAACAAAATGATTATTGCTATTTCTTGCCATTTACCATATTTTTAAGGTACGTATATTTGCGTTGAACGGTCGTAACGTTTATTCCATTTTACCAGCAGATAGAGCATCGAAAATTACATTATATCTGCATTCTTATCCCATTTTTACTAAAATATGTATTTATCATGTTTTACCAGTAACCAGATTATATGAAAGGTGTCACTGACAAGATTGGACATATCTTAAAGCGAGCTTCAATCAACACTTACTTCAAGCCGCCGAAGAAGATTAACTAATTTTTACGACCTGTCAAGTGCAAATACCCCTTCAAGATGCAGGTGTGTACAAACTGGACTGCGACTGTGGGTTCTTTCGGAACCCGCGTTAAAGAACATATAGCTGACGTCAAGAATAGGCGCGAAAATAAGTCTGTAGTATGCGAACATGTCCAAGAGAGGCCCATTCATTATATCGGATTTGATAAACCACAAATACTCGCTAGAAAACAACGATTCACCCTAGAATGATACGCGAGGCTATTGAAATTAAAAAATATCCTAATTTCAATAGAAAAGATGGTTGGAATCTACCACCAGCCTGGGAAATCCCATCATACAAAATATTAAATCCCAGCCGAAACACCATACTGCCAGACCAAAAGGTACTGTAAGCTCTTTCTGCGTAAAACTAAACGCACCTGATTAAATTTAAATGAGGGTGTATAGCTCGTATAAGCTACTAACTAATTATACGACCAACACCTCAGTCTCCCTGTGATCACGGACCCTGCAAAGGGTTCGAAACGTCAGGATAAACATTAATTAAAACTAATGCGTAAAATAAACCCGTAAAAGTTGTTTCATTTAAATTATAGTGATTATTTAAAATAAAATTACGGCTCACACACACCGCCATTAATCAAAAATGTTGCCAGGATAATTCTCCCAGACATTTCAATTTGCCACATGGCAGAATGTGTGTTCGTAGCAAACAGTGCTAAAGGTAATAACTGTTTAGTATTAAGACTTTAAATTCATGAAATGTTTATTCTAACGCTTTGCAAAAAACAATCTAAAAACCTAGCAAAGAGCTTGGCCAACAGTTAGCTCGAGGCTGTTTGCTCCACTTTGTTTGAGATTCATAAAAAAGTATATTTCACGCAGTCGCGAGTGGGTGGCCGTAGCCTTCCTCGCGTTACGATATATGGAAACTGTATCACTAAAGCGAACCAATATCGGTACAATAATAAATGTCGGCATAAGTTAATGCAAATGAAAAGTGCCTCGAAATACCACGTGTACAAGGAAGAGCGTGCACCTGGGAAATATAATATTAATAAACTGAGTTCCTATAAATAGAATGAACGTGTTGTAACATCAATAAAACGTTGTAACACTTATAAACAAGTATATTGTTGGCGAAACATTATAAAATGTCCAATTTCACGGTCATATCTTTATTTACAGCGATGATTACATAATTTTTTAAGTTTTCTAAACTACAAGAGCTAATCGTAGAAGAGTTTAATTTTAATAAATGTTCAAACATTCTAATAAATTGAGACCGCAAGAGAAGATAGAGATTATATTTTATCTGCATTATATTAGATAGATAAGTAAATTTTTTGCACAAATCGGCCGATCAAGCGAGACTACGAACAATGTTAGTCTTTTGAATGACAGTATGTCTTTGATTATATCACACCCACTATGATGACACTTCGACTATATCATTGTATGGTAATAGCGTGAGTCATTGGGCTTTCCCAACCTTATACGTGTGTTGTAGGATTAACTTAATGAAGACTGATTGATTTAAATAGTTTTATTGCACATGACGACCTCCGCGTAGCCGAGCGGCTGGCTGGCACGCCGGCCGGTCTTTGGACGGCGCTAACTCTGAGGTCCTCGGTTCGTTTCCCGGTCGGGTCAATATCGAAAACGAACAGGCCGTAATTGTTTCTGATTTCTATAAAACGAGTGCTCTAACTACTTACCTTGGGATTAGACTAATGTATGTGGTATTGTTTAATATATTTTTTGTTGCATATTTTTTTCATAGACTTATGGTCGGGACACATAGTAAATAATTGATTAAAGATTTTTTTGTATTTTGTATGTTTTTTAATTGTTTGATGTTTTAATTGTATGCATCATCATCATCATCATCAGCTCATTTTATGTCCCCACTGCTGGGGCACGAGCATTCCTTTCTATTAAAACACTTGTAACTAAATGTAACAGTGCGTTTTATAGTGGCGTCCCAACTAGTGGCTCGAAATTACACCCGGGAATAGTGATTCTCAGCTTCGTCTACGTACTAGGTACATACCTACTGTTCGCGTGAGAAAAGGATGTAAAGGGAGAACTGGCCATAAACCACCACGCGGGCCCAGTACGGTGCGGTGGTTTTAACGACTTCCAATGCAGCCGGGACCAACGGCTTTACCTGCCTTCTGAAGCACGAAGAAGTATCGTTTACAACTAGGTAGGTATATCTTCTTTTTCATCAATAAAATTTTGCTCTAACATTTATGCCGTATCTTTAAAAAAAATGTAGTATGACTTAACTAATACGTATACGTAGGCTTTACTGGCCTAAATTCTAGACCGACCGAACTATACAAAAACTTGCGCTATGAAACACAACCGTTTCATAAATCAAACTTTAACAAAGCTTTGAACTGCGCGAATATGTTCGCCGGTTAATTTATGCGACAGAAATCACACCTGAGCCCACGTGCATGATACCGTTACATACATTTTAGTTGAATTGCACAAGTCAATTTGCATAGATATTTGAAATTGGATAGGGGACATGTTTAAACTTCGCCATTAAAGTGCATAACTTCATTAAAGATCTCCAGGATAGACAAATTTGAGAGTGAGCTAAATAATAATTATGTCTCATTATTTTTATAATGTGAAGGAATATTTTTAAAATAAATTGTAACTGTAGTAATTAACTAGAATTATATTTCACACTGTCTTAAAAAGGCAATTGGGAATCTACTTTTATTGTTGTACTCATATTTATAAATTCATAGTGAATAAACGAATATGAACATTATACATACTCAATTATGTTAGAGGACAAAAACATTTATCACTTTATTTCCTGTTAACTAAAATTGTAATTGTTACCTTTGGTGTTTTTCAAAGCTATGAGTTATATTTAACTTGCAACTTTTGACTCTTCGAATACTTCCTAATTGAATGGCATCGTTTGAATGACATGGCAGACATGGTTCGGTATAAATGAACCAATCATTGCTCAGACAGATACTTTTCTAACTTTGTATGTACCTAGTTACTTTTAAAGCAAAGACCTGAGGCACAGCTTCAAATGTAATTTGCAAGTTTCGCCTATTCGTAACACGCAAAATCTACTATGCATCAATCAATGGCGGTGCTCGACGACGCACAGTGATGCCTTGTTAGTGCAGCTAGCAAAACGTACCCTAAAAAGATAATTGGTGCCTTACATTAAGCTACTTATTTGGCTACAACATTTCAGATGTATGTTAAAGTATGCTTTTGATAGGCTGATATTACCTACACGTATATGGATTTACTTTTGCTAAGAATTGTCAATGTAACATTTTACGATTTGTTATTAAAAAAAATATATTAAAGAAAGGAGAATGCTCATTCTTGGTATCGTCGGTGCGATATGTTTATCTTTTTCTGAACCCCTCGATAGTAAAGACAGCCGTATGGTACCGGCTCGGTATCCGGTAAAAAAACTGGTAGGTAACAAGAGGTCTACACTCGTATTGTAGACTTTCGAGTCCATACGTAACATACATAGTTCCATACAGACTACTACTACCACCGACTACTTTTTTCGCGACAACTGTCGCATTACACTACTGTAATGCGATTTAATATATTTTCCATATCATACTGAATTATTGACACAAACATAAGCCAACTCGTTATTTTAATGAAATAACTACAAGTGAATCGATTATATTTTGATAAAGCGATTTGCTTGTTACAAAATGGCAACACCGAGGAGATAACGACTACTCGACATGTCAAAAAATGTCAAATTAAATGGAAGTGAATTTCATTACTAAATAATTTGGGGATTTTTCGTCGGTGAAGTTAAGGCAAATTATTTGACAGGGTATTATGAAATTTTTTATTTTTATTTTCGATATAAAAATCATCATTGTACAAAATCATTTGTAGCGATACTAAAGCCCATAACTACGATGGGCATTCTCCTTTATTCCTAGCAAGACTGCGTCGTAAAGGTTCAAAAATTATTATTATTATTTGTCGATTGTTATGTAAGTATTTAATAGAATTAATAAATTATACTTATTAATGGAAATGCACACCAAGCAAGACAATCTTTGCTACCTAGGCCTCAAATATACTAATTCAATAATTTCTCAATAGTGTAGAAGTAGTAGTCTGACCGGCCATCGATACATTACGACTGTGGACATTTTAAAATAGCAGAATCAAAGCCGGATTGTTTGCCAGATCGGTGCCTAGTGCGACTTTTGTTTGAAATTCGATCATGTTTACGAAAACGACAGTTTGTATGATAACATTTGAACTCTCCTCTTTTTTCAACAGGCGGCGCTGCTTAATTTAACTTTGAATAAAATTGGCAGTGGGTACCCGGTGTCAAATGAAGAGCGTTGAACACGGTTTTCGGTAACGTGATCGAATAGCAATTAAATCTCTCACAAGACACCCAGATATAACACATGCGCATGCGCAGGCTGTGATCGCGCCAGCCGTAGAGCGGTCTGCGCTCGCGCGGCCTTGCCACGCCCGCGCCTGCGTTGCAAGTTGCAACACACTGCACTGCTATACCACTATTCACGCTCTATGTTACTTTTGCCGCGCATAAGCAATGGCTGCGACCGAACCTTGGAAGTGACTTGTTATCCCTGGACATGTCAAGTTACTTTCATGTGTACCAATAATGAGATAGAGTTAGAAATTTTCTTAATTAATATTAGTCGATTAAGGAGTTTCTTTGATTTTTTTAAATACGTTTTTACGTAATAGGCCCCGAAAGAGCTTTAGGACATTCTTATGCTTTTAGTAAACCTAAAATCGCTGTAAATGTTAGAATTACTAATAATCAAGTTAGCTTACGTTTAACCTTTCACTGTGTTATTCTTCGTTCGATTGTTCAGAGTTAAAATCTTTCATTATCATCCGGGATTCCAAATACATATTATATAATAAAATAATAAATCATTATAAAATTATACTTGCTTTACATTACGATGTTCTGAATGAGTGACAAAACACCATGTTATCTATGCCTTCCTTATATTTCAAAATACCTGTAACAAAAAGAAACAACATGAATATTTTATGCACTTAGATTGTAACTTGGGTTTGTAATAATCACACTAATATTATAAATGCGAAAGTTTGTGTGTGTATGTTCGTATATTTGTTGCTTCTTCACGCTGCAACGGACGGATGGATTTGGATGAAATTCGGCATACAGATAGTTTATAAGTTGGATTAAAAGATAGGATACTATTTTATCCCTATATTCCCACGGGAACGGGAACTACGCGGGTGAAACCGCGAGCGGCCGCTAGTTGTAATATAAAAAAGCTTTGGTATGCAGTGACCGTCTCTGCGTCATCATCTCATCAGCTCATTGAATGTCCCCACTGCTGGGGCACGAGCCTTCCTTATGGATGAAAACACCACAGCGAGAACAAGTTATAATCCACTATACGCGGCTTCTCTCTTTAACACTATACTTTACGTGCCTTATGAAGCATGGACGTCGAGAAGTAAAATTTTTGGTCACCCATCTGATTTACGAAAGTTGGTTAACTTCAGCAATCGCAGACCGATCATGTTTACCACTGCGCTATGAGCTCCTCGAGCACATGAATAAATAATACAATACTTACTCATGTGCCTCGAGTCTTCGCCTATGGCATAGGTACTTATTGTATAAATGGGGAGACCTAAGACGAGAGCAGTACTTAGGGCTTTGATAGATTGTTGTATTTCCCACCCCTAGCTTTTCAACTCAATTCTAGAACTAGTATTAGCTTTCTAGATTGGTTATATATGATTAAAATGAATATAAGACAAGAGACTTTACAAGAGTTAAATAATGAAGATGGACTCTTGGACCTGGCTCATTTCGAAATAAAAGTTTGCTGATTGACAAGCGTAATTCGACGCTCTGGGCAAATTATTGTTTAACAGGCGGACCTTTCATCCTCGGGCTACTGTTAATTGTATGTTAAGTATGAAATAAAGGGTGTGTAAATGTCCATAAAGAAATTATAATCTACACTTTATTTTCCTGTGAACGTTACATTTTCTTTATACACCTAAAAAAAAAAAAACTACATTTTGTATTAATTTGGTTTTAAAACAGTTCATCTATATTGAGAAAGTGCATGGTTGGTGTTCGTGGCTGGTTGCAGCTACAAACAAGTCAGCCGTTGTGCTTCGATGTGGACTGTATTAAAACTCGTTTCTTGATTATTTCTTCTTTATTCTTCATAGGTGGGGTCCGGAGAGCTTACAAAAATTTGCTCTGACCGGCCTGTATTTATACATTTTGGGTCATGCCCGTGAGCGTGGTGGGGGCAAATGCCGGCCCATGTAGGTATACAATTTTTTCCACTACCCACATGAACCGTCGTAATTTGCAGTTGTCCCTTTCGTTTTGGACCTCCCTTTCTTACATGTATTTTTATCTACCCTACGGTATCTCTCGTAATCTGGATACCTTACAATATTAAAATATTATATTTACTTTAAGATTTAATTAACTTATTTAATTATCTCTACTTAGTGAGGCATTAGGCCTCTGATGGGCACGTTTACCTAGCCCTCTTTAAAACATACCACAGTTACCTTGTGTTAAATAAAAAGACAAACATAAGAAATATTTATTAAAATAACATATAAATCTAATATATTAACCGTATTACATTATAAAGTTATATTCGCTAACTAATCCTATACAATACAATAATGAGACTTCTGTCCGTAACAGTTTGCTTTAAGCAATTTTTCGATATATACGTTCAAAATTTACTTCAAGTACGAGTAGGTATAATGATAATTTTGAGTGACAGTGTAAGTCTTTTTCTAACGTCAACAACATGTCAAAGATGTCTACAGGAAAATAGAACTCGTGACCAAAGTGTTAACATGCCAGTGAACAACCCAACCCTAATCTCGACTAACTTTTGATTCCCCGAAGCCCCGAGGTGACAGACGCGTAGGCCACCGCCTACCCAACGTCAAACGGTGGAACTCGACTCTAAGTCACGACTATCCGATTCGTTATTAAAAATGCTCCAAATAAATCGTACGCTTCGATATTTGAAACGAATGTATAACGAATCGCGATATTGGATACATCCCCGGTGACTTATTTGTACGATTGGATGCTTCGAAAAAAGTTTCTCTTAATACCTAGCAGCAAAGGCAGAGCGTCGCGACAAAATGTGATTTCAATTTTTAAATATTTGATTTATCCGTTCTGTTGGACGTTCTATCGATACAAATGGTTTTGTATTTACTTAGCTGTTTGCGACTTTGTTGGATTCGTTTTTGCTTTAAATCAGGGTTTAATTTAAGTATGTAGAATACTAAAGATGCCTCGATAACTTGGTTATATATAACTGAGACTGCAAAAATGGTGATTTTTACATTTTAATATAGATATACGGATTATGTAGCTTGTTGATAAGTAACTAGTTAGTTCACGTGGCTTGGTGGTTACAAAAAATAGGTTTTATTAATTTAGTGTCTTTAAGAGTTATCGTGTGATTCGGGTACCAAAACCATGTACATAATAAACATAAATTTTGAGAAATTTTAACGCAGGTTCAAATCCTGCTCGTGGTATTTTTCAACACTTTTTCGAAACGTACTATGGAAGTGGATGCGGGATATTTCCCTCATTTCATCCCTATTTTGACTTGGTAGGTAGGTACTTCCTTGTTTCTATAGATTTTACCGAATCATTCTTAACAAATATTTATTTTGAAATAACATCAGTCTTATTCTAGTCACGAAATCTAATTGGTGGCTTGAAGAAGACTACGTGTTCCCAGACTAAATATGAATGAAGAGCACTTCGCTAAATATAGTCAAAAACCTTGGCTATTACACTGTCATCAAGGGAATTGTATCGTAGAGGGGAAGATTTTAAATTTCGATATACTAAACAGACTTCAAATTCTTTCAAAGTAATACACCAAAGTGAATGAAACTTTTTATTCTTAAGGGAAATTTAATCAAAATCATAAAAAAACGACTTTCGTAAAGAATTAACTAACCACAGCGACAATAAAAATTGTATGTTGTTCGCCTAAAGTTGCCTTTTTTTACAATGTCCGATACCCTGTCAACTTTACCAGCGATCAAAGGGTATGCAAATAGGTGGTAGTGTATCACGGCAATCGAAAAGGGGTAGAATGAGGATGGAATAGTTAAAAGCCTGACTTCAAATCGACTCGGCATCGGCACCTCTCAAATAATTCTTAGTCGCCTGTGCGGTACTGTCTGTGGGTTCTGAGATTGGTTCTCAGCCCCTTGACTATGAGCTCTTATAGCAGTAATATTGCAGTTGTGGAAAAGAGACGCGTGTATATTCGCCGCTACACGCGTCTCGTTTCCCCCCCCCCAGGTTCACTTTGAGCGGTGCGATTCAAGAATCAGTCAGGCAATAATTCTCAAAGTACGATATCCAACTCGTATTCAAGATACAGGGGACTGCTTGGACGTATATCCTACTAATATTATAAACGCGAAAGTTTGTAAGTTTGGATGTTTGTTACTCTTTCACGTAAAAACTACTGAATGGATTTGGATGAAATTCGGCATACAGATAGTTTATAACCTGGATTAACACATAGAATACTTTTTATCCCGATATTTTCACGGCAACGGGAACCACGCGGGTGAATATAATAATAAATATTCTCAAACGTTTTGTGACAGAGTCACCGGTTTTTTAGAAACTTAAAGGGTTCCTCACGGCGTTTGATCGAAGCTCCATCAGAGGGTTTCTAGACGGAATGGCATAACGCAACCATGCCCAAAAGGGGCACCTTTTCTCCACTAGATTCTCCGAGGGGTTCGAATCCGAACGGGTCCTATATCTAAGTTGTGTGTAAACAAATCGTGATCTATTATTTTTTGATGTCTAACATCTTTCCTCTCGCTTTCTTGCAATTTGTGGGAGTGATTTCGTAAAATGTGACGGAAGTAGGTGTGACAGTGTGACAGGAAGTCGGGGAAGCGCGCAAGCACGCGCCATTTTGTAAATTTAAAATCGATATTATGAACATGACATATTATTTTTTTAAGTGACATATTGTGTCATTTGACTATCAAATGTCATTTTGATATGTCAAATGTCTTCTAATAAGTATTTACTGCATTTATTTTATACTTGTTTATAAAATAACTGACCCATTTTTTTCAGAAGAAATAATGTTAAAATTGCTTATTACTAAGGTGAGATGTCAAATGTTACACATCATGTGCGACTACTGTAAGGCTCGCTGGTTTTCTTAGTTTTAGATCACCTGTGTGGTTTTAAAATCGCACTTAAGGTACGTTGTAAGTAGCACAGCAAAAATTAAGTTTTCAAATATCTCGGCATTAATGAAGACTAACCTCATTTTCAAAGACTAGAACACGCTTCATAGACGATAACAAAGTATCAAATCTAATTAACATATTCAACAACTACAATTAAGTAAGTAATAATCTGGAAAAAAACAACACAATATCAAATCAATCAATAAAAACACGATTAATACAGTTCAATCTTCCGATAGACTATCAATAATTATTGATTATCTTAATGAGACGTCTGTAATTGTCGACTTACTTTCCTGTAATCAGCCGGCCCACTCGCTAATTCCTTGTGAATCCTGCGACCTAATTGCACCCCGTGGCAGTCAACACGATTGTAAACTATTGCAGACTGCGTCATGATATTTGAGCTGGGTACTCACTGGTCAGTAATGGTCTAACAGAAATTGAAATAATATTTGATATTGTATTATCCTACTAATATTATAAATGCGAAAGTTTGTGTGTATGTATGTTCGTATATTTGTAGCTTCTTTACGCTGCAACGGATGGATGGATTTGGATAAAATTCGGCATACAGATAGTTTAAAACCTGGGATAACACATAGGATACTTTTTATCCATATAGTCTCACGGGAACAAGAACCACGAGGGTCAAACCGCGAGCGGCCGCTTGTCATCTATATAGCTAAAGCTAGCTAACGCCTCGGTTGTCGAATGGCAGAGCGCTCGGCCCATTACCTGAAGTCCCTGGTTCAATTCCCAGGTCGGGCAAAGTTATGGATTCGATGTATAGCCCGGGTTTGTGATCACCAACCCGCATTTGGCAAGCGTGGAGATTAAGTGGTGATTTAATTACCCATCATTTGAAGTGATGACTTGATTTTAGTGATGGAGGCCTTTGCCAAGCTGAACACACAGAAGCTTGAACAGTTATAGGCTATTTCTTATATCAACATCCTATATTTTAGTTCACTGCTGCACAGAGGCCTATCAGGTGCACGCAGCACAAACATAATAAAAAATAAATATTTATAAATGTTTATATAATTTTTAACGCAAATTTTGTTGCGAACAAATTACAAAAACACAAATGTTGAAAAAATTTCCACGAGCAGGGTTTGAACCTGCACCCTTCTGACATACCGGGTCAGGTGCTCTTCCAATTGAGCTATCGTGGTTCTAACCAGCCCGCCGAAATTATTCAACACTATTTAATTTTTCTTTGAAAGCCAAAGGCGCCCATTCAATGTTAACAACTACCGTCATTAACATCCGATCAAAATATTTTTACAAATACTAAAGATCAGTTAAGAAGTAGGCAAGCTATTTATAAATGTTTATATAATTTTTAACGCAAATTTTGTTGCAAAACAATTTTTTTTAAATAAATATTTAATTTATTTATTTTGTGTTTTTATTTGTGATAGAAAGTGCCCTTTTATGATAAGGCATTTTCCAATATTTATGACGCTGTAAGGGAGAAAAGAGAAGGACACTTGCTGAGTTTCTTGCTGGTTCTTCTCAGTACAAGATCTCCGCCCAGAGTAGATAGACTTACGAACCGATGGCATAATGACGTTCATAAGAGCTATTTGTAGCCTAAACTGAATAAATGATTTCAATTGATTTGGATTGTTTTACTTTGTAAACATAGCTCAATCATATCAGGTAGTATCAACGGTTTTATCCTTTTTGGACGTACATACAGTGCTATGAAACATCCTCATCATCATCAGTCTATACAAGTCCACTGCTGGACATAGGCTTCTCTAAGGGCACAGCATTGCCCACGATCCGCGGTTACTCTCATCCAGCTCTGGCCACCTTGCGAAAAGCGTTGCTTAATCTAATTATCATTATGGATAATATTTATTTACTATTATAGTTAATATTCATTGCCACTATATTACCAACACCAGATTTAATAAAATTCCTCCAATTTCCAATCTTTTGACGATGTTAAAAAGGGGGAAATGAAGCGCCCTTGCTGAGTTTGTTACCGGTTCTTCTCCTTAAAAGGTCTCCCACCGATGACTTACGAACCCCGATCTGAACACCTCGGAGAATCTAGTAGGGCACGGGACACGCATTAGTGCATGATGCCGTTCCCTCTAGAAAACCTCTGACGATGATTCGTTTCTTACGGCTTGAGGAACGGCTTTAAGTATCTCGCCGTTTCCAAAACAATCCGGTGAAGCTGAAAATGCCGTCAAAGGCAATCAGCAAATGTAGTCTAAATAAAGATTGTTTTTATATAACATGGTAAAGTTCCCCATGCATAATCATTATATTAATTATTTTATACAACACTAGCGACAGCTCGCGGTTTCAACCGCGTGGTTCCCGTTCCCGTAGGAATATCGGGATAAAAAGTGTCCTGTTATATCCAGGTTATAAACTTTAAGTATGTCGAATTTCATCCAAATCCATCCATCCTTTGCAGCGTGAAGAAGCAACAAATATACACACATACATACACACGAAACTTTCGCATTAATAATATTAGTGTGACGAATAGCAGAACTTTTTGGAAGATCAATGTAATACGTACAAAATTTGAAATCTTAAGGCAGTCAGCTCGTGAAAACCCAGCTTAGCTATAAACAAATGAGACATTTCTCATAAGCCAACAAAGGTGAGAATTTTCTAGAAAACAATTTGTATAAATCAACCGCGTTACCGAGAAAACTAATCGTCCGACCATAATGAAAGAAAATAAGTAAATTACGATTGATTTTTTTATCGCTATTTTGCATTTACTGTATTTGTATTGAAACTGAAAATAGCACACGACAGAACCTACGTCCTTAACCCACCTTTTATTCCTAGGAAAATTCGCATCCGAATCATCCCGCGGGGCTCCAATTCCGAGCGGTATATGGGGTTCGTCATGATCATTATCAGCTCATTTTATGTCCCCACTGCTGGGGCACGAGCCTTCCTATGGATGGATAGGGGGAACGGGCTATGAACCACCACTAGGCCCATGTGCGGATTGGTGGTTGTTACGACTGCTAATGCAGCCGGGACCAACGGCTTTACGTGCCTTCCGAGCACGGAGGAGCTCAAGATGATAAATTTTTGGTCACCCATCCGATTATCGGCCCTTGTGAAAGTTGCTTAACATCAGCACTCGCAGACCGGGCGCGTTAACCACTTCGCTATCGAACTTCTCCATTATATGGGGTTACCTTGATATTCTGGCCGGCCCACAAAAAACCTAGGGCATCCGTCTACCGCTTGAGCGGGAACCCGAGAACTCTGAGAAGTCGTTCACGACCCGCTACGGTGCGGTGGTCCCTTCAGACACATCTCTTAGGCGCCTCAGTCCTTAACCCACCTAGAAAGCTAAAGGCCTGGAGCCAGCATATTAGCTTTCTAGGTGTTAGGTATTAGCTGTCTAGCTTTCGGACGTGACCCTATGGTCACGTCCGCAGTGTAAAGGCCTGTTTTCACTTTGATTAGTGATTAGTGCAGGTGACGAGTGCAGGTGCTTAGTGATTAGGAGTAAACTCGTGTGGACAGCGATTGATTAGTGCGAGTGATTAGTAACCTGCGTAGTAAAGTGATTAGACGTGGGTTCTATTTTTTTGCGAGTGGACTGCGAGTAGCCACGTCCCGCGCGCCCTCCCTTTCCCCTCACTCGCAGCCTGCCTGCACTGTGCTGCACTACACACGTTTGGACAGCAGTGTTTAGTGTTTAGCGTTTGGCGTCGGACGCTAACAACTGAATTTACTAAACACAGTCACTTGACAAAATTGGACACTTCTTGCACTACACACCTGCACTAAACACTCGCAATTACTAATCACCTGCACTCGCACTAATCAAAGTGAAAACAGGCCTTAACGTTGTTATGGGGAGTGAACCACAAGCATCAATTCGTTTGGCTACCAACGATGCTCTGATCATTGGTTTCTCTATATTCCGCCCTTTAGCACTTTCATAAAAGTCTTTTTGAAATTTTTATTATGTGTTTGAGGAAATTTTACTGATTTAGGTAGGCACGTATTAATTGTGTTTGGTATTCTTATATGACTATATGCCATTGATTGCACATAAAAATAATCAATATCGAAAATAGGAATAGGACTCATGCGAGATCGCCTGGCAACACTGTCGAAATATTTTTTACACTCAATTAACACATGAAACAATTTTGTAAACGATGATTAAGTAATTATTGCCCACCTAGCTTATTGGTGCGTAAACTGAACGCTTGTGATTATGTAGATTTACGTTTCGTCGGGAAATTTTGTTTATACATACTTAATTCGGATGTATGCAACGAATTAATGAGATCAAATTGGTAATTAAATAGGCGTCTATTGTATAACAGGTTAGCGGAAGTTGCTAACGATTTTTTATATTCAAGAGGAAAACCTTTGTGCATCCGCGTTGTTAATAAAGCCTTTTAATTCAAACAGCCCTTGTTTTCATTTTAATAAATATACATAGTGTTACAAATGCCTAATTGAATGTAACAATGTATTGAGTTATTATAGTGTTATTTAACCGTTGAAGTTGATGATCTAAGCTTATACAATAAGTACTGAATAACAGACTAGCAGTTTACCTGCGACATCGTCTGCGTGGATTTGAGAATTTAAAAACAATTATTTTTTTGTTAAATGTTAAATATATCCGATATATATCAGTTATATCAGTGAAAGAATTTTTGGAAATGGACCTGTAGTTAGTCGGATTAGCCCCGACTTACAAACAAAATCACATACGTTGCCTTTTTATTAATATTATAGATAAAACATATACAAAAAGTGTATAAATATCAACGATTCAGGTATCAATATTTATAAAATACAGTGAAAAAATTAAATGCCTACCCGACCCAGCCAGGAATCGAACCTGGGTCTTCCGCAATCCGCAAAAGCTTCAGTGCAACAATTAGCACTTAAAAATAAAAAAGTAAGATTGAGGTACCTATATCCATCACAAAAATGATCCTCAGGCGGATCTTCGGAAAGTTTTGTATTTGCGGGTATGAGACTTGAGGACGGCTTGTGACGTGACGCACAATCCAGCTCCACTAGTCTGCGCATCTGGACTCCATTTCTGCTTAACACTATATAGAGCGGAGTCATTTGCCTAATCACACTAATATTATAAATGCGAAACTTTGTGTGTATGTAGAAATAGAAATAATAGAAATAGAAATAATCTTTATTAACATTGAAACTTACATACTAAATTTGACAAGTAACATAGATATTGGGTCCGTATAATGGGCTTACAAGAAAACAAGAGTATACATGCCAAATGAATAAAGTTGCCAGCGGTTTCCACACTAGGACGAGCCTGACTTGTGGCAAACCCAACGTGAACATGATGCGATGAAAGAAATGTATGTGTGTATATTTGTTGCTTCTTCACGCTGCAACGGATAGATGGGTTTGGATGAAATTCGGCATACATATAGCTTATAACCTAAATTAAAACAAGAATACTTTTTATCCCGATATTCCCAAGGGAACGGGAACCACGCGGGTGAAACCGCGAGCGGCCGCTAGTCTTCTATAAGAATAAAAATGTTTTCCAAACATAATACCATATTTCTATTCATCATCATCATCATCAGCCCCTCCCGACCCACTGCTGGGCATAGGCCTCTCTTTGCTTTTGCCATCCGCTTCGATCCTGCGCTACTCTGGACCACCACCACCATCGTTTCTATTATTTTGAATTTTTCATTCACTATGCTATATATAGTTACAAGTAAACATTTTAATTAAAAAAATCAATCAGCCTCGGGAAGCTAAAGTGGGAATCGAACCCATGACTTTTGGATAACCGGTCCAATACTCTGACCGCTGAGCTACCGAGGCCCCAGAAGACTCGTTGAATTTTTCTGGTAGTCAAACTCCAGTGACGTAATGCCGCTGCTGCCTTGCAGCGTAAAAACAAACTACTAGAAAAAAAATTACGAGTCTTTTGGAGCCTCGCCTCTTGATTTTTTCTAGTAAAATTTTATAATCCTACGTTTTTGCAAAACTTATATACCCTAAATTTTTACTTTTTTTTTTAATTTTCAAGTGCTAATTGCTTAATTAACCTTCCCGGTAGCATAGCGGTCAGTGCAGCCGCCCGGATTGCGGAAGACCCAGGTTCGAGTCCTGGCTGGGTCGGGTAGGCGTTTAATTTTTTCACTGTATTTTATAAATTTTATAAATACTTATATACCCTCTTTAAACTCATAGGCAGCACATAATTCACGTGTACTCTCAGTGTACCGTTCTGTTTGTTCCCACTTACAAAAGTGGCATAACGAAGCCCGCTCCTAATACTGTATTTTATTTTTTCATAACATTTAGCTTTATACCAGTGTCATCTGTCATCCCGACGACTACTCCGTGGCTATTACTCTGCGTAGTAGGTACAACAACGGAGCGAAGTCCGAAATAATTTTGAACCGTGCTAACAAGTATTAAGAACACTTTTGCGATGCCAACAAGAGTCCGCTACTGTACAGCGCAATTACGGCTCATGAATTCTGCATCAGCCACCGTGAATATTCATAACGAGATGTATGGTGAATTTCGTTTAAACTGCGTAGCTACGCATTGCTTACTTTAAACAGAAAACAGTGATTTAAGATAAAGAATTCCATCTCACTTATGCATTCAATTATAGCTCAGCATCACATTTATTATTTATGCTACTTTGCGTTCTTAATGTTTATTTTATTTATGAAAAAAGACCGCTTGTCTAAGATGAGAGTCCATGTTACGACCTTTCGGATTATGAAATCTTATAGGTAACTAATATTTTGATTGAGTACCTAGACATATAGGTAATGTTGCTTTTTTAGGGTTGCCATTTTTAGGGTTCCGTACCCAAAGGGTAAATCGGGAAC
This sequence comes from Eudonia lacustrata, assembly GCA_947562085.1. NCBI lineage: Eukaryota > Metazoa > Arthropoda > Insecta > Lepidoptera > Crambidae > Eudonia > Eudonia lacustrata. The sequence continues at coordinate 2,207,030 of OX387315.1, read as the reverse complement.
TAAGATACTAAGACTCCGCTGTCCGTCCGTCTACTGTCCGTCTGTCACCAGGCTGTATCTCATGAACCGTGATAGTTAGACAGTTGAAATTTTCACAGATGATGTATTCTGTTACCGCTATAACAACAAATACTAAAAAACAGAATAACATAAGTGTTTAAGGGGTCCCATACAACAGACATGATTTTTTTTGGCCGTTTTCATACGGAACCCTTTGTGCGCGAGTTCGACTCGCACTTGGCGGCCGGTTTTTTTACAAAATTTGGTCTGACCTGATATTCAATTAATTAACTTCATTTAAACAAGTTCACGTTTGAATGACATATTATGTAACGTGTTGTAACGTGATTTATCATCTCGAGCTCCTCCGGCTTCGGAAGGCACGTAAAGCCGTTGGTCCCGGCTGCATTAGAAGTCGTTAACAACCTCCAATCCACACTGGGCCCGCGTGGTGGTTTATGGCCCGTTCTCCCTATCAATCCATAGGGAAGGCTCGTGCTCCAGCAGTGGGGACATAAAAATGAGCTGATGATGATGATGATGATTTATTTATTTATTATTAATTCCTTTTCTTTCTTATAGATAAGCAATTACTTATACAATTCTGCACAGTGTTGGCTAGGACTAAGCAATACACATATCAGTCACACAAAGAGAGAAAGACTCCCATTCTCCACGTACCGAAAAACGCAGTGTGGGCAGACTTCCAACGAGGTGGTCCGACGATCTGGTGAAGGTCGCGGGACGCCGCTGGATGCGAGCAGCACAAAACCAGCCTTTGTCTAGAAGTGGGCGTCTTTTGGCTGAGATATATAATTCTATTTCATGCTGTCTTTCTGCCCGAATCCTAGTGCTTACTTTCGAGTAGCGCGTAGGCTTTAACGTTATATTAATAATATTTTAAACCTGTAATAATTTTAACCACCTTCACGGTTTTGATTATAAAGCACCACCTAACCACTGCTGGGAATTACACATATTAAATTCAGTAACTAGTGTGTTTCTGAAGCCGGGAATAGAAGGGAAGGGAAGGTAGAAAAGCAAGGGATCTGTATTTAAACTGTGATTTATGATTACGTACTTATCTACTTTATTAGTAATAATAAAACGAAATTTTGAAGACTGATTAAACTTTTATATTTATTTACGTTAAGTACTGTAATAAGTACTTAAATATTGATTTATTTCAAACTAAATCATCTGCTTCATTAACTGACCTCTAAGCCAATTCATAGTCGAAACCGAGGGAAGTTCATACGGCGGGAGTCGATACGGCGGGTGTCGATACCGGGGGAAGTCGATACGGTGGGAAGTCAATACGCAGGGAATCGATACAGGGGGAACAAATCCCACCGGTTAGGTCCTGTTTCGATTTTCCGCAACGCCGACGAATCCTAGTCTTTTAAGGTGTTCACCGAACATGGCTGAGATTAACCCGTTTGCCGATATCGCAATTATTGGAATCGGTTATCAGAATTATTATAATATTTTATCTAATTCAATCCTCCGGCTGTCTGTCGGTCTGGCGGTATCGCATGCCACATGCGCCGCAGAACAATGGACGCAATTAGGTTTGTCACAAAAAACCTGATCGGCGGCGATTACAAGCACGACCGGTTACTGCGCATGCGCATGTTCCTCGAGCGGCCTTATACACGACCCAGCCCTTATTTATATTTGCCGTTTATATAACCCGAGAAATTCTTCTGTGTCCTTATAACACTACTGACACTCTTATCTATAATCGCAGAACCACGCTCTTGTCGGTGTAGCCTTTCCATTCTTCTTCATCCAAAGCTAATTCTTTTACTTTTTTGATAAAACAATGACACGATGTAAATATAAATTTTTATCAATCAGATGCTACTGCTTTAGTTAAGAACGATGCTTCATTTGGAGCAGTGTATGTATGTACAGTGTTTTTATGTATTAATATTTGAAATTGTTATATCAATATAAAACAAATTAAAAAATATTCCAACTGCTTGCTAGCTGTTAGCAGGGAGATGTTTATAAAATAGCATCAATTGCAAGATATTTTACGACACAAATAGATCCACAAATTTTGCGCTATCATGTACAATCAATCTCTCATCTGTTTTAAAATGTGTGTAATTAATTTTGGCGGTTCAACAAGCATTTTTCAAAGTGTTTTAAATACTCTAGAAAAGGTTATAACCTACAATAGACCAATCCGTAATTGCGTATTTATAAAACAAGTGCGAGTCGGACTCGCGCACGAAGGGTTCCGTACCATTATCTATAAAAAAACGGCAAAAAAAATCATGTCTGTTGTATCGGAGCCCCTTTAAATATTGTATTCTGTTTTTAGTATTTGTTGTTATAGCGGCAACAGAAATACATCATCTGTGGCTATTTTAATTGGCGTCCGAATCGTCAGTGAAAAAAAAATAAAACTAAAAAGTGTCAATTCGGACACTGTGTAATAATGTGTATATAATGTGTCCGGAACGTCAGCGAGTCAAAATTTTAACTGTCTAACTATCACCGTACATAGAGATACAGCCTGGTGACAGATGGACAGACGGACAGCGGCTTCTTAGTAATAGGGTCCCGTTCTACCCTTTGGGAACGGAACCCTAAAAAAATGGCGAATGACTCCGCCCTACCTGATTTTAAGCAGAAGGTCCAGATGCGAGGATAGCTGGTGGACAGGATTGTGCGTCACTAGCCGCCGCGACCTTGCCGATCTGCAAGTTGCTTCTTCACACACCGTTTTAAGGACCCCCTGTTGTAGGATGGAGGAAATACCTATATTTTTTAGACATAGCTCGGCAAATTACTCCATTCCACCTGATGTTAGGTAAGTGGAAATGGAGTCCTGACGCGAAGACAACTGGTGCAGCGTCCCAATTCAAAAAGCGTCCTTCTGCGATTCACACCGTGGTGCGAACCAGTCGTGGTGTGAATCGATGAAGTCCCGTAAAAACGACGCAGCAGCACCCTCATCACCCTGCCGGCCCACAAGGTGCCTCTTTACACCTTGTTTGAAGAACCCCATGTCTTATTATATTCATGTGCTTATTATATAAGTAGGTGTGTTTCGTTTTAATAAATAAATAGTTATAACCCTCAACTGTCCATTCGCGATGACAGATCTAACTTATTTCACATACGAGTATAATATTACATGCACGTAGAATGCAGATGAAAAATTCCTTTCACTCATATCTCGGCCTCGCGACGTTCAGGCACACATTATTTTGTACGCCGCCACACCTGCCTGCCTCATTACGTAACATATCATATAATGTAGGTACGCTGAATTATTGCGCGTCTCCATAAATCGAACCTCTAATTATTAATCGCAGGATTTATTGTGAGACAGACATGTTAGATAAGAAATTTGAAATTGATGCATATGTTGCTAAATAGTTAATGAGCAAAACGTTCTTGCTAGTATCAATCAGTTGCGTGAGATCTAATGATTTCGGTAATTAGGACAGTTCTTTTTAAAAACAAATAGGTAACATAGGGCTGATTTAAATAAGTTATTTTTCTAATCAACTGTCGCAGATATCTCTTTAACGGATCATGTAAATCAAATAACGTGAAAATAACGCGATAAACAAATAAAATACAAAATGAAACTCGTATAAGTAATAATTCAACCCGAGCACAGAACCCGTATCACAGTCATTTAATTAAATACGTTTCACAAAAATAATACTTTTTTGTATAAATGAATCAATCACACTAATATTATAAATGCGAAAGTATGTGTGTATGTATGTGTGTATATTTGTTGCTTCTTCACGCTGCAACGGATGGATAGATTTGGTTGAAATTCGCCATACTTACAGATAGTTTATAACCTGGATTAAAACATAGGATACTTTTTATCCCGATATTCCCACGGGAACAGGAACCACGCGGGTGAAACCGCGTACGGCCGCTGGTAATATATACAATTAAACTCGTAAACTTATTCAATCATACTCGTAGCAAAGATTAAATACTAGTTACTAAAATACCAGATACTTTATTAAAGTACCTACTCATGATTAGTGATTAGTGCAGGTGCAACCAACCTTTCACATAGCCCAAGAGAACCGAACACATTAACAATTAGTGTTGCCAGATGTCCCGCTTTTGGCGGGACGCGTCGTGAGAGGCCAAAACCCCGCTTTTTCATTATAATAGGTAGGTAAAAAAAAGAAAAATAATGTTCACCCGTGCAAAGCTGGGACAGACCGCTAGTAATGTATATGTTGATACTTACGATTTGTTTTCTGTCCCGATTTTTTCGTTCCAGTCCCACTTTTTTTAAGTTGAGGTCCCGATATTTAGAAAATCGGATCTGGCAACACTATTAACAATACACATTAAATTAACAACATAAAAAATAAAATGATTGTATTTATATATGGAATGGCGAAATAATACCCGTATGGTCGGTGCGAAGAAACAGGAGAGTGCCCTCGGGAAATCTGTCGCGCTCTCATAAGCCCGGCAAATTGAATCACGGCGTGTAACGAGGAATTTAGTGCAGCAAACAATACTGATTGGAAGGAGCCGAGTGCAGAGCGACACGGGACATGTGTCACCGGACTGGTACACATCGGATTTTTTTATTGAAATTGTATGGTAATGGAAACTATGACGTCACAACTTTATTCGTGCTTAGGTCAAATAAAAAATAGTTTTATATTATTTTGAATTTTGCATTCTAGTAGGTAATAATAATTCAAATTTTACTAGAAAACTCGACCAGCCTCAGGAAGCTCGAGTGGGAATCAAACCCACGACCTTTGGATAACCGGTCCAATGCTCTGACCGCTGAGCTACCGAGGCCCCAGAAATTATTTTCTAGCGAAATTTTATCTTATAAATAAAAAAATAGGTTAATGTTTTAAGGAGCTGATACGTGATTTCGTGACACGTTTAATGTTTTAATTAATTATTTTTTTGACAACATCCCTATCAAAGTGTTAAAAATAGTTGGTTATAGTAAAATTCATTAGTTATATTTCTTATATCTTCTGTGCCTTTAAAAACCTAATTAGTATTAAAAAAATCACAATGACGTAAAGGTTCGGGAAAGCCGCTTGTTGCATACATAGGTTGACCATTTTGGACGGTTTAAAACAAGACAGTCTTAAACCGACAGAAAGTCATTCGAAACGTAGACCAAACAACAACTGGGAGCTATTCCCAGTCGGGTAATCACGGTTGTCGTCACATCCGCCTGACGACTGCCGGCCGCAGTGCCATGTCGTGTGGGCAAACTCTAGAGTGGGCTCCAGGATGCGTAAGGCATTTCCCAAGTAAGTGGGTAGAGTAAGTAAATAGCCTATATACTGTCCCACAGCTGGGCAAAGGCCTTCATCATTAGAATCAAGTCATCGCTACAATTGATGGGTTGGTATTGAAATGAAAAAAAATGAAATAATAATTTATTGGCACACTGTTACATCTTTTACATATTGGATTAGTCACCATCGCTTGCCAAATGCGGTTTGGTAATCATAAACCTGGGCATGCATCGTAAAATCTAAAACACACTTTGCCCGACCTGGGAATTGAATGATTGAATGAGTAATGTGTAGTGGCTTTTAGAGGATCGGGCGGGGGGAGAGCGAGTGGCGAGCGCGCAGGCCCTTATAAATTAGCGGACTGTCGCTGTTTGCGGGAAATATAGGAACTACTCATAAGTGATACATTGTCTAGATTGATTGCAACATAATTAAATTCCCTTTGTTGGTGCCAGATGGCGCTAGATATACAACATTAAGTTAAGGATTCTGGGTAAAGTGCGCTTCCATTTTGGTCTCGCCTTATTGTCACTTACATTTAGGTGATAAAGAAAGATGAAGACAAAGCCCTTCCCAATTGTGAAATACTATCAGTACCTACTTAACTTAAAGAGCCTACGTAACTATTCATATCTTCTGTAGATTTTTATTCTCTTTTACATTCCCAAGTTCCCCTAATCCCTTAAACAATCAACGCATGTTTTTTATCAGCATCGTTTAGATTTAGCACAATGAGTCGCGATACTGTCACAGATTCCCATAGCCTGCATTACCAAATCGCCGGTGGGGTAACGCGCCCGCGGATCTACTCACCAATTAACTTTGGATTTCAATCGATGTTGGCATAGGTATTTGCGTTGCTTTCCCGGGCTATAATTGCTACAAGAGATTTATGTATCAATGGCTGGCCCGCGACTTCGCTTGCGTGGATTCTGCAATACTCGTATTTAAATGTACCTAAATACAAAGTTTCTCGAAGTTTAAGATCTTCAGTTTGTTGGGTAGAACGTCTTGTAATACAAGTTATTTTGTTTCTAAATTTGCCCCCAAAATGTATATTATTATTATTATTATTATGAGCCTGTAGTAAAAAATGTATATACTCATCAACAAAATAAAATGTAAACCTCTAGGTCCAGGGACGGCGAACCGATGGCACTCGTGCCATTAATGGCATGCAACACAAATTTTGGGCATGTCACTGATCACAAAACTCGTTATGATTTACAAAAAAAGGCCAATAATCTCAAAGTCAAATCTATTTGATGGCACGTATGTGACCTTATAAACCATTCCTTTAGAAAAATGGCACGTTGATACGTAAAGGTTCGCCGTCCCTGCTCTAGGTACTATCTCAAGTGAAGACACTGGTTTTCCTGTCATTATTATGATGTAACCTAGAAAAATAACGTTATGAGTAACGCAAATATATGAACTAGTAATTTATTTAGATTATGATATGATTCATGTAAATATCCATGCACAATGTAGATACATTAGTATTGTACAAGATTTATATCAGACATTGCTTTTCTACTTCACAGTAAGGAAAAATCTTTTCAAAAGACAAGTTCACGTTTGTATGACATCATCATCATCATCATCATCAACATCATCATCAGCCTATACTAGTCCACTGCTGGACATAGACCTCTCCAAGTGCATATTATGTATGACATAATATTATGCAATGTGTTCTAACGTGATTTATCATTGCAGCTGCATTACTAATCCGCACTGGGCCCGCGCGTGGTGGTTTATGGCTCCAGCAGTGGCGACATAAAAATGAGCTGATGATGATTTTTAAAATTTTAAAAATATTTATTTATTTTTAATTAAACTTAGACATACTATATATTTAAAGAAACTTAAAAAAAATCAATTATTTATTTTTCTTTCTAAAAAAGTATATTCATTATATATTCATATTTATCCTCATAAAAAAAATTAAAAAAAAATCAGTAAAATGTAATCCAATCTGCCGACTATCGGCATTTTGCGCTTTAGAGGAACAGCACTTAGATTAAGACTGATAAGAGTTTATTTTTTGTATTTAACTCATTGATATACTATCACCAGACAACCAGGTTAAACTGACGTATGTTTAGTCTGTTGCCGTTAGTAAATAGGTAAACAAATGATTTGTTCTGGAAACTTTACAAGTAACAAATTCAAAACACAAATATCATTCAGAGTCTGCAGCGTTGATTGACAGCCGGGTATCGTATTGTACACTTTTCGACGACCAAAGATTGTTATCGAGTTCGGGTCCGTGGGAGGTAAATAGAAAAGCAATCTTTACAAATGCTAAAATGGGAATTCGGTTCGGGGAAATTGTTTTTTGCGTTTGTTAAGTACGGTATTGTTGACGGTATAGGGGTAAGCAATATGGAAATAACGAACCAATTTGGAGCTGAGCTTTTCAGCTTTCCGTTAGCGAAATTGGATGAATGTATCTACACTAATTATATTTGATTATGTTTTCACATATTTAGATAGATCATCGACATATTTTGACGACCTCCTTGGTTGGTTGGTTTGTACACCAGTTTTCATGGTGTCGTCATCTCTGAGGTTCCCGGGTTCGATCCCCGGTCGGGTCAATTTAGAAATTATTGTTTTTTTTAAATTGTCTCATGTCTGGGTGTTTTCTATGTATATTATGTATGTATTTAAGTATTTTAAGTATGTTTATCCGTTGTCTAGTAACCATTTAACGAGTTTCATAACGAAGCTTCTTTTGGGCTAGATAATTGGTGTGAGTAGTGTAGGAAAGTTTAGTTTAGTTTATTTTGTAAAATATATTAATGCTTTCTCGTTGCTCATTACTTTGACTTTGGCTTTGACTTCATGAAACTCAGTGACAAGCTTATAAGCTTTCTGCGGACTATCTATGCTATTAATAAAGAGATGCTTAAACTTTGTGGTTTTGTTTGTTTGTTTGTTAGCAGAGGCTAAGCTCTGGAATAACTGGTTCAATTCTTAAAAATGTTTCACTGTTAAAATGTTACATTTCTTGCAGGTAACATACATCTTAATTTGATTAAAAAAACGTTTCCTTTCAAAGTTTCAAATCCATGTGAGCGAAGACGCGGGAAAAGTGCTAGTTCTTAATGTGTTATTAGCACATTAATAACCATTGTTATTGTAAAAAAATTTGGATGGTTCGCCAAAAATTTGTTCTTTTTTTCGATAAAAGATTTTTTGTTTGTTTTTTTAGTTTTTTCAAACAAAATTATAAGTAGAAATTTAGAGTGACATGCAAAACCCGACAGGTTGTGAACAACGGCGTGACACTGGATCGTTGCCATGTTCCAAGAAGTAGCTTGCGTGCTGAATCGACAGATCTATCTGAATAAACAGAATTTACCAGGTTAAAAAAGGGTCTCTTGTCTCTAGGAAAGCATTTAATATGTATAAAAAAGGTACGAATATATATGCAATACTAGCTGTCCCGGCAGACCTTGTTCTGCCTTATTTCTCTAAAACAAAGTTACTTGATTTTTGACGTCAAATGTTAACCAGAGTGGTTTGTATGGGAAAAGAAAATTGTTGTTTTTACTATTTTCCTCGTATTTTTTACGTTTTTTCCCTCCTTATGAACCTTCCTCAGACTTCATCAAACACAACAAAAAAGAAATCGGTTCAGCCGTTCTCGAATTTTGCGATTAACAACACATTTAGCGATTCATTTTTATTTATATACTCGTAGATTACGCAACAGTCGATAATCAAGCCAGTACACCAATATTGATAAAACAAAAGGTTTACTACTACTTTTTTAAATAGGGTAGAGGCACCACAAATACATGGACGATTAAAAAGCACTTTTCATATGTAATTTTTTTTAAATTTTGACTTTGTTTTCTGCACCATCAATTTTTGTCACCTAAAAATTACAAAGAGATTTTCGTTTAAATTTTACGAGATGACAGCTAGAAAGCAAAGCAGATCACAGTGATTCAATTGTCGCTAATGTCAAAAATCAGTCGCTGAAAAAAAGTGTCGACGAATGGTTCCTGTCGGACGCTGGTGCCTCTTCACTAATTCAGTTCAGTATTTGATAAAATCAAACTATCAACGGATATGTTAGTTTGTTTCATCGTCATCACTATCATCATCATCATCATCATCATCATCATCATCATCACCATCGTCATCATCATCATCATCATCATCATCATCATCATCATCATCATCATCATCATCATCATCAGCCTACACACGTCCACTGCTGGAAATAGGCCTCTACAAGTACACGCCACCGAGCACGATCCGCGGCTACTCTCATCTAGCTCTTGCCAGCCACCTTGCGAAGATCGTCGCTCCACCTAGTCTGAGGGCGTCCTACACTACGTTTGCCGATACGCTGTCTCCACTCGAAAACTCGTTTACCACAACGGCTGTCGGTTCTGCGACTAATATGACCGGCCCACTGCCACTTCAGCTTGCTGATCCGATGGGTTATGTCGATTACATTCGTTCTCTGTCGGATTACCTCATTCCGAAGTCGATCCTTCAGAGAAACTCCGAGCATAGCCCTTTCCATAGCTCGCCGAGCGACTTTAAAGTGAAACAGTCCTACCGTGAGTGTCCACGTTTCGGCTCCGTATGTCATGAGTCATGACTGATTGAAGTCTTTCGTCTTTAGACTTTGTTTAGTTTTTATTGTTACTTATTTCGAAACTACTACTCGTACTAAAATAGCTAATGTGTTACAATACTGAATGACATATTTTTCCGTCGCAAATTTAGGACCTCATCTGACAAGGTACATGAATAATATGGTAATCCATGAAAGACGCAATCTTGTTATGCAAATACACAAAAAAAGATTTCGCTCATCCTAACGGCCTTAGAAGAAAAAAAACGGAAAATAGCCGCCTACGCCCTGGCTGGTGAAAGCTAAATTGTTTTGATTTAATGAGAGAATTTACCATTTTACGTAATTTACCCCCCGCGACGCTAGAATCCGAGTCTAAGTACTGGCCTTTCAAGGCTACTTCAGGTTTTCCGCTCTCGATATCCGATTTAAACACCCCGAAGAATCTAGAAATGGGGACATGCTCGTTATACCCGTAAGCTCAACTGCCTCTTTAGTCGTGTTAATAGATCATTAGTTTTAGACCCAGTGGTCTCGGGTTCGATTCCCAGTATTGGGTACCTCTATGTTTGTACCTACTTGTTTTGGTTGGTTGTAAAGGTTATTTTAAATCCACCTGGCTGGCTACCACTATAGTTTTTATGTTCGGACAAATATAGTCACAGTATTTGCCTGTACAGAATAGAATAGAATAGAATATATTTATTTTGCGTATGAACAGGGTACATGGGGAGATGTTATAATAATGTTAGGCTCATCCTATTCAGCTAACTATGATAGCATGCAAAATTAAATTGGTAGTATAAGAATTTAAAAACAATAAAATTATAAAATTACAAACAAAGCAAACATGTATTAATATATTTTTTAAACATACCCAAACATTGTGTTATATAATAAAAAAACATAAAATAGCAACCCTTTTTATATTTTTTTTCTTTTTGGAAACAAGGTGAATAGTATTTTACAGACATCAAAAGAAATTAATATGTCGTTAACTTATAAGAAAAATAAAACTAAAATATTTGCTTGCACAGAATATAGTACAGATACAGTTAAAAACTAAAAAAAATCTAGGGTTTGAACAGCCCCAAAGAATTGAGGAAACAAATGCGAGTTGCTGATCTCAAACCCGCATGCATCGAAAACTCCAAAACACACTTTACCCATCTTAGAAGTAGAACAGAAACCCTCCGGGTATCGGTCCAAACTATTTGCTACTAGGCCACCGATGAATTTAGGCTACAAGGTTTAGATAAGTATTTTGTAATTATCATGTACCATTTGAAACTTATTGTCTCGTCAAACATTTCACCGTCACGCCGATTGTGTAAGGCGAGAGAAGTATTCCCCGACTCAAGTTTAGAAAATAAAGCAAGCACTATGACGGCAGCGTAGTCTATCGATCAGTGAACCCGCGGTGGATAAGCTATGCTATACTATGTTCAGGAAAGCAGACCAACTGCCTCTTAGTCCAGCGTTGCAGGATCAATCTGGATTTTATCGATCAGATTTACTAGCGAAAGGGTTGATTGGAGGAGAGTTGGAGATGTGTATGTCCTGTAGTGAATGATGATACGCTGAAGAAAAAGAAATTAAAAGATAGTACCTATCTACAAGTTCGATTACTTATTAATAAACCCAAATCATCATTATCAGCCAGCCGCAATAAAATCGCAATACATTTACAATGAGGAGATCCGCAGAAGAACAAAGGTAACCGACATAACCCGAAGAGTTGCTAAGCTCAAGTGGTAGTGGGCAGGGCACATTGCTCGCAGGACTGATGGCCGATGGGGCGAGATAGTCCTCGAGTGGCAACCGCGTACCGGAAAGCGCAGTGTGGGCAGGCCTCCAACAAGGTGGACCGACGATCTGGTGAAGGTCGCAGGAAGCCGCTGGATGCGAGCAGCACAAAACCGGTCGTTGTGGAGATCGCGGAGGCCTTTGTCCAGCAGTGGACGTCTTTTGGCTGAGTTGATGATGATGACCATTTTACAATACACTAAAATGGCTTATATTAAATCAAAATGGCGGCGAAACGATATGCTAGCTTCTATACAATAAGTTTCGAACCCTAACTTTAAAGTTACCGTGTAAATAGAACCCTAAATATCCTAAGTCTACTAATTATCTTCAATTATTTCTGATTGAATGCTAAATACTGGATTAGACTGACTAATCAAGGGCACATGAATTATTTTTTTGCATAGCATTAATTATTGATGCTCGCAGCTTTGTCTACATTAGAGCCAAGTGAATTTAATTGGGCGTTCAATAAGAATTTGGGTAAGGTAAGTGTAGCTATGCGTAAAATTTGCCGGAATTTAGAAACTGCGATTTGGATCCAACGCCTGATATAAATATAAATTACTGTAGGTTGCATTGTTTAGGTGATTATCTAATTAGTATATAATTTTGTGCTAGAAACTAAATTGGTTTATTTGTTAATTTGGTACAAATAACAAAGGTAGGTAAGTACTATGTATGTTATTAAAATCGGCTGTGGCCTCCCTTTAATAAGTAACGCACTCTATAAGGGTTTGGGAACATCAGGCTAAAATTTTATAAAATAAACGATCCCTATTGATCTGATAATTTTTAAACTTTGATGTTTGTATGCGATTCCAAAATGTATATAACTTTAGAAAACAATATGTAGGTTTAAGGGCTTTTAACAATGTTTTGACTATGTGCTGTAATTTTATTTATCACATAGTATTCATTACTTACCAAACGTTTAGATCAACATCCTCATCCCCTTTCCAAAACACATTAAAAGTTTGATTAATCTAGTTTGTAATGTTTTCTGCCATTCCTCAAGGGGTTTAAACTGGGGTGGACTGGCCACACGAGCCTTTTGGCATTTTATGTGTCGTCAATAAAAATCATAACACTTCTTTGATTAGGGTATACCCACAGGTTTCGGCAACTCTATTTTATATAAGTAGGTACCTTTATTCAAAGTAAAATAATACTTATTTTTTTAACAGGTTCCAGATTACTGATTAATTGTAGAATAGAAACTCAGCAGTACACAGCATACTGTAGGCAGTTACATTTTATTTGTTATTTATTCAAAAACAAACGGTCATAATACTTTTACGAACATTCATTGAACAAATGACTGTAAACAGACCTATAGTTCCCTTTTAATATTTAAAGTGTCTAATAAAAAACACAAAATAAAAAGTTACTGATTTTTATACATTTCCTTTTCTTTAAAATATATACGAATATTATAGTTTTTTTATAAGAATAAAATATAAATCAGTTATATATAATATAGCCGTTGGTCCCGGCTGCATTAGTAGTCGTTAACCAAACCAAACCAACCCGCACTGGGCCCGCGTGATAGTTTATGGCCCGTTCTTCAGGGCTGGCTCGTGCCCCAGCAGTGGGGACATAAAATAGCAGATGATGATGATGTTGTTGATGATGATGATGATGATGATGATAATGATATATATATAGTATAATATATCGTCGCTTAAAACGGAAACCGCCAAAGCGCCAAAACACAACCCATGGGAAATTAAATCCAAAATTTTAAAAATAAATATAAAATTATACTATCTGCCTTTACATGATACGTGTACAATGATAACATAATTGTAGCTTTGCATCGCGTTGCTGCCACTATACACATTCTTATCAACAAAGAAAGGCCATTTCTCAGCGCGATCGGCGAGGTCGCGGCATTTGCAACCGACCTTGCGGTGGTTTCAGGAGAGCGTCTTTCATAAGCACCCACAGCACAGATGGAGCCTTATGCGGAAGGCTTAAAGTCTAGATTGTTCGATGAGTAAACCAAGCCATCCGTGCAAAATGCTCTTGCTAAAATTCGACCTTCGCGTTCTCGTTTCTCAGGCGGCGATCACTTCCTTTTGCTCATATTAGCGCATCAACTTACGAACGCTTGTTTAGTTTTAACCGCCTCTCTGGGCTAGTGGTTAAGACCAACAGTGTCAGACCCATGGGACCCGGGTTCGACTTCAAGGAGGGGTACAAGCTAGTGTACTCGGTTTAGTTGATGATTTTTGTAGGGATCACAAAAACACAAATGTTGAAAAATTTCCACGAGCAGGATTTGATCGTGGAAATTTTTTCAACAAATGTGTTTTGTTATTTATTCGCAACAAAAATTTGCGTTAAAAATTATATAAACAAAACAATAACATTTTGTAGGGATCGTTAGTCCGCCTGGGTAGCTTCTACCATCTTGTATAGTAAAATGTCGTCATAACATCAACGTTGACAGCATTGTTGTTCTGGCAGCTTCGGATAAGATAGCCAGTGCCTCAGTAGTTAAGGATTCCGGGTGAAGTGCGCTTCCACCTTCGTAATCATCACTTAAGAGCGTTAACGCCGCACACTAGCGCCGCCAATGAAAAAAAAACATATCTAGTAATTACAGATAGAAAATCAAAATATGCTCAACAAACTATCTGAATGAAGTAATTTAGCATTTTTACGTCACCTAATAAACACCTCACATTTTATGGTTTAGTTAAATATGGCGTTATAGTTAAAAGTGGCCGTAACGTCTTATTTAACTAAACCATAACATGTGAGGTGTTCACTAAGTGACGTAAAAATGCTAAATTACTTCATTCAAATAGTTTGTTCAGCATAATTTGATTTTCTATCTCTAATTACTCGACATGTTTTGTTTTTCATTAGTGGCGCTAGTGTGCGGCGTAAACGCTCTTAACATCAGACAAGATGAAGAGTAAGTGGTTACCAGTAAGGAATATTAAAAAAGAAACAATTCGACTACAAAGGAGTATGCATGTCATGCACCCTATTGTCATCGAAATGAAAATTAAACATTGTCAAAAGTGCAAACCTTTTTCAGGTCCTTTCCTGACTTATAACTGAAACACTTAATGCTTCGTAGTTTTAAAGAAACTCTCAAACCATCGGAAATAAGTTGTTAAAGTCTTAAACACGTCGATTATGGTAAAATATGCGTTCATAATGAAGTTGTAAAAAAAACAACGCGTGCGCAATTACCGCTTAAACGTTTGAAAATAGTTAGTTGAACTTTGCACTGTATTTCTTTTCTAGCAAAATTTATAATTAACCAAACGTATTCGTATTGAGGGAAGGATGAACTTATTTTAAGCAATTTCAAAATATAATGGGCTGTCTAATTATCCTGTTTCACCAAAGAAAAATACATAAACAACTTACAGGCTGTAAGATGTTACTATGTCGATTGGCTTGATAGAATTTGCTACTGATTTTTAACTGAAATAAAATATCACCGATGTGTATTATTTCAATAATGTTTATTAATAAGAGTACCAAGTTAACTTCCAGAAACGAAGCTCAGTTGGTAAGAAATTACCTCACGTTAGGTAGTTATTGAAAGAATAATCTCATTATCATCATC
This sequence comes from Eudonia lacustrata, assembly GCA_947562085.1. Taxonomy (NCBI): domain Eukaryota; kingdom Metazoa; phylum Arthropoda; class Insecta; order Lepidoptera; family Crambidae; genus Eudonia; species Eudonia lacustrata. The sequence continues at coordinate 2,191,753 of OX387315.1, read as the reverse complement.
AGCTTATATACATGGCCTTCTCACGCGAACAATATCAAATAAAGTCATCTGGACATAAAATAACATATTACGCAATCCCAAACGGATCAAAACAAAACAAAAAATTTAGTATGTCTTCTCGTGACCTTAGAATTGCTGCGCAAACATCTTTTCCATTACGCCTAGTTTTCCACCCGAGGGAGCGCCGACGCGTGACGATGGGCTGCCGACACGGGCCCGGAACCACTGCGCACGTTTGACGGGCGACAAACGACAATGCGGATCTAATTACTGCCCACACTGCCTACGAGCTCTATTTTTTGTGTTATTATTTGTGATGGAAAGTGTCCTTCTACGATAGGGCATTTTCCAATAGTTTGAAGCTAAGTAGAAGGGAGAAAAGAAATATCCTTGCTGAATTTCTTGCCAGTTCTTCTCAGTAGCCCCTCCCCCCCCCCCCCCCCCTCCAGATTAGACTTATGAACCGATAGCGTAATGACGTTCCTAAGAGCTATTTGTAGCCTAAACTGAATAAATGATTTAGAATTTTTAGAATTTTATTTGACATTTTATCGTTTAGGTATGCATTCAAACTTTAAAGTTCCAATTTAAACCAATAAGTCTTAGACTATGACTGTCCCACTGCTAGGCAAAGACCTCCACCATTGAGATCAAGTCATCACTACAATTGATGGATAATGGCTTAATCACCACGCTTGCCAAATGCGGGTTGGTGATCACAAACCCGGGCTATGCATTGAAAATAATCCGAAAAATACTTTGCCCAACCTGGGAATTGAACCTGGGACCTTCTGGTATCGGGCCGAGCACTGTGCCACTTAGCCGTGAACGTGAATTTATATCGCATTGAAACAGCGTCCCATGTGACAAATGAGGTAAGCTTACGTTGTAGTACAGATCAGTCGAAAGGCGGTAACGAATAATTAACGCGAGATTAATTATAAAAAAAGTTTCCATTTACCAAACTGTAGGTATCTCCATAAACATTTAAATAACAAGAATAATAAATTGTCAGTGTCAATTAAAAGTTACTACTTTAAACTTGACAACATAATCATTTGCGGTGCCAGATGACCAGGTAACGTCATTAGGTATTATGTAATGGTCAATTGACATTTGGGCAGTAAATGTTAACTGCTTTGGGCAGTTTGTTGATTTTAATATCCATAGGGCATTTATTATGTCATGATAGGCATACAATGTACTAGTAGGTATACTTACTTCGCTTGCGTGAATAAAATACCTGTATCGAGTGAAACCGATAAAATGTTAATTTATCGTTTCTCAATAGATGTCAATGCTGTAAGGAAATTTTTTTGTGAAACCATTTTATAGGCTTCAAAGTTCCTGAGATTTTGTAATTAGTAGCCAGAAGGAAAATAAATGAAGAGGAAGAAAGCCTCCTTAGTTTTTTGCCAGCCCTTCTCGGTTGAAGGTTCTCCCAAATCCGAACTGGTTGTAGATTTTGGTGTTTAATTAAACTAAATTTTAGATTATTATAGAACTTAATATAGTTGTGCGTCAATAAGTGTCTGTAAAGCGTATTAAAGAAAGGTTTGACTCTGAATATAGCGAGTACAATACGTTACTCCGCTAAGAAGCGTGTTCAGGAAACCTGAGAGCTGTATGTCCTGGCTTAGTTGCTACTTCTTCATTTTAAACAAAAACAATACAAAAACGTAATGGCACATGTGATTTCAAATAATTTATTTTTAAAACTGAAACGTAAAACCTTTATGCTAATGGTTAAAATATGAACTCCACATTTGCGGCTGACTAGACTCGAATAGGCAGTATTTTCGGGCCCGCATTCAAAAGTTTATCGCCGCGTGTCGTCGTCGGGGTGATACGTGATCCGAAAACAAAACACTAACGGGCCATACATTAACATTTTCAAGCAATACGAACCTAGAAGCCTATCTGGGGTCTAAGGGAAAATAATGATATGGAATTGAGATGTATTACTCAATGAAGTCTTTGAACTATTTTGATGGAAATCGGTGTAATTGTTAAGGTTCAGTAGACAGAGCAACTTTAGTTGCAGAAACTATTAACTTAGATATAGAAACTTTCAACTTTTTTTCGTTAAATGTTGCCAGTGCAGCAACAACAAGACCCAGGCCGTGATTCAAAATAAACTTTTCAAATCCTTGGTCAACAGTAAGTGTTTGCCAGTTGAGGAAACCAGCAAACTTGACACAACTAGTAAGGCAGTTTGAAACTGATTCTATCATCGAGTGCAGCAACTAAAATCTCTTATCGATTCTCGGAACTCTCTACTGATAAAGTTGCTATGTCTGCGCAGTTCCTTTAGGTTAATGGAAACAGATATATGTTGTGAATTGCCTGTTGCCCTACCTGCGGAGTGTCTTACTTTAACAGAAACTTAGAAAGGCAATGGAATGTAGAGAATTAGGTTTGGATGAGAGGAAAGTTAACATTAATACTTATATGTACAGAAAAGCGGAATACTAAATACTGGTCCATAAAAATTAAAACGAAATGGCGACTAACTGATAACATAATCTCAGAAAGCCAACAAACTTGTTAGGTAGTGTTGAGGACGCCGAGTTTAGCTAGTTAGAACCTATGTAGAATAAGAATAGTTGATTATTTTGTTATTATTTTGTATGTAAAACTTAATGTAGGAATAAGTACATGTAAAGCGATAAGTATGATTTGTTAAAGTTAGGTTTGATCTTGTCAAAACACGTCTAAACATGAATTAGCCAATCACGTTAAAGTACACTTATTTGTTTGTCTAGTTAGTATGGGATTTTGTAACGGTCGCAAAATCAACTGTGTCAACGCGTCGCTAGTTGCCATACGTCCAAAACGGACATAAGTAGCGCAGTTTTGTATGAAAATCATGTTCAACGTTCAGTATTCAATTGTAACCTGGGAAATAAAGAAGATACTAAATACATCGAAGAGGAGTTTAATTCAACAAAAAAATACAGTCCACCACATTATGGTCCTTCGATAAGCCGGATTACACATTATGGTCCATCGAGAAGCCGGATTTCAAGAAATATTTTGAAGAAAGAAAATATTCAAAAGAAAATATTCAAGCCTTCGTCGTCTACGGTACTGAATATTTTATCAACGTTTGGAGCTGCTATCAAGACGTCTAGCTACAATCTTCGTTGCCATTAGCCGATCGCAATGGTTGTCACAAGAAGTCAAGGTGATATAGCGGAGCTGGAAGAGCAAAGGCGTCAAGAGATGCAACGCGTTGAAATTGAGCGAATACGGCGACTCTCACTGGAAGCACCTACTTCACCTGCGTCGAGACATGTAGACCAGGGGCAAAGCAAGGCGAATCCAGGGGGCACCATGGTTCATAAGGCTGGTCCCAGTATGGAAGAAAAGGAACGGCGTCGCGTCCCGTCACCGACGCGTTCTGTGCGCTCGCATCGATCTACGGCGAGCGCTACTGCGAGAATACGACTGGCGGAATTAGAAGCCGCTGAGAAGCTAGCGTCTATAAGAAGAAAAGAATTGGAACTGGAAGCCGATTTAATAAAGAAGAGGTTTGCCGCCGAAGTGTCGGCCATTCAAGAGGATGACGATAGCGTCCACGATGAACCGGTTCGACGCGTCTCAAAGGAGGAAGAGCGCCAGCGAGTTGATGAATGGCTACAAGTACAAGGCAACCAAAAAGAAGATGTTCGACAACTACGCTTCGAAACGCCTAGAGAAACAACGTCACATACCCCATCACGAACAAGGAGCGGAATCGATCGACTGGCAGAAACTTTAGAGAAGATGGTGCGGCCTAGAACACGAAGTATGGACCTACCTATTTTCTCCGGGGCTATCAACGAGTGGCTACCATTCAAAGCGGCGATGCAAGACAGCACAAGAATGTACAACATATCCGACGCTGAGAACGTACAACGGTTGAGAAGCTGCCTTAAGGGAGAAGCTAGAGACGTCGTGTCAGCACTGCTACATACGGCCACCAATCCGAACGTCATTATGAGAACATTAGAACAATGCTTCGGACGACCTGAAGTTATCATCGATCGAGCCATGGAAGAGTTAAGGAAGACGCCGAAACCATCATCATCAGCCACTGACCTCAATCAGTTCGCCGTGCGGTTACAAAACACCATCTGCGTATTGAAGACAATCGATCGTCGGGGGTACCTCTACAATCCTCTACTGGCAAGAGAGGTGCTGGATAAGCTGAGCCCGCACATCAGATCACGTTGGTGTGACTACGCTTACGAAAATGAAGGGACGGCGGAACCAGAGATCGTGATGCTTTCGCGATTCTTAATGCAAGAGGCGGACCGAGCGTTGCGATACACATACGCTCCTCCATCAACGAATGCAACGAACACAAGAAGAGAAGTTCGACCTGCTGCAGCAATTGCGATGCCAAGGAAGAAGGCTAACAACGTGTACAACGTGCAAGAAGTGCAAGATTCGTGCCTGAGCTGCGGTCAAGCGCACATACTACATCAATGCCCGAAGTATAAAGAAATGACGACTGAACAGCGATGGGACTTTTTAAAAGAAAAGCAAGTATGTTTCAAGTGCGCTCATCACAAGCACCGGCGGAGCAGCTGTCGCGCCAAGCCATGCGGCGTGAGACAATGCAAACGTCCACACCATTCGTCGCTTCATTATGAAAAAGAAGAGAAGCCCGCAACCGCAACACAAGAACAAGCAGCAACGAGCAACGAGGCCGTGTTGTCGGTAGCTACCACCAAAGCTGCCGGACCACGTGCCGTTCTTCTGAAGATGTGCCCTGTTGTCATCGGTGGACCACGGGGGGAGGTGAACACTTTCGCGCTGCTGGATGAAGGGGCTACAATCACTCTAATCGACGAGGATCTGGCCAAACAAGTCGGTGCGGAAGGACCTGCACATCCGCTACATCTCCATGGCGTCAATATGAGGCAAATACAGAACAACAGCAAGCTCGTCACCGTGCAAGTTCGCGGCAAGCAGGAAGATCACGCATACCAATTGAAAGCGAGAACAATGAAGAATTTAAAGTTGCATCAACAATCAATTCCAGAAGAATTATTGCAACATAAGCACCTTCAAGATCTGAAGCAAGAAGAAATATGTTACGAGAGAGCGCGTCCAGGCCTTTTGGTGGGAACCGATCACTGGGAAAGTATTGTCTCCAGGGAACTGAGAATCGGTGGCCCCAACGAACCGGCTGCCTCAAAGACGCAACTCGGCTGGGTGGTGCACGGAACCGTACCACGCAACATGATTATGAAGAATGAGAACGTGCTTCATCTCTACGAGCCCGATCGGCACAGCGATACAAGAGAGCGGCACGACAAGCAGCTTCATGACCTAGTGGAGTTTCACTTCAAGATAGAAGCGCTGGGCGTCGCACGGGAACCACGAATCAGTGAGGCCGACCAGCGCGCAATGAAGATAGTACAGAACACAATTAAGAAAATTGATGACGGCTACGAAGTTGGCTTACCATGGCGACAAGACAAGGTCACCACGCCACCAAGCTACCACGCGGCACTACGAAGATTACAGAACATTGAGAAGAAAATGGACGCCTCGCCAGAATTCGCTGTCGAATACACTGCCCAGATAGAAAATCTTCTTAAGAAGGGGTACGCGGAGCCATGCGACGGATCGGAGATGAACAGCGCCCACTGCTGGTTTCTGCCACACTTCGCTGTACACAACCCTAACAAGCCAGGCAAGCAACGGCTAGTGTTCGACGCAGCGGCACGATGTAACGGCGTGAGCCTCAATGACCTGCTGCTGGAAGGCCCTGATCTGCTGCTATCGCTGCCCGGAATACTATTTCACTTCCGGGAGAAAGCCATCGCCGTCACAGCAGATATTCAAGAAATGTTCCTACGGGTCAAGATACGTGTTGAAGATCAACCGGCCCAACAGTTCTTATGGCGAGGGGGAGATCGCACAAGTCCACCTCGACATTACAAGATGACCAGTATGATATTCGGCGCAGCAAGCTCTCCATTTATGGCGCACTTCGTTCGCAACCACAACGCAGAGCTACACGCCGAAGAGTATCCACGGGCATTAGAAGCAATAACGAAAAATCACTACATGGACGATTTCGTTGCCAGCTATGAAACAAAGCAAGAAGCTCGGGCTGCAATAAATGAAACAAGGAAGGTTCATGCAGCGGCGGGATTCACTTTGAGACAATGGAGCGCAAGTGACACAGAAGCATTGCGCGACGTGCCCACGGAGCTATACGCCACCTCACCTATGCGACTGGGGGGAGATCAGCAAGAAAGTAAGATCCTCGGTCTGATGTGGAACGCTGAAAAAGACGAACTGGGATTCAACACTTCAATGAACAGAGTTCCAGTAGAAGTTCGAAGTCGGCAGCGTGCACCAACGAAGAGAGAAGCTCTCAGCGCGGTCATGTCTATATACGATCCGCTGGGCCTACTGAGTCACTTCACCATCAGAGCGAAGATAATTTTGCAAAGTCTATGGCGACTGAAGACATCGTGGGACGAACCTGTACCGGCAGAAGCACAAGAGCTATTCACGGCGTGGTTATCGCAGCTTGAAGAAATTGCAAGCCTGCGAATTCCAAGATGCTACTCGCCGGGAACCTACGAACAAATGGAGCTACACGTACTATGCGACGCGAGCGAACAAGCCTACGCAACCGTGGCTTATTGGAGAATCATCTACAGCAACGGCGACGTTAAAGTCGTGCTAGTGGCCGCCAAAGCTAAAGTGGCGCCACAACGCACACAAACAATACCACAGTTGGAGCTACAAGCAGCAATCATTGGAGCGCGACTTGCTGATCAAATCAAGAAGGAACACAGAAGTACAATATCAAGAACCGTGTACTGGACTGACTCCACTACGGTAGTTCATTGGGTGCGCAACGACGCTCGACGCTACACACCATTCGTGGCGCATCGACTCGGCGAACTGGCGGAACTCACCCATAAAGAAGAATGGCGATGGCTACCAACAACAGAGAACGTAGCGGACGACGCCACGAGAATGACCAGCGATCGTATAAGTACGAGCGATCGATGGTTTCAGGGACCTCGCTTCCTATATCAACGTGAAGACGAATGGCCCCTCGAACGCATAGACGACAACCAAGATGAAGAGCAAGAAGTTCTACACACGACAGAAGTGGAACCAAGACGGGATAGCTGGATACCGGACCCGACTCGCTTCTCTAAATATGAAACGTTAGTACGAGCGGCTGCGCGAGTGTTGGCATTTATTGACATATGTCGGCACAGGGCCACCGGATTGGAATACCGGCATATAGAACGAGCGGAACAAAAGCTCATCAAGCAAGCACAAGAAGATAGCTTCCCTAATGAGATGAAGAAAATGAAGACTGCTCAACCAATCACTAGAGGAAGTCGCCTCTTTCAGCTCGACCCGGTGTTAGAAGATGGCATCTTAAGAGTACGCGGCCGCATTCAAGCTGCTACTACGCCCGACAACATGAAGAGGCCAATCATTATGGACGGACGGCACCGCATCACAAGACTGATCGTTCTGAAAGAACACTGCTGCGCGGGTCACGCAAACAGAGAACGCGTAACTAACGACCTGCGACAACGCTACTGGATAATACATTTGAGACCCACAGTACGCGCTATAGAAAAGGAATGCGCACTCTGTCGGGTACGAAAAGCAAGACCGAGAGCACCGGCCACTGGAGATTTGCCGCGCGCCCGCCTTGACCCTTTCCATCGCCCGTTCACTAACTGCGGGGTGGATTACTTTGGGCCAATGATGGTGAAGATCGGACGCCGGCGAGAGAAAAGATGGGGCGCACTGTTTACGTGCCTCACGTCACGCGCCGTGCACATCGAGCTCGTCTCATCACTCACCACAGATTCTGCAGTGATGGCACTACGACGGATGGCGGCAAGAAGAGGATGGCCAAAGCTTATGTACTCCGACAACGCTACGAACTTTCGCGGAGCCGATCAAGAGCTACGAGCAGCATACACCGAGTGGGCACCCATATTGAAAGAAGAGGGGTACCTACATCGTATGGAGTGGCGTTACATAGCGCCCGGAGCGCCAAATCAAGGCGGCGCCTGGGAGAGGTTGGTGCGATCAGTAAAAGTCGCACTCACCGCTACGCTGCGAGAAAAGGCACCCGCCGAAGAGGTTCTGAGAACGCTATTGACCGAAGCCGAGTTCTCTATCAACGCCCGACCGCTGACCCACGTTAGTGTGAGTGCCCACGATCCAGAGGCGCTCACCCCCAACCTTTTTCTGTTGGGATCATCAAATGGACTGCCTACGACGGGACCCTGTGACGAAGCGGACCGAAGACTATGGAGAGCCAGCCAAGCGTTAGCCGACCACTTCTGGCGACGCTGGCTACGCGAGTATCTGCCCACACTGATACCGCGAGGCGAGCCACGAGACAACGGACGGCGACCCATACAAGTTGGAGACGTCGTAATAGTGGCCGATAACACGCTACCACGAAACGTATGGCCTATGGGCATCGTAGAAGGCACCTACCCAGGACCAGACGGCGGCATCCGGATAGCAGATGTGAAGACAAAGACAGGAGTCTTCAAGAGGCCAGTCAGCAAACTCGTCGTGCTCCCGGTAGAAGAGGCTTCGCGAGCTGCGCCGGGGGGAGGATGTTGAGGACGCCGAGTTTAGCTAGTTAGAACCTATGTAGAATAAGAATAGTTGATTATTTTGTTATTATTTTGTATGTAAAACTTAATGTAGGAATAAGTACATGTAAAGCGATAAGTATGATTTGTTAAAGTTAGGTTTGATCTTGTCAAAACACATCTAAACATGAATTAGCCAATCACGTTAAAGTACACTTATTTGTTTGTCTAGTTAGTATGGGATTTTGTAACGGTCGCAAAATCAACTGTGTCAACGCGTCGCTAGTTGCCATACGTCCAAAACGGACATAAGTAGCGCAGTTTTGTATGAAAATCATGTTCAACGTTCAGTATTCAATTGTAACCTGGGAAATAAAGAAGATACTAAATACATCGAAGAGGAGTTTAATTCAACAAAAAAATACAGTCCACCACAGGTAGGTTTATCTTAACATTTAGAAAAGATTAATAAAAAAACTCAGAATCAAGACAAGCGGGGGTGCTCACGCGATCGAAGTACGAGTAATATGAATTAGTCAATATTATAATTATCGTTATTTATGGTACCATTAAGAGATAACGAATAGAAATTATTTTAATTTGTTAAAATGCATTAACATTGCAGAACGAAAGCACGAAAATATCATCATCAGCTCATTTTATGTCCCCACTGCTGGGGCACGAGCCTTCCCTATGGATGGATAGGGAGAACGGACCATAAACCACCACGCGGGCCCAGTGCGGATTGGTGGTTGTTAACGACTGCTAATGCAGCCGGGACCAACGGCTTTACGTGCCTTCCGAAGCACGGAGGAGCTCGAGATGATAAAGTATTGGTCACCCATCCGATGACCGGCCTTTGCGAAAGTTGCTTAACCTCAGCACTCGCAGACCTGGCGCGTTAACCACTGCGCCATCGAGCTCCTCAACAAAAATATAACATCGCCGAAGTATGATAAACGGCATTTAATAATGTTTCAAAATGTAATGACCAAAAAATCGTTAAGTTAGCCAAATCAAGATTTAAATCACGTTCCGATGGGGGTCAGATAGCGGTGGGTGGTCTAGGTTTTAGATATTGCTACAGATAAAGCAAGGATACTGTCTCATCGCAATCGACATTACCAAACGCCTAAATTAATTCTAAATACACAATAACACTTCACACCTAATAGGGACCTCCATCACGAATTGACTAATTGTGATGCTGAATTGACTAACTCCAATTTGGTCGTCGTGAATTGCGAAATTGCGGTTATGCAAGCTATGATATTCAATTGACTTTCACTGTTCAAATTTTCTTGTCGGTAGTGAATTTGTGTCAATCAATCAACATCTTTCGCCTATAAACGAACCACACGTGGTTTCAGGGCCTCCAATTCAACGTAGTACAATAATAGACATGCTGGGAATCGAACCAGAGACCTCTGGGACAACTGAGGCGATTCACAGTTTTTTTGTTACTTGTAAGATTTTTACCTTCATAAGGTCGAAAGGGGAAGCGCTTTTTACCCGGAATCCTCAACTACTGAGCGCTGGCTATCTTATCTCTAGCTACCGGAACACAACAACATGATTGTACGAATGAGACGTTATTTCTGTATTGTTCAAATGTAAAGTCTAATTTAAATGCATGAATGCTCACGAGGTAATTTAATTTTCTTTTTAAAATAAATAATCACATTTAAGTGTGATTCTGTATTCCTATGATAATAAAGTTTATTTATACGTAGAGGTCAACACGAAACAATCATAATATAGGACAAATAAATGACGTATCTAAATAGTACTACTGGTCGCCTAGTGATTGTAATTTTATTAAGGCTGCATGGCTTAGGATACAATAGCATTAAAAAATAAAAAAGATAGAATGTGAGTTTGGATTGGCATTGACAGATTTCGGCCGCTCCTCTTCCATTTTTAAAATTTTTGAAAAGAGTATATATTCGTGTGTGTCAAATACATGGTAGTGTGTGTAATGTTTGTTTTATTGATTTAATGTATTTTTAAGCATAATTTAAAAAATCATATTAACATTCGGTACTCTTTCTGCGGCGCTCGAGCTGTTCCGAGATCCGTGTCCGTGGGAGAGTCTATGTTTGCATTGCTCTAATGCGGTATTTATGAAGCCATACCTTCTGCAGTCTCATTATTTGTGACGAAAGCATTATAACTTAACATGGACGGAGATGATGAGGGTATCATACGCACCGTATTTGGTTTGAGCACTATTCGGTTGTTTTTTATTTTTTTTGTTTTGTGACCACATCCTGCCTGATGGTAAGCAGCCGATGTAGTCCAAGATAATGAGAGCGCTCCTCACCATGGAACAAGCATGGTAACATGACTGCCTGCATAAATGCCGTTCCACGCCCCGCTTAAATGACCCGGGACTACAGGAACTGGGAAACACATGCGCCGGCAAAGAATTCCAAAGCCGAATGGTCTTACAGAGGAACGACTTGCCAAATGTTTTGGTACAATTGGTATAATAGATCAATTTGCAGGACAGCCGCTTGACTTCTATAAGCCCTATTGGACTCGAGTTTAATACCTACTACTGTCAAGTATTGGTTTATTAATGAACACACGATCGCTAGGGCAGTCTTTTTCAGTCTTGACTTACGCCCGTTCCCTATATTCTATCTGTCTATTGTTTTGCTTACTGGAGTCAGAAATTTGACATAATTCGTATGGAGTTTATGTTAAATTTGTATCTATAGTAGGCAAAACAACAGATAGATAGGTTATTGGGTACGGGCATTAGCGTTCCTGTGGCGATAGCCAAAGTAACATTAAGAAAACGATAGCGAAGTTCGAAAAGAATAAAATGTATGGTATTGACATAAGCCGCGCTAAATCACGTGATCAATCTTACCAAAGTAACATTAAGAAAACGATAGCGAAGTTCGAAAAGAAATAAATGTATGGGATTGACATAAGATTGATCACGTGATTTAGCGCGGCTTATGTCAATACCATACATTTTATTCTTTTCGAACTTCGCTATCGTTTTCTTAATGTTACTTTGGCTAAGCCTACTATACTGTTCAGTTATTTTTGTATATTTCCAAGTAAAAATTTCTCTGACAACATTAGGTTTAATCCTGCTTAACCTTTTCACCGCCCAACTATCCTGCACGCGATGTCCCGCTGTACGCCAACGTATAAATGTATTTTAATAAAGTAGGCACAAAGAAGAACTTCTATAGAAGTTCTGGCGTGGACGGCACGAAAATCTCGAACTTCTATAGAAGTTGTTGGCGGTAAAAAGGTTAAAAGTGGTTTCCATCCAAAAGGAAGACTTGTGCCCCAGCAGTGCGGACATAAAATGAGCTGATGATGATGATGATGATGATTATGATGTAAAGAATTGTTGTGATGTAATTACAATTTGGAAAAGTTTTATAAAAATCTGATTCGAACCCTCACCCTCTAACAATACGGGAAAGGTGCGCTTCCAATTACGCAATCGTGGCTCTGTCCAATTTTTTTTTTTTTACTTACATTAAGACGTTGCATCGCTAAACAATTAATCTAATATGGAGCGTGTGTGCCTCGTACCATAAGAAAAACTATTTTTTTTCTTTCCAATTATAAAACTACAAATAAGTTAAAAAAAATTAACTAGCATATTGAAGTATGTGTTAAGACTAATAATCTACTAAGAAAATTTAGATGCTTAAATTGGTCTGGTTTGCCAGTAAAATGCAAATCTATGTTTTAAAAGAGTTTACTATGATATTTTTTTTCACTGTTATAAAAGTTAACAAATCGTGTTTCTGCAACTAGCAAAATGAAGTCAATTAAATGAAAAATCATGTCATAAAATATCACTTCCACATGTTTTGTATTTGTTGGGAAAAATCAAGATCCCCGCCACGTAAATTAAATATAATCCTTTAGCTTATATATTAAAAGTAGATAGTGTTGATTAATTTCGGCGAGTTGGATTGAGCCACGATAGCATAGTTGGGAGTGCACCTGACCCGGCATGTCATGGGGTGCGGGTTCGAATCCCGCTCGTGGAACTTTTTCAACACTTTGTCTTCTTTCAAATTGTAGTTTTTTCGCAACAATATTTGCGTAAAATTATATGTGTAAATAATCATTACATTAATGGATTAATTTCATATATCGAAACCATCCGTCTATCCATACGGGACTATGGACGGTGATTGAAATCCGGCCTTGTGTACGCAACACCTGCCTACTGTGAAATATCAAGCGATAGCACTTACTGTTGATTAGTCCGTTGCGAGGTGAGTTGACGCTTGCTACATTGTTTACAAATCACATCTTTTTTTCCGGCGTAATACGTGATTTCATGTTTTATAACATTCCTTTTTATATTTATTTTTTTTATTTTGGCACAAAACAGTCATTACATACAATAGTTCTATAATAAGAGTAGTACTGGTAATAGACAAAACAGTGCCGACAATAATATATATTATAGTTGACACAGGGCGCGCGTATTATACTCGTAGGTATGTCCATTGAGACTGAATCTATGAGTAAAAGAACAAAAAAAAAAAGGAATACAAGTCATTTAAAATTAAAAGTAACAGAATTTGAGAAAATTTTAGAGCTCCGAAGAGCAAACAATCATTTTTATTTATTATTATTATTATTATATATTTTTTGTGAGCAAAATATCTTATAATATATTATAATTATAATTACAAATATAGCTTGCCTATTCTTAGCCGATTTTGTAATAACCCTCCTTCTGACGCAGTCTGGTAAAAATATAAGATCGGATGTCGAATGACGCATTCACACTAGGGTTCATCTGTAGTACTAAAGCACTAAGTATTTTGACAACTGTTTTTAACGATGCATTGGAAAAAAACTGTATTAATCTTAAAAACCTGCAGTAGATTGAAAACATCAGGACTATTGATACTGTAAGTTTTCAAACCATTCTCATACGTGTAAAATGAAAGTGGGTTATTCCGTGTATAGTGTTTTACTTGAACGCGTTGTGTTAGAAAAATATTGAAGTTTCTCGTACTTGCAGTAGTTATACATGTTTATACATTTACAATACCTTAGTCGCCACTTACGCCACCCGTGGGCAAATAATAGGGCAGTAATATTCGTTATGATCAACCGATCAAAGTATGTGAGCTCTCAACTCAGTTTTAAAACCTGTTTTATTTGTTGTACTTTTGTAAGCACTTTAGAAATAAATAAAATAAAATAAATAATTATTATTATTAGTAACCGACATAGCCCGAAGAGTTGCTAAGCTCAAGTGGCAGTGGGCAGGGCACATTGCTCGCAGGACTGATGGCCGCGAGTTATTCGTCAACTCGAGACTGTAAAACTGGAGACTGGTCGCGAGTTGGCACCTTCTAGTTTTACCTATTTTTATCGTCGTCAACTCGCGACCACGTGTAAATCTGACGTGTTTATGTACAGTCAGCTACAAAAATACTATACGACCTGAGTGTAGGTCAAATAAAACAAAATAAAGTTTTTGTTATTTGTTATAATATTAATTACAGATAAATCAACAGGACAAAAATATGAAATTACTTATTTATCTAATATCACAAATCAACAATTTAACTAAAGTATAAATCAACATGAAAAATAAAGAATTACTTATTTTCCTAATAACTATCATTAATAGTATCTCAAATCACAATATACAATGACTCAAGATTGAGCTTTTTACTTATAATTATAAATCATCAATGTTTGTAACAGGTGCATTTAAGTTTTTGTTATTTGTTATAATATTAATTACAGATAAATCAACAGGACAAAAATATAAAATTACTTATTTATCTAATATCACAAATCAAAAATTTCATCAACGTCGCAGTTTCATTGTTTAGGTCAGGGGGATGACAGTCCCTAACATTGCTAATTTAACAAGGAAGCTAGGGCCATCTAGTTTTATGCACCCGAAACTTTGTCTTAACTTAGTTTAATCAAATCCCGATAGATGTCGCTACTAAGATGTAAATTTATAATTTCTTAATATTTTAAAAGTTATGAAATAATTGTTTTTCATTAATATTTTTAAACAGAAAACATATGCATATATGAAATTTTAATTGGTTTCATTGAAATTAATTCATATTTTGATAGGGCAACATAGCCTTGATGTAGTCGCCACACTTGTGAAACTAAAAACAAAATGTCACAATATTGTTCGTAACTGTCGCTTGCGTATGCGCTTGTTGTTTTCCCAGTTTTTCCAAATTAGAACCTCCCTTTTAACTGTGTTGTGATGTCTTTATATGTGTTGTGTTTTGTTTTAGGTGCTGTCTACTCAGTAGATTAGAAACTCAATTCACCAAGTTTTAATTCATATCTTCTACCGGCCAATAATTTTTTTACTTCTACCGGCCAATATTCAAAATTATAACGTGTCTCGTTAATCACTCGACATTGGCGGAATTATGTGTGTTGGAAAGACACTCCAGAAGCCATAACACAAGAAAAAAAAAAAACAGTTTTCCAATCAATTTTGTGCCTACAATAAGTGTTTTCTTTGCTGTAGACGTTGAGTTGAGATCCATTCTCCTCCGTCCTAGTGTTGAGTGCACTTTGACTGCGATACGGACGCTATTTAGTTTATATTGTGTTGTTTTTGTTGGACTTTTGTGTTACCAAAATCGACATCATGCCTGGTTATCGTTGTGTTCTTGGATGTGAACAGACTAGTAAGCTCTATAGCTTTGAGTCAAAATGTATTTCGTTTGAGTCAAAAATGTATTTCGTTCCATAAAATGCCAGCCAATTTTGACTCACAGCAACTCTTAAAAATAATAGAGGTTTTAGTATAAAATTGCCTATTTTTTGTTACACACTAAACTTATAAAGCTATAACTTATGATTCAACAAATACTTCAATTGTTTATTATTATATCGAATCATGACCATTATGTTCAATAATGTATGAGATAGAATAATAATGAGAATGTTATTTTTATTTCTTTAATATTGAAAAGAGACTGCTTTTTTTGTAAGCGGATATTACCACTTTCTTCGTTGTAACTTAGCGGAGACTAACTTTTTTTTCTAAATACCTGTGGCATTAGTTAGCCAAGTATTCATAATGTATAGTAACTTTAACAGTCAATAGAAACATTAATGTTCGCGGTTGTTAATAAAATAAGAAAATCTTTGAAAGTATACAAGTGGCAATTTCCTAAAAAAATTGTATACTATACGGCAATTTCATACTTTTAACACCTAATATGTATATTTATGAATAACCTAAAATATTCATCAAACTAATTATATGTATATCCAGTTTCCATATTCAAGAAATCATTAGTTATACGTTAAACAAAAGTTACGCTTAATTAAAAAAAAATGTCTTAGTTCTACAATCACATCCCTTGAATATGGAAACTGATAAACAGATTATGTTTAAAATAGGCTACATTACATTATGTACCAACAGTATGTAAAATTTGTATTACATGTGTAATAAATTCGTAGTAATCATTGTGTTTTTTATTATAACAAAATCCTGCTTTCTGCTTACCAATAATAATGAATTGTTTTGTTCTAGTTAACACTTAAATTGTAACATTGTTATTAATTTGTAATGAAATCAATAAACAATCATTATAAAATAACAATGTTACAATTTAGTGTTTACTAGAACAAAACAGTAAGTACCTACCTACATATTCAAAAGCAGCTATAGCTATATAAAATTAGTTTCGGGTGCAAATATGTAGAGGCGCTGTTTCAAATCGGTTGGTAAAAAAATCCCGCAAGAGGTCTCTCTATTTCCGTAGTATTATTATACTTTATGGTTTAGGTTATAGGCTATGCTCGCCTTTCCGGTCTACTAATTCGAACTCTAAGTATTAAGTATGATAGTCACTACTTAATTGAAACAGTAAATGCGAGGCAAGTTGCAGGTTTTATTAATTTTAAATTCCTACGCGTTTTTATTTGACTGTACTTAACACCTGGTCGCGAGTTGGCGACGACCAAAATAGGTAAAACACGAAGGTGCCAACTCGCGACCAGTCTCCAGTTTTACAGTCTCGAGTTGACGAATAACTCCGCTGGGGCGGGATAGTCCTGGAGTGGCGACCGCGTACCGGAAAGCGCAGTGTGGGCAGGCCTCCAACAAGGTGGACCGACGATCTGGTGAAGGTCGCGGGAAGCCGCTGGATGCAAGCAGCACAAAACCGGTCGTTGTGGAGATCCTTGGGGGAAGCCTTTGTCCAGCAGTGGACGTCTTTTGGCTGAGATGATGATCATGATGATGATTATTATTATAGTGCTACAAATAATATGCTGTTAACACACAATGTATAGTCCTCTTCATCTCTCTAGAAAGCCAATTCGTCGTGATAAAAGTGCTTTTTAGCCTATCGTGGTTGTGGGGTTTAAACCAGGACTGTCCCGCATTCAACACTAGTTACTCCCCATTCGGTTATTTACAGTTTTTATATACTCAAGTGATAAAACTGTATTTACAGAATCGTCAACTTGTGGGTAATATATCTGGTGTTTTTATGTTAATAGGCGTAACTGCTATCTACAATACTACATATAGGCCGTATCTAAGAAGTGTAGGTAGCCAATCGGAATAATGCTAGATGTAAAGGGAGTGTGTTATATACACTTTTTTATATACTTAAGTAATAAAACTGTTAAAGGTATTTAAAGGGTCGGCCACGCGTTAGTGATACCTCTGCTATTGCAAATGTCCATAGGCGTAACCGCTTACCATGAGAAGAGTCGTATGCATGACATTTAAAAGAATAATAGAATATAATAAAATACAATAGTTTAAATTACACACACATAAAGTAAAAATACAGACACGTTAAAATAAAGTAAACAGAAGCCGTAAAAGATTTGGTGACTCTACATGTAAAGGGTGCCATAAACACTTTTTACATGCTGAAGTATTTTCTCTGTTGTTTCAAACGTCCGTAGGCGTACCACTTACTATCAGACGGACCGTATATCTCAATACCATCTTTAAAAAACTAAAAGAGAGTTCTTGGCGGCAAAGTAAACAGTCGTGTCTGCGGTTTTGTTTTATTTTCTTAAATTTTGTAAGTCGAATATGAATGTAAAAAAATAGGGGGACTATTTACCTAACCGTTAAGTGTTCGTGAGTGTGCATGAGTGTTGGCGAATGAAACAAAACATTGCAACGTCACTTTTCTTCTCTCCAGAAGTCCGCGTGAGGTCTTAGTAAAGCCCCACATTTTTACTGAGATCCTCAAAGGGTTGGGGGAGTATATCATTTCTCACTTGTCATTTCTATTATCATTCATCATAATCATCATAGTATTAAAAAAAGAAATATCGTATATAATACACAATATGTAACAAAACCCCTTCCCGATCCGTAAAGGTGTTATTAGGTATCGATTCAGTTCTAATTACGTAATTATTTATAAACTAGCTGACCCGGCGGACTTAGTACCGCTTTGACAGTTTCCATGACAACAAAAGAAACATTTTTTATTGGAAATTAATTTTTTTTTTCACTAATTTCCGTTACTTATTATTTATGTTTCTCACCGTTTAAACCTTCCCTAAACTTCCACAAATATTTCAAAATCAAAATTAGCCAAATCGGTCCAGCCATTCTCGAGTTTTAGCCACTCAAACGAACAGCAATTGATTTTTATATAGTATATAGATGATACTAACACTTATTCTAAATAGCTGTTGCCCGCGACTTCGTCCGCGTGAGCTAAAGGCTGTAGTCTGTACAGTTTATTTTTTATGTAGATATCTATTTAAGCTTATTTGGGTATAATAAAATTATATGCATCGGAAATTTAGAAAATTGACATTGTATTTACCGACATACGTACATCTACTCACTCTTAACGGTTAACGGTGGTCACTTCGAACACCTACTAAAATAAATTAAAGTACGTGAAAACAATGCATTTTATTCATTTCAGACATCAAAGAGCCATTACCTGCTTAAGACCTACACAATCGATATCTAAATAGAAATAGTATAAGTTTATTTTTTTCAAAACAACCGGGTTCGATTTCCGAGCTGAGTACAGGTTTTTTTTAAATGTATGAATGCAGTTTTTCTTCTCATTAAAATCGATGACATGGTTCCTAAGGACAGATCTTCGTATGTCTTATAGTTTCAGACTTTCCCATACTGACAGATTTAAATGAGACACCCTGTATTTTTCGAGTATTTATGTAGCCTATATTATTCTCCGGATTTTTTTTAGCATTTTGGTAAAAACCGGATCAAAATCCGTTCAGTAGTTCTCGAGTTTATCGACTTCAAACAAACAAACAATTTTTTTTAAACTATTCTATCGTGTTCCGTAAGTGATTTTAAGGCAACCTGTGTAATTTTTTTTTTTATATTTTGCAATTACAGATTTTTTTATCCCTACGTTCTTATTATATGTATAGATAATATGTAATAAGTGAAAAAAAATTACCCCGATAAAAAAGTTGTTAAATGACAAAACTTACATGGCAATACTTTAGTCGGCACTCGTTCGGTAGGTAGGACATTTGGCCGCCATTGATGGAAAGTGTGGTCACATTTATAAAATTTGCATAATTTTGGGGTAATTATAGCAATTTTGGTACAAAAACCTTTACGGATCTGACAGTGCTTTTGTTACACACTGTATAACTTGTAACAACATTACTTTGACACTGGCTAAACGTGCTAACCGCACAAAGCCACTAACAAAAGAAAACTAGAAGAAAAAAAGACTAAGAAAACCATACTCCTGTATATTTTCATAATGAGCATCTCTTGCATAATTCTATGTCGCATCGATACACCAACCAACATTGTTGTATGTCAGCGGTGCGGGGTTGTTGACCGGACATGCGGGCTGTAATGGCGTCCCGGGGCGATAGTGAAGCGCTCCGAGCTATCGATAATCGATGGATGGAGTTAGTCTTGATGACGCGATCTGCTTATCAATGGCGGTTGGTAACGACATTAAGCCTTAAAGAAGATTTAACAGGAAAAATATTTTATCTTGTTCCAGCTACGTCGTAGCTAGGAACAAGATAAAATATTTTTTTTCTATGTAACTATATCCTGTTAAATCTTCTTTAAGGCTTAATGTCGTTACCAACCGCTACGATTCTAACCTTTTTTTTTTAAATTACGTCTATTTTATTAAATATATCGTACACATTAGTCGTATACAATGAAAGTGGATAATATTTGGAGAACAAAAGTAAATAAAAATAGTAAACTAAAAGTAAGTTTTTTTAGAACATCGAGATATTCAAAAATAATTTTTCTAGCAGCCCATGGCAAAAGCAGATAGGAGCTCAGGATATTCTAATAAGGTCACCCATCAGGTGGCGTGGCTTTGAGAAACTTGCTGAACTTTCATAATCGCAACTCAAACGCCAAACGTTCTTCATTAAACTCCGCCAATAATACTAAATTAAAAAATACAATGTTCAACAAACACTTAAATAAATATTATTTTACAAACAGCTGAAACCTAAAACGGTTTAATAATAATAAAGCATCCAAAACACCGAGAATAATGAAGCAAAATTTTAATCATCCAACTTCAACCATCTGCCACCTTGTTATTCCAGCTATGTTCATAAATAAAACATTTCGGTATTTGCATGAGAAAGGTGAGATCGCCTTTTAATGTCAAAACTTACAAAGTTCTCACTAACAAAATGGCTGAGCGAATTTCCCTGGAGCTCAGGTGGGGCTTACCATGAGCTTAAAGCAGTGCTGCTGCGGTTGTGAGAACGAAACGAACGAACGAACAAACGAAGCGTGTAGCCTATAACTGCCTCTGTGGTCTAGTGGTTAAGACCGCTGGTTTAGACCTAGAGGTCCCGGGTTCGATTCATGTACATGTTTGTTTACTCGGTTTGTTTGGTGGTAGGGCTTGTTTGCCCGCCTGGTTAGCTACCACCATCTTATCTAAATTTGTCGCCATAACATCAATGTTTGTAGCATTGTTGTGTTCCGGCAGCTAGAGATAAGATAGTGCCTCAGTAGTTGAGGAATCCGGGTAAAGTGCGCTTCCACCTTCGGCCATATCATCACTTAACATCAGGTGAGATGAAGGCCAGTGCTTACCCGTAAGATATAATAAGATATGATATAATAAAAAGCGGTGTAAACACGCATCTCGTTTTCTTTATTTATTTATTTTATTTTAGGAAGACCAACAGCTATTATATATATATAAACATTTAAATAGCTACTAAAATATTTAAATTTGTTATTTTTTTTTCTATTTTCACAATTGATTGTGAGTTTATGGTAGGGCCCTAGGTTAGCGCATTAGATTCAATATTTGCGGCTGTCGGTGCACCGTGCGCAGTGTCGCGGTCTCACAGAAGTGTCCTGCGCTGTGACAGGCACTCCATTAAGTTGATATTGTGGTTAAAGCTTAAGTTAAACTCGCTGTAAATGTGAGAAAACCGGAAAATGATGTATTCGAAGTAATATTTACTTGGTGTGTACCTTTTATGTACTATTGTATATTACTTTAATTGACATGTGACCACATACTTTGAATACGGTTTAAAACGTCTTAGGACAGAAATAAAATTATATGTGAAATTTGTTAATCGCACAGGGATGCAACTTTTGAAGTGATGACATGGCAGCAAAAATAATTCTTACGCTGTTTTAGCAATTGCGTGTGCTTCGTAATTCACATGACTATAATTATGACACTGAAAACGGTATAAAAACAAAAGCATGATTTTTCACTTTCCCGCTAAGTAATAAAACTGCAGACTACTTCCACTAACACATCATACAGTACATAAGGTAATTGCATGATGTGTAGTTATCGCTATCTGTTTAAGATTCATTAATATTATATAATAGCTATAAAGGTAATCGATAGCATCACTATATGGCATCACTACGAAGCCGTTTGATTGAAAAACCTCCCAGCATGTTGCTAAATGATTAGCCGATGAGAGCTTTGACGTCGCATACATACAGTCTTGATACTTAGGTTCTTAATCAAGTTACGTATAGTTGTACCTAGTTAATAAACTATAATTGTTGGTATATCGTCAATGTACCCAGCTAAAGCTTTTAAATAGCCAACGTACTAAGCTCTTAATTTTGCTATTTACAAATCTACAATCGGATGGAGAAAATGTTGTAGTCAGGCCACTGGGAAAATTTACTTAAAAAACTTAAACTTAAACTCTCCTTCGCTCACACCAAATTATCTAGCCCAAGAGAAGCTTCGTTATGAAACTCGATAAATGATTACTAGTCAACGGATAAACATACTTATTTTACATAGAAAACACCCAGACCCGAGACAAGACGTACAGAAGACAGACGTACGGCTGGCTACCAGCCTTACTTGGTTGATATTCCACTTCTGCGCACTAAGCGTTTTGCTTCTACATTTATAATGCGTACAGCCAAAGAGTGGAATTCCCTACTGGCGTCTGTGTTCCCGAGTGCATATAACCCTAAAGTTTTTAAAGCCCAAGTGAATAGGCTATTTCTGGGCAAGCTTGTTCCATCGTCGGCCTCTTCTTAGCCCTAGGGATTAGAATGAGGCCAAGAGCAAGCCCATCTCACAATAAAAAAAAATAAAAACAATAATTTCTAAATTGACCCGACCGGGGATCGAACCCGGGACCTCAGAGGTGGCGACACCATGAAAACCGGTATACAAACCACTCGACCAAGGAGGTCATCAAAAAAAAACTACAACTTGAAAATAAACTAAAAATTAAAACTTAAACACATGGGAGAATGCTCCATTCCTTCGTATCTTAGGTATTGAGAGGTATTTGGTCCTCCGTAAGGCGTTGATACAAGTTATTGTCAACCCAACAACTTGCACATGCCCAGCGTGGTGGGCTATGACTCGATCTCTCTATGTGCTATTGTTTATGTGGGAAGACGTTAGCCCAGCTGTGGTCCTTTATAAGCTGATTATGATGAAGCGCTAATTCTTATTTTGTTTTTAAGTGCTAATACACAAAATTCATCACCAGTTCATTCCCTACCCCCACTGCTGGGACATGAGCCTTCACTATGGAGAACGGGCCTTAAACCACCACGAGGGCCCAATGAAGTGCGGTGGTTGTTAACGACCGCTAATGCAGCCCAACGGCTTTACGTGCCTTTCGAAGCACGATGGAGCTCGATATAAAAAATTTTTGGTCACCCATCCAATGACCGGCCGTTGCAAAAGTTGCTTAACCTTAGCAATAGCAGATTGCGTGCGACAACCAATACAAAATCGAGCTGCTCAAGTGCCAATAAGTGTTTATTAAATTTATATGTTAATATTACAAATGCAATAATCATAACGGAATTAGCTACACAAATTGAAATTACTTACAAAACTAGCTACATTATAATATAACTGCTTCCATAATGAAACTTAGACACATGGACCGTTAAACGGCGGACAATCTCAGTTGGCAACGGACAAAGTTGCAAATTGCGAAGCGCCTCTGGGAGACGGAGCAGTCAAACTCCGAGTTCTCTGTTAGCTTTCCAAAAGTTTTATTTTTTATTTGCTTTTACGTACTAGTCGAGCTAAATTTGTTGATAACTATTCGGTTTATTGCACGTTGATAGTTTGGTATGAAAAGAGCTAAATAGTTACTTAATTTTTTTTAACACTTTGTATCGCAGAAGCTATAGAGTAAAATATTTCCGCTGTAGTTTTCCCACGAATACCATCAGAGCAGCACAAAGAAGTGTATATAACTCAAATATTATGAATTTTACATTATATTTGCTGACATCAATTAATGTTGATATTGGTATAAAAGTCTCTGTGAGTTAGTGTTTCGCTTCTATATATTATAACATTGAAATTATTTACAAAACATAATGTAAGTGTAACAAAATAGCTGAGTATTAAGACATCTTATTTGTCCCTTGACGTCTCAAGGTGTTTGTAAGTTATATTGTTAATGTTTTTTCAAGTTATATAATATGACAGCAAAGTCTTCTTCATACAAAACTAAAATAACTTAACAATTATTTGTTTGTACAAGTGTGTAGCATTTCTTCTTGCCTAAAGTACCGCCAAAACAATAAAAATTGCTGCCTTAGGTATTATGGTAGAATTCAGCAGATTTATTGCAGTAATTTAGCCGTCGATGGCTAGGCGTCGAGAAGCACTAGATCACAATCAACCAACCATTAAAACATGTTTCATTTCGATCCTCAACACCGATAAGCATTGATAAATGTAACCAGCCCACTTTTGTAACAACTTGTTAGATTTGTGCCTCCTTGATAGCGTTGCAGCAGGTGCTTCAAGCTAAGCAACTTTCGTAATGCCAGATCGCAGGAAGGGTTACCGATTTAAAATGTCTTTAGCTCCCTCCGTGATTCGGAAGACTCCTTAAGCTTTTGGTCCTGGTGGTCTGGTCTGGAGATGTCAGCCGCTAAAACTCACCAATCAGAATTGAGCCGGCATGGGGTGCGTTTTGGCCCTATCTTCCTATTTGCTATAGCTCATGTAAGATCTAAAGCCAGGCCATATAATAATAGTAGAAGTACCTAACTATAACTATATATTACCCGCTATACTAACCCGCATTACTAACTATTGCCCGCGGCTACGTCTGCTTGAACTCCAGTATCTCGTAATGGCCTTACCAAGTCGGAAACCGTCACAGGCAAGCGATCAACAGCTTACCAGAATTTTACCGGATTTAGAATAAAAACGAGTCATAGACGTCGCAGCAGATCAAAAAGGAGATGGCGGGACGACCTTCACTCCCATCTAAAAGATAGGTCACTTGTTGCTCAAGATAGAACAAGAAGGAATGACGGTAGGGAGACCCTTGCCCTGCAGTGGGACACAATGACTTTATTATAAGTAATATAATAATAATAATATAATAATACAGGTATATATATATAGGTTACCACCATGTGGGATGTGGATTCAACCATTATTGTACCGATAGTCGTTTCGGCAAACGGTCTTTTAGCCTAGAGAGGCTCTCGCTGAAAGGTTGGGTCAAGGGTCAGATGCAAAAGGCAGTACTCCTTGACACGGCACGTATTGTCAGGAGGTTCCTCACTCTGCAGCCCTGACCACCGGTAGCTTGGGCCCTGCCTCGCTGCTGGCGGTACTCTAGGATTAGGTTTTTATAATGTTTTATTGTTTTTAAATTAAAATATTGTAAAAATCTAGTTTTAGAAAGAAAATAAATATAGAGTATAATAATAAATAATAATAATATTCTAAACCAGAAAATATCTAGTCTCATACAAAATGCATGGTACGAAATAGTGATACAGAAGTGACGTAACGGACCTACGCCAATAAAACGTTCACGGAACTTATAAATGAACAGTGCAATCTCAATCAAGATAGACAAAACGCATTCCCAATATTATACGAGTTGCCAAGTATGGCGCACGTGACATAACGCTGCGATCCACAGTCAACAACTGTGCAGTGTTGTAGGTACTGCCTGATATTGTCACTGCTTGATATTGTCTGATTATTGTGTTTGTGTTTGTACAGTTAAAACTACATTTTTTTCTGCCTCCAAGTGTGGTCTAGTATGAAATGAAATGAAATATTTTATTTTTGACATTTTCAATGTTGTACTTTATTACTGCCGCACAATTTATGAACGCAGTAAGTAGGTACAACTTACTGTATTTGTGATTGTGATGTTTGAGGTGCTGACATTACGATCTATTATCTCGAAACTGTTCACATGCTCCTTACTGCGTTCACAAATTGCGCGGCAGATTACCAGTACCCCTAGATTATTATATGCGTCCGAAAAGGTGTTACATTCTAAAAGTTGGCGCCTAACTTCGCACTTGCCTAAAATTGTTTTGCTTAAAATAGAAGTTATATAGTCGGTCTTAGAGTCAGAGGTCCGAAACCGTGTTGTACTCGGCATGGTTGATGATAGGGCTTTTTCCGTTTGGCTAGTTACCATCATCTTATTTAAGTTTGTCACCATATCAATAATATTAGTAGCATTGTTGTGTATCAAGAGTTGATATGAAATAGTTAGTTCCTCATTGGTTGATGATTTCGGGTGAAGTGTGTGTGTACCTCTGGCCTATCATCACTTAGTACCAGTGACATTAAGGTAAAGCGCTTCCCAGTTGTCGATTAAAAACGTGTATGGATATTCAATAGTTAAACGCAATACACTCGCATGTTTGTATAAACAGAAACTTTTTATCCGCCAAAGAGATGTTTCAACTTGTTATCTCGCCCGATGCCGAGATTGCGGAGCTTGCTAAGTTTTTACGATTGCAACCAGCCCCCTGACTATGAGCTCTTATGACAGTATTATTGCAGTTGTGGAAAAGAGACGCAAGTATATTCGCCGCTACACGCGTCTCGTTTTCACAACTGCAATAATATTGCTATAAGAGCACGTGTTAGCTACTCCACTCAATTAATAGTAGTAAAGTCTTACAGACGGTTACCTAATCAACGTGGGATAATGAAAATCAGGACTGTTTAGCATAGCGTGTTTAATAAAAATATAATATAACAGATATATAATTATTTTTTTACTGTATTTTATAAATTTTATAAATATTTAATTTAGCTTCAGTGCAGCAATTAGCACTTAAAAAAAAATAGTAAAAAAAAAAATATAACTTTATATTTAGGCTGTTGCCTATATCTCTTCTCCAGCCGGACAAAGGCTTGAAATTAAGTAATCACTTCAATTGATGGGTAATGGCTTAATCACCTCGCTTGCCAAACGCGGGTTGGTGATCACAAATCCGGGCTATGCATCGAAAAATCCAAAACACACTTTGCCCGATCTGGTAATTGAACCGATGACCTTCGGGTGTCAGGCCAAGTTGTCATTTGGCCGCAGAAGCGTAACACGTCTTTACAAAATGCCCCGTCCAGGCACACAATCCCAAATCGCACTACACTCTCTCATACATTCAAACATCCTCTGGCATTCCTAGCGTTTCGTCCTACAATCCCACGTAAATAAATTCACTTTGAAACAAGACGCGATCCACATTTGGTATGTTGTTAAAATTCAGGGATGTTATAAATTCAATAGACAAGTTCAACCGGGCGGGGGCACGTTGTCCTTGTTTGCTAAGTTCCTAAGCATCTGACCCAAAACCCCAATTTACCTCATTACACTAAATTTTACTTTTTATTTTTAAGTGCTAATTGCTGCACTGAAGCTGAATTATACACTAGTCACCTACATCGTCCCCTTGCTAAATAAGATTAATAATGTAGTTGGAAACACTATTTCTGACTAATACCTCAATAGTATTATGCGACCAGACAGAATTATGCGATTAACTAATGTTATTGTGTTGTTTTAATGCAAGATGGTGGCGTGGCTGACGTGTGTCAATCGTAATGCCAAGAAATGCTTAGCAATTCTTATAAATCAAGATGCCAGATTTTTAAATGAGAAAGCAAGAGTCATGGCTGCCGTTTTGTTTTATTTTCTAAAATTTGTGTTATGTCGAATATTAATGTAAAATAATGTTGGATTATTAACCGTTAAGTGCTCGTGAGCGTGCATGATTGTTGGAAAATGAAACAAAATAGTACAACGTCACTTTTCAAATTCTCTCAAGAAGTCCGCTAAGGTCTTAGCCCCACATCTTTACTGAGATACTCAAGGGGTTAGGGGGTATATCATTGCTCATTTCTCATTACTATTATCATTAATCACCATAATCAACGAAACCGTGTTGTACTCGGCATGGTTGATGATAGGGCTTTTTCCGTTTGGCTAGTTACCATCATCTTATTTAAGTTTGTCACCACATCAATAATATTAATAGCATTGTTGTGTATCAAGAGTTGATATGAAATAGTTAGTTCCTCATTGCTCATTTCTCATTACTATTATCATTAATCACCATCATAAAGGAAGGATATATTGTTTATTTATATGTTCACATATTTATAAAATACAGTGAAAAAATTAAATGCATACACAAGAACTACAGAACTCAAAAATTGAAAAGCAGTGTAAAAATTCAGTGCTTACGTCAGCCTTCCCGGTAGCATAATGGTCAATGCAGCCGCCGGGATTGCGGAAGACCCAGGTTCGATTCCTGGCTGGGTCGAGTAGGCATTTAATTTTATCACTGTATTTTATAAATATTTAATTTAGCTGCAGTGCAGCAATTAGCACTTAAAATAAAAAGTAAAAATATGTTTAACTTGTACTTTAAATCGCACGAAGCTATCAACAAGAGGAAAACAAAAAACCAGCCTGTTTCAAAGTTCCAAGCATTCTTACCTGTTGTTAAGTGAGGTAAGACAAAAGCGCACTTTATCCGGAATTTTTAATTATTGCAAGTCTTTAATATTCAAGGATCGAATACTGCTTCCATTTATTGACTGTGGCCGGTCAGACTTGAAGTCACGGGATTTCCTAATGTATTTTATCATCACTACTGATGTGTTCTTATGTAACTAGATATTTAGTTATATGCTTGGTATATGTATACACACAGCGTCACAACCAACTAATGTTGAATACTCCATAGGTTTGTAATAGAGATGCGCGGAGTACCTAGATGTAGTATCTACTATCTATCTATTCGTTGATGACTCGGTTAATTATCGGCATTTTTTCAACCCTATAAACCGGTTTAACTATAAGTTTATTTAGTTTAAAAACATAGTATTTTTAACAGAGAGTTGTTTACAAGTAATAGAATAAGAGTATCTATAAGTAACTCTAAAATACAAAAAAAATTGAATATATTTTTCGATTTAGAAGGGTAAATAATAATTTGATTGTAGAATATAATTAAGTAAACAAGACACTCAAGACAGTCATATTATATAAACCGAAATGTATTTTTTTTAAATTAAGTAAGAGCAGGTGACAATCCGGTTCAGTGTCCGGTTATGTATACCTATCTGTTATACTCCTGACACAAAACATCGGTGTCTGTGCAGTGTACCAAATTTCACAGATATAAGGTAGGTACAGAAAAATCACTGAGCGTAATAATTACCTAATGGAAAAATTGCCGGCCTTATGGCAATACCCAGACCCTCAATCCGCAGTGGGTCCGCGAGGTGGTTTATGGCCTGTTCTCTCTATCTATCCATAAGAAAGACTCGTGCCCCAGCTGTGGGGACATAAAAATGAGCTGAGCTGAGAAATGATGAGCAGACCGCTGAAATGGACGAAATCGCGACCTCGTCTTATGCCCATGTTCGCGCCAGAGTCTCACCTTGTACTTAAGGGTGCGCCGACAAAAAAATGCCAAAAATGCAGTTACGGTTAAGTAGATATAATTGAAAATACTATCGTATTAAATGAACAAAATATATATTTAGTATCATAGGGAACGTGTTTACAATTTGTCAGAACCATAAATTCATAACACGCTATAGTTTTTTCTACAATATCATTTAAAGTTGGGCAAAAATCATGAAAACGAGTGGCGGCGTTTAGTAGATTTCTTATAGTATATCTAAATTATTGTACCTCTGATTTTGTCTAAACAATCATCAATGGATAAACTACAAATTGCTAGACTACATTTTCGATTCATCAAGTGGTTATTTTAATAATTATTTTTTATTAAGCACCTTAAATTCCCCATACAAAATTAGTATGGCCGCGCAGCATCAAATAAATATGGACGACGACATTTCAAATAAAACATATGACACTTGTCACTTATGGACGGCGCACCCTTAACAGAATTTTTCGGTTGAGTACTCGGTTCGGTTAACATGAAGCCGATTATTCGTGGATATTCGGTTACTCGAAACAACTTCTAGTCGGTGCATCTCTAGTTCCAAACTACGAGTAAGATGTTAAGATTACAAATTTAACATAAGTATTAGTGAAGTTTATTTAACTGAAAATATCGTTAAAATATGAGCGATGATCATGAATGGCTATTCATTATACCTCATTAAAATAACTCTTAACCATTTAACATAAAGATATTGATGAGAAAATATATTGCCAGACACACAGACAGCTGAACCGAGCGTTTTCTCAATAACACTTCAAGATTTATGTGTTTAAATTTGTATCCAATGAATGGATCTTAATCAATATAATATAAATGACACAAGGCATTATTTTACAACACAGCCTTTCCAACGCAATCATCTAAGTACGAAATTAGAGTTGTAATATTTATTTAATATTGTTTGATTAAAATGGAGTTATGTGAAGACATGATATGCTATCAAAATTAATGACGTTAACATTAAATGTCATTAGGTATGCTTATCCAAACTCCAATATACTATGTTGATAGCTATACAGGTTGTGGTTGTGAGCACTGAAACTTTTATAAGGGATCCACGCTCGGTACAATCTGCATATTTATTATGGGTCAAAATAAAAGGATTAAACTTGGCGGTAAAGTGATGAGACGAACCAATAATGTTTTTTATTAAATACAAGTGGCCCACTCGCGACTTCGTTCTCTTAAGAACACCTGTATCCCATGATGGCCCCTATAGCAGTGCTACCTACCGGATCCAATTGTAAATCTAAACCATTCTCAAATCCACTTGAACACACACAGAAAATTTCATCCAAATCGGTCCAGCCGTTTAGAAGGAGTTCAATAACTATATATAAAGATAACGATTAATGTAAAGCTTTGATTCGATACTTTGCTAGTGCCAGGAGACCGGAGACAAGTATATAGCAGGTCAGCGGGTGTCTTTACTAGTAATTCAGACTAGTACCGGAGATCGGCTTAATGTCCATTGAAAACTATAGGCCAAAGTAACCAACTTAACGTGCCCCACAGAACCGTTCGCCTCGGGCCATGTCTGGCCTACTGCGAGGTACCTTTTGCTGCACACAGGATGGAAGCCCGGTCGACATCGACACACTACCGAATCGACGTACATTCCCCAAACCAAATCCAAGTCCGGAGCTTGCGGGAGGCGCCAGCTAAGGCGAAATCAACGGAATGCCCCGATTCTTCGCTCACTACAGCTTGAAAATCAAAGTCAAATTATTATTTTTTATGCAAATAAACTTATGAAAAGTGCTTTTGAATCGTCCATACATTTACCTACGACGTCTATTTTTTTTTGGTGACTAAAATATTCTTTCCTAAATAAATGGGCTGATGCTACTCACCTTTATTCTAGTTAGTAGGAGTAAAGGATGCTAATTTAGAATACCACTTTTAAAAAAAACAGTATTAATCATGAGTTAAGGGATAAAAGAGTAAAAAATGTATTCAATGTCAGAAAAACTTATCTTTTATTAAAATAAAAATTATTAACAACTTTGGCTTATTAGAAGTAGGATAAATTTTGGTTTAATCATAAAATCACAGATTGGCGTAGTTTAACCAAAGTGAATGTGATTTGGAATAGGGTATCACAAATTACAATTTCTAGCTTAAAATATTTTTATAAATTTGTTTAGAATAATTTGTAAATTAAACGTTGATGTCCACAACTGATACACTAAACTGTAGATTTGTGCAAGTTTATACATATAAATATAAGTTACACTCAAGTTGCAAGCCGATTTATATAATTTTTCTCGATAGCACTTTCACACCGATGCAGTTTGTCACGTCACTGTAATATGGCTAACTCTAAGCCATGCTGTTTTTGTTTGCTAATCACAGACTACGTAATACTGGTATTCTTTAATAGATGGAGCTCCTGTATAATTTTATAATGCAGTATTCCAAATTACCAGCAGTATTCCGAATTAGCAGGGCATTTGAATCTTGGGCCCCCGACCTTAACTTGCGCCTCCCGCAATCTAGCGGCTATCGAGCAGCTGGTATTAAGAAATCGTGTCCCCGTACTTTACTCGATACTTCGGGACGATCGACTCGGAGTACGAACGCCAGCTGACCAAAATAATCACAGATTAAGATAGCCAGTTCCTCAGTCGAGGGTCCGGGTGTGAAGTGTTCTTCCACCTTGGGACTTATCATAACCTAACATCAGGTGAATTGAAGTTCATGTGCTTACCCGTAAAAGATAAAAAAGTCAAGCTACTAAAATAGGACATAGAACATATTTTTTAATATAAACTAGTGGTCGCCCAGTGGTCGAAATTCGACTGAAATTTTATTAAGGCTGCACGGATTGTATCCTAAGCAATGAAAAATTAAAAAAGATAGAATGGCCGCTCCTCTTCCATTTTTGAAATTTTTGAAAAGAGTCAAATACATGGTAGTGTGTGTAATGTTTGTTTTATTGATTTAATGTATTTTTTATGCATAATTTAAAAAATATTAACATTCTGTATTCTTTCTCTACATAAACTATAAGTGTGCGAAATTTCATACTCCTCCGTCCGCGCAATTTTCGTAAAAAAGGGTACAAAGTCTTTGCTAGATACATATAACAGGAAATACGTATACATAAATGGAGGCAACAGTAAACCGAGATATATATACCTAGTATTCGCACGCTACCGTCGTCGTAATGCGTAATTCAAGCTGTTTTACTTACTTTTATCGAAAAACCGGTCCGAAAATAACTCACAGATAAAGGAAATTGCCTACGAATATTACACTAGCAAACAGGGACAAGATACAGCTCTACGAGTATATAAGGTTATGTATACGTATCCACTGAGAACGCGTTCATAGTGACAGTGACTTTAGTTAAATATTTAAAGTCATAATTATGAATTCTGTCGAGAGTAAATATTCATCATCATCGGCCTATCTTAGTCCACTGCTGGACATAGGCCTCCCCTAATGAGCGCCATAGCGCCCTGTCCTCGGCTTGACGCATCCAGCATCTGCCTGCAGTCTTTCGCAGGTCATCATCCCACCTGGCCGGAGGGCGTCCTACACTACGTTTACCGAGTCGTGGTCTCCACTCAAGAACACGTTTACCCCAGCGGTTGTCGGTTCTTTGCCAGATATGGCCGGCCCACTGCCACTTCAAATTCTTAGAGCTATGTCGATGACTTTGGTTCTCTGTCGGATGTATTCGTTACGAATCCTATCCTTCAGAGAAACTCCGAGCATAGCTCTTTCCATAGCTCGCTGAGCGACTTTAAACTGGTGGACCAGCCCTACCGTGAGTGTCCACGTCTCAGCTCCGTAGGTCATGACGGGTAGGACGCACTGATTGAAAACTTTCGTTTTCAAGCATTGCGGTATGGATGACGAGAAGACTCGAGTAAATATTAGTTTATTCGAATTTACAGCCAATAGACAAACTATAAAAGCTGATTTTGTATGTTACTGTTAAAGGGGTGCAAATAGTGCGTGATCCACTAGATTCAAGTAAGGAAATGGAAAACCGCTATTTATTTAAAATATGTGTTTTATAACAAAAAAAACAATAATAATAATATATTTATTTTATTTTTTCAAATTTTGTCTTTTTTATATTAATATTGCCTAAAAAAGAAACATTCTATTGAATAATATAGAGACATTTGGAAGGTTGCTGATACTTACTGCTCAGGGTATCCTTTAGTAAGTGTCAGCAGAAAAATATTATGTATTTTAAACCGTGTCAAGAACAATGAAATGTAAAAATGCTGTGTACTTTATTGTTACTTTTAAATAAATTCATATCTTATCTTATCTTAATATAACTATTTGAACTATCATGGTCACTTGCACTAGAGTAATTATTAACGGGATTCTTAGCATGTTTATTATTTGTGAATATTGTAGTAGAGTGCATGCGCTATTATCACGGAACTACTCAATTCAATTCAATTCAATCATATATTGCTCTCCTTAAATATACATGAGTTGTTACAATATTAGTTAGATAGAACGTTATGGGCTCGGATTGGGCACGACAATGTTTTGAGAGGAACATAATATCTAATAAATAAATAAATAAATGTTTCCCACACTCACACCAATTATCTAGCCCCAAGAAAAGCTTCCTTAAGAAACTTGTTAAAATGGTTAACTAGACAACGGATAAACATACTTAATATACTTAAATACATACTTATTATACATAATCTATTAATTATTAATCTTATTTTACTGCTAATATAATTCAAAGTATGTAAGATTTATTTATTTATTTTTTATATAATAATTATACTGATAATTAATTACATTATTTATTAGAATTTATTTATAAACATATATATTAAAATTATAGTTATTATATTATTATAGTAACAATAATAAAGAAAATAAAAATAGATGATGTATTCAAAATATGTTTTTCTAATTAGTAATTGTTTAAGTTTGATAATAAATTCTATTTTCCCGTCTATGTTTTTTATATGTTCTGGTAGTTTATTATACAGGGCGTCCCACGGCCATGCCACATGGAGGGAAAGTACCTTAATTATTGTAGATGGAACATTTTACTGAAAGTAGACTTTATTTTAATTTTTAAAACAGTTTTAACTGCAATCATACATTTTTAAATAATTGCCTGGTTCAACCGGGAATCGAACCCGGTACACGAGAAAAAAATCATTCTGTAGTTTTATCATACCGATCGGAAGGCTTCATCATAAGGATTATTTTTTGCTAATTAACTTAGCATCAGAAATAAAAGGAAGGCCATGAATTTTGACATTTTTAATTCAAAATTAATCAATTTAATTTATCAAATGCTCAAAATGAGTCCCATTCTGTTGAATACAAAGTCGTACTATTTTGATTATTTCACTCCCTGACGCTTTTTTGATCATTTTATGGTGAATATTTAGAGAAATACGTCTAAGTTCTGTTTGTAGCTTGTGGAGACTTTCATACCGGTTCTTATAAATTAAATTTTTTACATTTAAATTTTACATTTGAATTAAAAATGTCAAAATTCATGGTCTTCCTTTTATTTCTGATGCTATGTTAATTAGCAAAAAATAATCCTTATGATGAAGCCTTCCGATCGGTATGATAAAACTAAAGAATGTTTTTTTTCTCGTGTACCGGGTTCGATTCCCGGTTGAACCAGGCAATTATTTAAAAATGTATGAATGCAGTTAAAATTGTTTTAAAAATTAAAATAAAGTCTTCTTTCAGTAAAATGTTCCATCTACAATAATTAAGGTACTTTCCCTCCATGTGGCATGGCCGTGGGACGTCCTGTATATACATTATATATATATACTGATACGCCATGATCAGTAATGCCGTGATCATGGCATGATCATCCCGTTAATAATTACTATAATGTATAATGTCGAGACTTGCCAATCCTTAGTGGTAACACACCTTTATGTACTGAGAAACTTATTTTCAGCTTATCCGTACAGGAAGCAACAAACAAGTGACGCTTAGACAAGTTTGATAAAATTAAAAGTATTCTTGTTGGTAAGTTAATGTTAAATAAATGAGTTAAGTGGGTTATGTAAAAGGTGTTCGGATAAAATAAAATATAAATTCTTCAAAATACGATGTTAAGGTTATACTTTTAAGTTTTAGGGTTCAAACAACCCTTACAATTGAGTGTTCTGACTTTTAGGGTTATTAAAAAGATAGCACGTTACCTTTAAAGTATGTCCCCACAGTTGTACTTTAACTTAATTACCTGAAAAAGAAATAGAAAACATTATAAAAAGCACAACAATCAAAAAGCGTTTCAAACATAAAAAGGCCATAGAATTATCATATATTTCCGGTTAAAGAAATTATTATCTCAAAAGAAATTTACTCTTCACTTAATGAGAAATTACATAGTAACGTACATTACGTAAATAAAAAATAAACAGTGAGCATGCATGATTTTAGAACTATGTAATAAAACCAGTGCAAAAAGTATAGTATGCTTACTGCAGCGTAATTAACAAAATGTCTAATAGCGAAAAGCATATTATTCCGAGATGCAATCGTAAATGAAAATCAAAATTCAAATAAGGATACAAAGGAGCTCCTATAAAAATAGTCAACGGTGGTATACCTATGAAGAACCGGCAACAAGCTCAGCCAAGAAAACTAAATGAGTAACACTGAGTGGTAGAGCCACGCTGCGTTGCAGCACGAAATGGGCCGGCTCGCCCGGCGTAACACCACCCTCTCACAGAATATCGGCGTGAAACAACGGCACTCGTTGCTGTTGTGTTTCGTCCTGTGAGTGAAAGTACCGGAGGCCCATCTCTCACCCCTCCCCCCTCCCAATTCCTACTAGGGAGTGAGGATGGCCTCAAGATCCAACTCCTTTCCAAGGTTGGCAACGCATCTGCGATAACTTTGGTTTTGCGGGTGTCCATGCGGGTATGTGATATATCAAGGCATTAAAGCGGAATTATGTTTCATAGTGACCAAGTACCAGAAAACGAGTTCCTCCATTTTGTTTACAAGCGAAACATTCATCAGTGTTCGCCTTGACCCCATTAAGTGCAAGTAAATAGGTCGGCCTAATAGCTTGTTTCAAAATGTGCCATCCAAATCATTAATATCTTTAACGACTGCCCTGATGAGTCTCGGCTCACTGATACACGCTTTACTGGCAAGTTCTATTATTATGCTTAGCTACGTTTTCATGCTTGCAAAACTGCTATGCCCACTACTTTCTAGCTTACTATTAGCTTAATACTAGGTCCCACTACTAGTTTTTTTAGCTGGGAATTAACGGTTTCACGTCCCTTTCGAAGCACGGAGGAGCTCGAGACAAACATTTTTGGTCACCCATCCGATGACCGGTTTTCACCAAAGTTGCTTTACTTTGCATTCGCAGACCGAACTGTTCAAACTATCAGATTGTAATATATTCTTATGCTCCTCCTTAAGAACTAACGACGTAACTCGAAGTGCAAAAGCAACATTCGTAGCCAGATTGAATTTAAAATCTTGAAATTAATTGAATTTAAATTAATCTTGCGATTGAAACAGCAGTTTGACTAAGTGCTCCGCGCATCTGCATACAATTGAGCTGTGGCTTAGACCGGGATTGTTTGTCTTACTAATTGTTGTACCAACTACCAACCGTCGCGTCGTGTAGTGTGATAAATCAGTTAGAAACGTCAACACTTCGATTACTCATGGTAGCATCGTTTCATTTAGTTTCATTGTTGCACACTATGAATAGTTTAAAGCATTAACTTATTATGAGAATTCTGAATGTTTCTTCTATCCATATCTTTATATTATATTAGACGTAAAGCAAAACCTTCGTACCCCTTTTCAAGCATGTTGCGCATACGGAGGGAGGAGTGTCAGATTTGTTAAAGGTAAAGTTTATATGGAGTAGGAGCCCCAAAACATAAAATGTAATATGTACAAAAATAATATTAATTGTGTGTGTTATTATTTATCATGAAACGGCCGTTAAATACTCGGACCGTGGGGCGACCTCTAGTTTAAGTAACTTCATGTATTGTTTTTGTATGATGACTCCACATATATGTAGAGTCATCATACATATATGTGCATCTATAGATGCAGTTTTTTAATTGAAATGAAATTATAATTCTTTATTTAATTTAGGCATATAAATTGCACTTATGAACGTCAAGTATAATTGGATCTTAAAACTATGAAAGAAATATATGAGCATGTTGTCAGGAGAAATGAAACCCATTCCTAATAGGATCATCATCTCTATAAGACAAACAAGAAAATAATAATAATAAAACATTTACTTGGCACAACAATTCATCATCATCATCATCATCATCTCAGCCAAAAGACGTCCACTGCTGGACAAAGGCCTCCCCCAAGATGGGGGGTATGGTATGCACAACAATTCAAAGACAACTTAATATTATACATGCGGGTATAAAATGTGTGTGGTAAAAGGTGCTAAGCTTCCACAATCCGTTCTCCATAGATCACATTTTTCCAACTAACTATAAAGTTTAACACTTAATTTACGTGTTGCCAGTCGTTATGTGCGCTAAGTTGCAAAGGTTAATGTCCATAAAGTTGCCCATCAAAGCCCAAGTTGCTAATAAGAAAGGCTGTACCATCTACAGCTCAAGTTTAACACTATTCTAAATTAACTTCTGGCAATCAAAACTATAAGACAGTGAACATAATATGTTATAGACTTATATTATAGACTTATAGGTATATGTTCGGAGTATATTGGAACGGTATACAATGTGTAACGAAGTATAATAAGCATAAACAACTGAAATGGTTGCTCGGATCTTCGAAAATAATACAAATCGCTTTGAAGAGTAAATAATAATACACAGTAATAAAATATAACATAACTAACTACAAGATAATTAATGGAATCAGGCGTTATTTTGCGGAAATCCATAGTACAAAAAAATGTAATTTAAATAATATGTAGTGTTAATTCCGCTAACTCAAGTTCTCAACTCGAGTTAGCGGAATTAACACTACATATTATTTAAATTACATTTTTTTATAACTAACTACATTAAAGAAAAAATAAAGAAAAGAAAATTAAGATAACTAAACACAAAATAATACCTATAAATAAAAAATGTCCCCCAGCTGTGGGCTCATGGGAACGGTTCCAAGACGACTCCAGACTTACATATTAATATAACTTAATTAATTAATCCAACTAATACTGTATTATAAACGCGAAATTTGTAAGTATAGATGGATGTTTGTTAATCTTTCACGTAAAAACTACTAAATGGATTTGGATGAAATTCGGCATACAGATAGTTTATAGCCTGGATTAACACATAGGATAGTTTTTATCCCGATATTCCCACGGGAACGGGAACCACGCGGGTGAAACCGCGAGCGTACGCTAGTCAAATAATAATATTAATAATTTGTTGCAAATAACTAAACATTAAAAAAAAAAAAATTCAGCGTTCAAAATTTTCACTCAAAATTAACTTTAGCAAGTGTTTTCGAACTTCAATTTCAAAGCCGTGACTTCGTAAAACCTACGGAGGATATCTTGTACCGAGGAGAAACCGCAAGAAAATTGGCAAGGGCAGTTTCTTTCTCCGGTATATAGTGATACAAGCAATTAATACGTGCAATTCTTAAAAAGTGTTTAACATTGTCATAGGGTGCAAATTCAAATTAGAGTTGAGAGTTTTTATTAAACACTACTTCCGAAAAATACATTTAGGGGTCGGTATCCGATAATAAGGCTCACTATGGGCCTTATCAGAAGGCTCAAGGTCATTCAAAGAGCAATGTTTCTCTGCGTGATCGAATCAGAAATGAGGAGATCCGCAGAAGAACAAAGGTAACTGACATAGCCCGAAGAGTTGCTGAGCTCAAGTGGCAGTGGGCAGGACACATGCTCGCAGGACTGATGGCCGCTGGGGCGGAATAGTCCTTGAGTGGCGACCGCGTACCGGAAAGCGCAGTGTGGGCAGGCCTCCAACAAGGTGGACGGACGATCTGGTGAAGGTCGCGGGAAGCCGCTGGATGCGAGCAGCACAAAACCGGTCGTTGTGGAAATCCTTGGAAGAGGCCTTTATCCAGCAGTGGATGTCTTAAGGCTGAGATGATGATGATGATGATGATCCGATAATATAGCTGAGAGATCATATTGCATGTAAGACATAGTGAATCCATTTCTTATAACTCCGATAGACACCGTTAGGCACCGGAGTATAAGTTATCTTAATGGGCTAAAGCTAGATAAAGGATCCATCTGAAAAAAACAATGGTTAGCATCAACAACCTCAGCTTACCTACTATGAACCTTAGTCGTTTAAAATAAAGATGAAATTAAACGCTCATCGGTAATCTAGTACATAATTGATTAAACGTTAAATGACTATTATAAATGTAACCTTAAAAAGACCTTCACGCTACACTAATGACATACTGAAACTTAGGTGAACCCCAAGTCCGCCTCTGGGGTTATACAAGTATCTTACACATTGAAATAAACCACTGACTCTCCCTGTGGCCATGGACCCAGCAAAGGGTTAAATATTCTGTTAAATAAAAACAAGTACATCATAAAATGCTTCATAGCAAATGTGTGTAATCAAATATTGAGTAATTAAAACCATGACCTTACATAGTATCCATTAAGAATATTAGATAACCTTTAAGCTGTGGGCTCCCCTATAAATATAACGAAACCATTAGGCCATCAATAATTATTAGCCAAATCAAATTTAGATTCTCGGGAATACCTCAACTTCGTACCTGAGTTATTAGAGTTGGGCAATACATTGTGCGATGAACTTTACCTGTCGGATATTTAAGGCAAATCGCACTGGCCTTATCGTAAGTATCATGCTTATGTGTTTGTGAACTCTCATAATGTAAGCTTCACATTGATGAGCGTACATTAAGACTTAGACGCAATAAATATTGCTAATATTGTTAACACAAATATATTGTGTACCAAATTTGACGGGAAAATATTGTGTCGAAATGAATCACTTCTTACAAGTTTAAACGTACATAGTTTTAGTGCTGTCCTTTCGAACACTTCACAGGGTCTTCATTTTTATTTACCTCGCTAAGTTCAGTTATTATAAGTAAACACTAAACAGTAAACATTGACAACTCTTCAAATAAATTCAGAAACACAAGAAATAGCAAACATTACCTAATTACACATAACTACGCGCAGGCGAGGTTAACGGTGACAAGAAAATATACAACACATACAATTTAAACGCTAATCCCGCAAACCGGCACAGGCCGACAACATAACACGCTTTTACATATTTATATGACATTTTCACGCTCGACATAACAGCCAGTATATAATTTGCGCTATCTAAATTATCATAGTACTATGTCAAGCCGTGGCCTACTTGTGTGTCGATGGGCGATATTACAATAATGCGATTTGGCGTGTCTTGTCAATAGGATGAACGACCAAGTAATTTTTGTGTAAACTGAGAGTAAAACATGAGGGAAATGTGCTTTTACTTTGGTTGGAATTTACCACTTTCATTTAAGTTATCAAATCCTAGGCCCATCACCGTATTGCAAGACCAAAAGACACTTTTAGGCTCATTTTGCGTGAAACGGAACGCACGGTAAAAAAAAGTGACGGTATGCATGTTACAAGTTATGAGAAGACTAACACCTTAGTCTCCATGTAACCACGGACCCTGTACTTACCCTTTACACCGGGTAAAAGGGGTCCGTGTGACTAAATTATAATGAAAATCTAAACCCGAGTAGATTCGTAAATAGTGTTTCATTCCTATGTAGAACGAATCTTTAAATTTTACATTTAATTATTTGAACCCTTTACGGGGAGACTGGAGGTTGGGTGTAGTGTTCGCGTGAACTTAAGAATGAAAAAGTTTTAATATCTATTGAAAATAATGTAGTTACTTTAGTTGGGGGTTTGTCTGGGTTATGTCATCGATTATAATTATTAGGTTAAGTTTAACGTTACTAACTAATAATGAACCTATATTGCTCGTAACAGATAAATAAATACAACTAAATCAATCTAATAGTCTCCTCCAATCTAACTTAGAAATACTATCAAAGTACGCCAACCAAAACACCAACGGTTGATACTATAATGTTCAAACTTTTATATTACATTCAAACTTCACCGACCAATTGTAGGTATATAAAGTTGCAGCTTACCGACCTATTTACCTATATAGTGTCAGTCTCATAATGACTACCAAGAAAATTATATACCTACCTACGCAGCCATTTTTTGTGTTCCTGTTAAGTAATTTGGCCGGTATTTTATTTTCGATTTGCCTAATAGCCTTTGCGGGGACAAGCGAGATAAAGTTTAATTGAATCGCTTATTTGAATATTCAATTATGGTTAATAGCACCACATTATTGAACAACTGATCCAATTACATTAGATTACGTAAGAATGACATACTTCAATATGTAAAAATAATTGATAACATAAGTCCACGGTCCAATGTGAACTGCCATAACATTAACTTGTTCACTGCCTGTTACGGTGATATCCATAGCTTTATAACTTTTGATGTATCTACTGTAAAAGACATTTAAGGACGATTGATTATCTAATTACTTTTTATATTGTAGGGTTTTTATTTAATTGAAGTTAATATATTTGATTTGTAATAAGATAATAAGTTTTGGTTGGTGCAATAAATTTGGAATATTCAAATAAGTTTTAGTTAAATAAATAAGTTTTGAAAGTGAACCTGGTTATTTCTGAGGTATCCTATAATATTCATACAAATTCTGTACTTACTACAAAAAATAAACTAATACTTTTATTTTGTATTTTAACGGGTAAGCGGAGTGCCTTGATCTCGCCTGATGGCAAGTGATGATAAAGCCAATTGATGGAAGCGCACTTCACCCGGGATCCTCAACTAGTGACGGACTGGCTATCTTATCTCTAGCTGCCGGAACATTCACAATGCTACAAGCATTGATGTTATGGCGACATATTAAGATAAGATGGTGGTAGCTAGCCAGGTGGACAAACAAGCCCTACCACCAACCAAACCGTGTACACAAACATGTATCCCCCGCTGGAAATCGAACCCGGGACCTCTAAGTCTAAACCGGTGGTCTTAACCACTAGACCACAGAGGCGGTTAAACTACATACTTCATACATTCAAAATATATCGTCATCATCATAATCAGTATAATGTATGCCACTGAGTCCTATCTTCGGCTTTTCTCTTCCAACTGCTGCCATCTTCGATCAACACAATTGATCAAAGGCTATACATACATACATACATAGAAAAGACAGCACGTCAAAATGTAAATAAGTAGTTACTTGTAGTCGTAATATAAAAAATAGTAAGTAAAAAAGTAAACAGCCTATAATAATTGTCCCACTGCTGGGCAAAGGCCTCCACATCATTGAAATCAAGTCATCGCTACAATGGATGGGTAATGGCTTAAAATCACCACT
This sequence comes from Eudonia lacustrata, assembly GCA_947562085.1. Taxonomy (NCBI): domain Eukaryota; kingdom Metazoa; phylum Arthropoda; class Insecta; order Lepidoptera; family Crambidae; genus Eudonia; species Eudonia lacustrata. The sequence continues at coordinate 2,149,514 of OX387315.1, read as the reverse complement.
CTTGCCAAATGCGGGTTGGTGATCACAAACCCGGGCTATGCATCGGAAACAATCCGAGATAATACATATTTTTTGCCCGACCTGGGAATTGAACCCGGGACCTTCGGGTATCGGGCCGAGCGCTCTGCCACTCGGCCACCGAGGCGTTATATAAAAAATACGGTCTGATAATATATTTGAATGGCCATAAGTACGAGTATAGTACAAAGAGTTTTAAAATTAAGTAATTGTATTCATATAATCTCATTCAGTGGCCCTACTTGCTTTTGTATAAACCTAATGGAAATTCAAGGTCTGTTTTTTGAAATTAACTGTACACATAAGTAGCTTTGCAAGTCTGTTTGTTTCCTTTTATAAATAAATAACAAAAAAAAGACCAATCAATTGGCCTTAGATAAATAAAACGTTGCTGTCATAACAGCACACTCATAGTGATTGTAGATTTGTGTAAAATGTTTCGTGTCAATTATTATATAGCCATGCATTTCAAATACATCCTAATTATGAACGTTAGATGACAGTATATTTAATTATAAGCATCATATAAGAAGCGCAGACTTCCGCAATTGTTTCCACTACCACCTGTTTTTTACAGATCTTTCTGTTGTCCGTTGATGACTTTTACAGACCGTATTACGGGACCGATACGGCGAGAATGTACAATGGATCCAATGAAATGTATGACCCATTTATGGGCAATGCCCAAACCGTCTTTAAAGTTAATTCAATATATTATTATTTAAACATCATGGCCCATTTGGGTTAGTTACAATAATTACCTTAGCCTATGTTAGTAAAATTAACAAATTCAATAAAACTAATTAATAATTAAGTCAAAGCTACAACTGATGAATATTGCTGGTGATCAAAAACCAATGCATCAAAAAATGCAGATCACTTTGCCCGACCTGGGAATCGAACATTTTTATATCGGGCCAAGCGATTTACCACTGAACCACCGAGACATTAAATAAGCTACAGAATGTAAAAAGAAGCTGATAACGTAATAAATAAAGCAAAACTAAAACTCACTATTGTGCGAATTGTTTACAAGTTTTTGTACAACGCACGATTCCATTAAGAATGACTGAAGCAGCCACTTATTTTTTATTAACTCCCCTCCCCCCTACAGCAGCTTAATGGATTTATTACTGTAGTGCCTTACTTTATTGCCGATAGACCATTTAACTGGATCATATTGGTAACCTATTGATATAAAGAGCTGAATCGTTACCTAAACCTATATTATAAAGACTTACACCCGTTTGCACTAAACTTATAAATCGCCTAAGTATTTGCCTAACTACTACCCGGTCAAGTTAACTCGCCACCTGAGTGTTAACGACGTTTTCGAGCCAGGTGCGGAGTTAACTTGCCCGGGTAGTAGTTAAGCCAAGACTTAGGCGATTCATAAGTTTAGTGCAAACGGGTGTTAGTCTTACAAATAAGCAAAGACAAAGCTCCGAATAGATTTTCCGTGGTTTGTCTCTTTTACTCTAATTTTAAATGACGTTTAGATGCCAGGAACAAAACACGGAATAACTATTCGGAGCTTATTCTTTGTATATTCGTTAAGGGGTTAGGAGAAAAGGAAATAAAATGAAGTCTTTATAATATTTTTACCGACCATTTTAGTGTGTATTTGTTATAACATACTATGACTAACAAGCTATATGAATGTGTGCTAGTCGGAAAAAAACTTAATTTATTTTATTATATAATCATCAGTTAAGTGTCATCAGCTTTTAATCGATGTGGGCCGCCTTTTACCAGAAATTTTTAGACAAAAATTTCCAAACCTAATTTTTTTTATCGCCTCGTTATCTGCAAAGCTTGCTTTGGATGAAAGCAGCATAAACGTCCCACAGCTGGGCTTAGTCATTCCCACATCAAAGTGCAACCTTAACACCAGTGGCGGTAGCCAAAGTAACATTAAGAAAATGATAGCGAAGTTCGAAAACAATAAAATGTATGGGATTGACATAAGATTGACCACGTGATTTAGCGCGGCTTATATCAATCCCATACATTTTATTCTTTTCGAACTTCGCTATCGTTTTCTTAATGTAACTTTGGCTAAGCCTACAGGTCACTCTTAAAGAAAAACTTTCTTTTTTTAAGAAAAAACTTTTTCTTTTTTTAATAAAAGTTTTTGAACGTTCCATTCTTTGAAAACGCTACAATAGTAATCTCGTACCGAGGTGAAGCCGTACAAAATTGGCAAGGGTTCTTTCTCCAATTTTGTTATCGTAACATTTTTTTAACTAACTTTTTATGAATGACAATTGAAGAAGTTTCTTCTTGTTAAAGTTCGTTATAACATGTTTAAATACAAAAGTCTTATTACGAGCCACCTGTTTTGAATACGACTATACATAATTAGACTTAGTTAAATGATTAAAGCTGGTAAACGTGGATGATGAATCTTGAAGAAAAGGGTTACATGTACTTACTTCAGTTTTTACAGGTTTTCAACTTGTTTGTTTTATTTTTAATTGAATTGATCTGCTCTAGTCATGATGTTGCTTTAGCAAGTTGTTTTAACATTTCGTATGTTGCAAACCACTCATATTTCTTAAAATATAAGTGGGTAGGTTCATAATTCAGTTTAAGTTAGTAACCGGTATTGTACATAATACAAATCGAATTGACAAGTGCAAAAGTATTGATGCCACTGGTCATCTTAATAGCTGTATTTAAGGTTCTGTCCACCGTACGCCAGGATGCAGTACGACCTTGCTTCAAAATGGCGGCTCAAACGTAACTTCCGGCGACGTTTCCGTGATTCAGAAGCGTGGAAATTGTTCGTTGATTACTCCCAAGCGTAATTATACCTTAAGTTTACATCAACACATGATTTACACATTGAAAACTGAACACTTTATTATTAAACTACGCGCATTTTATTTCCTAATGTTGTATGCACACCGCAGTTACTTTATGTGGAGCAACATCATGAAATAATGTGTCATCATCATCATCATCATCAGCTCAATTTATGTCCCCACTACTGGGGCACGAGTCTTCCCTATGGATGGATAGGGGGAACGGGCCATAAACCACCACGCGAGCCCTGGATGGATTCTGAAAAAATGAGAGCGCCTAGTAAGGAAAGGGTGTCTTTATTCTGAATTTTGATATTTGGGGCCAACGAATTAAATTTAGAAATAATATTTGTTTTTTCCAATTCCGATTTTAAGTTAGACATTTAATTCGCATTTACTGAAATTTAGATCTAAAACTATGGTACTGAACTTAACGATGAGAGAACGGAGATCCTCCAGGACAGAATTCACATCTCCACCAAGAGTGCCATCATCCAAATGCCATAGGTTTAGTTTAGAAAAGAGGGATGAAATAATGGGATGGATTGCGAGACTGAAAATGGCTGGCCCAAGAGGATCGCCTTGCTGACAGCTTACTGCAGAATTTATGGGGTGAATTTGAAAGAGTATTTATGAGGGACTGCTATAGCATTGCCAAAAGTAATTGTATACATAAGGGGTTATTTGTATTATTTGTGTTAACAAAGCGCCCAAAAAAATTACAAAAAAAACAGATACTTAGATATTGAAAGAAAACTTGCGTGATATAATGATAGTAGTACCAGTGTTCATTATCTAATGGCGTTATTGAAATTCCCGCCACGGTCCGGCCGCAACTTGTAAAGCGCCTTCGTTAATATTTAAATGACGATGAACTCTAAGAGCCCTTAAGACGGTATATTTACAGGACGTAAAGTGTTCACACCATACCAATAATATAGTTTCAAAATTACTATGAATTTAAGTGTACAGTTACGAGCATAAACACGTGAAAAAGTGCTCCAAACAGATGGGATAAAAGTCAAGTGCTACATCGTGGAACGGTGTGGTTACACGCTACGTAGAAATACAACTTTTTAAACATTACTACACTCGAGAGCAATGAATCCGGGTCACTTAAAGAAACCTGTAAATCTCGGAAACTAAGAATGCTAGCTTATAGAAATAAATTGTGTTTAATAGACCTCCTTAAATGAAAGTAATAAAATTTATGAGTCATTACATTTTTTATTTACAAAAAATTACATTAAAAAAAACTGATGATCTTGTCCTAAAACAATAATAGGAAACATGACATTTTTGAACAACATTACGATTTTCTTGAATTTTAATACTTCGTATTGCCTCCTCGTGCTTTCATTAATGCGTTTACGCGGTTTGGCATGCTGTACACCAAGTTTCTTATATGATTTTGGAGAATATTCTCCCATTCCTCTGTGAGAGCCATTTTAAGCTCACGAAGCGTGATTGGGGGAGGGTTTCGTTGATTTACGCATCTCCTTATCTTGTCCCAAGCATGCTCGATCGGATTGACATCCGGGCTGCGTGCTGGCCACTCCATACGAGAAATGTTCATCTCTTGAAGGTAGTGAGTCATTCACAATCCAACCTGTATGAGGTCGGGCATTGTGATGCTTAAAAATTGCATCCTCACCCAAATTGACCATAAATGGACCAACGTGTTCATTAAGGATCTCTACGCTATTTAAAGAGCCGTTTTCTATAAACACCAGTTCTGTGCGACTCTCAGAAGAAATTCTGGCCTACACAAGTACAGACCCACCACTATATGCTACTTTTTCTTGGGTGTATGCTTGCTTGAATCTTTCCCCTGGTCTTCTATACGCTCTGTCTTCTATTGTGCTTGTAAAGCATACATTTTGATTCGACGGAGAACATAACTTTTGACCAATTTTCAATCCACCAATCCAATTTCAGTCCAATTGAAGTGGGTCTGAGCATATCTTAGTCTTGAAATACGATGCCCACGCTCCAGTTTAGGGCCGTTTGCAGATCTAAGTGGTTTCAAGTTAGCTTCAGCAAGTCGTCGTTTTACTGTCCATGCATTTGGGTTACTTCCTCCGAGGCGTCGAAACCGATTTGTAAGTTCAGTTCCTATGAGAAAGCGATTATGAAGTATGGTGATTATGAAGTATGGTCACCGAGTATCGATCTTCTCGTGCTGTGGTACACCTAGTTCTGCCTGTTCCTGGTCTGCGTAGGTTAGAGCTAGTTTTCTCGTAACGTCGGAGAACTCTCTGTACTGTTGACAGCGACACACCGACAGTCCTGGCTGTATCGCGCTGACTCCGGTCGGTTTCCAGCATTGTGAGAATTCTGGTGCATTCTTCAGGTGTAAGCGACATGACTACAGCTTGAATAATAAATATTGAACACTATCAACATGGTTTATATACCCACTTACTGACAAATTAGAAACAAAAGCAAAAACAAATACAGTAATTTCGTAGTTCCATCTTCGAAAGTCTTCCTTTTTTAAATTAGATTTTTTTTATAACTTTACAATAACTAAAAAGTTTTTTTACTTTCATTTAAAGAGTATTTAATTGTCTATTAAAAACAATTTATTTCGCTAATTAATTAATTTATTTATTTTATTTATTATTATTTTAATTTATTTAGCTTAAGCTAGCATTCTTAGTTTCCGAGATTTATAAGTTTTTTAAGTGACCCGGATTCATTGCTCTTGAGTGTACTATTATGAAATATTACTTTTATTTTACTGTAAATTTCATAGTAAATTAAGAATTAACTGTTAGTACCTCAATGTCCATGTGACCACGACTCTTTCAAATAGTTAGAAAATATCAAGCATAACAAATAAATAAAACGAACGCAAAAATATTCGTCACAGTGCTTCTTTTGTTTTCTAAAGTTTACTTCATAATTAAAAAAGTATTTTATAAGCTTTTAACCTATTTCAGGGAGCGAGCGGTGGCACGCGGTGGACACAGGGAGCTTGTTTAACTTTTCCTGTAACCACAGACTGTGCTAACGGTCCGAATCATCCGTTAAAAAATAAAAATAAACACAAGTACATCCAAATAACGTGTTTTATTTCGACACACACTTAACTGTAAAGGTTTTTATAACATTTCCTGTAATCGTTATGGTATCGATTAAACGAGGAAGCAATCGCCAAAGCCTATCATAACGCAGCGTGCAGTGACCGCATTAGCGGGTCAAGGCCGCACAGTTATTTTAACGTCCGCCATCAAAACTTCACTTAGTACAACGTTAAGAGGCTTAATACATTTGGGTATTCCATAAAACTTCGATGGACAATATTTTCTTAAATAAATAAGCCTATTTAAAGTCTATAACGTCAAGGATTGGAAAGTTTGTAAAACAAACGTTTTTCGAAATATTGTCTATTAACGTTCTAGATCTTCTTATTTTTTTAAAGCATGGTTTCGTTTGAATGGGCTTATTGACCCGATTATGGCCCTTTTTATCCATAGGGAAAGCTCGAACCCCAGCAGTGGGAACTGGTAGTGATATCAGTCGGAGTTGAACCTGTTTGAATAAGTTTTATTGCTGTTGTTTATTATTTTTTTCTTGTTCTGTTAACAATTAAATTTAAATTATTTTCTTTCTTCGGCTCGGGTTCGATTCCTAGCGCTTCAATAAGGGCTTGTCCCAAGTATGTCGCCCCCAACAATATTATGGCATCGTTGTGTTCCGATTGTAGCTACATTTTCTATAATTTTCATGACAGTTACAGAAAAATTGTAACCAGTTAGCAATTGAGTATTCTTTTATCTTCGCCCTCGCCACCTTTGAACTAACCATCAGAAGACGAATGGCAGACGTTTTACTGATGTCATAACTGATGTAGAGTTAAAGAATCTCTTATACTCATCTTATAAATAAAAGTTATTTGTGTAAAGAAACAAAAAGCTTCCTCTATTAAACAAGCATACCATAGCCACCATCACATGTTGTGGTTTAGTTTTTATCTCTTCCGTTGTTTTCGTTTAAAAATTCCATAAATAGTTCATAAATGTTTATAAAGACACTTCCTTTGTTTTTGCAAATATATTTTTAAGTATTTAAATACATTTTATGTTTTAAGCGCTTATTCCGTGAGTGAATCACTCTGAACTATTTATCTACCTATATATCTGTTTATAGGTAGTAAGTATCTATATGTTTGATATTATTTTTATCAACTGTTTACAGATTACAATTCTTTCTCGTTTTGTCAAAAAAAAATTAATTGTATCAGGTTTTAGGCATCATTTTTATTTTATTTTATTTTAATCGGTACATAAACAGCCAAGGCCAATATAAATGTACACAACTAGCTTAGGTTGATACCAAAAAAGATATAAAAATAATGACACATGGTGCTTAAAGTAGAACTCCTGTAAAGCTCCTCTTAGACAAGTACAGGGCTTTAAGTACCTGGGACATTGGGTCACCGAGTCATTAAAGGATGACCTAGACTTAGAAAGGAACGTAGGGCACTGTGCGTTAGGGCTAACATGCTTTCCCGGAGGTTTGCGCGTTGTACGAAGAGTGCAAAAATTACGCTCTTCAGAGCATATTGCCATACCATGTACACTTGCAGCTTGTGGACAAATTACACCCAAGGAGCGTACAGGGCAGCCTCATCAGCCCCCTGAATGCTTTATTATACTGGTATAATAATGCGTTCAGGGGGCTGATGGTGCTGCCGCGACACTGCAGCGCGTCAGGAATGCTAGCTACAGCAGAGGTTGATAGCCTCTCTGCTATCATCAGAAAGCACATTGCGTCCCTGATGCGGCGTGTGCGTGGCAGCACCAACAGCCTCCTGAAAACCGTCGCGGTGAGACTGGACGTAGACAGTGCTATAATGCAGCACTGGACTCGCGTCCAGCTCGTCAAAGACAGTAAAATTACTTTTAATCAATTTTTGTACTAACTTTTGTTTTTGTTATAAGATTATTGTTACTAACACTATATGGACCCTGTCCGAAATAAATGATTTTATTTATTTATTTAAACACTACACAACTAACAATAATCACATTATTCATAAAACGAGAGGACTGAGGTGAACATCTGAAATCTGTGAACCACAAAACAAATAAAAATACTATTATGTATATAAAAAATAACTAACTAACAACTGGGGTGGCGCAGGAACCCAAGATGGGTTTTGGCCTCCGATAATAACTGCGGCCACTTCTCCCGATCCCGCGCCACTTCCCGCCAGTTCTCAACGCGGAGCTCGCGCAGGTCCTTAGCGACCTCGTCCTCCCAGCGATACCTGGGACGGCCAACCGGGCGTCGCCCACTCGGCCGTCCCACGTATGCACGTTTCACCGCCCGATCCTCCCTCATTCTCTCTAAGTGGCCGAGCCAGCGAAGTCTGTGTGCCTTTGTCTCGCCGATGATATTCGGCTCGGCCACTAACTCTTCAATTTCTTTATTAAATCGCCGCCTCCATATACCGTCTTCGTTATGCACCGGTCCAAGTATCTTTCGGAGAACTTTTCGCTCCGTACCAAGAGTTTGGTCTCCTCCTTCAGAGTCAGTGTTCAGGCCTCACAGCCGTACATCAGGATCACCACCGTTTTATAAATCCTGATTTTCGTCCTTTTGCTGAGAAGCCCGGACACCAACACCTTGTGTAGAGCTGCACTACAGCGGAGGGTGTTTTGTATTCGGATATCTATCTCTTCTGCCCTGGTGTTCGTGCTTAATTTTAACTTAACTTTTTTTTTTTGTCTCGAGAAAAATATTGAAGCTAAAGAATTTCCTGTTGTAAAGGCGTGGAAGACGCGTAAGAGTAGAATTAATACCGTAATTGGTCTGGTGTGTGTGATGGTGTAAGAAAAAGTGGGGTATGTCGTGTACGAAAAGAGGGTACACAGAGGGACAGGTCCGCCAACAGCTCAGATCAATCATGTGTACATATTACTATTTGTTAGTAACCTAAGCTAGTTGTGTGCATTTGTATGGGCTTTGGCTGTTAAAGTACTGATTAACATAATATAAAATAACCCTCAAACATTAAGAAACTGTATCTTATTAGACAAACAAATGTACCAACCGCAATGGTACAACAATACTTGTTGCTATGACTAGAGATTTGGATAGTGTTTAGGTAGCCAGGCGGACTTTAAAAAAAACTTGTCATCTACCATACCGAGTACGATACTATACAAGGAATAATCCAACTATCTCTGTAAGCCATCCTTTGTGCCATCATTAAGGGAGGACAAACAGCCAAACTCACTTAAATTATTAGTTACAAACTAAGGATTATGTTTCAATTGACCCCTTTCACGATACCCTTACCCCGGAATATGAGCCAGTGCAATTAAAGAGAGGTCGAGTACACAACCGAGACCGAACAGAACCGAATTATTCGTCGGCCGGGCCCAGGGCGACGCGGCGCATCCATTTCCACCCACTAGTTCGACCCAGGGCGATCATCCCTTACTTCGTATGAATATGTCTGATAACGTCATACGATACTTTCAGAAATATTCCACGAATAACCAACGAGATGAAATGAAACTGTTAGTTATGCGACCTATTTGGTAGCTATTTTACGTTGCGTACATTATTGTTGTTTTGTTTTGTTTTGTTTTGATTTCCGTATGAACTTTATAGAGCTGTAACACTATAAATCGTAAATCAAGTTACGTATCGTATGACACAATATTCTTTCTCCCATTCTAAAATAAATTAATAATAAGTAAAAAGAGAAGTAGCAACTCTATATACTTCCAAGACAATTGAGAGCGTCCGGCCTGCACCAAGTGCAAAGGGGACTTCTTGGCGGGAAAGTGAAGAGTCACATGTCTGCGGTTTTGTCTTATTTTCCAAAATTTGTGTTATGTCGAATATTAATGTGAAATAATGGTGGATTATTAACCGTTAAGTGTTCGTGAGTGTGCATAAGTGTTGGCAAATGAAACAAAACAGTGCAACGTTACTTTTCAAATTCTCTCAAGAAGCTCGCGTAAGGACTTAGTAAAGCCCCACATCTTTACTGAGATACTCGAGGGGTTGGGGGGTATATCATTTCTCACTTCCCATTTCTAATATCATTCATCATCATTTAAGGAAATATTGTTTATTTATGTATTACTTGTACGAAAAATTACTTTGACACTGGCTAAATGTGCTAATCGCACAAAGCCATCAACAAAAAAAAAAAAAAAGTGCGAAGGGCAACTGATAGAAATCCGACGACAGTCGAAACACAAAGTTTGGCGAGGAACATTAAAAAAAAACACTGTATGTTGCGTTGATGTCTATGGTAAATAAATAAAACCTTTTTACAGCCAGCAAAGCAGCGCCAGCAACACATCGTAATCTTATTTAAATATTTTAAAGAGTGCTCACCAGCTAAGTATTCAACTGACCCTTTAACGGCTTTTTAACGGCTCTCGGGTGTAATAGCAGTGACCCTGCCTACAGCTCAGGTTTTGGATTTTATTTCCGGTAGGTTCGATTTTCATATAAAATGCTACAGTCTTTAATGTAGTCAAACTTATTTCTATAAGTGAAGATAAGGCCGCCATTTGTACTTCTTGTTTTGTCCTCTTTATGTCTTGAATGGTGTAGAATAAAGTGTATCTTCATTTCATTTTATTTTCATTTTATATATGTATGCCGTTATAACCGGCCAATCCATATTGAACTAGCGTTTAAACTCGATCCCCTCATGTGCCAAGTTCATTGCAATTATACTGCAAGCAGCCCACTGGCAATTATTTTAATATTTCAGTGTATTTTACCAGTAAACTTAGCATTTTTATTCAAATAAGTATACAATCACCACTCTTTTTTATCGGTGACTGTTCGAGTTCATAAAATCATGGTTGCCGAACTGGGGAAGGTGCCGAAACGAAACTAACCCGTTGGGCCCGGCAGTGTGACGTTTATGGACTGACAAACTGCTCTACTAACTTAATCTATACTATTATTAAAGAGGTCAAGTTTGTGAATTTGTTTGTTTGTTTGTTTGTTTGCGGAGGGAAGAAGAACTACTGGTCCAATTTAAAAAATCTGACACTGATAGAATGCTACATTCCTTGCAGGTAACGTAGGCAATACAACCTTATTTTTAGTTTATACGAAAACCGAAACACGGGTCAAATATTTTCATTAAAAGAATCATTACAAAAAAAATTAAAATAATATCTTGAAAACTCACAAAGTTACAAGCTTTTTGTGCTGTCCCGTTGTGTGTTTTTAGTAGGGTATACTATAATTGAGATTTTGTTAATATTATTTGATCAAAATGTAACATGGTATAAAAAATATTGAAATCGATTCTATTACTGATTCTGAATAAACAGTTTTCAGGTTTCGCATAAACTAAAAATAACATTGTATATTTTATTTAAAAAAGAATTTCTTTTTAAAATCTCAAATCCACGCGGACAAAGTTGCGAGTAAAGTTTTAGCCACTAAAAAACGAAACCATTTGTAAATGACGCACCAAAACAAACGCATGTATATATCACGCGATAAAAATCACACTTGACTTCCACTCGAGAGCGACCCGTTAGGTACGTCATCGCACCCGTGACGCACCCGATGATTAGCGGCCGATTGCGACGCCCACGGCCGAGAACGCCCACGGCCGACGACGCCCACGGCTGGCTACAATCGTTTATATGTCAACGCGACTGGAACAGCGACGATTAGGGTACGATGAAAAGGGGGCAATTACTTTTTTCTTGTCCAGTCACTAGACGCAGGGTTGACTTACCGCTCGGCCAGGCGTCTTGCGACGCGGCGCGGCGTGCGGATTTCTAGTTCATAACGCTCTTTCCATCACAGTTGGCTAAGACTGTTATAGTACAACGGGCAATAAATAAGAGTACCAATAAGAGTAAAGACGCGCCTTACCTGAGTTATTCGACTGTCCAATCAATGACAGATTGAGGCACGACCCAGAGCATAAATTGGACCAAAATGTTAACGCACAAAATATAAGCTCACTTTTAGAAAATAAATACTATGGGATTGATTTCACCAAATTTGTTACTAAAATTTTGAAGTTAGCCAACAATAGAAACAGAAGGTAAGGTAAGGTTAAGGTACGTTAAGTCCTACTATTGCATTTTATTGTATTATTAGCATTAAAAAGACTCTTTGCAATAATATATGGGAAAAGGAGTAAAACAATAAAAAAAAAAACGGGCATTGAATTAGAAAACCGCTCGCCGCGTCGCAAGACGCTAGTAATCGTGGCTGAGGACTTTCTGTAAAATAAAGACTTGGGCCTAAAGCTACTTATTTCACTTAGGAAAATACTTTATTACAGAAAAAATGTTCAAAATAAAGCATTAGAATATCCGCAATAAAATTGCTAATACCAATATTATATTTACACACAAACCTCCAAAATATCTGGGTACAATATCGGTCGAAGATAAAGTAGCATTAAAAAACATATACTCGTAATAGGGGTATGTATGGGCTTTCCTTTGACCGCATCACGCGATTCGCGCTATATACTCACGATACGTACACAGAATACATTACCACAAAATAAGAAGACGGCAGAGGGTAAGCTTCAGACAAACGCCTCTCCCGGACACGGAACCTCGCGACAGCTGTGCTCTGACTATTCTGAAATCCGTGCGCAAGGGGTATATGTGTGCATTACTCTAGCATGGATGTGGTAAGAGGGGGTATCTATATATTAATACGTGAAGCAAAAACTTTGTACCCCTATTTTTACGAAAATTGCGCGGACGGAGGAGTATGAAATTTCGCACACTTATAGTTTATATACTTAGAGAAGGTTATCCGAATGTTAATTTTTTTTTTATTATGCATAAAAATACATTAAATCAATAAAACAAACATTACACACACTACCATGTATTTGACACACACGTTAAAAATACTCTTCTTAAAAGGAAGAAACGAAGGAAGAGGAGCGGCCGAAATCTGTCAATGCCAATCCAAACTCAAATTCCATATTTTTTAATTTTTCGTTGCTTAGGATACAATCCGTGCAGCCTTAATAAAATTATGGTCGAATTTCGACCACTGGGCGACCACTAGTAAAGGTAAATCGCCAGTCGTAGATTTGATTTTAACACTAGAAGATAAACCACGATTTACCCGAAAAAAATATCATAGATACTACAGCATACTTGAAAGGGACTAGGGAAGGGGGAATTTTATCGATTTATAAAATCATGAACTTACGTCTACTTTTCAACGATTCTCAATTTATTTTCAATTTGATGCATATTACTGAGCCAATATTTTAAGACATAATATCAAATTAATCGCTAATAGGGTCGTTTGGTAGTAACCAAGCGATCCTATTAGCGATTTGAAAAAATAATGTATATTTTACGAGTAATTAAACTAAAACTTATTCTTATTACTTATGACATTCTTATTCCGCGCAGAACGCTCCAGTCTGTCGCACTCGCACCTGACTGACCCGAGGTAACAGGCATGTTTTGTTTCATCGAACGTCGTGGTTTATCTTCTAGTGTTAAAATCAAGTCTACGATTGGATACCCCCTCTTAAGACTGCCTTCTGGTTCTCTTTATGTTGTGCTAGCAGTTTCACAGCCTATTCATGTAAAGGAGATAAGCACGAAATAGTGCTTACGCCGGGGAACACTTTATCAATTTGCTGCGCCCACTACACTACACTGTAAAAAGTATTCTCTTACATTTTTTCCATGAAAAAAAGGTTTGGTGTTGGTTACCGTACTTATGGCTCGGAATACGTAATTATTGCTGGGGAAAGGGCACATTTTTTGCGTTATGCATGCTTCTTTTGGAATAACAACACGTGTAAAAATTTTATCACGTTACGCATTTTGGTGCAAGCTCTTTTCTCTCATTCCGGTTCTAGTCCCCATTTAAGACAGTTTTAAGTTATTCTTATTGACATTATCTTGATTGAAAAAGATAGAGATTTCTAAATTTTTTTTGTACCAATAGACATTGTAAGAAACCCCTGAAGTTCGTCAACAATATAAATTAAAAACGCATTGGGCCAAGTTAGCAGTGTTAACTAAGTATATAAGTTTACTGCCTACAAGTATTATAAGCAAGTAACTTAATAACAATTTTAGCAAAAAGCTGTGGAGTTTCTTGCGCCCATTCTTCTCCACAGCTAAAAACTAGACGTCCTAAATGGGAAGTAGGTAAAAAAATTTTTTGGGACGATTCTAAAGCATTTTTCTAAAGTTTATTTGAATAAAAAAATTGACTTTGACTTTGACTTTAGCAAACACCTTGATACTTATATGAAGACGAAAACTAGACTATTATGCGCACATAATTTATCTTATTTAATTGCGTTATAAAACTTAATAACAAGCTATAAAAAGATAAATAAGATCATTGTCTAAATGAGGTACTATATATAACTATAATTCATAAAGCAAATAACAATACCTGAGTACATTTCCAAGAACAAAAGAAACTCACCACTGTTATTCATATACCCGACCCTCGCAATTTTATCAGGAGTTAAGAAAGAAGGGAGCTCAGGTTAGCGGGAATCGACGAGACGAGTCAACTCAAATTTCCAAGAAACTCGTTCAAAGGCGTGCTATAAGAGAAGTTTGTCTCGTGTGCGGCCAACAGCTTCTAATTTACTAGGAAAACTAATAGCGAGCGCCAGCAAAGTACGCGCAAATTTAATTTAAAAATATATTTTCTTAGGTCGTCTACAGCAAATCTAGAAAAAATAGAAACGCGAAAATAGAATTGCTAATTTTAAGTTATGAAGCGTTGGTAGCTGAACAGATAGATGCTTGGTTTGAATGCGAAAACCATGGTTCAAACCCTGTGGGGTTTGTTAGACTACTAACGTGAACTTATATTTTACACAAGCTTCTCAGCTTTTGTTAGGTATAGGTTAACAGCTTAGATTAGCTTAATTTATTTTGAAATTTGTTGGTAGCTTGTATATCCTCATTTAAAATTTAAATTATAATCATTTATAGTTTTAAAATTTAAATGAGGGTATACAAGCTACCAACTAATTGTGAGACGACCAGCACCTCAGTCTCTCTGTGACCACGACCCTGCAAAGGGTTCGAAACGTCAGGATAAACATTAAATAAGTAATGTGTAAAATAAACGCGACTAGATCCGTAAAAGTTGTTTCAATTCAATGTGTAGTGTTCGCGTTAATTTATTTTGTTTTATTTTATTGCTCAAAATGTACAGCTCTTTAAAAATATATTATACAGTAGTATTAAGTCCTAAGCAGAACTGTTCATATTGTGATATTAGCTTAATTACAGCACATTACATAAATATAAAAATTCGACCTAATCCTTAAAAGGGGTTATTGTAAAGGTTATATGTAACAAATTATCTATACATATAATAAGAACGTAGGGATAAAAAAATCTGTAATTGCAAGCTATAAAAAAAAAAATTACACAGGTTGCCTTAAAATCACTTACGGAACACGATAGAATAGTTTAAAAAAAAATTGTTTGTTTGTTTGTTTGTTTGAAGTCTACTCGAGAACTACTGAACGGATTTTGATCCGGTTTTTACCAAAATGCTAAAAAAAATCCGGAGAATAATATAGGCTACATAAATACTCGGAAAATACAGGGTGTCTCATTTAAATCTGTCAGTATGGGAAAGTCTGAAACTATAAGACATACGAAGATCTGTCCTTAGGAACCATGTCATCGATTTTAATAAGAAGAAAAACTGCATTCATACATTTAAAAAAAACCTGTACTCAGCTCGGAAATCGAACCCGGTTGTTTTGAAAAAAATAAACTTATACTATTTCTATTTAGATATCGATTGTGTAGGTCTTAAGCAGTAAACGGCTCTTTGAAACATGATGTGTAAAATGAATAAAATGCATTGTTTTCACGTACTTTAATTTATTTTATTATAGGTGTTCGAAGTGACCACCGTTACATTCAACAAGTTCAGGCATGTAAAATTGTCTCTATGGTTGTTAGTACCTCTTTGCTGGTTTTGTAATTGTAAGATCGTTACCTAAACGTGTTGAATATTGTATTGACCTACACAATCGATATCTAAATAGAAATAGTATAAGTTTAATTTTTCAAAACAACCGGGTTCGATTTCCGAGCTGAGTACAGGTTTTTTTTAAATGTATGAATGCAGTTTTTCTTCTTATTAAAATCGATGACATGGTTCCTAAGAACAGATCTTCGTATGTCTTATAGTTTCAGACTTTCCCATACTGACCGATTTAAATGAGACATCCTGTATAATAAGAACGTAAGGATAAAAAATCTGTAATTGCAAGATATAAAAAAAAATACTTTAAAATCACTTACGGAACACGATAGAATAGTTTAAAAAGAAATTGTTTGTTTGTTTGTTTGTTTATTTGTTTGTTTGAACACGATAAACTCGAGAACTACTAAACCGATTTTGATCCGGTTTTACCGAAATGCTAAGAAAATTCCGGAGAATAACATAGGCTACATAAATACTCGAAAATTGTTAAATTTTGATTTGGTCTAAACCGGGATTTAATCCTTGGTTGCTTGGCAACTGTTGTTTATTATGTAACATAGGGGATTTTTTTTTAATGAGTTTTACGGCTCTGGCATTTGAGGCTCTGGCTCTCTATTGCTATCGTGTTTTACGGCTCTGGGTTTTTTGCCCTTTTGAGCCTGTCATTGATAGTTGTTGTCATGAGAATACCGATTTTGATGCGGTTATCACCAAAATGCTTAGAAAATTTCGGAAATAACATACAAATCGAAAAATGTTAAACAAATTTTGATATACGTATTTACGCGACCAACTGTTAGATACAACTTTTTAAACTATCATGGTCACTTGCATTAGAATAAATATTATTAACGGGATTATTACCATGTTTATTGTCGTGTTTGAGTATACGATATTTCGGCACAGTTGCATGCGCCATGATCACGGATGTACTCAAACACGACAATAAACATGGTAATAATCCCGTTAATAATATTTATTCTAACTGTTAGATACGTTCGTTGAGTTATTATTTTAGAAAAGTTTTGTTACTTTCTAAGGTAAAACCTAACCTTTATAAATCTGTGAGGCACCTAAGCGAACATTAGCACCGCAGTAGTAAAGCGACGGAAAATAAAAACAAGCTCGAAATCACGCACATCATTAAACTTGGCTGTACATAGGTACACCTTTTGTTTCATTTTCCAAAATAACCAATAATAATATGGCTATTTAGTCGCGCCTGCGCGCGGCGCTTATTGCAGTTTTCTAATACACAGAAATGTTAAAAGTTAAAGCGGTATAAACCTCTGTGTCGTTGCCCAACATAATGTCTCTTTTTTTAGTTATGCATAAAAATATTACCTACTCATTAAATTTGGCTGTATAAAACTTTGTATCATTGCCCAAAATCATGTCTCTATTTTTTAAAATATTAAACATAGAAGATATCTTGAATTACATAGCTTGGCTGTATAAACCTTTGGGTCGTTGCCCAAAATACTTATTGTTATTTTTTTAAATCTATTTGGTGAAAAAACGCGAGAACAGGAAAATTTAAAAAAAAATTGGCGCTCAAATTTTGAAACGAACAGAAGGAAATTTTGATGTTTTGCAATGCAATAAGTACCTATTTTTATTTTGTTAATAATTTTCAAATTATATTAATAATTCATTGTGTAAAAGTTTTTTAAAACATTTTATGCAGGTACGTTAAATATTTCAGTACTTATTCAGATCTTATTAATTTTCAAATAAGATTTATTCATTGTGTAAAAGTTATATGAAACATTTGATGCAGGTAAGTTAAACACTTATTTCAGTACTTATTTTACATGTAAGCGGTTTCTTACTTTGGTTTCTTAACATGTTTTTCTTAACATAGGATAAATCGGTGTTCAATGATACAATATAAGCAAGTAAGTAATAATAAAATAGTTTTTTGTGCCTTCTGGCCGACAACCAATAATCCTGGACCGCTACCTGCTACTCGATATCCAGCTTCGGTGGACAAGGCAAAACATATTTTGAAGTCCGTGGTTGGACAGTATAACAGTAGACACATTTTAGCTAAGATACACCAGTGCCTAGGACGACTCCGGACGAGTACCTGAGCTGTAAAATACCAATTTTATTACATATGATTGAGCGTCAGTAAACCCATTTCAGGTTTGTATGACGTAGCAAATACGCGCAACCCACCGAGAAACGGTGTTGTATACGGAATGTATGTGGAGGGATAATTGGAACGGGAAACTGAGTGAGAATCAGTATGAACGGGACGATTCTGTGCTTCAAACTGAATATATGTATGTACATGGCAGAGATGATAGTCGAAAGAATAAGAGATAATGTATGAAAATAATGATGAACGTAAAGGAGGCACAGGAAGTATGCCAGAACCACACTAAATGGAGATCGATTGTCTTTGTCTATCTCAGCATTCCCAGCTGAAAGGATATTAAGAGTGAGTAGATGTACGTATGTCGGTAAATACAATGTCAATTTTCTAAATTTCCGATGCATATAATTTTATTATACCCTAATAAGCTTAAATAGATACCTACATAAAAATTAAATTGTATAGACTACAGCCTTTAGATCACGCGGACGAAGTCGCGTGCAACAGCTATTTAGAATAAGTGTTAGTATCATCTATATATATATAAAAATCAATTGCTGTTCGTTTGAGTGGCAAAAACTCGAGAATGGCTGGACCGATTTGGCTAATTTTGATTTTGAAATATTTGTGGAAGTTTAGGGAAGGTTTAAACGGTGAGAAACATAAATAATAAGTAACGGAAATTAGTGAAAAAAAAAATTAATTTCCAATAAAAAATGTTTCTTTTGTTGTCATGGAAACTGTCAAAGCGGTACGAAGTCCGCCGGGTCAGCTAGTCCTCAATAAAACTGGGGGAAGGGCTTACAGTTCTTTCAGAAATTTTCCGACTTACAAGAAAAACTACACGAGTTTGAAAATTCAAATATTTTTTTTAATTCAAAGTGAACTTTTACTCGTGTTTTTTGAACATCAAATTCAAAGCCCTGACTTCGTAAACCCTGCGGTGGAGACCTAGTACCGAGAAGAAGCCGCAAGAAACTCGTCAAGGGCTGTTTCTTTCTCCGGTAGTGTCACAACACAAGTTAATTTAAAAAATTTGGATTTTTACTGATAGCTTATGTCATATTGATCATTGCATAGCAAGCATGATCTCGTTTAATATAATCCACGACAAAGTGTACAGTTAAGTTACCAAAAAAAGTTTTACTTCCTTATAATTACTTAGATAAATAACTGCGTGATTATTTTTCGAGATGCCGATGTTCTACACAACACAAGACAATCGTAGATTAGATTTCTTACGTTGGCAAAACGTATCTCCCAAGCAAATAGGTACCGGAGCAATTTGTTTCTCGGGCCGGTAAATTAGAATTTGTGTCTTATATTAAATCTAAGTTAGGTCTTTTCTACGACACATGAATTTATATCCAAGTAGGAAAATATATTGACGACCTCCTTGGTTGAGTGGTTTTCATGGTGTCGCCATCTCTGAGCTCCCGGGTTCGATCCCCGGTCGGGTCAATTTAGAAATTATTGTTTTTCTAAATTGTCTCGGGTCTGGGTGTTTTCTATGTATAATAAGTATGTATTTAAGTATTTTAAGTATCATAACGAAGCTTCTTTTGGGCAAGATAATTGGTGTGAGTGTAGGAAAGTTTATTTATTTATTTAACATTGAAAAAACTGCAATGAGGTTTGTCACATATTTTTGTAATCTACTACTGTTCAAAGAAAAAATTATCAAAATTAATTAATTAAATTACCTACATACAAATGAAATTAATTACTAATTAAATTAAATTAATTACATTTGCTTTATTTTTAAATCATATTTATATTTATTTATATTATTATATATTGTCTATATTATGACATAGGATAGAATAAATATGTTATTTAGGAAATCCGTAGGGTTTACGTGATAAGTGTATTTTCGCGGGCAAAGTCTCGGGCGGTTGCCAGAACACAGTATCAAGCCATCAAAATTATAATAACTCACATTGTTAAACATGGGATGTAGTGCAATTTCGATAAAAATCTTATTTTTAACGCTGTCTTTGTACGGAGGCGCCTCTTGGAGGCGTGGAGGCGTCTGGCGCCAGCGCGGCGCCCCGCTGTTGCTACGACGGCTTAGGCACAATTTCTCTGGTAACAGTCAATACATACCTACCCAGAGAGTGTTAAAGTTAATATATATTATTTATTACTACACAACGGGGAAGCGTATGGCTTTCTCACCTAGTCGTAAATGAAGGACGATTGACGTAAGCGCACTCTGCTCGAAATCTACTAACATTTTTGATATGGTGACAAATTGTATAAGACAATTCATGAAATCAAGCGGTGTTATGCGGAAATTCACGACACACAAAAATACAATGAACCCTATACTTAGCAGTTTTTTTTTTGTGGATTTACATATTTTGTCACTACTCGAACTTTTTGTAAATTAAATGTCTCAAATAGTCCACTATGCCAAGAAGGATAAGATAGTGGTAGACAGTATGGTGCTGCAACAGAAACCTCCTCGAGAGATCGCTTACTGCTTGCCAAGTGCCATACGACGGGCATGGATGGCGAGGGTGGGACGGTGTACCTTGGGCCCCGGTCACAGTAGGGCCTCCCGGGTGACAGATTTAGGATTACCGCAAGCACGGAGCAGCAACCCTTATTGGAGGGGGATGTTACAGACAGAGCCATTTTCTAAGGGCTTCCTTTTCGAAGGACCCCTGCTAGAACATGAGGTACCCCCGCCATAGTGATGGGAGTTTACTGCGGTTAAAGTTATAACATGGAATTATAGCCTGTCGATATACACCTATAACGTTCGCCTAGCGACCGGCGCGTGATCGATCACATAGCAACTACTTTTCTTCATAACGGGTGCCTTAGAGACGGAAAATCAAACGTATGATTATGTCCGTCCGATGAAGTTTCAATCAATTAAAAGTGTGGAATATTGTAAATTTTACTTTTGTATACAGAGAACATATGTGGCTAAGAAAAAATAACCTAAGAATAAACCAATTTCTTGATAGACGCAATAGGCATACTTTCAGACGGAGCCGTAGGTATCATACGTTGATAATCTTACAGTAAGTAAAAATAAAGACATTAATTTGGACCAAGCCAAAATCGCAAAACTGCCCACAGAACCTTAACATGTAGTTAAATGAGTTTTGTTGTGTCAAGCACAGTGACTTACAACAACTTACAGCGTCACACAGCCAACAAATAATGAACCAACCACAACACAGCACAAGGTATAGTGTGAAGCAAAGTTTACTCATTAATTCATAAATTTACTCACTACTAGCGTCCCGCCCTACGCCCGCGATTGCGTCCGCGTTAACCCGTAACTCCCAAGCGACATTTTAATCAGAACATGTAGCTTTCTATTAATAGTTTCCCCCGCCTGATCTTCTAAATGCCACTACACATTTACAAAAAACACTAAACATCACACTAGTTTAGGCCCAAGACACCGTACTCGTAGAACAATGGTACGAAGAACCGGTTCACACGCGCTCTATACCAGGTACAGACATGTACCTGGGCGCTTCTGTCCTCCACCACGGCCCGGTCAACCCGAGCCGAGGTCCGAGCCTTTAAAGGCGCCCTCGGGTTGTTCCGCTCCCCGATCCGATCCGAACCCTTCGGAGAATCTAGTAGGGCACGGGGACACGCACTTTACCCGTCCCGCGCCATAGGTATATACGTCCGCAGGCCTTATGTAAGACAGTGCGTAATATGGCGCGCGAGGGCTAGTGTGTGATACCGTTCCCTTTAGAAAACCTCCGAAGGTGATTCGTTTCACACGGCTAAAGGTACCCTTTAAGTACCTCACCGCCCGCAAAAATACCAGGTAAAACTGAAAATGCCGTTTGAGGGCATCAGCAATCTCTCTCCAAAATAAAATTACTATTAATAAAAGACACAAGATCAAGAGAGAATAAAACAAACGCAACTTTACCCATACGTCCAAGTGTTGTAAGTAGATTAATTCAGTACGCCCACGATTAAAAACAAAAGCCTAAAAACAAAATGTCCTTTACGCTGAACACCCCAGCAACAGGTCATGCAAAGGCGGGCGGGCCGCGGCTGGCGCCACGCCGGCCGGCCCAGATTACAGACGAGCCAGCAATTAACTGCTAACCGACTACGGCTGGTTTATGCCGTCGCTACGGCGAACCTTTGTCGGCCGTTTAGGATGTATTAACGAGACGAAAACATGCCTCGAGATTGGGTAGTCGAATAAGGTGTTATTAAGCATTAAAACTAGTCATATAACAATGACATTTAATATAAGGTCCCTTTCAATTAGTTTCCTTTAATGGTTGTATTTATGTAGGTGTTGTTCAGATTGAGATACTGAATAACTTTTACTTGGAAACATAAACACAATAAAACATAAATATTATGTATGCAAACCATACAAAAAAGGAGGTATAGCGTTTGGCTGGCATACTCGGAAGTTAGTCAATGTATACAACTACGTCATCAATATCCAATTTTATCTTTCTGAAATCTACTAGTTATCTGGAAAATATCACTTTATAGCAATAAGACCGAATTGTAACTTTGTATTGTATGCTCAATGTATTTTTGTATGTTTGCATAAAGTATAATTTATCTACCTATCATAATTGACATCCCGCTCGAGAAACCACAGACAGTTTTAATAATTCGGAAAACTGTTTACAATAACATTTGCGTCACATAAATTACATATTCCCTTAATTTATATTGTATCTAATTAATGTCCCTATCTACATACCCTGATAGATAGGGTATGGCAGTTGGAACTACGGTTCCGGCTGTTCTTTCAAGGGTACCACACGGGAGTTCCGGATCCTAGGCCCCTGCCGGTTATGCCTTCGCGGACGTCTCCGGCAGGTCCCGGACATGGGTTGGACTCGTGGTGGCTATGTGGTAAGCTGTAGAAGTGGGAATGTTCATCTGCCTGGTTCAGGTCTGGCCAGGCTTCCATTTCGTGCACAGCGAGCGGGTCCGAGTAGCGGTCCGGAGGGGGCTTGAAGCGAAAGGATCTGCGGGGCACGTGAGTTGTCCATAGTTGGTTGTTCTGCTCGGTGGTTTTCATTGAGTAGGCTTCCAACATCTCCAGCACTAGTCCGGAGAACTAGTAGAGGCGCCCGCTAGATGCAAAGTCTCCGGTTGAATCAGCCGCATAGAATTTTGGAATTGATCAGGTGCCAGGATTGGTACTGAGAAGTGAGTGCGCTTACAACTCCGCCACCAAAGAGGACATTTGGTAGTCGACTTTAGAGTTGACGACCCGAGCACTGGAATCTGCGAGTTTTACTCTTAGTGCAACGAGAAGTGAGCGAGCTTACAGCTCCGGTAACCTATCTGGATATTTGGTAGTGGACTATACGTGTCCACAGGACAACTAGCTCGAGACACTAGTCTTAAAAGTACCGGATGAAGGATGAGTACCGGCGCGTTCTGATCTGGCGTTATGACCTGACGTAGATGGTCCCTTGTGCTTGCGTAAGGTTCTCTGACACCTACTTTATGACCTAACGGTTGGTGGGGGGGTGTCAGTATAAACTTTAAAGTGTGTAGCGGGGTGTATCTAATTAATATTATGTATTTACTTATCCTAGAGTCTGTAACACTCTTAGCAGTATATCTACGCAGTAATATCTCAATTTAGCAAATGGTGTAATGGAATTAGGTTGGGTCTCTGGAGCACACTAGCGGCGCTTCAGTACTGACGCAGTGTAACTATTCCAGTTAACGCTAAATAAACATGCTAGTCCAGAATTGAGACGTTTAATTATCTGAATCAGTATGCGAGATTAATTATAATGGCCGTGTGTGCGTAAGAATATATGTATAAGGTCACATTTTATCAACTGCAAATATTTTGACAAAACATCTAATTATATCAGAGAAATAAGGCCCTAGCATTTAAAAAAAATCAGTCTGTTTTTTTTTACTTTTCCTGAGACAAAAATTGTAATATTTTTAAGAGCGGCCTCTTTGTCGGCTTCTTTGAATGAAACTACGGGCACGTGTAAGCGGTGAAGGCATTGCGGCTTCACTGTTTCGGCTCCTTTGAATTGAAACTACCGAAAGTGCTTTATTTTACTTTTTAATCGAAATGTCTTTTGGCGTTTTTCTTGAAAACTAGCGTATAAAAATTTAAGGTTTTTTCATAAAAGTAGTTTATATAATATGTTGTTGAATTTATCCTCAAAATATTTTTATATAATATTTTTATTCATATTTAATTTTTATGCTAAATATGTCATCGGCAGGCTTATTACCGATCTTTAAGTGACAGTCGCGATTGTGACAATTTACAATTGATCGCTGCCAAAACAAATGTATTAATAAAAGGAACGTAAAACGCTACGATAGCGCGCGGTCTGTGGACACGCGGGGGGATCGAAGTGACTTCAGGAAACAGGTCAGATGAATAGCAATCCACGGTCGGGCTTATCCCTTAGGCCTTCTCGTATCAGAGTAGCATATGAAGATATCGGCCCGGCGCCGGCGGGCGCCACAAGCGAGTTTTTTTCGGTAATAAGTCTGCGGGTCACTAACGGCGATTATACTCAAAACTGATTTCGATGCTCTGTTTTTTGGAAGAAGAAAGTGAGAATGTATGTAGCATTGATCGCAGCTATAAGTCCTTAAGTAGCTGCTAAAATGGGTATCCCTCGTCTCTAGTGTGATTAATATATGATATATAATCTGAATCTCGGAAACGGCTCCAACGATTTTCATGAAATTTGGTATGCAGGGGGCTTCGGGGGCGATAAATCGATCTAGCTAGGTTTAATTTTTAAAAATCACCTGCTTGAGCCGGGAATTGAACCGGTGAAATTAAAAAAAAAACACCTGTATTTAATGATACCAACCGAAAGAGTCATTCATAAGGATCAATTTCTTTTAAACAACATAGTATCTTAAATTAAGGAAATACCAAGAAAAATATTTTTTTATTGTAAAGCTTACTCACTACTTATCACAATCTAAAGAAAATAGTTCATTTACCTATCAACGTAAAGCTATTGTTATTTTTGTAGATAAGAAAATATGCTTTAAGTACATACTAAAAGTTCACGTATGTATTGCGGTGTTGTCAGCTCTGGAAATTTCCGGACCTTCTCAACAGTTTAGATGGCACCATAAAACATACACTTACACACATTTTGAACATCAACTTTAGTGACCGCTCTTGGACCCAAGCAACACTCCCTATTAGGCTCGGTGGCCTGGGTATCCGAAAAACTACTGATGTGTCCCTTCCGGCGTTCTTGTCTTCGGTCCATGCTACTCAACATCTTATCAACAAGATACTGGAACACACATCGTGTTCCCCTCTGGTTTCTCACTTGGACGAGGCCAAGGCCGCCTGGAGTGCAGCTTGCCCGAATTCCGAATATCCCACAAACACCTCTTCCCAAAGGCTTTGGGACGAGCCTCTCTGCGGACTGTTGCGTAATAACCTTATCAACACGTCTTCTAGCCCTGCAGAGTGCGCTCGCCTCTTAGCTGTAGGGAAATGGGAGTCAGGTCTTTGGTTGCAGGCGTTACCATCTCCTAATACGGGTACTCTGTTGGACCGCAGTACTTTTCGCCATGCCACTACCTTGCGTCTTGGCGCCCCTAGTATCGTCCCTCATCAATGTCGTTGCGGGGCGCCAGTGGGCAGCCTCGGTCACCACGGGCTGTCCTGTGCTAGAAGTGCTGGTCGCATTGCTCGTCATCATAGCCTGAATGACGTTATTCGACGGGCTCTTGTCACCGCTGGAGTACCAGCAGTACTTGAACCCTCTGGTCTGGCACGTGATGACGGCAAAAGACCGGATGGCATGACCCTAGTTCCTTGGAAGGTGGGACGGGCTCTGGTATGGGATGCAACTTGTGTCGATACGGTTGCACCGTCCCACATTCCAAGCACTTCTGTTAGCGCTGGCGCGGCTGCAAATCATGCAGAGAACCTCAAACGGCGAAAGTATGAGAATCTGACTGGGGATCTCATATTTGAGCCGTTTGGGGTAGAGACTTTAGGTCCATGGGGCCCGGGTGCTCACAAACTCTTTAAAGATATTTCTTTTAAACTAGTAGAAGCCACCCGGGACCGCAGAGCTAGCAGCTACTTGGGCCAGCGTATAAGCATAGCTATCCAACGTGGCAATGCTGCTAGCTTACTGGGCACTCTGCCTGATGGGGATGATTTAGGGCAATTTTTTTATTTATAGTTAATAGTAGATATAGTTTATAGTTGTTTGTAAGTTTAATTTTAAGTAGTTTTATTATTATCTTGTTTCAAATAAATATACTATTAAATAGTACATACTTAAATCAAACTTTTCCTGATATGCCATAATTATTATAAGAGAAAAAAAGCAGTTAAATAAAATTTAATTTACTAAAAACAAATAACAAAAGAAGAACGAAGCTTTGGTTCCAAATTCAAACTGATTATTAGAAAAAAGAAAACAACCAGGTGCACAGATAACAAAAAGCAATTACATTATTTTCTTAAGTGGCCAGTACTTAGAGCATGAGTATGAATATTAATGATTCCATTAACAGAAAAGTTACATATAGGCGATACAAAAGGCGACACGTAACGAATTCAGTCGAAAAATACGTCTGTGCATATGTGAAAATGGGTCTCATTTTGAGCAATTCTTTAGACAGTGAGTAAGCTTTACATTTGCTGGATGCGAGCAGCACAAAACCGGTCGTTGTGGAGATCCTTGGGGGAGGCCTTTGTCCAGCAGTGGATGTCTTTTGGCTGAGATGATGATGATGATGATGAAGCTTTACAATAAAAAAAATATTTTACTTGGTCTTTCTTTAATTTAAGATACTATGTTGTTTGAAAGGAATTGATCCTTATGAATGACTCTTTCGGTCGGTATCATAAAATACAGAATGTTTTTTTTCACATTTCACCGGTTTGATTCCTGGCTCAAGCAGGTTAAATTTTCTAAAATCTTTGAATGCAGTTTTAATTATTTTTGAAAATAAAGAAAAGTTTCCTTTTAGTAACATTTGCCATCATCAATAATATGAGTACTTTTCCTCCAACCACGGTCTTTTTTGCCACCCTGTATATATTAGCAGCTTTGTGTGAGAGCTTTGATTGAGCACTATGTAGCACAAAATAAATTAGTCCTTATTTTTGTACGGTTGTAGAATGGATAAGCGAATTAATTCGTTGAGTGTTTGAAGTACATAAGACACCATCAGTGTCCACACATAAACTTAAACTAACTAATGTTACATATCACACTTTCCATGTACATACTATGTTCACTGCACTGTAGTGTAGGGCACCCTCAGACTATGTGGAGCGACAATTTACGCAAGGTGGCTGGCAACCGCTGGATGAGAGTAGTTGCGGGTCGTGCTCGGAGGTTTGCACTGGGAAAGGCCTATGTCCAGCAGTGGACTAGTATAGGCTGATGATGATGATGATGTTCACTATTAAAGTTTAACACAGCATTTATTAGAGATGTATGGTTGTGTTATATAATTAAATGGTTGTGGATATGGTCACTAGGAAGCGCTGTATCGTTACCATACAAACTGTTGTTATCTTTACTCCATCAAATGTTGAAAAATACTCGGAGTAGACACACTAATAACTAACTATAGCAAGATAGCTTAACTGAGTCCTCGCCACTACGAGCGTTTTGCGACGCGGCGAACGGTTTCTAGTTCATTGCGTTATTTCTATAACCGTTAATTATGACTGCCGTTGTATAGCGCGCAATGAACTAGAAATCCGTTCGTCGCGTCGCAAGTTGCTCGTGCTCGTGGCAGAGGCCCTACCTACCTCCCGCCCCACGTACCTACCACAGACGAGGACTCAGTTAAGCGGTTTAGCTATAGTTGGCAGTCGAAAAACTATTTAATAATCCATCTCGCTATGCATACTAGCCGAGCACAGCTAACAAATCAATCACTCAACGGTATTCGCTCTTCCACTCAACAATCACAGTCTAACAAACATTTCTTCTGTACTACAGACATGCACACTAATAACAGCCGGTTTTTTTTTGGTTGTTTTTTCCCACAATACATCATTTTGTTTCATTAGCTGCTTCGCATCTGGACTTTGCTTGTGCTTAACATCGCGCGCCATTATCGTTTTTTTGATGATGTTGAAGATGGTGGTTAACGCGCCCGGTCTACGATTGCTAAGGTTAAGCAACTTTCGCAAAGGCCGGTCATTAGATGGGTGACCAAAAAAATTATTTTTCGAGCTCCCCCCTGCTTCGGAAGGCACGTAAAGCCGTTGGTCCCGACTGCATTAGCAGTCGTTAACAACCACCAATCCGCACTTGGCCCGCGTGGTGGTTTATGGCCCGTTCTCCCTATCCATCCATAGGGAAGGCTCGTGCCCAGCAGTGGGGACGTATATGAGCTGGTGATGATGATGATATTGCTTTTCATTCCTTCAAATAGTACTTTTTTCTTTTCATAGTTAGTGCTGGGCTTAGGTATGTGTTAGTGGCGTTGTCTATGTTGTGTTAGTGATTTTTTTTTGGAATTTCTACGTAGTACTATTTTCACCTCTATGGTCCTATTCGTAGTTGGGAACGTACATACACCACACAGTAATGATTTTCTTAATTAACATGCATGTTTTGTAATGTGGGTAATTTTCATTTAATCATCACGCAACAACACACACATACACACACACATACACATACACATGCATACATATATGGAAATACATACATATAGGAAAAATATTGCATTTTTTAATCTAAGCACCTATACGTAGCTTTTGTATCCGTATCTCACTCCAGATGATGGATCAAACTGACATCCGTATCGCTTTATTGTTTTTCACACGGTTATCACATTTTCTATTTTCTTTCGCAAATATAAAAACACAGCTGTTCAAAAAGTGACCTTAGGTTATTTTATGACGGAAATAAGGTAGAAAGAAATAAAAATCTCAAAGACGGTAATTGCTGTCCTCCAAGTTGTAAGTTATGAGTCTTCACTTCATTAGGTAGTTGTCTCAACAATAGACATTAATTAATTATCCTATTCAACAACAATATTAAGTTATTTACCCAACGAATGAAGGCCATTCACCTCCAATACCAAGAAGGCCAATTATCTCTATCAGCTTCCGTAGGTTCAGTGAAATACTGCCGCCGAGCCAATATACTGTTGGCGGGACATCTCGTTTTTCATTATAAGGCCTCGGCCACAAGCACGAGCGTCTTGCGACGCGGCAAGCGAATTTCTAGCTCTAACCTGAAGCAAAGTTACTCGTCGTCATCATCATTATCTCAGCTAAAAGATGACCACTGCTGAACAAAGGCCTCCCCAACGGTAATAGAAAGAACGCAATGAACAAAGAAATCAATGTTTTACAACAAACATTGGCCGACCACGTCAAATAAATTTTAACATACCTACTTCAATCCATTTTTCTTGGATAAAGTATTGTTTGATAGTTTGTATTATGTAAAAGGTATATAAAAGAAAACGATTAACCAAACCGATTCTTAAAATTATTTTAATTACAAAAAGCTACTTTTACCTCAGCGTAATGCAACCTTTCATTCTGTCACGTTAAATATAATAATTATAAATAATAATAAATTCGTTTATTTTCAGGCAACAATTTAAAGTTACAAAATAACAGGCCCATAGATAAACACCTTATAAACTAACATATACATACCAATATACAATTTTTGTTAGTAATGTACAAAAGTTAATCTATGTTAGTAGGTAATTGTTTCGACACTATCGGTGCCGCTTCGATGGCACTCAAAGGTAGTCTTCCACGAAAACGTCTGAACACCATTCCCTTCGGCCAAAAGTCTTCTCTCATGAAGGCGTCCAGCTTAGTTGATGGGACTCGCACCACAAATGCTTTGAAGTTAGTGTTGTGGCGCGACTCCAGCGGCTCCACCCTCAAAAGGAAGTTGGTCTTCGTTTGTATGTAATCTGCGATCTCCTTCACGGTAGTGGTGTAGTGCAGGCGAGACAGATACATGGCCGTGGTCAGTATATATATTGATACAAACCGACTTTTACATGCGGAATTTATTTTGATTTAAAAGGAAGTAACTAAATCAGCGAAAAACATAAAGCTAATTACGATGTTAAACCCTACAAACAACAAAAAATATAGATGACTGATTATGAGTGAAAACATACCCAAAGGTCGTAACAACGACTTTTTAGGAACACACCATTACCCATACATCCTTACACTGCACGCACACCGTCAATAAAAACGAAGCCTTATGAAATGAGCAGAGCAAACTATCGGAAATTTCCCCGAGATGATTGTTTCAACATCGTAAAACACGATACATTGGCAGACTGGGGGATTCGTTGGCACATTGCTCCATATTCGATGATACTCAACAAGTAAAACGATCTGTTTGGTGTTCTAATGATACGTATTACAATATTGTTTTGTAAAAACTACGCGAACACTATAAGATATCATACCTTTATAACATACAATGATATCATTAAATATACACGCGAATAAATAAAAGCGAAGAATGTATAAAAAAAAGGATTACAAATCTTTATAGCTATAGTACATTATAATTCAATATGTGATAATAACCTACTAGGTAACTGAATAGTCTAAAATTGGCACAGTACACAAAAAGGTACAGATACGTTAAGTTACCAATTAGCCAGAAATGAAATTAAGTACCGTCTAGTTCCCAAATTGAATTCAACATTGAAAGTACAGTCACGCCTGAAGGTCGCACTCCGAGGCGTTACCGCGGCCCTAGGAGTCCTCCAAATTAATGTAAATAGTTCGGCACAATGGCTCCAATAGATGAAGACAAATTAAGTTTGACAGACCGAGATGCTCACTTCAGAGCCCGTTATAACGTTCAAAGAGTTAAGTTGTATTAAAAGACTTCAAAGTCGAAACAAATTAAGAGATAAGAGGGCCGATTGATAAGTCTACGATACGAAACAAATAAAAAACAAAAAAGGAACAACTCCGCGAAACTAATTTATTTTTGTACATATTTTTTTCTTACACTTTGATAATAAGTGTATTCTACTACTAAGTTAACGTTTCTCAACGGCTAGCGTATTGTGCAAGTAGTCCAGACCCCAGACCATTTTATGATCTGAGGTCCAGACACTTAAAATGTTCAGAACGGCGACCTTCTACGATTCTTGGTAGTTGGAAAATTTGAGTTCACCTAATCACTTTTTAAGATTGAAATAAGATTTTCATCTATCATATATCGCCAATACACACAGACAGAAGTTTCGAGTTCCGTCAGTTAAAGATATAGTACCTGGATGACTGAGCTTTGCTCGTTATTTTTTTATAGATCGATTTATCGCACCCGAAACCCCCAGCATACTAAATTTCACAAAAATCGTTGGAGCCGTTTCCTAGATTCAGATTATATATATACACCTACAAGAATTGCTCGTTTAAAGGTATTAGATGTATTTATACATATATACAATATATATTATATACGATAGCTAATCCCTCAATGATTGACAGCCCTAAGTTAAAGTGCCCTTTTACATAAATAAAACCTTAAATTAAAAATATTTTATAAAACAAGGTGAAACAGACATCGTAGTAGCTCCAATGATTGACACTTTAAATCCAGTGCTCGACACACATCATCAACATCATCATCATCATCATCATCTTCATCATCATCATCATCATCATCATCAACATCATCAACATCATCATCATCATCATCATCATCAGCCTACACACGTCCACTGCTGGAGATAGGCCTCTCCAAGTGCACGCCACCGAGCACGATTCGCGGCTACTCTCATCCAGCTCTTGCCAGCCACCTTGGTCGAATGACTAGGTATTGATGTTTTGTATGGAACAGCTGATTTTTATTTTCGAGTTAGGGAGTTGGTTCAATAGTAAGAGTTGTTCGTTAAGTATCACGGTAGTCATCTCAGAAGGTTTGGACGGTGATAAAAAAAAATACTCTGTATATAAGGAGACTGCCAAAAATGGTGATTTTTACATTTTAATATACAGATTAAGTAGCTTGTTGATAAGTAACTAGTTAGTTCACGTGGCTTGGTGGTTACAAAAAAGTCATCTCAGAAGGTTTGGACGGTGATAAAAAAATTACCCTGTATAAATAGTCCTTCCCATTTCCCAGTAATATTCCAATTCAGTCTATAAATAGTGTACAGTCAACAGCAAAAAAAAAGTAGATGATGTTTGCTAGATTTCAAAATTAGGTTTCGATAGTGTAAGTCGGTATTTTCTATATACATACAGTCAAAGTACTAGTAGACACTCAAAGGTTTTTCGATATGCGTTTAAAAAGTTTTGATTTTCAAAAGTACTGATTTCATATTTTGAAACTTGACCAATCATCAGTTACCTTTGCTGTTGACTGTACCTAGATGTCGAATTTTCATTCTGTTATTTCCACCGCTCATTCCAGCGGGCGTACATCATAAAGAAAATCATTTATCATCTTAAATGGCTGCCAAATAACAAGATTAAAGTGTCGACGGTTGGCAACACTGGCGGCTCGTGATTAGGGCTGCTCCGGGATAATACCCATTGTGCTATATTGGACGCGTAGGCCGTACCTTGTGCGTAGCCCGGTTCCAAGCAACCTTATTTCTATTTTCATCTCAAATTGTTTCTTTCATTGATCATTTTGTAAGGGAAATTACAAAGGCATTGACAAGAATACGAGTACTGTTAGATTACAGAATGCTGTCAGAATGGTTATTACAATCTATTGAATTATTAGAATTCATAATTTCATTACAGTCCGTTGAAGTTTATATAATAATAATTGTTAGCCTAAAAAGTCTTACTACTGGGCTCAGGTATACCTACATGAACAGTAATAACACAGAGATATAGGGAAATAACGCACCACGCTAGCCCTACGCGTGTTGGTGGGTTTTGTCGATTGACCTTCCGCCTGTACCGTAACACATGCACATGCTATACACATATGTAAAATCTTAAAAGCTAATTACAAACCCCCACAAGTAAACATTTGGTAAACACAAAGTTACAAAAAAGGTACTACAAAAACAAGTAAAATAGAAATATACAACAAAGTACACTACCATGTCAGTGTCAAATACTGCTGTTCAGTAATACGTAATAAATTATATATATTTAAAAAAAATGTTAATAGCTGCCTAAGAAAAAATTTTTTTACATACAGTACGCCTAATAGTCGCTGTGCTTGTCGAGAACAGATCCAAGTCGTGTTCAGTGCTACCTGTTGTAAGTAACATAACCGCGCACTAAGAAAGTGTTTTCTCAGTAATTTGTACGAACAAAAGGTATGTGAAGCAATGGGCGTGGACGCAGCAGTATATTTGTGCGAAGACCAATTTTTAGACAGTAATTCTGGACAGTCGATATTGCCGTTAACGAGCTTAGATATAAAACAAGCGTCATTCACTTCACGTCGAATGTGAAGAGGTAAAAAGCGATATCGTTTGCAACGGTGCTCGTAGTTAGAAGACTGGTTTAGCCTTGAAGTCAAGGTATCTTAGAAATCTTTTTTGTATCATCTCTAAACGATTGATATAAACGTATTTCATACTTGTGATGCGTAGTCAAGATGGCTACACACGAGCGCACAATAAAGAACTTTATTTGATTTCAGGGACTTGAATTCTTTACGCATAACAAATCCCAGAGCCTTAGAGGCCCTACTAGCAATATGATGAACATGATCCCCAAAAATTAATTTAGTATCATAAATAACGCCCAAGTCTTTTATGTTTCTTATATTCACTCTAGCTAGACTGTGATTAAGGAGAATTTATTTAGACAAAACTTTGTTTTTTTTACGTGTAAATGTCATTAGAATAGTCTTTTTGCTTTATGTTCCAACCCAACACTAATCTTCATCAACATTTCTCGCGAGGAAAACCTTTTCCCCTGTTTTCACAGTAATTATGAAATGTTAATTTGTCCCTTCTCCCCAAATATTCAAGTTCAAGACCTAAACCAAACCTGAAGAATAATTGTAATTTACAGTCAAGTAACATAACTTAATTGAATAAGGAAAAGATAATATTTAAATATTTATAGAAAATGCTTGGTGGCATTATTTCGAGTGGACCACCCTAATATAGTATATTGATTTGCACCTTCAATATTAGATTATATTGGTTGTTTCCATTGTACTGGTTGTTCGAAAGAAGTTTTTATCCTTTCAATATAAAAAAATAATGTAAAATCCGCTTTAGAGCAAAAAGACCGCAAAAATTTTCATTTTTGAGGAGTCGCACCAAAATTATTATCTATCTATATATCATTATATCATTCTATCTACCTATCTATCTTCCCTGCCGCCAAGCAGCAATGTCTCTGTGTAGTTGTGTTTCGGTTGTAACCCCAAAAGGGTCAAGTCGTTTCCTCAACCTGAACAAACTAACTTGAAAGTTTTCTTGACTTTTAGCTTAAGGTGCCCACTGCCTACACACAGTAATGGCCTTAAAATCTTTTATTACCGACGATATAACTTTGACTGTAAGGTGGCATTGTACCTTGGCCTTGTAAAGCTCATTTGCGCCTTAATAAAAACAAGATTCCAAGAATAGGAATGGTTTTCGTGAAATCAAAGACTGCGAGCTTAGTTACCGAAATACAGAAACATCATACTTCAATTTGTAAGGAAGGTACCACACAATTGAGCAGAATTTAAGATTGATGATGTTAAGCACTTTTTGCAAAGGCCGGTTATCGGATGGGTGGCCAATAATGTATCTGAAGGTACGTTAAGCCGTTAGTATCGGCTGCGCTAGCAGTCGTTAACAACCAGCGCACCGCACAAGGATCGCGTGGTTGTTTATTGCCTATTCTTCCTAAGGTGTTTTCACCCACTGGGAAGGCTCGTGCACCAGCAGTGGGGACATAAAATGAGCTGGTAATGAAGTAGAATTTCACATTGCCTAGTGCTAGTTTAATTTATCTTTCGTCCATGTAAACACGAGAACTTGTCTCTACTCTATACTCTCGATTTTGTAAACGTGATCGAAAAGTCAATAAAATTGCACTCAGAAGACATCACCCTATGCAATCGACGCGTTTGTTTGATATTGTTTATTTTTGAAGTGAAAACTTCTTTAGCGGCGTTGTACACTTTTTTTGTAATGAGTAAAAAATGTTAAATTCGCGTCAGGACACGTGACCGTGAGGACACGTGTCCTGACGCGCCTGATCGAAAATTCGTAATACGGATGACAGCCAGCGCGGCGCAGGAGAGGAAGTATCCCCCTCTCTTTCTACGGCGCGGGCGAAAAGAATTGTATTGTATTGTTTCGTTTAGGCGGCGCAGGGCGCTTGCGCGAATGTTCGAGTGCTTTTTAATGTAATATAAATTGTCATGTTTGTGTACGATAGCGCAATAAATAAATATTGTATTCTACCACATAAATGATAGTACTTTTATACTGATAATCAATTATCAGTATAAAAGCAATTCGTGCAAAATTATTTCCTAACCATTCCAAAATATCAAAAATGCACAACGTTAATATTCAAGTATTCACTTCTGCCGGCACTCCCGGAGTGCAACCCGTCGTTTTTTTACTTATTTGTGTTATAATAAAACTTAACGTTTTCTTTTTATTTAACCCAATGCAAGAGATAATTGGGCTTCTACCCATTAGTGATTAGCTTTTATTTTCTGTTCCAACCCACAAGTTCACTTTTATGATCTTTTGTTACTTGTAACAGCTATTTCACGATAGTTGGAACAAACATTTCGGTTGAAAACTCGCAAATGGAAAAAGTTTCGTATTTTATAGACACAAACCAGCCTTTCTATGCTGATTTTTATCACACAGAAATGTGAGTACCTCATTATTGTTATTATCATAAATACGTAGAGTTTTTTACGAACGAAATTCTGGCTATCTGCGTATAAGGTAATTTGCATTTCTGGTACAATGCGTCTGAACGGTTTTTTTCTGTGAAATTACAAGATAACGTCATCATTAGTATGGGTTAACCGTTTATAATATTTAGCTACTTATTTTGCACTTAAAACGATATGTGATAACTGTTAGAAACTTGTATTTGTGTTGTCCACTGTTTACAAGTACCTAACAGGGGGATACATTTTTTTTCAAAAAAATAAAATTTCATTAATCCGAAGTCCGAACTCCAGAAATAATAAGTCTGTATGGTGAATCCATGCTATGCTAACATTGTAAAAATTTAAACAAACAATACCCTACTCCGATCCATGGTTATTATTTAAGCTGTGACTTGTAGCTTAATGTTTGTTTAACAGTCTGCTCCGAACAAAGCTTTTATTTGTTTAAGAACAATCGTGAGTACACTCGAGAAGAAACTCCTAATTGGGAATAAAAGCCTCCCAATAAACAAGGCTTCATCTGCGGTATTAAGTCTGCACGTGATCAGCTAGAAGTGCGTCACACTCCCCGTCCCATGCTGCGAAGTCTAGAACTTATCTATCTTGGTTATCTAATACCTTTAAACGAGCAATTCTTGTATAAATCCTATTAATATTATAAACGCGAAAGTTTTTTTGGATGTTTGTTACTCTTTCACGTAAAAACTACTGAATGGATTTGGATGAAATTCGGTATACAGATAGTTTATAACCGGGAATAACACTTATGATACTTTTTATCCCGATATTCTCACGGGAACGGGAACCACGAAACTACTGAATGGATTTGGATGAAATTCGGCATACAGATAGTTTATAACCGGGAATAACACATAGGATACTTTTTATCCCGATATTCCCACGGGAACGGGAACCACGCGGGTGAAACCGCGAGCGGCAACTAGTGTAAATAAATTATGAATCTCGGAAACGACTCCAACGATTTTCATGAAATTTAGTATGCAGGCAGGGGGTTTTGGAGACGATAAACCGATCTAGCTAGGTTTCATTTTTAGAAAATTACCAAAAAAAAACGAGCAAAGCTCGGTCACTCAGGTACTGGTAAAATTATACGCAAAATTTTGTTGCGAACGAACTTCAATTTGAAAATCAAGACTATAATTTAACATTGTTTGGCACTGAAGCAGCACCTCCTGGCGACATACGAGAAGAGTTTAACATTTTGCCATACAAATTTTCGTTTTCGTAAACATGTTCGAATGAATACGGATAGTAAACAAAAGTCAGACTAGGCACCCAGTCCGATCGCGGCTGTTGCAAAATTCCGTTTCCGTGAGAGGTTGTCGCCCTATTTTGTGACGGAATGTTCCGAAGGCTCAGCGGAAGGTTCGCGTGTCAAGCCTCCCTTTGATCGACCTCCTTTCACGCCGAAATTTATTTTGATTTTTAACTAGCGGCCCGTCCCGGCTCCGCACGTGTCGACATTTTTTTTTAATATAGCCTATGTTACTTAGCGCTAATGTAGCATTCTAATAGTGAAAGAATTTTTTAAATCGGTCCAGTAGTTTTTGAGTTTATTCGTTACAAACATACAAAATTACACAGCTTCCCTCTTTATAATATTAGTATGATTTATCTCTTTCATGAATATTTAGAGCGCGTCTTCGACCTTTTTGGAATTAGCAGGGGGCTCGGGCATAATAACTTCGGATCTTGGTAGTTTCAACTTTTAATGGCCCACGATTTGGTAACGGTTTGCTTCACAACAACAACAACAACTCAGAGTCGTCGTCGGTACCAGAACAGAGAGATGTTCGGGTCTAATGCAAGAAAACTTGGTTCAATACACAGTAGAAAGCCAGTGTAGAAGTTAAAATAAAATTGTCGTTGTTTAATAATAAATGATGTTAAGCGATGATGATGCTGAACTATTAAAATGATATTTAAATATAATAACGAGTTGCAGTAAAGTTTCGCTAAGGCCGGTCATGAGATGAATGACCAAAAATGTATGTTCTCGAGCTCATCCGTGCTTCGGAAGGCAATTTCGAAGGAACAAACGGGTCCCAGCTGCATTAGCAGTCGTTAACCACCACCAATCCGCACTGGGCCCGCGTGGTGGTTTATGGCCCGTTCTCCTTATCCGTCCATAGGGATGGCTCGAGCCCCAGCAGTGGGGGCATAAAATGAACTGATCATGTTACGAGTACCTACTAAAATTAAAACGCATTTTTTTAAAACAAACAATACTGCAAACCTGACTCTACACTAAGAGTCAGTCAGTACAATCTGTTTTCTGTAGTTTTCTAAGCGTTAGTAGACGTGACGTTACTTATTCATTTGTTTTAGTACATCTGCCACTGGGATCCAGCGTTATTATTCATACATCTACGAGTAAATTCTGTAGGTGCTTTCGCTGACACTAATCCACAATCCGCACATCTACAAGAAAGGCGAAAAGAAAAACGACTTACATTTCTCGTGGACTCTATGTTCTTTTCTTGATGAAAGTGGTGTTTATATTCACAACGACGTCTTACCTGTAAGATAAAGAAAATAAAATGTTATACCATATTTCTCGTTTTTAATTTATTTTTATTTTATAATATTTGGTTTCAATGGCTAATATATCTTGAGTCCAATTTCTAAATAAATAAATAAATAATCATTTATTTGCTAAAAACATGGTAGGTAATTATGTAGCTGCTGGTCACGACAATAGTACGAACATACCTACATGTTTTACCAAACTGGCATGCAAATATTAATAATAATTCTATGTTACTAATTAATAATAAGTTAATAATTAACATTTAAATCAATTCATTTTACATAATATTTAAATATTCTGAAACACTATAATAACAATGTTCGATTAATAGTTTCTTTAGTTAAGTAATTCATTATAGTAATAGTAATTAGTATAGTAACATTATAATAATAATTAGTAATTAATATCATTTGGTAATCCTACTAATATTATAAACGCGAAAGTTTGTAAGTATGGATGGATGTTTGTTACTCTTTCACGTAAAAACTACTGAATGGATTTGGATGAAATTCGGCATACAGATAATTTATAACGAGAAATAACACATAGGATACTTTTTATCCAGATATTCTCACGGGAACGGGAACCACGCGGGTGAAACCGCGAGCGGCCGCTAGTTTGTTATAAAGCTTGATTGCAATGCGAGACAGCTTTTATTGTACGTTGTTGTTTGCGGTATATGAGACATTACCATTTTATTTGTATTTCTGCTCGAACGTGGATATATGTCCTTTGCAGAATTAAAAATACTCATGTGTCTAGGTCGGGCAAAGTGTGTTTTGGATGTTTCTATGCGTAGCTTTTAATCACCAACTTGCAATTGAGGAGCTCGATGGCGCAGTGGTTAACGCGCCCGGTCTGCGAGTGCTGAGGTTAAGCAACTTTCGCAAAGGCCGGTCATCGGATGGGTGACCAAACATTTTTCATCTCTAGCTTCTCCGTGTTTCGGAAGGCACGTAAAGCCGTTGGTCCCGGCTGCATTAGCAGTCGTTACCAACCACCAATCCGCACTGGGCCCGCGTGATGGCTTATAACTAGGGTTGCCATCCGTCCGGGTTTCCCCGGATTTGTCCTAGTTTGGAGGGCGTCCGGGGAGCGTCCGGGCGGGGTTTCTAAAATGTGTCCGGGTGAAACCCGGGCACTTTTTATGTCAGGGGAAATCCGATTAACTTGATAAAATGGAATGATTAGCAATAAATGACAGCATTTCATAGTTATTCGGTGCGGCAAATATATCCGCGCACTCGTGAGTCTTGTGACGTGACGTGACCTCCCTAGACGATTAAGTTCTATAAATAAATAAAAATATGATATTTATGTTTTTATTTTATTTATTTATTTTTTCGATGGAGTCCGGGTTAATATCTTTATTTCACACAAACGTCCTGGGTTTTTGAAGTTTTTGTCCTGGGTCCGTAATTTAGCTGATGGCAACCCTACTTATAGCCCGTTCTCCCTATCCATACATAGGGAATCCCCAGCAGTGGAGACAGAATGAGCTGATGATGATGAACCAGCAATTGGCAAGCGTGGTGATAAAGACAAAATCCATCGTAGTATTGTAGCGATGCCTTGATTTCAATGGAGGCTTAATATATTATGCTTCGCGTTTACGGAAAAACATAACTGAACCGATATGACTGTACAGACTAATGTTAGTTAGGTATCATAAAAGTTTATTATTTTCATATAAAGTAATCACGGCAAACCAATTACATATATTATAATAAAGAAAGAAGAGAGACATTTATTGGAATCATATAACAAAACACACAATTAAAAACACAACAAAAAATGATAACAATGCGCCCTGTTATGTGATGCCAACACTATATTATATTGTATTAATATTATTATATTATATTATATTGCTTGTCGTTGCTTCGACAATGCTCCATGCAAGTAAAGATCCGATAATGGTAAGTAATTAGCCTATATTATTATTGTCCCACCGCTGGGCAATGGCTTCCATCATTCAAATCAAGGCATTCGCTACAACTGATTGAACTGAAACTTGGCTATGTATCGAAACATCCGAAACACACTTAGCCCTACCTGGGATTTGAACGCACGACCTCAGGATATCGACCCGAGCGCTTTGCTACTCCGTCACCGTAGCTATGATGGTACATAAGTAAGTATTTTTAAGATAAGATAAAATAAAATAATTATTTATTTGCATTTCAACATGGTATAAAGATGTTACAATAAAAATACATTGACCACACATCAAGCTTATTTCATAGCATGCAAACGTACATTAGTACATACACATTATTACTCCG
Organism: Eudonia lacustrata; assembly: GCA_947562085.1. Lineage (NCBI taxonomy): Eukaryota > Metazoa > Arthropoda > Insecta > Lepidoptera > Crambidae > Eudonia > Eudonia lacustrata. The sequence continues at coordinate 2,108,955 of OX387315.1, read as the reverse complement.
ATGATATTTAACTAATTAACCTTTATTCCCAAACTACATTTAAAAACTACACAGTTGTTGCCTTAACGGTCAACGTAAGTCGATACTTTCAACACACTTGTACGAAACCAAACTCCCTGGCGATTTGTCAATTGCAGCAAATTAATAATCGGATTGCAACGCGATACCCGAATGCCAGTTTGCTAATAGAGCGGCCGAAGGCGTCGGATCGGTTAACCGTCAGACAGTGATACCCGAACCGCCGAACTGGCGACCGCAGAGCCGCAGATTGACTACGTATACAAGTAACTGGTCTCGGGAAAACGCGACCAAACATATTTATTTATTTATAAGTTCTGCCAAAAATTTTAACACCAATTACTTATTCTCTAAAATACGATTTTTTTCTTAAACTATAGTGCAAAAATAAAAACAGGCAAACAGCATTTGTAATAAATAATTTGTGTACAAACATACAAAACAAGTAGAACACGTAACTGACTGGATCTAATTTCGTAATTCATTCAGGATAATAAAGAGAGAAAATTGAAGATTCGCTTTCCTTTGTTCTGTCTACAGGAAGGAACTGGCTTCAGTTCCACAAGCTTACTTTTTTACAGGAGGTAGGTAAAAATTAATATGAAAATTAGTGTGTAATAATAATATTTTAAATTTTTCAATACAATAAAAATGCGCTAATTTATGCTTGGAGTTAAAGAGCTATGCTTAGAGTTTATTTTAAGGTATCTAATCCGGAACGAGGGGATCCAACAGAGAACCAAAGTAATCGGCATAGCCCACCGGGTCAGCAAGCTGAAGTGGCAGTGGACCGGCCATGTATCTATAGGTGCAGATTAAGGGCTTAATTAATATAATTAAAACGCACCGATTATGGCGGTAAAAAAGGTAACTTTTACTGGACTTATTCGCAGCACAGGAAAAACAGAAGTAAAAATACGAACTGAAGAAAATTAGAAACCAACTTCAAACAATGTCAAACAAAAACAAAGATTAGTAACAATAGGTAACGAAAGAGTTTTTTACAATAGGTTTAAAGCATTAAGCCTTTTTCCCTGTTTTCCCGGTAAAATTGTCCGGTAAAGGATCTACTGGGATTTATTCATTGACATTCTGAACCGGATTTGTTTGACTTTTATTGGGCTTTGATACCTAATATGCCGAACTACTTATATTTATAATGAGTTACGTATTAACAAGATGTAATTCATGTTAAACTAAAGGAAGATTTGATATTTATTATTTCTTATATAATAAATCAACTTTATTGTTCGACACATGTAAGTGGTCTCCGTACCTTTTAATTTTTATTTTGAATTGTATTAAATGTAATTTATCAATTTATTAATTAATTTAATATAATTGTCAACAAATTTTTGCATGCTGAATATTTAGCGAAACATCAAATTATGGTTTATCATAAATATTACTTTTTATTTTCAAGTGCTAATTGCTGCACTGAAGCTAAATTAAATATTTATAAAATTTATTAAATACAGTGAAAAAGTGAGTGGCTGGGTCGGGTAGGCGTTTAATATTTTCACTGTATTTAATAAATATTGGTTATCATGTTTAATGTACCGTGTGTTATAAATAATGTTTAAAATATTATCATTAATAATAATAATAATATGCAATATTAGGAGCTTTAAGTTTATACATAATATGTGTAAAATAATATTACAAGCCGCAAATATTTAGAATAGAATAGAAAACATTTAATTCAGACAACAAATTATGTACAGATGGTAAGTTACGTAGAGACCCATATTATTACCTTACAGGCTATAACATACATATAATTGAATAAAACTAAAACTTGCTATACGTAAGGTCGGCGACTTCCGACGCAGCGTTAATAGGGATTATTCTCTGAGAATCCCATTTGCCGAGGATCCTGTCCCGGAGGATCCCGATTTGTTTTTATCTTCATGAACTTAATCAATACTATGGCTTAAAAGAACCGTCATTTCAGCAGAAAAAGTGGTCAATAAAATTTTAATATATTGTAATATTAAAAAAAATAAAAGTCTGCTATAGTAATCACAGGTTGATTCATTATGTACAAGTTAAACACAATAGAAAAAAATTACAAAAGTAAATGTAATCATATTTATCGCATTCGGGATCCTCCGGGACAGGATCCTCGGGGAATGCGATTCTCAGAATAGCTTGGCCTACTCAATGTTAACAAATACATGACTGTAAGTTCTTAATTTATTTCATATATATATTTACAGTTTAAGAGGATTTTGCCCAGGAGTGGGAGTTATGGCTGATATTATAAAATAATAATATTAATAGTTTAAATGTATCAGAATTTAATTTTAATCATCATCAGCCTATATTAGTCCACTGCTGGACATAGGCCTCACCAAGTGCACGCCACTGAGCACGATCCGCGGCTAATTAATTTATAAAGATTTCACATTGACAACCGGTCGCTACACTACGTAGTCAGAGAGCCGGTCTCAGTGTGCGGTTACCATTACACCTTTCGCATACTTCACCTGAGACAGATCACCTTCAAAACTATATTGAAACTTTATTGTTTGTTTATTTTTAAAGAGAAGACGCTGGTCTGCATCTCCTCTGATGGTAAGTAGTGATGATATGGTTGAAGATAAAAACGCGGAATACTCGGAATCCACAACTACTGAAGAACAGCTACCATTTCTCCAACTGTCCCAAGATGAAAATGCTACAAACACTATACTGTTGTTATAACGAATTTAAATTAGATGATGATGTTTAAACAACCAAACCGCATACAATAGCATGATCTCTCGGTGGAAATCGAAGCTGGACATCTGAATTTGAGACTGAGGTGGCTTAACCTACTTTTTAAACTACTGTACTACTATTACTAGACAGAGTACAGATCTGCGCTAGAGACTGTTAGGCGACGACCTTCATAATTAAACATATTATTAAACCTATGCTGAATTTAAAATCTATGATCGTTAAAAGATAGCCGAAGGTCGGGCTCAGTGGCATGCATTGGGAGAGGTCTATGTCCAGCAGTGGACTGATGTAGGCTGATTATGATGATCGTTCAAATTAGATGTTGATGAAGAGTTGTCAACATTGAATAGGGATCCTTTGGCTTACAGAGTAAGAGTAGATAGTGTTGATTATTTTCGGCGAGTTGGATTGAGCCACGATAGCATACTTGGTAGTGCACCTGACCCGGCATGTCATGGGGTGTGGGTTCGAATCTCGCTCGTCGAATTTTTTCAACACTGTCTTTTTGGGTTCCGTACCCAAAGGGTAAAACGGGTCCCTATTACTAAGACTGTCTGTCTGTCCGTCTGACACCAGGCTGTATCTCACGAACTGTGATAGTTAGACAGTTGAAATTTTCAATGATGATGCCGCAACAGGTACGGAACCCTTCGTGCGCGAGTCCGACTCGCACTTGTTTCAAATTGTAATTTGTTCGCAACAAAATTTGCGTAAAATTATATGTAACCATAATTATATCTATGATCGTTATTTCATTATTAATTTCAATTAAAAATCAAGGTCGCCTATGTATATCAAGATATAATAGATTTTACATATATTTGCATAAAGTTTTAACAATGCCGGCCTATAGCACACACCGAACTCGTATATTAATCATGATTTATCGACAACTAATTGTAAACCATAGCAATTTTCTTTTAACGATTCCAATTAATCACTGCTAGCCTCGTTTGAATAGATATCTGGAACCAGACAAGCAAAAAAACAAATTTAATATTATAGGGCTGCCCGGGCGTCTTAATTTAAAAGAATTAGTTATTGGCATGTAATGATTTTAATATTGTATTAAAATTATTGATATCGTTGTAAAATAAAAAAGTTAAGTTGTTTGGACTGGGAGCAACCCGATTCTACTCATCTAGTTATGTAATTTACTCGTTGATTCTGTTTTCTTATTTAAATAAGTGGGAAACTGTATTTTGGACTTAAAGTTCCATGCTATAAACAAAATGTATCTATATAAGTTGATGGCTGTTGTTATCTTAAATATAAATTTTTAAAAAAATCGGCATCGGAAATAATACCAGGATATCCCGGTAAATGGTAAACGTCATCCTAACTTCTCTACTGATAAAGTAAAAAAGGCATAATTAGCACTTTAAAAAAAATAGCCATTTATTACACTTTGTAGTGCCTGAGCCAGTAAAAACTGTTTAATACCCCACACTAGTGTCTAAAAAACCCTCGCCCACGTCCAATAATCGGTGACCGATTTTTCAGTCGGTTAAAATTAAATGTCGATCACAATATCGGTACTAAAACCTCGGCGAAAAAATCGGTCCGATTATCGGTCTTACAAAAAGTAGGTCGTGGGTGCGGGAGCCGTAAGACAAAAAATGCGCTACCGAAAGTATTAAAAAGGCGACTTTAAATATTCTCCCAATTATAATTTATAGTCGACGTAGATCTATTGTACTGATGACTTGATTCCAATGATGGATACCGTTGCTAGTTGCAAACTGTCAGTGTGACAGTGTGTGTGTGTGTGTGTGTGTGTGTGTGTGTGTGTGTTTGTGTGGTGTATCAGTGCTGATATATATATTATATGTATACATATATGTATATAGGCTATTAACTCTTTTTTACTAGATCTTGTTTCAGCTTCCCCAAATACAAAGGCAATACTACGTAACTCATTAACGGTATTGCCAGCACTTTTCCAATCAGTTTGGCCAGGTCCTTTTAGCTAAACGACGCTTATACAGCCGTAGCAGTAGGGAGCCAACGGCATTAAGTGGGACGAAGGCTACGGGCGGAAAGCTTTCGACAGCCAAATACCAAACGCCATTATATATTATTGTATTGCATATCTTAATTACGTAATACAGGCATACACATATGTTTTTATTGAAACCTACATTTCCTTGAAAAACTTCGTAGGAATATTATAGCTAGCCCATCTTAATCTCGTCGAATTCTGTCGCCACATCAACATTTTTAGTAGCATTGTTGTGTTTTGAGAGTTAGAGATAAGATCAGTTTTTTTAATTATATTTATTTTAATGTTTTTAACCGGCTGTTGTAAAGATCTTTGGGAAAGGCTTTAGTCCAGCAGTGAACGTTTTTTGACTGAGATGATGATGATGATGAGGTTTTTAAACCCCCCTTTAGGTATACTCGTACTTAAGTTTCACCTGCGTAGTCGTTTCATAAACGTATGCGCACTGCGCAGGCGCTACGACAACGCGACGCCGAGCTACGATGCGCAGGTACAATCGTGTCGTGACTGTATCCGTTATACGTTTATCGAACGCTTATGCTAGAAAAACGCTAGCATCATGTAGTACTCAATAGAATAGAATATTAAGAGCGTTTACGCCGCACACTAGCGCCACTAATGAAAAAAAAACATATCTAGTAATTAGAGATAGAAAATCAAATTATGCTCAACAAACTATTTGAATGAAGTAATTTAGCATTTTTACGTCACTTAATGAACACCTGACATGTTATGGTTTAGTTAAATAAGACGTTACGGCCACTTTTAACTATAACGCCGTATTTAACTAAACCATAACATGTGAGGTGTTCATTAGGTGACGTAAAAATGCTAAATTACTTCATTCAAATAGTTTGTTGAGCATAATTTGATTTTCTATCTCTAATTACTAGATATGTTTTTTTTTTCATTGGCGGCGCTAGTGTGCGGCGTTAACGCTCTTAAAGAAAATGTTTATTTTCTAGAAGTCGTAAAACAAAACACAACAAAAATCTAAATTTAAAACAAGGTTTGTATCAAAAAGGTCTAAGTTCAGCATTGAGCCGTGGCACGACACAGGTATTCTGCGAATGCCTAGTTTTATTTAAAATCTTATGTAAGCATAGCACTAGCTAAATACTGGTCCTATAATTCAACATAATGATGCAACACTTACTTTAATTCAAATGTTACTAACATACCAATCATGCTAGTTACCGGTAAACAAAAAAAACTAATGCTTTACATCTGACATTGAAATTCTGTTAATTTAAAAGTGGTATTTACGGGTATTTACTCTACGTCTTTTGTAGGTTCAATGTGATAGTTGGCTGGTTAGACAATACCTTAGAGCATTAAACCAACTCACGTCAATACAGACACTTTTTAGCAAATGTCAAAACGATATTTTTAAATAGTAGTATGGGGGAATGTCAAACTATTACGTCACTATTGTGTTCCGTCAATTGAGTGTTGTTAGCTCAGAATAATAAGTTATTGTTCTGAGGTTTTTAGGCTACAGAAATTTGTGCTTCAAATGAAAAATAGGTTAATGTTTCAAAAAACTGTTACGTAGTTTAAAGGGTTTAATGTTTTGAGTTGAATTATTTTCGTTATCAACTTCCCTAATCTATACATATCATAAAGCTAAAAAGTTTGCTGGGGATACTTAGAATCGATAACAGAACACGTTCCAACAGTTTTTAGAATTTTTGTCTGTTCGTCTGTTTGTCTGTTTATTTGACCGCGCATCACGTGAAAATGGCTGAACAGATTTGGATGAAACTTTGCACATAGACAGACCATAACCCGGACTAGGATATAGGATACTTTTATCCCGGTAATAGGTTCCTGTTGCCTCGGTGGCCGAGTGGCATAGCACTCGGCCCAATACCAAGGTCCCGGGTTCAATTCCCAGGTCGGGCAAAAAAATGTGTATTATCTCGGATTGTTTCCGATACATAGCCCGGGTTTGGATCACCAACCCGCATTTGGCAAGCGTGGTGATTTTAAGCCATTACTCATCCATTGTAGCGATGACTTGATTTCAATGATGTGGAGGCCTTTGCCCAGCAGTGGGACAATTATATAGGCTGTTTACTTTTACTTACTAGGTTCCTGTCGGATAGTGTAGTCTTCGCGAATGAAGTCGCGGGCAACAACTAGTAGATAGAATAAATAAATGATAAAGCTATTCGTTTTCGATAGTAATTTTTGCATTAATGTTGTGTTGTGAAATTTAGTTATGAATTGTGTATGTAAAAAACTATGCTTGCTGTCAGACTAACTGTAAGCCCACTTCCGCCCACTGTAGGAGTAGAGTGTATAGACGTCTTCCCTCGCACGGCACTCTTCACGGTCCTGCGCCATTCACATTTATCTCTCTCTCTTTTTTTCTTTTAGTGAATGTTAATTCTTTTGAAGTCTTTAACCGTAGTTTGTGGAAACACCGAGGATGACAAAAGACGATATCTCATCGCTGTCGTCTGTCAGGATGCGGCGCCCGCGAGGTGTTGGTCCGTGGCACGCACGCGGGCTGAGCACGCACAATGCGGCGCCGGCGCCGCCCCGCGCTACTTGCCGCGGACCAGTCCGGTGGGCAGCCTGCCACCTGCGACCCACCCACGGTTACTACTCTGCACCTAGTGTTGTAAAAGACTTGAGTTTTTTAGTCCTCATTTCGAGATTTAGAATCTTTTTTCAGAACTCGCGCCTTAAAAATCAGTCTCAAAAGACTTATGGCTCGTTAGACTAAATGTCTTGAGACTTTTGAGTCTTTTGAATTCAATCCAGTCTTTAGACTTGATTTCGAGACCTTTGCATCAGGGTCTAGTGGTTAAGACCACTGGTTTCAGACCTTGAGGTCCCATATACGGTTCCCAGCGGTGAGTTCATGTTTGTGTACCTACTTGGTTTGGTTGGTGGTAGGACTTGTTTAACCGCTTTGCTAGCTGCCACCATCTTATCTAAATATGTCGCCATAACATCAATGTTTGTAGCATTGTTGTGTTCCGGCAGCTAGAGATAAGATAGTGCCTCAGTAGTTGAGGATTCCGGGTGAAGTGTGCTTCCACTTTCGGCCTTTATCACTTCACATTTTTTTTAATGCAAACTGTCTAATCATTTGGCCACCAACCTGCTTGTTGGTGAGCGGGATGTGGCCTAAGGTGTTTACAGTCGACAATGAAATTGCTTTACCACCTTAGAAGTGAATTTTGTTTGCATTTAATAAAACAACAAGTTCTATTTTTGTATAAAAGACCAAGTGACAGGTACGTTGTCATCATTGACAATGAGCCTTAGCGTTTCTTGAGGAAGTCAGTGATCCAGATGCAAAGGCTATCAGAGATTCCATATGAGAGAAGCTTACTGATTAGGCTGCCATGCCAGACCCTGTCAAAGGCTTTGGAGATATCAACGAAACGGCAAGGGCTTCGCCGTGTCTCTCGATTGCTTCACTCCAAAGATGGGTAGCATACACGAGAAGATCTTAAGTCGACCAGCCGTGCCATTAGGTGAGATGAAGGCCTAGTGCTCAAAGAAAAGATAAAAATAATAAAAGAGTTTAAAGTTAATATTGGAAGAGGACAGTCTTTTTATTAATAAGTGTTTTTACGAATAAGGAAGATGAACAGTTTCCACTAGTTGATGCCTTGCCGGGAAACGCGGCAAATTAAAACGTCTTCAAAGACCTGTCATGAATGAAATAATTCTATGAGGAGAAAATTAAATATAAAACCTTAGCCTTTGAGGCATCTCGATGGTTTTTATAATTGGCAACGCCAACGCGGCAGACATGCGCTAGTTTCTTTTTATGTAAGGCTTCATTTTATCCTACTACTCGTAATATTATAAACGCGAAAGTTTGTAAGTATGGATGTTTGTTACTCTTTCACGTAAAAACTACTAAATGGATTTGGATGAAATTCGGCATACAGATAGTTTATAACCGGGAATAACACATAGGCTACTTTTTATCCAGATATTCCTACGGGAACGGGAACCACGCGGGTGAAACCGCGAGTGGCCATTAGTTTTTAATAATTATGTAGGTACGAATACCCGCGACAACGTTAAAAATTGTAGGTAAAGTTGGAAACATATCTAAAGAATAATTATTAACGGGATTCTTACCATATTTATATAAATGAGTTTCCGATATCAGTAATTCCGTGATCATGGCGAATGCAACTGTGCCGAAATATCGGATACTCACTTATAATAAACACGGTAAGTATCCCGTTAATAATTACTCTAATGCAAGTGACCATGAGTTTAAATAGTTATATCTAAAGAGCTGTGGTCCCAGCACAATTGCATTCTGTACGACAACAGCTGAGACCCATTACTCTGTGTCTATCCTAACTCCAGTTAAATGAGACCCACCCATTCAATAATAACCATACTTGTGGTTCGTTCATTAGAACGTCAACTAGCTTTCGCAATCCATCCAGAGTAGACTTACGAACCGATGGCATAGTGGCATTCATAAGAGCTATTTGTAGCCTAAACTGAATAAATGATTCTGAATTTTGAATCGGTCAGTCAGGACAATACTTTTCTTTTGACATATTTTAATATCTTCTTACTACGTGCAAGCCTTAATGAAGAAGGTGGACATCTAGTCTACCCTATGTGTCTTGTTTACCCAAGTATTTGAACTATGGTAATACGTATTTCCCACAGAGCTTGCTTCTGGACTGCTAATGAACGACATCCAGGCAGTCGCCTGGGCGTGGTAATTGTATCATCCGATGGCAGCGTGTGAACATACCTACTGACTATTTGATTTCCTATTAAAAGGCAAAAAAAGCTTATGACCTGTTGAGTAGTAACGACAACAATATGTTATTGGATAGGTAATTCTTTAGAACAAAACTCTAATTTAAAAAGAGAGTAACAAATCAAATAAAATACCAAAAGAAGGTTTACCAGATGCTTGACGTTTCTCACTTAATAAAAAAGTTTGTTATATTTTCTTGTCGTGACAACTTGTGAGAACAACACACCTTAATCTTTGTCCAACTTTTGTTTGTTTATGTTTGTAAGGTATCCTAAATAAACAAAAACACGACTTATACATTTTTCAGTTTATTCTACTTCCATTTAGCTACTTGCTAAGGAGGCATTGTATGAAGAGCGAACTTTTTAGTACAAAATATTTACACCTTATAATAAAACGAACCCTTTAAATATGAATCTAAATGATACTAGTTATCAAAACAAGGACCACTAGTTCGTTAAAAAAATACAAAAACATCAAGAATATTCACAACAAAAAGAAACAAAGAAAAATAAGTAGCAAATTAAAAAATAAAAATAAATAAATCAAGTGTACTATCTGATTCCAATAACATTGTCAGTAGGCCTTTTCGTTTTGAACTTGAAAGGCAGGTAAATTCTTTACAGGGTGTTCTTTATAGATCCACTCATAAAGGATAAAAATACCCTTGGGGTCACGACGATACCGGTGCTTACGCGAACGAAATCGCGGGCGGCTAGTACTAAATGTTGATGGGTATTGTGATCTCAAGATTCTAATTTCTTTTAAATATGAATAAGAAGGCGTTCCACAGGGATCCATACTGGGTCCTTTATTATTTTTAATCTATGTAAATGATTTGGAAAATTGTTTACCAGAATGGGCATTAGTCACTTTGTTTGCTGATGACACACACATAGTAATTAAGGATAGGACAGAGCAGAGTTTAGGGGTTAAAAGAAATTATGTTTTCGGTAGGATTAAGTGTTGGTTCGAGGCTAATGGTATAATATTGAATGAATCTAAAAGCACTACATTAAATTACAAATGTAAACTAAAAGCTAGTGAAGAAAGTGAGGAAACGGTTTTTTTGGGTTGTAGGCTGGATTCAACGCTGAGTTTTGAGAAACATATAGATAACTTATGTTAAAAAAATGTCTAGCGCTAATTACGCTCTCTTTAAACTAAAACCTTTGGTTGACAAAAAAACCCTGATATCTGTATACTATGCATACTGTCACTCATTAATTAATTACGCAATAACAGTGTGGGGTAGTGTGCCGGGAGCAAAGCGTGTTCTTGTTTGCCAAAAAAGATCGATAAGAATAATCGACAGTTTGCAGCGACTTGCATCGGCACGAGCGCACTTTGCAAGGAATCGGATAATGACTGTTAACAATTTATTTATATACAGATCACTGTTGGAGATTTATAGTCAGAGGGATAAGCTGCTAAAAACGAAGGATGTTCACCATTATAATACCAGAAACAAAGAAAAACTATGTATACCTAGAGTGAGATTACAAAAAGTTTGTAACCTTGGTTTAAACTTGAAAATTAAGTTATTTAATAAGTTACCTGCTATTATAGTAGATTTGCCTTTTATAGAATTTAAGCATAAAATTAAGCATTTCCTTGAAAAACACCCATTTTATAGTATATCAGAATTCATGGCGAGCTCGTTTCTGTGATATTTTAATGTAATTTTTGTATTTTTATCTTAGAATTTTAGAACTGTCATACCTAATGAATTTTGAAAATTGTTTTCTATTTTTTATTTTTTTATTAATTTATTATTTATTATTTTATTTTAGAATTGACAGAATGTATTTTAAAAAGTTTGATTTTATTTTTATATGAAAAGGTTTTTTATTTTTTATTTTAATTTAATTAATTTAATATTTTATTTTTATTTTTATTATTATTTTTCCAAAATGAATAGAATCGCTAAATGTTGTTATTGTAGATAAGTTACATTATGTTAAGGAATATTTATTGTAAATGTTTGACTTACCTAGGTTGCGTTATGTAACAAAGGGTGAATAAATAAATGAAATGAAATGAAATGAAGCTCGAGCTGAATTGATAGACGCTTGAATTGAGTGCGAGAAATCGTGGTTTTATAACTGTTAACCTAACATTTGCATTTAGCTTTCTTGGATGGGTTAACTGAACTACAATACCTATAATGCTTCCGTGTTTCGTACCATGGAATGAATCGCAGAAGTACAAAAAAGATATTGGCCGTTTCATACCATGGTATGAAACAGCCAATTCAAAAAGCGTCCTTGTGCGATTCTTACCGTGGTATGAACAACTCATGGTCTGAATCGACGAAAGACCCATTCGAACCGATGGCATAGTGACATTCAAGTGCTATTTATAGTCTGAATAAATGATTTTTTATTAATTTATTACACCTTAATATTAATCATAAAAAGTACTGAATAGTTTTTTATTTAGGTATATAAGTACACAAAACGGATAATGAAAATGGTTAATATTTTGGTGTGCAAAATCGTACACGCTAGGTAATATTTGTGTGTTAATCCTTTCACAGTCAGAGGGATGTATATTCCCACCACATTTCGAACTTTATGCGATTGAGATAAGATTGAAAACAAATGAAATATTCAAACAAGTTCTGTCTGTTAAAGGTTTAAACTTGTAATTATTACCATCACTAATATCCATGCTAATATTAATAGTGTAATTCAATGGTGCGCGTCGTTTATTTTAAAGTTCACAACAATAGCATACCCCGATCATTTGTTACAAGAGTCAAAAAAAATTAAAATAACGGAGCTGCGGAACAAAAGCGGACTAGTTCCATTAATTGAATTTTACACTGGAGCAAAAAAACTGAAATTGCTAGTACATGTAGCTAATACATGATAGCTGATTTTTTTTTTTTAATAATAATGTTTTCTACCATATAAAAAAAAACCATTGGCCTTTAACTTTGCTCACAAAAGTAAAGCCAATGGTTTTTTTTTTTTAATTTGGACAAGTTTAGTTTTGTTTGAAAACGGTGGACAACTCCGGTTATGATTGAAAAACTCATGGCATGTCTGGTTTTGAAAAAAAACAAGATTTTGGCATAGTATTATTTTAATTTAAAATTTAGACAAATGCTCCCACGTCTAGTTCGCAACAATAACGTTCTACATCTTCGACGTTGTCATCATCTTCTTGGCTTGGTTCATCAATTGCGACTGTTGTGTTATCTATAATAATATTGCTTTTAAACCAGTCAAGCTCAGGATTTTCCATTCCAGTTTACTTCAAACTGTTTTTGTAAGATGTTCTCTACATCTTTTTTCTTTTGTGGGTTTATTTAATTGGTCGTTGGAAGCCTCTGCAGTAAGCTAGGATGATTTTTTGATGGCTTTAATAGTGATAGCCACTGTGCTGTCGTTTTCATCCATTATCTTTAGTTTTTTCGATAACAAAACAAATAAAATAAACGAAAGCTAAACAGCTGATTCTTATTTTTTAAATTATTAGTGTTGTCATTGATTTAGGATTACCATACTTAAAAAGAATAATAATTTATGGGACAAGTTTGGTTTTGATTGAAATTTAAATATGAAAAAACAAATCACCCACATTTTTGTCCGGTTTTGATTGAAAACAAAAACTCATTGGAAGTGTTTCCAATTTTGGACAGGACAAGTCCGTTTCTGTTTGAAACCGCATTTTTACGAAAATATTTTCTATAGGATCGGACCGCTTTTGATGAATAATATTTTAAGGGGCGATAGATAAGCACTCAAAGAGCTTGAAAAAAAAATAAAAAAATTAACACAATATTAGGACAAGTCCGCTTTTGTTCCGCAGCTCCTTCTCTATTGTGATCCGATCTTCCCATGAACAGCAAAAGATGTTTTTAGATATTGATAATATCGTCTTAACGTGCAAGCATAAAATCACTTTCATGTAAAATTACAATATCGAAAACACACATTCATTTCCCAATCGCAACTAAAAACACACCGTAAAATGATGTACGGTTTCCAATAGCCAGCACGTTTTAAATCATGTTTGAAACTAGTATTTTTCATTATAACCAATGGCGTGGGGTAAGGGCGGGTCGCTCGCTCAGCTTAAATTTCATTGGAAATACTCGCTTTGATATTATATTACTTATACGGTTATTAATAGGCTCAAAGTCGTTTGGTTCCAAGGAAATGTACGTATTGGAGTTTGCAATTATAACTTAGTAGGGGATATGGGAAATCCGAGTGTATATTGGTTTCGCTGATTACTGGAGTAGGAGTTAGAAATCTTATAGGTCAGTATTTGATCTACTATCTAGTCGACTAATTGGGGAGATATTTAAATTTTTTATAAAGGAAATCCGAAGATGAGTTAATCTTAAAACTAGGAAGAAATAGGAGTCCTTGTTATATCCTTATACTTTAAAAGGTACACACATACTTTTTATTTCATGTAATGTAAGAAAATATTTGTATTGTTCAGTACACACTACACATGTGCTGTTTTTGACTATTATTGGGGGTGCAATTAAGTAGGTACGTGTTTTTTTTCCAGTATTTTATTGTGAGTAACTTATTTTAAACTCTGCATGCAAAAAAGATAATTTAATTAGAGTTGTAGCTTTCTAATTTAAGGTCAAAATATCTATTTTGGTATATATTATGTATTAAATATAAATAAATATTTATATTAAAAAATATTTTACAACAAATAGGTTATAGGCGTAATATTGCTAGCTTGACTATAACATAGAGCACTATGTGCTAACGACCCAACTACTAATATAAGTATAACATAACCCAAACACTTCAAAATACATTTTACGATTGACAGGACCCGACAATTTGCAAAGACAACGCCACCACAGCTGGTTCTATCAGAATCCCATCAGCAGTTAGGCGTATGATCGATGGGCGATTCCGAACCTTTAATGATCATTCAAGATTTATGGCGCGAATTCATGGGCACTTTACGCATCTGCTTTGTCAAAGGACGACACATATCGAACATGGTATTACAAATTACATATTTACAAAACATATCGTAAAGATACAAGTAAGTAGAGATAGTCTGATTAACTGATAAGTTGTGGTGGTATTTCTGTTTTTAAATAAAAACCAATAAGCAAATTAGTTAACAATGTTGAATTTTAATAAAAATATATAGTTGTATTTATGTATTGTTTGATAAGATTAATAAATCTTGAATATTAGAAGGACGGATTTAGAAAACCATTTTAAAACAATTAAAGTTTTGATTTTCACAAAAACTTTTTGCTCTAGATTAGATTTGTTCGTTGGTTGCCTTGATTGTTTTAGATTAAAATTAATGAATATATGAAACTTGTTGGCAATAGGAATAACCGATAATGCGAAGGCATGCAATCCATTACTTGTTAACAGCTGTTGTAAATGATTGAAAAATTGCTTTGCGCTAGATTTAGCTAAGTGGTCAATTAATATTCCTAAATACTTCGTAGGGATTCGAATGTGAGCTAGTCTGTAGGGCTCTATAACTCATTTTGCTATTTTATCAATTCATCAATTGAGACAACTACAAATAGCATGTTTAATTGAAAAGACATTAAAAAAAAAATTTTCTGTTTTTAAAGAATTTTCTCTAAATATTGAATGCAATTTTAACAGTAGTTTAATATATATTTATCACCACCAACAAGGCAATAACAGGAGAAAACCCCTGTATGACTCGAAAGTCGGTACCCGGAACGAAACGAAAGAATTTGCGTTCGCATCTTATGTGACGTTTAATTCCCTGAAAGGGTACATTTTATTTATTTAATTTCTTTATTTTTACAACCTTAATTAATTGTTTAAAAAGCACAGTTCTTTGCTATTCTCTTGGATGAAGGTCTCCATGGTAACAAGAGGTTATAATAACGCTGTCCGCCACGTGGTCGAAGCGGCCCGGGAATCGAAGATGTTTGTGATTAATTTTCTCAATCGATGCCTCATATTAATTGTTAATGAACATTACAATAATAATATAGGGTCATTTCGCCTGTTCGCGTCCATCGCCCAGTTCGCGTCCATTTTGCAGAATGTTCAAAGGGAGAACATTCTCGGAAATAAGTATACTAACACACCAATAAAACGAAAAGTCATTACCGCCAATACCTCAATGTATAAGAGACTCGCACACATAGACAAAAGTTCCGTGCGCCCAACCAATCCTGTTTAGAAAAAAATAGTTTGTCTCGGCTGTTCAACAAGAGAGCGCGGACCCGCGGTATTTTAAGAAAAAAATAGTGTCCTGCGGCGCGTTTGACATTAAGTCTTGTATTGTTTTATGTGAATTTTAGGTTACATAGCTGTTTCTAGACTTTGATAATGAAAAAAGGAATAATATTAATTATGAATTTGCTTATTTTTCTATAGTTAACAGTTAAAATGAGGTGGACGCGAATAACTACACCGAATTTATAAAACTTCCACTTTGCGTCGGCATGGACGTCATGTCATTAAATAAAATTCTAAGGCTATAACAAATCATACCTCGTCTCGTAATTATTATAATTCAACATTTCTTTTAGTAGTAGGATTAGACAACAATTTTTGTATTGTTTTGTTGCTATAATATAGCCAAAAACTTATTATTAATCAAGGCTGATCTTTAGTAATAATTTTAATAATATTCCTCGTGATTTTAGGGTAAAATTGACAGAACTGATTATTGTTGACATAAAAAGGTGGAATTAATATTTACCTACTACCTACATACTTTGTTTTTTAATTTTTAGTTCAATCAATGTTGAGAAGAATAAATAGGTATTTTTATATTTTTTAAAGTGATTTATTAATGATAATAACGTTGATTTTTAAATAACTATATTCTTAAATAAAGAAATTGTTAAAATCCAATCTTTCTTTACATTATCTTAAAAATATCACCCCTACATTCCTTTTAAACTGGTGGACGCGAAATGGTCCAGGGGTGGACGCAATCTGGATTTTGTGGACGCAAACTGGGTAAAACGCCTAATTCTGATGTTTGTCTATTTAAAAAAAAAAACTCAAGATGTTTCGAACAAACCTAAAAGTTAACCTTAAAATAGACTATATAATGATTGATTGATCGATTACATAAATTTTTCATTGAAATTAGTGCTGGGACATTTTTATTTTCTCCTTCAATCTTGCCAACTGCACTAAATGGACGCGAACAGGCGAAATGACCCTATTTTACAATTTAACTGATTTTAAAACCCTTGAGTTACATAGTTCACAATATAAAGCATAATTTCAGATAATTACAGGAACACAAAAACTTTATTTCAGATTGCGTAATGAATTCCTAACTTTAGGCAAGTGCCGCGTAAAGTACCCGCGCACTCGTTACAATTGTCATGCATCCTCGTGCTTACCTTTGTATGAAAAAAAATGTAAGTAATCTAACCAACCAATTATTCCGTCAGTTACAGATATGATAGCAAATTCCTTAGCGTTAGAAAATTCGAAGAAGCGCACGGTTGATTCTGCATTATCTTAAACTTCTACAACTTCTGCTAAACAATAAAGACACACAAGCCTCTGCCCCCGATTTGTCAGACTGCAACATTCAGGCAATTCAGAGTAGATATAAAGCCCTCGCGCGCCATATCTACGCACGGTCGGACGTATATACCTATGGCGCGGGACGGGTACACCAAGGCTTTTAAAAGGTCGTTTCTTTGCAAAGTGTTTGCTGATTGTCTTATGCGACATGTTCAGCGTTCGACTTTTTTGAGGGTGGCGAGAACCTTAAAGGGTTCCTCAAGCCATGTAAAACAAAACACCTTCAGAGGTTTTCTAGAGGGAATAGCAAGAAGGTCGTGGTCCGATGCCCGATTAAAACTTTCGCTGTCCAGCAGCATGTAGGTACTGTTCTGGCTAGTTCAAGTCCAACAAAGCTAGCGTAATTGCAGTAGCCCTATCACAAGAGCCGCTAGCGTATCGCTCCATTTACATAGTTTACGCATCAAGGATTACTATCTTACGCGCATTGCATCCACCCACACGTGTACGTAAGTTGCTGCAGATTTGATAACCTTTAACGTGAGGTAGGAAGAGCTATATTGGGTTGAACGCAAACAATTTCGAAGATTGTATGCTTTGACACCAGAATAGTAAGACTTGCGTGTATGCTATCATTGCTTACCGCGATATCATGGTGTAAGCGAATTAATTACGGCAGGCAGAGCACTAGCCTGTGTTTTTGGTATAGCAAGTTGTATGTTGAGTTGAGGAGCTTGATGGCGCAGTGGTTAACGCGTCCGGTCTGCGAGTGCTGAGGTCAAGCAACGGTCATCGAATGGGTGACTAAAAATGTATCATCTCGAGCTCATCCGTGCTTCGGAAGGCACGTAAAGCCATTGGTCCCGGCTGCATTAGCAGTCGTTAACAACCACCAATCCGCACTGGGCCCACGTGGTGGTTTATGGCCCGTCCTCCATATCCATCCATAGGGAAGGCTCGTGCCCTAACGGTGGGGATATAAAATGAGCTGATGATGAAGTTGTATGTAGATCAGGGATGGAGTCGGAGGGTCAGCCAGGTCAGTGAGGAAACGGCATCCATCATTTAAATATATGTATAGGCTTAAAAAAAATATAATATAAATTATTATAATTTATTGTTTGTTTGTATTTTAAATATTCATATGCCTCTATTGGTGAAACATACATGGTTTCTAAATCAACACCAACATCACTCAATAATATGTACCTATGTTTATGAATAAATGATTCTGATTCTGATTCTGATTCTGAAAAAATTGTCTTGCAAAATTAAATTGTCGTTTTTAGTATATTTATAGTGTGATTCCCGTGGGAATATTGGGATAAAAACTATCCTATTTGTTAATTCAGGTTATATAAACTATCTGTATGCCGAATTTCATCCAAATTCATCCATCCGTTGCAGCGTGAAGAAGGAACAAATATAAAGACGTACTCACAAACTTTCGCATTTATAATATTAGTGTGATTAAAGTGTATTGAGGAAATTTGAGAGTTTGTGATAGTCTGATATGTAAGCGTGGGTACATATTGTACTTGGTGGGTTAGTAGTAGGACTTGTTCTAAGTCTTCTTTTTCTTTCTTCTTTCTCAACCATTATCCACCCAATGTTGGTGTAGGTATCTTCTAATGCACTCCATTTTTTTTGAACTTGTTCCTTCCTCATCCAACTCTTCCCCGCTACCTGGACAAGGTCGTCGGTCCATCGCATTGGTTGCCTGCCTACGTTCCTGTGCCCAACTCTAGGTCTCCACTCCAGCACTCTTCTTCCCCATCTGTGGTCCTGTCTACGGCATATATGGCGTGCCCACTTCCACTTTCTGCTGGCTATCACCAAGTTCTAAGTCTACCAGCTACCAATATCTTAGTTAAGTCTGTCGCAATAGCTGAAATGTTTCCCATCAGTTAGAGATAAGATAGCAAAATGGTAAGTGTTTGAGTATTCTATGAAGTGCACTTCTACTTTTGACCTTGACGTCACTTAACATCAATCATCAATGTTAAGCGTTACATCGTTAAGCAATAAAAGAACACTTATTTTAATCAATATTTTTTATTTATTTTTTGCGTTTTGAACCCTTTACATAGTCATGGTCACAGTGCTGTACCTGTGTCATGGATAAAACCAAAAAAACAAAATGAACAAATCAAAATAAAAGAAACGCGAGTAGTTGCTTAAAATTTGCTATATTATAATGTAAAGGTAGTATTCGCGTAAACTTTAAAAAACAAAACAAAATTAATAGGCTCTCTTTAACTCGACAATTTTTTATTCGTTGAAAATTTTTAACGCTTTAATGTTGAGATCTCAACAAAGGTTAGGTGAGATCAAAAGTTTTCTGCTGAGACGTGTCAATTTGCAATTGTTGCGGTAGGGCGCGTGCAACGAAGTCTTATATAACGAGTGGTGGGTGGGGGGGAGACTTTAACGAGTTTACGGCATCGGCAGGCCTTGGTCGGGTCACGTGACGCGGCGGGTGCGGCGCGTCTACGTCTCCCTCACGCCTGTTTACGCTCTATCGGCACACTTTAATTGACAGCGACAGGTAAAGACTGGCTCGTACTGAGCCTTGGCCTGTCTTGAAAACAGGGAGTAGACTAATGATAACTTTCAGCAAGTTTCACGCAAACTGCTTAGAGGTATCCTAGAGTCAGTCATCCCATCCACAACTATATGGTCAGTGGAACTCGGTTGAAACGTCGACTATAAAAAGGTATGCCTTGAAATGCTAGACTAGGATACCTATACTATTAGTTGACTTATGTTTTCATGACATATAAAAATAATAATGAACATACACATAATAAATAAATAAATAAATTTCCTATACCCACACCAATTATCTAGCCTAAGAGAATGAAACTCGTTAAAATGGTTACTAGACAACGGATAAACATACTTAAAATACTTAAATACATACTTATTATACATAGAAAACACCCAGACCCGAGACAATTTAGAAAAACAATAATTTTTAAATTGACCCGACCGGGGATCGAACCCGGGACCTCGAGATGGCGACACCATGAAAAGCGGTGTACAAACCACTCGACCGAGGAATCGTCTTAACCTCTATAATTTACATGAAAATAGAAAATTATATTAAAGTTAGTGGCCATACTAATTTTGTATGGGGAATTTAAGGTGCTTAATAAAAAATAATTATTTAAATAACCACTTGATGAATCAAAAATGTAGTCTAGCAATTTGTAGTTTATCTATTGATGATTGTTTAAACAAAATCAGAGGTACAATAATTTAGATAAACTATAAGAAAACTACTAAACGCCGCCACTCGTTTTCATGATTTTTGCCCAACTTTAAATGATATTGTAGAAAAAACTATAGCGTGTTATGAATTTATGGTTCTGACAAATTGTAAACACGTTCCCTATGATACTAAATATATATTTTGTTCATTTAATACGATAGTATTTTCAATTATATTTACTTAACCGTAACTGCATTTTTGGCATTTTTTGGTCGGCCCACCCTTAAGTTTAAGTTATTGCTTGCAGTTTGATTATTAAACGCTGTAAGTGCATATTGAGTAAAAACCGAGACCCGAGACCTCAGAGATGGCGACTCCATGAAAACCGGTGTACAAACCACTCGACCAAGGGGGTCGTCAACATGGTTACATACATGGTAAATAATAGAAATGAGACAGATAAAACTTTTTTTACTGTTTATTATCAAGCTTCAAAGTATTACATTAATAAATTTTACTTTTTTCTTAGTCAAAAAAACATGTAAGTTTAACGTAAAAAAAAGCAGTAAATATTTGACAGTGTAAGTGAGTTGCAGAGCAAAGATAACATAATTACTTTATTCATTTATTAAAACCGTTACGTGTCCAAAACTTCTCCTGGAATGTCAGCGAGCGGGAGAGGGGGTTGCGAGCGTTTATCTAGCAAGAAGTTCGCATCTATACTAATATATAAAGCTGAAGAGTTTGTTTGTTTGTTTGTTTGTTTGAACGCGCTAATCTCAGGAAGTACTGGTTCGAATTAAATAATTATTTTTGTGTTGGATAGTCCATTTATCGAGGAAGGCTTTAGGCTATATAACATCACGCTGCGACTAATAGGAGCGAAGCATCAGTGAAAAATGTTGCAAAAACGGGAAAAGAGCCTAAAAAATTAAAAATGCTGCCGAAAGTCACTATTCCACGCGGACGAAGTCGCGAGCACAGCTAGTTAAAAATATAATTAACTCCTATCTATACCATAGCTCAGGCCACTCCTACGTGCGCGGGCGCAGGTGCAATCACCGTTTCAACTGTGTGCGCCATAAAAATACAAAATTATTAATCAATCATGTTGAGAGCTTTGCGAAACATCGAGTATTGTAGAATTCCACACGCGTTAGGTCACACCTCTTCATACGAGTGGACCGTGTTCCATGAGATATGTGAAGATTGTCCACCGTTTATGGTAACATTTTGACAGATCTTCTAGTATTTACATTGGATGGGCTGTTCTTCAAGATGCGCTTACGTATGTTTTTTATTTTTATTTATTTTGGTATTAACATAATATAATGTCAATCTCATCCCATTGTATCTATTCTGGTAACTTAATTTTATGTTATCTTTATTTAAAATTGTAAGCTAATAATCGGATAGGCAAGGACTTAAAATGACAACGAATTACATAACAAAACAGAAACAAGGTAATATTAAAATGTGTGATACCTAGTAATAATATTCAAAATATAAATTCCTAAACGAATAGTTAGGCTCTAGCCAGAGTATAAAAACGACATTGAAATCTTCTTTTGTTAATTCTCCAGAGCCACGTCTATTAATTAACAAAATGTGTATTAGAGATGGCCACTCAAATTCAAAACTCAATTCGCACCTTCGTCTAAACCACTACAAGGCGCGAATTCACAGCACAGGCTGTACACGACTTGTTTCCTTACAATCTAACCACACTTAAGACTGCCTTATGTGTGAAGCAACGCAAGGTAGCAAACAAGATGAATTAAAATACTGCCTTATTACTTTTGTTAGCGTGGTTGAATGTTTTCGTATGGTTAATAAAACTCGCATTAGACGACCTGAGCTACTCGTGGCTACAGACAGTTTCAATAGAAATACAACAAGCGTACGCAGCATGAGCCGCAGTAGGTTCCCTTAAAACGTTGATAGAGCACACATTTCGCATTGCCAATACCAACAACCCATCTATCCTACTAATATTATAAACGCAAAAGTTAAGTATGGATGGATGTTTGTTACTCTTTCACGTAAAAACTACTGAATGGATTTGGATGAAATTCGGCATACAGATAGTTTATAACCTGGAATAACACAAAGAATACTTTTTATCCCGATATTCTCACGGGAACGGGAACCACGCGGGTGAAACCGCGAGCGGCCGCTGGTACTCAATAATGGCATCTTCTACAAACCGCTTAAGTTATACGAGAGGCGCCAGACGACTTTGCACAAGTAAACAAATCGCACAAGAGACCATTTGCGTCAGGTCACAACGCCAGATCAGGATGCACCGAAGCACATTCTTCATCCGGAACTCTTAAGACTAGTGTCTCAAGAGAGTTACCCCCTGGACACGTATATAGTCCACTCACACACTTTTCCAGATAGGTGGGTTAATGCACCACATACATAGTTGATATCATCACCATATTCACCAGCTCATTTAATGTCCCCACTGCTGGGGCGCGAGCCTTCCGTATAGATGGATAGGGAGAAGGAGCCATAAACCACCACCCAGGCACCGTGCGGATTGGTGGTTGATAACGACTAGTAATGCAGCCGGGACCAACGTCTTAACGTACCATCCGAAGCACATGGGTGACCAAAAATGTATCAGGAACTCGAGATGATACATTTTTGGTCACCCATCCTATGACCGGCATTTGCGAAGTTGCTTAACTTTTGCAATCGCAGACCGGAGGCGTTAACCACTGCGTCATCAAGCTCCTACTTTGTTGCTATGATTAGAACCAATACCAACAAGTATTTGGTGCATTAACCGCGGCAGACGATGACCCCTAAATGCGCGCGCGCAGCATCAACAGAGTTGCACGCCGCCGCACCGCCCCGGCGCCGTTGCGACACAGCGAACGATCCGCGCATTCCTGCCATGTCACGCGATTGCGGATCGGCGCGGGCGGCTCAGTCGTACGGGTATCGTCCTTTGTCGTTTATAACTTCGTTTGAGCTCTAATATTCTGTATGTAACTAGTCTATATACTTATAGCAATTGCTTCCATAATTGATATTAAGTCATAACTACAATTAATGGGTGTTGACCAAGTATGTCTCGAAACTAGGTACCATGTATCGAAAAATCCGAAACACTTATTTATCATATCAAGCTTATCCTTGCTTTAGAAGACACGTTAAGTCGTTGACTTCTAGCAGTCATTAACAACTACCAATCCCCACTGGACTGTATGGTTTATAGCTTGTTCTCTCTCCAAAGAGAAGGCTAGTGCCCCAGCAGTGGGGAAATAATGAGTTGATGATGATGATGATGATTCTTTAAGTAAATAGCCTATATATTGCAAAGTCCTTCACCACCGTCATTGATCACAATGGATGTAGAGACATATTCACCACGCTTGCACGGTGATCACAATCCGCAGTCTCTATGTCGCATTAATAAAAAAACTTGCAAGGCGTAATGTTCACGTAAACTCGCTTCATTTACGTTGGGCAAAAACAAAAGAGTTTAATTTTCTTGTTTCTAACTTATAAAAAAAAAAAAAAAATCATGCCAAAGTCATGTCTCTTGACCTACGGCAAAAAATATGAAGGATGCCTATCAACTCTTGTAGGTATATTGTAAATCTACGAACGGAAACGTGACTTATGTTTTTGTTCCGATATCTTGTTGTCTTTGTTTTCGACGATGCCATCATCGCCGGTTGCATCGGTGCTATAAAGCACCGATGCTGCCTGTTACATAATGATTATATACAGCATTAAATAATTGATCCACTAACAGTTGAATTTTATTGTTTTGTGTAAATCATTTGTACTTACGTAGTAAATCCTACTAATAATCCTAATATTCTAATAAACACGAAAGTTTGTAAGTATGGATGGATGTTTGTTACTCTTTCACGTAAAAACTACTGAATGGATTTGGATTAAATTCGGCATACAGATAGTTTAGAACCTGGATTAAAACAGGATACTTTTTATCTCGATATACCCACGGGAATGGGAACCACGCGGGTAAAACCGCGAACGGCCGTTAGTAATAAAATAAATAAACGTCTATCTCTGTCTGTCCCCTCGGGAGAATCTAGTAGCGAAAGAAGAGAAGCTTGCGTTATGCCATTCCCTCTAGAAACCCTCTAACGGTGTTTCGATCACGGCTTGAGGCACCTTTTAAGTTTCTCGCCGCCCCCAAAAATGTCCGCCTGATAACATCAGTAAACTCTAAAAAAGAAACAGAGTTCCAAAAACTTTTTCTCTTTCGACAATCTTGTCTCAGTAGGTTGCATCCTTTGGTTGCATTTAACATTTTCCCCATAGTCCGAATGTCAAAATAAGGCCACTGACACACGACTATGGACATTTTAAACAACACTAATTAAGGCCCATCTCCGTCTAAAAATCAGCGTCACGGTTATAGCTTGCCTAATGCTGTGACACATGCTGAGCCGGAATCTTCTTCGCCACAGTTTCACTGCTAACCTTTAATATCTTTATGCTATTTTTGTAACATTTATCTATGTCATCATCATCATTATCATCATCATCATCATCACCAGCTCAGCAACGTCCCCACTGCTGGGGCACGAGCCTTCCCTGTGGATGAATAAGAAGAACGGGCCATAAACCACCACGCGAGCCCAGTGCGGATTGGTGGTTGTTAACGACTGCTAATGTAACAGTAAAAAAGTGGACTGGACTTAGTTATCGCCAATTAAAACAAGCTATATGGGATCGCAGTAAATTTTGTATACTGATCTCCAAACTTCAGTATGAAGATGGCACTAAATGATGATGAATGTAACAGTGTGCAAAATAAATTATTCGGTTCGAAGGCCCAGAATCCTAAGTAAAAGGGAGGAAGTCGCGCGCATCAGTTAGTAGGTAGTAAAAGTAATGGCGTTTGACATACTCTTGTGCCGTAATTGTTTTAGAGGCGACTACTGCGAACTTTACGATTACAGCTATCGGGATGACATCATACATACTAAAGGAGTCATCGGGAACACGATCAACTCCGTGCATATTGTCATGTCGTTATTGTCATGTCGTAACGTGAAGAGAAATCAGATTATATTATATTATTTTACTTTCCGCGTACTGTACTTTCCTACTTACTTAATATTACCTATATGCCATGTTAGGTTACAGTTTTACTACTGTCACCTAACTTGACTTACCTAAAACTTAAATTAATTATATTAATTAAAAAAATTATACGTATATATTTTTTGCATAATGTTGAAGAGCTCGATGACGCAGTGGTTAATGCGCCCAGTATGCGATTGCTAGGCTGAACCTTAGACTTTAACTTTCACAAAGGCCGGTCATCGGATGGGTGACCAAATAAATTTCTCATCTCGAGCTCCTCCGTGCTTTAGAAGGCACGTAAAGCCATTGGTCCCGGCTGCATTGGCAGTCATTAACAACTACCACACCGCACTGGGCCCGCGTGGTGGTTTATGGTCCGTTCTCCCTATCCATTCATAGGGAAGGCTCGTGCCCCAGCAGTGGGGACATAAAAAATGAGCTGATGATGATGATGGATGTTACCTACTATTTCTGATGACTTAATACACTAAGATTGAGCTCGATTGTGCCTAAGGTTTTGTGTTAGGTTTATAATCCTAACAGAAACTTCCCAATGATGGGTAATCGGGTCACTGCGAAAAGTTTTGGCAAAACCTATCATCCCGCTTTAAGTCTGCGGCGTTGTGGGTGATCTTGGCTGGATTTCGGCCTGATATTCACATGTGCTACTGTTGATGTGAGACGTGATCACTTTAAAGTTAAAGATGTTACTGGATAAGTAAAAGTAAGGTAAATGTGCGTAAATTGTCCCACAGCTGGGCAAAGGCCACCATTTGGTGATCACATACCTGGGCTATGTAACGCAGAATCCGAAACACACTGCCCGGCCTGGGAATTGAACTCTTCGGGTATCGGGCAGAGCGCTTAAAATGGATTAACATAAAATTAAATACAGTGTAGCTATTCGCTTCACTACTTGTACTACTATTTGTGTTTCGTAAAATATAAAAACAAGATGAAATAGGACGTTTAAATCACTCATGCCACCTCTATGTAAGTACACTCATTTACACAAATGTTAAGTGTTGTTGCCACAACTGGTACCGTCAGAATAATTACTACACTTCAAGATTTACAAGTGTGTCTAGTGGGACTAGTATTCAACATTTCTCACGTCACTTCAAAGCTAGCAGTATAAAAAGGGAAACTAAAAACTGCAAATAAACTAGCGAGACCTACTATAAATAGTGCACTCTACAACTAAGATGAATCTAAGGTTCGTTCTTGCATTGCAATAGGACTTGACGTGTCTAGTACACGTTTATGAACATATTTTCTAAGCATTATAACCCCCGGTTGAGAATCAAACCCAGCGAGTTTTGGGTCTAACTCTGATGGTCCAGAAATGCTCTAATATTCTTCTTACCATACTTTTGTTATAATTATATGAAATATATTTTTTATCGTAGATTTGGTAAATCAGAGTCATTTGCCATTTGTCATTTGCTCTTCAGAGTTGAGATGCGAATGCGAGGACAGATAGTAGATCAGGATAGTAGATCAGATTGTGGCTCACTAGCAGTCCTCACCATGTCGACCCACAAATTACTTCTAAGATAATAATAATCATCGTCATCGTCATCGTCATCATCTTAGCCAAAAGACATCCACAGCTGGTCAAAGGCCTCCCTCAAGGATCTTCGCAACGACCAATTTTATTTAACAATATTAAGAGCGTTTACGCCGCACACTAGCGCCGCCAATGAAAAAAAAAACATATCTAGTAATTAGAGATAGAAAATCAAATTATGCTCAACAAAAACGTGACGTAAAAATGCTAAATTACTTCATTCAGATAGCTGAATGAAGTAATTTAGCATTTTACGTCACCTAACGAACAATTGACATGTTATGGTTTAGTTAAATATGGCGTTATATTTAAAAGTGGCCGTAACGTCTTATTTAACTAAACCATAACATGTGAGGTGTTCATAAGGTGCCGTAAAAATGCTAAATTACTTCATTCAAATAGTTTGTTGAGCATAATTTGATTTTCTATCTCTAATCACTAGATATGTTTTTTTTTTTCATTAGTGGCGCTAGTGTGCGGCGTAAACGCTCTTAAGATTATTTACATATAATTTTACGCGAAATTGTTGCGACCCGGCATGTCATGGGGTGCGGGTTCAAATCCCGCTCGTGGATTTTTTTCAACACTTTGTCTTTAATTATTAAGATTAAATAAAATTAATATGTAAAAAAATACGCGAGCAAATTCGTATTTCTTTTTCATGTAATTAAGTAAACACTTATTAGGAGTCTAGTTTATTTACAAAGTAGCTACCGGATGTACATTTCAAATATTGAACGTATACGGCGTTATCTTGTGTCACACGTACTTACAACATTAACTACATAAGTAGTTACTTACAAAGTTAATATCAAATTTATGTATGCTTATAAATTATCGCCAGTTTGGTCTTAGAATTGCTAATAGCAGATTGACATTTCAGCTTTACGTATTAGGTAAGTAGTTTAATTTTAAACAGTAGGTACGCTATTAACATGCTAAAGCTTGTGGTGACTTATGTTGACACTAGCTTCCGGTCGGCCAATTCTGTCTGTTACAGAAGACTTTATCTCATCTCCTCGTCAGCAGGATCAATTTTTTTAACATAAAAATGTAAGTTTATGGTTTTAGGCAATAGTAAAAGTACGCATAAAATAAAACAAAGCATATGCTTGCGTATTTTTATTATTAAACGTCATGATAAGGTTTTGTCTTCTAGTACAGACGTGGCTCAGGGCACGGGAACGTTTGTCTTCCCTAGAAGACCGTGGCGCTCAAAAGGTTAAATCATCATCATCATCATCATCTCAGCCAAAAGACGTCCACTGCTGGACAAAGGCCTCCCCCAAGGATATGAGGGGTATTTGCCGTAATCGCCACGCTTGGCAGGCGGGTTGGCGATCGCAGTAGGTTGAGGGTAACCTCAGAGAGATGCTGCTGCCCATCCTTAGGAATGGTCCCTTAGTCGCCTTTTACGACACCCACGGGAAGAGATGGGGTGGTGCAATTCTTTATTCCCGGCACCACACAGGGAGAAGGTCAAATACTCGTAGTCAAAGACCTACTAAAATACTAGATCCTATTTACTATCATACATTCAGAATGGAGTAGACGAATCTATCTATCTATATCAGCCTTTGGGTTCATCTTCGAACATAGGCCTCCTCTTCATCTTTCCAGCGTTCTCTATTACCAGCCACCTGCATCCAGTTAATTCCGGCTTGTTGCCGGATGTCGTCTGTCCATCTTTTAGGCGGTCGTCCCCTGCCGCGGGTGTTATTGAATCATCATCATCATCATCATCAGCCTATATTAGTCCACTGCTGGACATAGGCCTCCCCTAATGAGCGCCATAGCGCCCTGTCCTCGGCTTGACGCATCCAGCATCTGCCTGCAGTCTTTCGCAGGTCATCATCCCACCTGGCCGGAGGGCGCCCTACACTACGTTTACCATTGTGTCATTGAATACAGAATATTTTTTTTA
Source organism: Eudonia lacustrata (assembly GCA_947562085.1). Lineage (NCBI taxonomy): Eukaryota > Metazoa > Arthropoda > Insecta > Lepidoptera > Crambidae > Eudonia > Eudonia lacustrata. The sequence continues at coordinate 2,080,172 of OX387315.1, read as the reverse complement.
ATTCAACGGAATGGTCGCACAATTAGACATAGCTTATTTACAGAAAGTAAACTCTTTTATTAAACGCTAACGCCTCGGTGGCCGAGGGGCAGAGCGCTCGGCCCGATACCCGAAGGTCCCGGTTTCAATTCCCAGGTCGGGCAAAATATATTTCAGATTTTTCGATGCATAACCCGGGTTCGTGATCACCAACCCGCATTTGGCAAGCGTGGTGACTAAGCCATTACCCATTAATAGTAGCGATAACTTGATTTCAATGATGGAGGCCTTTGCCCAGCAGTGGGACAGTTATAGGCTGCTTACTTAAACGCTAACGCTAACCGACAACTTCAACCATTGGATTACTAAGGAAACTTACGATGGATACTTTTATATATTTTCCCTGTAAGTATACACACAAATTCGATTCTGAATTATACCATACAATATTATTTTTAAAAAAAATATCCAAAAAAATTTAATACTTTTTTAATCGGTATTCAAGTACCTAAATTTATTTTTTATTTTTTTCCGCACCGGATAGTTAACTTAATGTATGCTGAATCGACACAATTAGTCGACAAACATGACCAACAGATGCCGATGGAGCGAACATTTCTATGGACGTCGGTATTTATGATCTCCACCCACGCGATCTTGTAAGCCTGCATGTTAATCGGTTTATTAGATAATTGGCGTTAAGTGGAGTTACTTTTCGAGCTATAAATAGTTAATCAAAATATAAATTTGCCATAATTGTTTATTTTACTGTCATATACCCTCATTATGTAAGATATTGCTGTGCATATCTTTAAATTAATAAATATGAATAACCCTAGTCTCCTCGTGACCACGGATCCTGCAAAGAGTTCCAATTGTCAGGATAAAATAATATAAAATCCATGTGCACAATAAACGCGAGTAAAAGTTTAACACAAAATGGTTTTTTTTTCTAATGGTTGTTATTAATACGCTATTAACATATTAAGTCCTATTAATTAACCCATCCAGGAAAGTTAATACTTTTATTTAGGTTGGGTCTACGTACGGTTTACGTCAGTAGTCCAACGGAGTTACGGAGCTATGGGGATTGAACCATGATTTCTCTCTTTCAACCCTATCATCTAACCGTTCGGCTACCGACGTTTAATTAGTTCAATGTCGGAGACACAATTTCATGCATGAAAACAATGGATTTTTAATATCACAAATCAACATCGGCGCAACGTTCATGAAGAGTGAAAAAATACATTACATACCTGAGGGAAATTAGTCTGCGCGGGAAACGCAAATACCCAGGCCGACCCGTGAAATTAAATTGTTTTATAAGCCCAAGGTACTCACATAATTTATCAAATGCCTAGAATTGTGTTCTTTGAAAACTGTGAATAAATTAATACGAATAACAATTTATTAATCAAAACTAGAATACGAACTAACTATACAGTAGTATCAAGTCTTAGTAATTACTAAGACTAATTAGTTGAAACTAAGCACTGACTTAAAGTGTCTCAAGACGAAAGTCTTTGACCAGTGTGTGTTGCCAGTGATGACATACGGGACTGAGACGTGGTCGCTCACTATGGGCCTCATCAGAAGGCTCAAGGTCACTCAAAGAGCAATGGAGAGGGCTATGCTCGGGGTTTCTCTGCGTGATCGAATCAGAAATGAGGTCCGCAGAAGAACAAAGGTTACCGACATAACCCCAAAAAAATTGCTAAGCTCGTGCAGTTGTGTCGTGCACTTGGCAGTGGGCAGGGCACATTGCTCGCAGAACTGATGGCCGCTGGGGCGGAATAGTCCTTGAGTGGCGACCGCGTACCGGAAAGCGCAATGTGGGCAGGCCTCCAACAAGGTGACCGACGATCTGGTGAAGGTCGCGGTAAGTCGCTGGATGCGAGCAGCACAAAACCGGTCGTTGTGGAGATCCTTGGGGAGGCCTTTGTCCAGCAGTGGACGACTTTTGGCTGAGATGATGATGATGATGATGATGACTGACTTAAAATCACTTAAACAATATTCTTATTTCAATTAAAAACACGAAAAAATAATACATTTAAGAAAACTTAGCTATTACAAACTAAGTTATTGCAAACCATTACCCTATAGCCGACTAAGGGACCATTCCAGAGGATGGGCAGCAGCATCTTTCTGAGGTTACCCTCAACCTACTGCGATCGCCAACCCGCCTGCCAAGCGTGGCGATCACGGCAAATACCTCTCATGTCCTTGGGGGAGGCCTTTGTCCAGCAGTGGACGTCTTTTGATGATTATCCTATAGCTAAATAAAATAAATCTCTATAGATTAATCCACAATTTCTCGCATTCGACCGAGCATCTTTCTATGCGGCTACCGACGCGTCGAGACGCCTTAAATCGTATTAGTATATAAGCATATTTATCTAATTATTTATTAAACTTAAGAAAAGCAAAGCACTTCTCTAACAATGGAGTTGGTTGGAGGATATTGGAACCCCGAGCCACAGTAACATGACCAGCGCTTCGGTATCAATTCCCGGTGCGAGAGTTGCCAATTGGGTTTGTATCTTCAATGGGCGGCGAATTGAACTAAAAGCTTCCATTTGTAAACTAATAAGTATTCAAGTAGTGCAGCTATTAGAGGTTACAATATACAGGAGATACTGTACACCACTGTGAGGAATTCCGATTATGTTATAACCTTTTTTTTTAAATTTACATTTTTGTTATGGCGCTTAACTTAGAAAAAATACTGGTTACCAGGATCTTTTCTGTTAGCCAGGCGGATATAATATTATTAAAAGTTGTATGATTTTAGTGCAATCTAAATAATAATAAATGGTAGCAATTGTTAACAGGAATACCGTTTTTTTATATAATATATGTAGTTATAACAATAAGGACCATTTTAAATGTAAACTGCGAAAAATGCTTTATAAGAACAAATCGTTATTATCTTTAGGCTATTATGTAAAAACTGCACGAGGTGCATTCAATAAAAGTACGAAGAAATAACTATAAATTCAACACGAGCAGTAACTAAACGCACCTGCCGTCATCAATCACACGGAACATGACGGAAAAAGGGTAATTTGTAACGAACACAAACGAACAACGGCATAGTGGAAGACAATTAAATTCAAATCAGCTGACCTTGCGACGACGGGGCAGCAACAGACATCGTCGCGCATCATTAGAAAGTGTCAAGTATTCTATCACGTTGTCGACACTGTGACCGAGCAATAAGGCTCAGTTTGCAATAAAGCTTTCGCATTTGATTCCACGAAAGTAACTGAAAATTTAAAACAACGGACAACAAAAAAAAGTTGGGCTTACAAATTAATTTGAATGTAAAGTTTTGGATAAAATCTACCTGTGGATACCATATTTCAAAAGAAATTCATTGTCAGACTTTAAACGTCTCACTGCTGTTCAAGTCTTCACACATAAAATTCATGACGAGGAGAGACTATAACCCACATCGTTGGTCCAATACGGGTATGTGGGTTTTTACAACTGTTATCTTCCGATTACAACCCGGACTATCCATACAAAAAGAACCTCATCAAAACATCTTAATTTGGCTCCCCATCCAGTGACTCAAAGTTGCTTTACTTGCAGATTGCAAGCTACAGCACCATCGAGCTCTACAAACGGAAATTAAATCTAGATAAATTAATATGATTTTTCTGAACCCGTATGTACCAAACTCTATGAACTCACGCATTACCAATTACACTATGGTGTGAGTGGGTGAATGTGATCGATGTTGACCTCTGTGTTGCTGGGTTGGGAAAACCATTACTAGATACGGGTTTTTACCAGAACAAAATCGCGGGTAAATCGCTATTTAGATAAACTCATATATATACAATATCTTAAAAGCCAAATTATGGACTTGATTATAATATAGTTATTATCTACTGATTCAAGTGAGATGACAATATTTAGCAAAATTTTTTTTTGTTTATTTTGGATAGCACTCATATAATCTTCCAAAAATGTACATATTTATAGGCATGATATACAGGGAAAATTATATGAAAGTCCAAAGTAGTTACTAAAATAGAGTAAAATGTTGAATGAAAATTCTAAAGCAACAAACATCCTCTTCAATAAAACTTTCATAAATCATTTGACTAACCATTTGTTTATCATGTCGTATCATCACAAACACAACGCACGCCAACAATTAAAAATCACAATTAATCGCTTCAAGCTTGCATACAAACCGTTAAGCGTCAAAATGATTAATTTACGATCCGAAGTCGCGCTTTTACGTCTTTTCAACTTTAACTGCGACACATAAGGTTCAACTTTAACTGCGACACATAAGGTTCAAAGTTATGAGCGCTCAAGTAAAGAGGGTAGAACAAAAAGTGTCTGTTATATCATTATGTCAGACGCAAGGTTTGCTGAATGAAACTGCAATTCATAGCGAGACTATCATAGTGACGTCCCTCCCTTGACTTGCGAAATGCTAGTCTGCTGAAACGAAATGGTATCTAAGATTTGTACATTTCGGTATCATATACAAACTCTGAAGAGCTCGATGGCGCAGTCGTTAACGCGCCCGGTCTGCGACTGCTGAGGTTAAGTAATTTTCGCATAGGCCGGTTATCGGATGGGTGACCAAAAATTTGTCATCTTGATCTTCTCCGTGCTTCGGAAGGCACGTAAAGCCTAATCCTAAAGCCTAGTCTAAGCTGCATTAGCAATCGTTAACAACCACCAACCCGCACTGGGCCCGCGGGGTGTTAATGGCCCGTTCTCCCTATCCATCCATAGGGAAGGCTCGTGCCCCAGCAGTTGGGACATAAAAAGAGCTGATGATGATCCATAGAAAAGGCTCGTGCCCCAGCAGTGGGAAAATAAAATCAGCCGTGATGACGTAAATTTTAAGGTGACTCATTGGAAATTTACGTAGCGGGGATCTTGGTTTTTACCAACAATTACAAAACATATGAAAGTGATATTTGGTGACATGATTTTTCATTGAATTGACTTCATTTTGCTAGTTGCAGAAACGCGATTTGTCAACTTTTATAACAGAGAAAAAAATATCAAAGTAAACTCTTTTATAAACATAGATTTGCATTTTACTGGTAAACCAGACCGATTTAAGCATCTAAATTTTCTTAGTTCGTTTTTTAAAAATAATTTGTAGTTTTAATTTGAAGGAAAAAAAAAACAGTTTTTCTTATGGTACGGGGCGCAAACACTCCGTATAAGGCGCTGCGCAAACGTAGACACTTTTTGTTACCGACACGGCACACCATACAAGGAAACCGAGTTGCTGTATCAGTGTCAAGTGGAAGTAACTGGACACAAAAAGTGTCTACGTCTGCGCAGCGCCTTAGATTAATTGTTTAACGGTGCGTCGCCTTAATGCCACTTTCTATGCACAAGGAAAATTAAGATATCTAGTAAGTAAGTAGACAACATTTTAAGAGAAGTTTATTTCAACTGATTTTTGACGATTAAAAATACACTATAAAAGTTTCAAATCGTATAAATTCAATTAAACAAACGCTTTACTTTTCTTCAAGTTTCCTTTCTTCACCAGCTTGTCGATCTAGTTACCTTCCTAAAGATCACTTTTAGTAGCTAACTGCCAATTATGCTCCAACTTTTACGAGAAGTTCTATGTCTTCTATCACTTTCTAGTAATCTAAACAACTAGAATCTTTATTTCTTATACCGTTTTTTTTTCAATTTCATGTCTCAGACTGTATATTTTTAACTTTAATATGCTTAAAAAAGGGAACAAAGTTTTTTTCTTTACGTATTAACTACTCAGTTTTTCTTAAACCAAACACAATAGAAATTTACTTGTTCTATGGCACTGTGGTTACATTGGGCGTCCAAGTATTTAATATACAGATCAAATAATGAATGACAAACTTTTTGAATCGGGAAACTTGAAAATTGGGAATATCATAACGTTTCATTAACTCGCTGTACATACAATTTTCTTCAACACGTCAAACTCAATGCAATTGATTGATACTTAATATCAGAGGTATTAGTGTCTCCATACCCTACAACGCGTTTGTAAAACACTTTATAGCCTCGATAATAAAACAACACAACTAAACGCACTTACGCTAACCGCAACACGCAAAAAAACAAGTACAAAAAAAACACGCAATCCGTCGCCATATTTGAACAATTTTCTCTCCAGACATTCTCCTATTTATTCGTATTAAGATAACCTTAATGTTGTTGAAAATGGATTCTTTTCCACCAGAGTAGAGTATAAAATTGGCTAGCGATGCGCCGATAAAATCCTCAGTGAAGTGTTAAATGGAAATGTGTTCTGCTTCTGTAGTGTTAAAGGTTATATTCGTGCGTTGTTGTCGTAATTTCAGGTCAGTGGAACAGCCCCTGCTTCTAGCAACAGGTTCTATTGATCGTGGCGCCATCTACTATGGAAACTAACAATGCAAGTTTGTGAGCAACTTCTAGAGAATGTGTCCGATTGGAATGGCTTATTATAATTAAATAAGTTTTGTGTTAGTTCATTTGAATCTGTGACGTAATAAGAACCTTTCTCTTTTTTATGAAAAAAACACTTTATTTTGATAACTTATTTTATTACTTTCTACAACAGCAACAAAATTCAATAAAACATGAAAAACTACTAAATATAATGAGATTTAATATACAATGTTAGTGGATGGGCTATTATAAGTTCGAGTTAAAGGTTTTTTAATGTATTCCACAACGGGGAAGCCTTTTTTTTTCCTTTAGTTGATGGCTTATTTAGCACATTTAGCCAGTGTCAAAGTAATTTTTCTTACAAGTAATACATAAATAAACAATATTTCCTTCCAGTAATGATGATGAATGATAATAGAAATGAAAAGTGAGAAATTATATACCCTCTAACCCCTCGAGTATCTCAGTAAAGATGTGGGGCTTTACTAAGTCCTCACGCGGACTTCTTGAGAGAATTTGAAAAGTGACGTTGCACTGTTTTGTTTAATTTGCCAACACTCATGCACACTCACGAATACTTAACGGTTAACAATCCACCATTATTTCACATCAATATTCGACATATAAATTTTAGAAAATAAAACAAAACCGCAGACATGACTGTTCACTTTCCCGCCGAAGTCCGTTAGCAACCCGGGGAAGCCTTTAGCCTTTAACCCGCCTCAAGTGCACTACTCCCACTTTTCAACCACTGAGCAACTATCAGTACACAACAACGTTGTTTTTATGGGAACAGATAAGATAGAATGGCAATATCTAACCAGGCGAGTTTAGAACAAGCTCTACCACTAACATAACCGGGCACTATGTATCCCCGTTGGGAATCGAACCCGGAACCGCTAGACCACAGAGACAGTTAAAAGGTGTTTTGAAAAATTAACTCGTCTTTATTACTCTCTTAATAAAGATTGGGTGCTAAAGATATCATTGTGGAATTCTTACAAACTATTTGTGCACCGGAATGTCTGGTATTCGCTTTAATGTTTTAATAGTCCATCGCGATGTTAACAATCCTCTTGTTAGATGATATGACTATTGAGTTCTGCCATAAAATAATGATTAAACTTTAACATCGCCATAATGTTTGAACGTCTTTCTGAGTATCTACAAAGTTTTTTTCGAAATCGAAGCAAGCAAATATTTTGAACTATCATATGACTGCAGATATATATTTACATGGCTACATAATCCTACTAATATTATAAACGCGAAAGTTTGTAAGTATGGATGTTTGTTACTCTTTCCCGTAAAAACTACTGAATGGATTTGGATGAAATTGGGCATACAAATAGTTTATAACCAAGAATAACACATAGGATACTTTTATCCAGATATTCCCACGGGAACGGGAACCACGAGGGTGAAACTGCGAGCGACCACTAGTATATAATATTTACATGGCTACATAATGTTCATATAAAGCGAGAATCACAAGCACAACAGCAGATACACATATCATACTTAGGATAGGGCATTTTCTCATTTGCCCTTGCTGAGTTTCTTGCCGGATCTTCTCAGTATAAGGTCTCTCTCCCACCCTGTGTAGACTTAGGAACCGATAGCATTGTAACATTCATAAGGTGCTAATTTGTAGCCTAAACTGAATAAATGATTCTAAATTTTGAATTTCATGCGGAAATCAGGTAAGTACTACTAGTACGGTTGAACTGCAAGAAGGCTCAACCACATAATTAGATTTGATCACACCCAGACATTGGAAAGTCACTTGGCTTCCACGCCACCCGTGCTATCTGTGAATTAGTAAGTGTTGTTTTAATTTTACTGAGCTCGCAAACGAGCATACATTCGGCTGATGAAAAACCACTACAGCATCCAGATGCAGATACCTTTGGTGTCGTAAGAGTCCAGACTCTTATGACACTAAAGGTATGACAACACAAAAAACACAAAGACGCGTCAGTTCTAATCGTAGTCAAAGTCAATTCATTTATTCAATGTAAGCCTTCACTTATTGACGACAAAACTAAGTATAAAAATAATAAACTATTATTATTAATATTTTTATTTTAAAAGGGGGCAAACGAGCAGGCGAGTCACCTGATGGAAAGTAATCACCGCCGCCCCTGGACACCCGCAAAACCAAAGTTATCGCAGATGCGTTGCCAACCTTGGAAAGGAGTTGGATCTTGAGGAGGGAGTAGGAATTGGGAGGGGGGAGGGGTGAGAGGTGGGCCTCCGGTACTTTCACTCACCGGACCAAACCGGACTAAGGTTTAGTTGAACTAAACTACTGAATCTACCACCAGTTCGGATTCAGCCTTCGACTGAGAAGAGCTGGTAAGAAACTCAGGAGGCTTTTTCTTTTTCTCCATCTTTTAAACCAAATAACCGCTTGACACAACACACTATGACAATGACAGATGACAGATGACAGGTTTCAAACGCTCTTTTGTTTTAAATGGTGGACTGGATTGAAGTGTTCCTTTAAAAAAAAGGATGGGAATTTAATACAGAGTTATATAAAAATTAAGGCAAACGAATCGAATCTTTATTTTAAAGACAAGAAGAACTTCTACAAACGCTTTTTTTAATTTTCTGGGTACTTTAATACCCATGGCCGTTTTTTTGGATTTTAATGGATCCGGTGCCTTTGAAACAGGAACAGAGCAACACAAAACAGCTACTTGGTGGCAGAAATAGAGTAGGTCGCCATTCAGACGGATTCGGTACCGAAGTTAAGTCTAGCAAGAGTCTCTATTAATCACCATTTGCCTGCCCTGTTTGCCTACTCCGTTCCAATCTTATTAGGGGTAGGCGCAATATGTTCCTTTCTTACATTTTAACTACCTCTGTAGTCTAGTGGTTAAGACCACCGGTCACCGGCCACGTTTGTATCAACATGTTTGTGTACTCGGTTTAGTTGGTGGCAGGGCTAGTTTGTCTTCGCCTAGCCAGCAACATCGTATCTCAATATGTCACCATAACATCAATGTTAATAGCATTTAAACCTGCACCCTTCTGACTGGGTCAGGTGCTCTCCCAATATTTTTTTTCAACGTTTATATTTTTGTAATTTGTTCGCAACAAAATTTGCGTTAAAAATTATATAAACAAAGCAAAAACGTTAATAGCATTGTTGTGTTTCGGGTGAAATGCGCTTCCATCTTAATCCTCATCATCACATAACAACAGGTGAGATAAAGGCCGAGTGTTTGGAATACCTCATACCCGTACGGAATAAAAAGTATAAGTAGTAGCAGTAGAATAAGTAATCATCATCATCATCATCATCATCATCTCATTATATGCCCCACTGCTGGGGCACGAGCTTTCCCTATGAATGGATAGGGAGAATGGGCCATAAACCACCACGCGGCCGCGGGCCCAGTGCACATTGGTGGTTGTTAACGACTGCTAATGCAGCCGGGACCAACAGCTTAACGTGCCTTCCGAAGCGCAGAGGAGCTCGAGATGAATAATTTTTGGTAACCCATCCGATAACCGGCCTTTGCGAAAGTTGTATAACTTCAGCAATCGCAAAACCGGGCGCGTTAACCACTGCGCCATCGAGCTCCTCATAAGTAGTAAATATTATTTCAGTTGTATTTTTTGTTCCATGGATTTCCGCAAAGTCTGATTCCATTAATTATCTGAACAACAAAGTATTTTTAATCAGCCGTCATCTCAACATTGATTCTAAGTTAAAAGTTTATGAGTTTATAGACTGAAGTACAACACTAGTGTTGTACCCTATCAAGACATATTTGCGCTCGTTTGATAACTCAACAATGGCATAGAGGTTCAATTATCACAATGATCGCGCAAACAGGCGTGTTAGCGCGTCACGACGCGACGCTGCGTTGTTTGGCCACATCGTTGCCATCGCTCCGAATAATCGATTTGTTGTGGTTTCGAATAAGAGATGTGTGGTAACGTGCGTCATTTCAAATGTTATCTTAAGCCTCTATGATTTTAAGGCTTATTTAGGAGTCACTTTGAATAGTAACAAAAATGAAAGCATGTTTTTTTTAATGGCCACACCGACATTATGACATTATGAATTAATAAACAAAGTGAAATCATGAATATTTAAATAAATGAATGAAAAAAGAGCTTTTGGCTACATTACAACTTATTAGCGCCTTTAAATAAGCCTCCAAGAGCCGCTCAAGTATTGTACCTACGTTCAGTTGCGATGGACTCTGATGAAAAACACTGCTCTTAAACCCCATTTAGATCTCCTAATTTTTTTATAAAAAAAACTGAATCACTGGGACCCATTCCCAAGAAACTCATACAGAAGACCTAACAATCAACATACACTCCTAACCGCTCTACATTTCCTACTATCTCTCCAGCTTATTCTACCCATAGGTACAAATAGAGAGCTCACATTTAAAAGCGATGACAGATGAATATTGCACTACCTTGTGATATACATTTTTAAACTTTTGCATTCCATGTTAAGCAAAGTTTCAAAGTTGTTTGAAGGATTTGTCGCAAAACACTACTTAGTATAGTTGGAATACCTACCACTTACCACAAAGCATACGGTCGGAAACCGTATGCTTCGTGGTAAGTGATATGATTAATTGTATTTCGTGACTGTACTTTATTAATTGTATTAGAAAAAAGAAAGAAAGAAAAAAGATTTATTGGTCGAGCATTTAAACTTACACTAAAACTAATTAAATACAATTAAAATTAACATAACTGCCGACCAAATGGTTGCCACTCAGCATAATGCCATGACATAGTTATGCCAAGGCGCTGGTTTTCTGTGGAACCATTTACTAAATTATGAGAGAGAGAGAGAACATTACAAAATATAAATTGATTTAAACTTAATTAAAAACAGTATTATCAAATATCTACCTATCTATGCACTTATTTGTGAAAACTAACAACAAACTACATATATATATATATAGAACAATAAAATAATGGGTAAGAATAATAATAATAATTATGAGTAACCATAAATATATAATTTAATTTAAGAACACACATTTATACGCTCACGTAATTATAATATACTTATATAAATATATAAAATATATAATCAACACGACTGCCTATGCATTGGATGTTATAATTTGTAACTCTAAAAGACGCTTTTTACACTTTTGTTTAAACGAACCAATTGATTTACAATTGCGAATCGGTGGTGGCAAGTCGTTCCAACACTTCGTGGCAGCGAAACGAAAGCTGCCGCGAAAAGCAGCCGTTTTGTGTTGTCGGCATAATAACCGTTGAGCGTTTCTAACATGACATTTTGAAAAATTAAGTTTATCATATAAATACGGCGGTACGATCAAAATTATTGTTAGATATATATTTTGTGAGCAATTACATAATATTGTGAAGTGGTTATGTCCATTTTAGGTTACATACTATAATCGATAAGGGTTTTATAAACTGATTGAGCGATCTAAATGAGGCAGCATGAGGAAGTCCGAAACTAAGTGATAAGGAAATTTGGGAACAACATCCAAGCCACAAACGGAACGCACGTGGTTAAAAATTAAAATGAGGGTACAAGCTACCAACTAATTATGAGACGACCAACAACTCAGTCTCCCTGTGACCACGGACCCTGCAAAGGGTTCGAAACGTCAGGATAAACATTAAATAAGACAGATAATCATAAATTAAACCTAATGTATAAAATAAACGCTGGTAGATCCGTAATAGTAGTTTCATTTCATATACTTAAACTAAGTTAATAAAAATTTTTACCTGCTATTATGTACCCTTTCAGGACGTCTTTAATTGAACCATGTTGTTAATTTTAAAGTTTAGTAAAACTGAATTCAATAATTTACCAGATTTATCATACAAATGGGATCAAAAAATACATCATCCGTAATTTTTGCAACGCTCGACTAAACTTAATTCACGGACACTGAAGGCCGTTGAGTTTGCGCCGACTTACTAAACGCTGCCAAAAATGGAAGAGAAACAAAATGTTTCTCATTTGTATTATTAAATTCTTTGTTAGTTCGTTACAAGCCTCCGATTAATGAACAAAATCCGTCAATGGCTACCGCCCACCGCCCTAATCTGTAGATCCTGTAAATGTTTCGAAACACCAAAAAAATATATGTAAAATCTAAGCTCCTACAAAAAAGCAATTCGGGATGTCCTTGGCAACGTTCCAGTTTTTTTGCTTACTCTGTTTTTAGGTATTTTTTTATATTAGAAGGAGGCAAATGAGCAGGTGGGTCCAATGGACACCCGCAAAACCAGAGGAACCGCAGATGCGTTGCCGGCCTTGTGTATATGTTGTTATGTTAATTACTAATTGGTATTTTTAATTTTAATTACTTATATTTTTCTTCAGTTTTTACGTGTTGCTTGATGCTTCTGTGCGTGCACGATTTGGGATATTAGTCTGGTTCTGAGCTTTATACCCTGTTATGTATTTTTTTGATGATTAAAGTCTGTTGTGCTGCCTTAGATCAATAAAAAAAATAAAAAAATAAAGACCTTTTAGTCACGTCAAGTCTCTACTACGAGAAAATGGCGCGCTAACGGACACTAATTGTGGGTTGATGGATGAACAAAGTAATCTAACGACAGGACCTAGAAAGTCTTGAGAATATCAACAGTACCTATTTAGTCTTTTTATATCTTTATACAAGACTAGCTGTGCTCGCGACTTCGTCCGCGTGGAATAATGACTTTTGGCAGCATTTTTAATTTTTTAGGTTGTTCTTCCCGTTTTTGCAACATTTTTCACTGATGCTTCGCTCCTATTGGTCGCAGCGTGATGTTATATAGCCTAAAGCCTTCCTCGATAAATGGAAATTTTTCAATTCGAACCAGTAGTTCCTGAGATTAGCGCGTTCAAACAAACAAACTCTTCAGCTTTATAATATTAAAACATAGATGAAGACCGTGGATTATAGTAATCAAGCAACCTGTGTAACGAAAGAAATAAACCTGATTTAATAAAAATGTCTTTATTATAATAAATACAACACTTCTATTGACAATCTTAGTTAGGTTACTTTTTATTTTAACAGTTCGTAGGCATGAATGAGGCTAGTATTTAATCTAGTCCTATATTGATAGCATCTTCTGATCTTAGAAGTTCTATAGGCTTAGCCAAAGTAACATTAAGAAAACGACAGCGAAGTTCGAAAAAAATAAAATATATGGGATTGACATAAGCCGCGCTAAATCACATGGTCAATCTTATGTCAATCCCATATATTTTACTCTTTTCGAACTTCGCTGTCGTTTTCTTAATGTTACTTGAAATTGTCTTCTACATGTACCTTTCTTTTTCCTTTTTTTTATTCGTGTGTGAATACGAAAGTAAGTCACAGTAAGGCTGAACGCCTTTTTTTAACAAAAATCTTAATTAACAAATGTTTAGATGGTGAAATGAATGTTATGATGAACTATGGACGCCATTTTAAGTAGCTACTTTCGGATCTTTCGTATTCATGATGCTCCACGGAATCAGCACGTCAAGCCTAGAACGTCACAACTCAAAAATTTAAGAAACAAATGGCTCAGCAAAAATACTATTGTAATACTATTGTATTTTTGATTACGTGAATCAGCACGTCAAGCCTAGAACGTCACAACTCAAAAATTTAAGAAAGAAATGGCTCAGCAAAAATACTATTGTATTTTTTTTGGCTTGACGTACTGATTCCGTAAGGCATACTAAAAACAAAAACAATTGCGTACTATAAAGTACGTTACTCCCGCGAGTCGCGACGAGAGAGCGCGCGCGCAACACGCGGCGGCCTTGCGCGCAGTTCCGTGAAAGGCGACCGGCTCTGTCTAAACACTGGTGTTGCTCCGCCAGACGCGTTTTATAATACGAGACGGAGTCCTTATACCGCTGTACCAGACGTTTCTGATAAAATACTTGCTGTCTATCTACTATGCGTGCTCTATTTATATTGTTAACAGTTCCGCCAATGAAAGCCATTAAGTAATTCACGATTGTTATATAATTTACTAGCGTCCCGTCCCGGCATCGCACGGGTGCAATTCTGATACACGCAACTGCTATGTCCCTCCATTTTAAATCTGTAATATCTTAAAAATATTCATTTAAATTACATGCTGTAAAGGGCCATATCGATCTATATTAAATGCACAATGTATTTAAGGTACTTAATTGGATAAGAATTAATGCTGTATTGCTTAAAATCGCTTCGTAAATAAATAATTATTTCTCGTAAAAAGTAAAGGATAAAAAATGGTTATTGTGAATTATCCTTAAGAGATAGACATATACCATCGCGGATTTTTTTGTAGACCTTCTTAAGGTGTACAATACTGTAGTACATTATTTTGATCTATCTCGTAGGGTTCAGCCAGCAAAGTCAAAGTCAAATATTCTTTACCTATTCAAATGAACTTTAGAAAAGTGCTTTTGAATCGTCCATAATTTTTTTACCTACTCAGGACGTCTATTTTTTAGCTGTGGAGAAGAATGGGCGCAAAAAACTCCACAGCGTTTGCAATGTAAGCGCAAAAAAATGTGAAACCTCTAAAATTATCAGTGTTTCTCTACTATATTATGCTTGTATTTATACATATAAACCATCCTCTTGAATCACTCTATCTATTAAAACCGCATCAAAATCCGTTGCGTAGTTTTAAAGATCTAAGCATACATACATACATACATACATAGGGACAGCGGGAAGCGACTTTGTTTTATACTATGGAGTGATTCTCTATAGTACGAGTATAATACAATTTTGTTGTTTACTTTATACAGTATCGGTAGTATCGTTATATTACATTATTTACCTATCAATGCAAGCATTTGAATATTTTTTACACAATATGCACTTACAGCGTTTAATAATCAAACTGCAAGCAATAACTTAAACTTACATGGACGGCACATTAACTTTAATATAATTTTCTATTTTCATGTAAATTATAGAGGTTAAGACGACCTCCTTGGTCGAGTGGTTTGTACACCGGTTTTCATGGTGTCGCCATCTCTGAGGTCCCGGGTTCGATCCCCGGTCGGGTCAATTTAGAAATTATTGTTTGTCTAAATTGTCTCGGGTCTGGGTGTTTTCTATGTATAATAAGTATGTATTTAAGTATTTTAAGTATATGTTTATCCATTGTCTAGTAAACATTTAACGAGTTTCATAACGAAGCTTATCTTGGGCTAGATAATTGGTGTGAGTGTAGGAAAAAAATATTTATTTATTAAAAATATTTAATAAAAAATATGTTTTCATAATGCGTTTAAATAAGGTTAATTTAGTTTCTTTACTATATATAACGTTATTATTTCAATAATAATTAGTCTTAAACTCAGGTTGTGCAATATTCTTACGAACCTTTTTTTCTATTCATATTTCTCAGAAATATGACTATGTCATATGTAAGCGGAACTTTGATAGCTGCAATCTGTTTCCGTGCACCTTTTTAATAATATGTCATTCAGCTAGACAACTGAATGAGCATGACATTAAGTTAATTCTAAGTTATATGCAATAACGTACGACGAAAATTGTTGTTGTTATATATATTTGTGTGTGTACGAGTATAATACGTCTTCTTTGTACAACGATAGTTTTACTAATCCGACCTTAATACAAATACCAATAGTATTGTAAAATACCACAATCTCATAAAAAAGACTCAATTAAATATTAACAGATAAAAATATTTATGAAATTGCTATCAAGCGAACAATTTATTCGACGGGGCGATCAAATTATTTTCCATTTGACTTTGAAAAGTGACAATGTTTGATTGTCCTTGCACGTTGCTCGCGTGACGTCACATCCGCCGCTCGGTCATCAACTCATCAGACAGCATCATTAAAACCGTCATTTCATTTACACAGGCCGTCAATTTCGAGTGCGCTGTTAGAAAATCGCCATTTCGAGTTTACGTCGTTTTTCCAATTACACCACATTTGACAAGAGTACTGTAGCTACACCAGCAAAAGCTTTGAATGCAAGTGTTGACCTAACTTACGATGCACCGCTAAACAATTAATCTAATACGGAGCGTTTGTGCCCCGTACCATAAGAAAAACTGATTTTTTTTCTTCAAATTAAAACTACAAATTTAAAAAAAAAATGAACTAGTATAGGTATTGAAGTGTGTATTCTGATTATGACTAATCTACTAAGAAAATTAAGATGCTTAAATTGTTCTGGTTTGCCTGTAAAATGCAAATCTATGTTTATAAAAGAGGTTACTTTGAAATTTTTTTACTCTGTTATAAAAGTTGACAAATCGTGTTTCTGCAACTAGCAAAATGAAGTCAATTCAATAAAAAATCATGTCATCAAATATCACTTCCATATGTTTTGTAATTGTTGGGAAAAATCAAGATCCCCACCACGTAAATTTCCAATGCGTCGCCTTTAAAGCGTAATTTTTTACCAGTTTCCATGTGACCACAGACCGTCCGAAAAGAGTTCAAAACGTCATCGTCAGGATAAAATCAAAGAATAATTATGTTTTAAAAAACGCGAGTATAGAATCGTACAAAAGGGTTTAATTTCAACGAGCAAACTTCGCAATAACTTTTGATAACAATAAGAAACCAAAAAGTTTGTTGACATAACAAAACTCTTTTCAGTTACCAAACGCTTTATCCCTTAATCTCTTCTTAATTACATTTATATGAGTTTGCTTTGCTTTTATTTCTTATTTTTCTTTATAGTATTGTCAAATTATTATCTTTTGTCATTTTTATGTTTTATTAATGTAATTGATTTTTGTTGCCGTTTTTATTAAATTAAAACAGAGCTTAAACTATTATTATAAGTCCATGACACATCATAAGTACACATCTAATTTAAAGCCTTAAACTATCCAACCTATTCTACGTATAGTTTGCGATGCTAAGTCTAGCTATTCACAAGCAAAGCCTCCGTCACTGAACAGGCGGAGCAGACAAAGCAAATCCTTGACATTTGGTGCGCCTCTAGCGGGACGACAAACACTAAGCAATTTCTTTATTGAAAATTCAAATCGATCGAGGCTTTAATCGATTAATCATCGACACGATTGTGATTCTCATTCATTTGTTTGCCATTGTTTTTCTGCTAAGTCTAAATGTTGACTTTAATAAATGATTTCCTTGTCAGATCCATTTGCGAAATGTTAATGCTGTTAGAACTATTACGCACTTTTAGGCGTGGGTGTGTGAATCTATAATATAGATATATGTCAATATTAATGTGTTTCATAAATAGGTACGTTAATAAAAACATTGTTCCCCTTTTTAAACAAATTGCGCGCACTGAGGATTGTGAGATATGGCATAGCTAAGTTCATAATAATATGCAAAAGGAGTGCATAACGATAATATTTAAGTATTTATTTTGCGTATCGTCGACCACTGTGCGACCACTATTAATAAATCATTATCACTACAGTTGAGTAGCGATGCCGTTGTTGACGATTGACGATTGTGTGTGGAGATCACACACTTCACTTCTGTTTCACTGTTTCGCCTATGCTCACTTTTGTCTTCTAATCCTCGTTCATGAACTTCAGAGATGTTTGTGGCTGAAAATCAGCGCTGCCCGGAATTATATCTCACGGGAGCACCAGCTGAACCACTTCCAGTTGCTTTCGTTTTTTATGTGTAATTTACTGTTTTATTGCGGTCTATATGTCTTTTTAAAGCAATAAACATTATATATTTTTTTAGCCCTTGTCTCACTCAGGGGCGTGATGGCTGAAAATCAAATTGTGGCCATAGAGTAAAAAACACCTTATTGAATTCTTTCTTCTTCTCTTTATATAATGCAACACACACACACACACACTTTAATGTTTTACTTGGCCCTTTTTAAGTATAAGTATTTATTTTATTTTGTTTGCGTGATTATGTGTATGTGTTTGTTATAGTGATACGAAACAATTTATCTATATATCCAACTCTCAGTCCATAGACGAATTGTCTCACTGCCGCGCTTAGGTACATAGGGAATTTAGGCAGTAACACGCCACGCTGTTTAAATGTAGCCCACCGGCCCAACCATTGTGTGTAAGGTAAGGTTTTGATAACTGATCTGGCAACAACCGGAACCGATCGATGGCTTAATGTGTCTTTCGAAGCAAGTAGAAGCACGAGATGTTTTAATTTAGTACTCCTTGGAAATTCACGTCACAATTGAAAGATAAAAGAAACACCGAACGAAAGAAAACCGAAGCTCCAGCTTATAAAGCTTTTAAAGGAAATACGTAAGTACGTCTCAGTTTTGAGAGATTATTAGTTTAGGGTTAATACAAATAATACAATAAAGTATAATGTACCTACATTACTGCTATCCAGTGTTATCAAGCGTCGCCATACCAAATAGATAACCAATGATAACTGGATAAGTGGTTAACTAACGCTAAATAGTTGCGGTATTTCCATAAAATATTATCCAAGATCAATATCTAACCAAATAGTGTACCTATATTATATATAATTTTAAACTTTCGCGTTCCATGATAATCAAAGGGTTGAAAGTCATCAGACTGATTTTCATGTCAACAAACACCATTATTGCGATTGCTCAATTCAACGATGCCTAATTATAACGACGACGCTTCAAATACTCGATGTGACGATTAGGTAATCGAAAAACCAATAACCGTTCAATTCTCATTTCAGCGCGTTATTTTTGATATATTTATGTAAATTAATTTAAAAAACTATCTATATATCGGTGCAATGTTACATCGTCTAAATAATTTGTTATTTGTATTGTCGCTGAAATAACCGCGGTTGTTGGTTATTCGGTTACCTATTCAAAGTATCGTTGTAATGAGGCATCGTTGAATGGAGCAATGTATCAATCATCATCATCAGCTCATTTTATGTCCCCACTGCTGGGCCACGAACCTTCCCTATGAATGGATAGGGAGAACGGGCCATAAACCATCACGCGGGCCCAGTGCGATGCGGTGGTTGTTAACGACTGCTAATGCAGCCGGGACCAACGGCTTTACGTGGTACGTAAGGTGCAGAAGAAGAAGAAGAAGCCAGCCACTCGCAACACTGTGTGGCACCGCACCAACGGGGCCGGGACACCTGCTGCGTCCAGCGATACCGACGACGCTGCTGTACGTGTCCCGACTTCATTACTGTACGAAGGCGGAAGAGCTCGTAGAGTACATGCGAGTGAAGTCCAACGTCACTCTGAGGGTCGAGCGGTTGGAGTCCAGCCACAATGTGAATTTTAATTCATTTGTGGTGAGAGTACCGACCGACCATCTGTCGACCTTCATGAAAGAGGACTATTGGCCGAAAGGTGTCATATTCCGGCGGTTCCGAGGCCGGCTACCGGACACCACGCTGCGTCGCACGTCGCCGTCTTTACGTGTAGCATAGTTTTTAATTTAACAAAAAAATGTTTTATATTGTATGTATGTTAGTCTGTAAGGTATTTATTATATGGGCCCCTTTGTGTTTTTACCATCTTGTGCATTGTGTGTTGCCTGAAATAAATGATTTATTATTATTATTATTATATTATTATATTTACGTGCCTTCCGAAGCACGGAGGAGCTCGAGTTGATACATTTTTGGTCACCCATCCGATTACCGGCCTTTGCGAAAGTTGCTTAACATTAGCACTCGCAGACCGGGCGTGCATGTTAACCACTGCGCCATCGAACTCTTCTTAGCCACTACGCCATCGAGCTCCTCTGTATCGTAATGGTGTTCGTTAAAATGAAAATCGATCAGATGGCTTTCGAATTTACATAGGAGACCCCAATCAAAGGTATGCCACTGTTAATTACCTTTACTGATTTTATTTTGCGTTAAACTCCGTATAAATTTCTTTGATAGTGTATATTATTGTGTCTGGTTTGGCTGATAATGATTGGGTTTGTTAAGTGCGCATGGATAACCATCATCTTATAAATCTATCGCCATAATAACGTTAGAAGCATGTATTGTTTCGATAGGTAGAGACTAGATAGCAAGTTTCTAAGTGGTCGCCCAGTGGTCGAAATTTGACCGTAATTTTATTAAGGATGCACGGATTGTATACTAAGCAATGAAAATTTAAAAAAGATAGAATGTTAGTTTGGATTAGCATTGACAGATTTCGGCCGCTCCTCTTCCATTTTTGAAATTTTTAAAAAGATTATATGCGTGTGTTAAATACATATGCGTGTGTGTCAAATGTCAAGTGTGTGTAATGTTTGTTTTACTAATTTAATGTATTTTTATGCGTAATTTTTTTTAAATATTAACATTCGGATAATCTTCTCTATATAAACTATAAGTGTGCGAAATTTCATACTCCTCCGTCCGTGCAATTTTCGTAAAAAGGTGTACAAAGTTTTTGCTTCACGTATTTATATATAGATTTGAGAAGTGCCGTTGAAGTGCGCTTCTACTTTTGCCCTTTCCAACACTCAACATCATATGAAATGAAATTACTATTTCCCTATAACGTAATTATAAAAAGGTAGGTAACACTTTTATCAAAATTAAACGTCTTCACACTTCATATCTCTTTCGCATAAAATTATTATAAACCACAGTACAAGCAGAGTTTGGAAAGGTCCTTTTAAAACCACCTAAGAAGGGTTTAACCAAGCTTAAGTGACTGCTACTTTCAAACAATTAATCCCACATAAATCCTTCGTTAACAAATTCAACACTTAATTAGTTGAATCTGTTGGGCTCTAATATTATCACAGCCATAATTGTGGATAAAGATTTTATCGCACTTTAATTAATTTTAATTAACAAACCTTGTTTTTGTTAATATTTTTTTAAGGTGGCGAAATAACCTATTACTTTTAAAAGCAAAATAAATGCTATATTAATCTTTTATCTCCCAGTGACTCCAGATGGAGCCATAGAACAATTGAATTTCTATTGTGTCTGGTTTTATGGATAACGAGAGATTAATATCTAAACTAAAAATGACTTTGAATTAACGACTTGTAAATGCAATAGTAGATTGTACAACAAGAGAATAAAACGAGCCATTTTATCCGAGACGTGCATATGGGACGACCTCCTTGGTTTTCATGGTGTCGCCATCTCTGAGGTCCCGGGTTCGATACCCGGTCGGATCAATTTAACCTGTTTTTCTAAATTGTTTCGGGTCTGGGTGTTTCCTATGTATAATAAATAAGTATGTATTTAAGTAGGTATACTAAGTATGTTAATCCGTTGTCTAGTTAACCATTTTTCGAGTTTTTTAAGGAAGCTTTTCTTGGGGCTAGATAATTGGTGTGAGTGTGGGAAACATTTAAAAAAAAAATAGCCACCCGAGCTGGTACGGCGAGGGTAGATAGTCACGTCGAGGGTAAAATGGGTTTTATACTCGAGTTTTACACTCAGCTTTTCACTTCGATTGCTAGGAAATAAAACAAACCGCAACACAACAAAAGCTAGTTTCTAGTTTTGTTTGACGAATAATTAGCTTCCCGCCACACAATTTTTCTTATTTTCTTTTTAAACTTTCAACTATGTGACGTTCGACTATGGTCTGAGCCGAAATGCCAAATTATTATAAATATTTGCGTTATATTTTTTTTACGTAAATGCACGCCGGCCACCGAGGCGTTCAGTTATATGTTTTAAGACATCATACTTATGTTATTGGAATAAGTGTGTAAAACAAGTGTTCAATGTTGACAGAGTTGCGTCGTGTTTTGTTTAAAATTAACAGAAACAAAAACCAAAAGAGCATTCAAAAACCTTTCATTAGATATTGCTGTTGCGAAATCGTGTGTGGACCGGTTTGACATGTATGTACCTACGCGAATGCAGATGCGCAAAAACAGTAGGTAGGTATGTACGTTCGTTGCTACATTTTAATCGGCCGTCTTGCGCAAGCGCCAGACACAAATAAATAAAAGCAAACTTCTAGCCTAAACGTTACAGAATATTATATGCTCATTAAAAGAGATTGTGGTGTTAATGTTAGCGGGTAATATTGCGCTACGTAGGTATATAATTTCTCGAACTTTACTGTTGGTATTCAGAACAAAATTCTTTTTTTAGATAATAGCCGATACTTTAAGTGCATTTCGATAACAAAATGTTCTCATTATGTTATGACTAGGGATCTAACTTTGAGCAGAGACGTTACTAACAACTTGAAAATAGTAGCAATAACATAATCATGGAATTTAAGTAATACCAAAAAAGTAGTTATGATTAAATATCTTATCACTACATAGTATAAAACAAAGTAGCTTCACGGTGTCTGTCAGTCCCTATGTATGTATGCTTAGATCTTTAAAACTACGTAACGGATGTTGATGCGGTTTTTTTTAATAGATAGAGTGATTCAAGAGGAAGGTTTATATGTATACCAGCATTGAACCCGTGCGAAGCAGGGCGGGTCGCTAGTCTTGTATAAATTTTACTAACTAAAGTTTGTAAAATCTTTTACTAAAAATATGTAAGGGTTTCGAGAGTTGAGGAGCTCGATAGCGCAGTGGTTAACGCGCCCAGTTTGCGAGTGCTGAGGATAAGCAACTTTCACAAAGGCCGGTCATCGGATGGGTGACCAAAAATTTATAATCTCGAGCTCCTCCATGCTAAGGCACGTAAAGCCGTTGGTCCCGGCTGCATTAGCAATCGTTAACAACCACCAATCCGCACTGGCCCCGCGTGGTGGTTTATGGCCCGTTCTCCCTATCCATACATAGGGAAGGCTCGTGCCCCAGCAGTGGGGACATAAAATGAGCTGATGATGATGATGATGATGATGATGATGATGATGATGATGATGATGATGATGATGATGATGATGATGATGATGATGATGATGATGTAAGAGTGTTTCACAATGCATAATCACAACGTAAACGGCCTTAAAGCCCGATACAATAGTAAATACGTATAAGAATTTAATTGTGTATCTGTCTGTTTCCAATGACAATGTCAATATTTTTTATTCAAATAAACTTTAAAAAAGTGCTTTTGGACCGTTCATACATTATTTCACCTGCTACCCATTCAGGACGTCTATTTTTAAGCTGTGGAGAATAATGGGCGCAAGAAACTTCACAGTTTTAATATAAGTAACGACAATAACTACAATAACTAACTTATATACTTTTATTGTTCACCATTTTCCCTTTCAAAGTAGTAAAAAGGATTTCATTTAACAAGAAAATGAGTTGTTAGTAACTTAAACTCTTAAAAGTCATTGCTTATCGCTTACACCGGGACCCAACCTTAAACGTCCTTGTGGCCGCATGTATCACACAATTCAGAGCAAGCCATAGGACATTGCGCCACCATCGATCACGAAGCGACCGCTCGCAGTGGCACCCCGCCGTATTTCACATGAGACCGGAGCATCACGAGCGGTTTGTATAATGCAAAAATCGTGATCCACACAGTTCGCACGTTTACACACGTTTATTTTATTACTGAGTATAATCCACCATTATTATTATTTTAATAAGTGGTAAAACCGATGCGCCAGTTAACGCGACATTAGAAACGAAATTCGCACTTTATTGACGATGGGTGTGAGTACATAATCGATTGTTACCTTATAAAGAATTTACAGCAATTTAAAAAGTTATATTATTATTAACATTTTGTACCGCTCTTATGAACTGTACGTTACGTATAGCGATGACGCGTATCGCTATTGCTAATTAACAATGTTAGCTTACTAATTATGTTGTTCCATATCGTCGCATTGGCAAAACTTTTGTTAGTTATGCACTATTAACGATTCCAACCTAGTTTGCCAATAAATATGCTACAACGTAAAAACTACACTTTAGTTTTAATCATATAATTATGTCTGTGTCATTCTACGGAAATTGAGTGCCTTGCCGCGGCTCGAGCGTGATCTTGATTTTTCCCAATTACAAAACATATGAAAGTGACATTTGATGACATGATTTTTCATTTAATTGACTTCATTTTGCTAGTTGCAGAAACACGATTTGTTAACTTTTATAACAGAGAAAAAAATATCAAAGTAACCTCTTTTAAAACATAGATTTGCATTTTACTGGCAAACCAGACCGATTTAAGCATCTTAGTAGATTAGTTTTAACACACACTTCAATATGCTAGTTCATTTTTTAAATAATTTGTAGTTTTAATTGGAAGGAAACAAAACAGTTTTTCTTATAGTATGGGGCGCAAACGCTCCGTATTACATTAATTGTTTAGCGATGCGTCGTCGCCTGCAACATTTTCAATGTTACATCACGGGATGGGTGACCAATTCTAAAATATCCTGATATTTTGACAGAGTTTGCTGATTGCAACTCGCACTAGTGCATGTCCCCGTTCTGTACTTGATGCTCCGAGGGCGGATCCTCTAAAGGCTCGGACCTCGGCTCAAGTTGACCAGGGGCCCGACCGCCTAACCGATCGCTTTGACTTCGTGTGTAGTTTATGACGTCATCTTGTCGTTTCGTGCCGCCTATGAAAGCAATATCGAAAGCTATAGCCTTTTTGATATTGCTTTCATAGGCGGTGCGAGGTCGCAAGATGACGTCATAAACTATACGCGTAGTCAAAGCGATCGGTTAGGCGGTCGGGGGGCAGGTCGTTGGGGTGGGAAAAAGCGCCCAGGTACATGTCTGTACCTGGTATAGAGCGCGTGTGAACCGGGTCGTCGTACCCTTGACCCTTGTTCTACGAGTGTCTTGGGCCTATGCGAGTGTGCATGTTTAGTGTATCATGTGATGTGAATGTGTAGTGGCATTTTATGGATCGGACGGGAATAATATCCCGAGCTCCAGCATGCTTTCGATGGCAAATTGAGCCGTCTGTCCGGGATATTGTCTTAAGAATAGGTAGTCCGTATAATTTAAAAGAGTTTTTGAAATAAAATCGTAATCTTTTTATCGTTTTGAGTACACGCATACAACAACAGCGCTCGTAGCAACGAAGCTATCCAGTACTATTTTGTTGGTATGACGTCTTTGTCCAACTTAGATTTACAGGTTTCATGAAGAAGTTCGCACAAGAGCCAGCCGAAATGGAAATTCGGACGTAATGAGATTACATCAAATACCTGGGGGGCTACTTTGTATATCGAACTGTCGATCGTCGGTCAATGTCGTCAAACAAATGACGTCACGCGCTAACTGTCACTACAAAAATAGGAGTGATTTGGAATCGTGTCATACGCGCATGCGAAGTACCAATACACATTCACTATGTAAGCGTTGATTTCACTTTCAGATCGCTTTATTGGTAATTTGCACTCCAACGGGAATCGCTTAGCCTTCATCTGACCTGATGGTAATTGACGATAAGAGCCCTCGCCCACGTCCGATAATCGGTGACCGATTTTTTAGTCGGTGAAAATGAAACGTACGGAATTCTATGTTGCAACGCACACGTCATTCAAAAAGTCGGTCACAAAATCGGTACTAAAGCCTCGCCGAAAAAATCGGTCCAAATATCGATCCTAAAAAAAGTCGGTCTTGGGCGGGCTGCCGATGAAAGTGGAAAATAAAACTCGCATTAGACACTCAGGAGGCGCTTCTTGATTACCCTACAATTTACCCCTTTTGTTACTTGTTTCTTGTTTTTTTAAAATAAATACTTTTTAAAACTCGTATTATCTACTCTGCCCTCGGGTGCAGAGTGCGAGTTTTATTAACCATGCGAATTTAGGTATATAGTATAATTATAACTCTCCGATCTGTCACCAGAAGGCGCGCCGCTGCTTTAGTGCCATACAAATGCTAATGAACAAATAAAACTCGCACTAGTCAGTCGTCTATACAGAGTAGGCCGCGGCCACGTGCCGGGCGGCAGTACGCGGCACTCATTAAGGGCATCAAGGCCCTCGTACTCGCTTGTATGTTTTCACTAAATTGGCAAACAAAGTACCTACTACGCTAATATTTAATCGGTCAAAACTGGAGCTGTATAATGAGAGAAAAGATTTAATTTCTGTAATGTCTCTATTGCAAACCCCAGTTTAGCCTTGCGCAGAATAGTTCACTATGTATAATGTATATAAGTTAGGGGGAACTACAGTGCGAGCAGCACAAAACCGGTCGTTGTGAAGATCCTTGGGGGAGGCGTTTCACTCAGTGGATGTCTTTTGGCTGAGATAAGATAAGATAAGATTTAGAATTTTTATTGCCTTAAAATTGTGTAAATACATAGCAGGTGTGATGATGATGAACTATGGTGAGATATATTTTATTTAGTTCACCAGCTAAATCAAATACAAATACACATAGTTCTTTTGAATTAAGTTTGAAATGGAATCGAATTATTTACAGAGATAAAGTTATATTTAGAGTGAAACTAAGAGTACCTCTTATTTATGCCTTTACTTATTGCTCCTGGGTCCTGGGCCTATTAATTAGCCTTTTGGAACACGTTGAAGAAAAGGATCTAAATCCTAAAGGGCAATCTACTACCTCTGTACCTACTCCAGTATATCTGCTCCAATTCACAATTCTGATCTGATGACTTTAAAAAATATTTATAATACCACCTACAGTACAATTTGATTCAAACCAATGCCGTTTAGAAATTATTGTTTTTCTAAATTGTCTCGGGTCTGGGTGTTTTCTTTGTATAATAAGAATGTATTTAAGTATTTTAAGTATGTTTATCCGTTGTCTAGTAACCATTTAACGAGTTTCATAACGAAGCTTCTCTTGGGCTAGATAATTGGTGTGAGTGTAGGAAAGTTTATTAGTATTGATCATTAACATTAATAGAGTATAAAACAGAATAACTGATATATCAAATTGATATTGTCCTTTATGTGTTACATGTTACGGTGTACAATAAAGAATATCTACACTTCATAATTTTATTGTAAGGACTACCTAGTATACTTAGGACCTTCTATACTTAGGACTGGTTGAATCCAGTTATGATGAATCATTAAGATAATTTTCAATTCGTTGCTTTACTGAGTCAGAAGATGTCATTCAAAATGCGGGAGCAGACGGAGTAGCGAACTGACAAGTGAACCAAAATTAGTCTGGAGGAGACTAAACAATGTATCAAAAAATTTCAACGAGGATTAACGCAGACTACTTAGTAAAAGGTATCATACCTTCTTTATACCCGCCGTTCCTAACGAGTAACAGACGGCTTCTGTCACGGGCTGACATTAAAATTAGTGTAATCGTGTGTAGTTAAGTATTGCTTTTTGTAAATGAAATAGCTAGTAAATTTTTACTCCAAAGTGAATTAAAAATAATGGTTTAGGATTGCTTTGGATATAATAAAAAATAAAGTGCAAGCAGCCCTACCTACAGCGAAATAAATAAGCATATGTTTGTGAAGAAATTTGTCGTAGGAATGTCGATCAGATTTAACTGCATATTGGGACTGCAACTGAGAATGAGGCCATAGCTCACCGCGCTGACCCAATGCGTGGTGGGTTGCTACAATAGCTTAACGTGCCTTCCGAAGCACGGAAGACCTTATATCCGGTGACGCTGAAAATGCAGTCTGAGTCAATCAAACTTTCTCAAAAAAAAGACCACGAGATATTTCAATTAAATCACCCATCCGATTACCTGACATAGCAAAAATTACTTAACTTGAAAGAATGCAATGCGAGCACGCAAGCCGTTGCGCTATAGAGCTTCTATTAATTATATACATAGAAAAACATGTAGCCTCGTCGTCGATATGTGGGCAAGTCGTCACGCGCTTTTCTTCATGACTGAAAACTAAAAGTGTCATGCTGATCGGAGCACAAGAGTAGAATGCTTAAACAAACATCAGCCGCCCTTGAGAAAAGACATCCGCCAACGCAATATCGATTTTCCATGTACATAGATTCGTAGACAATAAGGCTTCACTGTAACTTCATAAAGTTGACATAACGCGCACGGGTGGGTGAGCTAAAATCGCCTTTATGCTCTCAGTTATAGAGAAGTAAGTCGAGTTGTGTAGAACGACGTTTAGGCGGTTGTCGTATTGCGTGCCCACTTACGAGGTAGTGGCCAAGTGGCGGTAATTAAGTACACTGTGTGCCCAGCGCGACCTTGGACAAGATTCGTTTTCTACAGGTGATGCGGTGACAAGAGCGTGGGGACAATACTTCGTTTCTATCAGCGCCTTTGATAGTTCACTAATCCAAGAGTAGCAGTCCAATTTGTGGTAGTATTCCTCAGTAGAATATTTCAATCGCCAATAATAGGCCAGCGGTCTCCGAGCCTGATTATCCGAGGATTTTATTGTAAACTAGTGGCCGCTCGCGGTTTCACCCGTGTGGTTCCCGTTTCCGTGGGAATATCTGGATAAAAAGTATCCTATGTGTTAATTCAGGTTATAAACTATCTGTATGCCGAATTTCATCCAAATCTATTCTGTAGTGTTTACGTGAAAGAGTAACAAACATCCATCCATACATACAAACTTTCGCGTTTATAACATTAGTAGGATATAAACCGAGCGGTTTGATTGGTGGTAGGACTTGTTCGTAGCCTACCTGCATTACTAGCCACCACTATCTTTTTTATACACAAATATGTACCCCCCGCTGGGTATCGAACTTGGGACCTCTGGGTCTAAGAAACCGGTCTTAACCACTAGACCACAGAGGCGATTAACACTCAAAGTCTGCCGCCAAAACAAAATGTTGATAAGATAGCCAGATCCTTAGTTGAGGATATCCGGTGAAGTGTGCTTCCATCTACGACCTTATCGTCAATTAACTATCAGGTTTTATAAAAACTAAAATCTGCCCCTTTGTGGAATTAAAAAAACTTTTAAATATACAAAAGTCCAAGTTCAACGGTCAAACGTTAAATTTTCTCTTAACAAGCCACAACTGTCCTAACAACATCGTCTCTAAATATTTAATTAAACAGAATCATTAGAAACAATATTTTCAACCCACGCCAAAGTCTTGTTAAATAACAAAGACTTTACTAGAGGCTATAAGGACTGCCACCTTAAAAAACTAGTATTCTAAATACATTTACACTGTTAAACAAAAGTCTCCATCATTTTAATCAAGTAATTTCTACAATTGATTAATATTGGCGCTATTAGTTAATGGTATGCGGTTAATAACCACCCGAGATCAAGCCAAGCTAAAAAATACGAAACATAAAACGGTAACGGTTGAGGGTAGTTGTTGACATTGAATGGGCGCCTTTGGCTTTCAAAGTAAAAAGTAAATAGTGTTGATTAATTTCGGCGGGCTGGTTAGAACCACGATAGCTCAATTGGGAGAGCACCTGACCCGGTATGTCAGAAGGGTGCAGGTTCAAATCCAGCTCGTGGAAATTTTTTCAACATTTGTGTTTTTGTAATTTGTTCGCAACAAAATTTGCGTTAAAAATTATATAAACAAAACAAAAACATTTTAATACGAAACATCCTTTGCCTGACCTGGAAATTGAACCCAGGATTTCTGGGATGACGTATACATTTTTACGGTACACACACATAGACGTTTGGAAAGTTTAATATTAGGAAAACCATCTTCTCTATGTACATTGCCCTAATAAATAAATAAATAAATTTTCCTACACTCACACCAATTATCTAGCCCAAGAGAAGCTTCCTTATGAAACTCGTTATATGGTAACTACACAACGGATAAACATACTTAAAATACTTAAATACATACTTATTATACATAGAAAACACCCAGACCCTAATTATTGTTAACACATGTCTATTTATTCGTAATTTAGGTACTCTTGGCTCCAAAAATGATATCTCTATATTTGAGTTCAATTTAAGCCAGCAAATCTTTCATTGTTTTTTTAACTTTACACAAACACATTAAAATGGAACACTTGAAGCCTGACGATTGTATTCAATTCGATCAAATTAATAATATACCCTAAATGCAAAAGTTTCATTTAAAAAATGGTCTACCAATGGCACCAATGTTCGACACAGGAATCCAGTGCTTGACATCTGATCTCGTCGCCGAAAAATAATAAAAACCGGCGAAGTGCGAGTCGGACTCGCGCACGAAGAGCTCCGTACCATTATCAATAAAAACTGCAAAAAAATCATGTATATTGTATGAGGCTCCCATACAATATACATGATTTTTTTGCCTGCCCTTAAATATTTATTTTATTCTGTTTTTTAGTATTTGTTGTTATAGCGGAAACAAAAATACGTCATCTCGAAAATTTCAACTGTCTAACTATCACGGTTCATGAGATACAGCCTGGTGACAGATTGACAGACAGACGGACGGACGGACGGACGGACAGCGGAGTCTTAGCAATCTGATAGTAGTATCAGATTCGTAGAAAGACAGTGGATTAAATAAATATATAATAAATAAATGTTTCCCACACTCACACCAATTATCTAGCCCCATGAAGAGCTTCCTTAAGAAACTCAAGAAATAACCATTTCTCGAGTTTCTTAAGACTAGACAACGGATAAACATACTAATATACTTAAAATATACTTATTATACATAAGAAACACCCAGACTCGAAACAATTTAGAAAAACAGGTATTTCTAAATTGATCCGACCGGGGATCGAACCCGGGACCTCAGAGATGGCGACACCATGAAAACCGGTGTGCAAGCCACTCGACCAAGAAGGTCGTCAAAATTGTCACTAACTCCAGAAGTAACCTATAAAAAGATACGGAACTTAATTCTAAGTAACTTTGCCGTCGATTTGAAAGGTTAGTAAACCTGCAAACGTTTATCAGTTTTCCATAAACTTGTAATAAACAACTCAAATTATTTTCCAAAACGTAAAAGCAAATTTAAAGCTAAATTTAGACCCTACATGAACAAGTTTGGGAACTGTTAAAAGTTCAATGCTACCAAAAAACAATAAGCTTTAAACAGTGTTTCAGATAAAATACTGATGAAACCATTGAGTTAAACTAAGATAAAACACTCGTTAAAATCAAAGCTATTTTGTTATTTTCTCCACAAATGGAATCTCTGTTACATTGTGAAGGGTAATCATAGCCAACGGCAAATATACAACTGAAGATACCTGATTCAGTATAACCCGAATAGCAGCTAAATTACTAGCAGACGGCCTATTAAATCCAATTTCGGCATCACTTAATGAACTACAATTATTCGAAAATATTTACTGTATATGAAAATTGTTTACAATTTCTAAATTTACTCTTATATTTAGACAAAGTTTATAGAAGTAACAATTTCATTTTCAAAAACCGATCAGTGCTGTAGTACTTTTAATTAATTTCGGTTTTATTATGATTCATGGCGATTCTTACTATTTGGAGGTTATAACGGATTTTGATTTAGCTCTATATTATTTCCCCCAGAATACCTCCGAAGATAGTTCGATCTTGAGGAACCTTACATTTTTCACCGCTCATAAATCCGCTTACGTTGTAAAGGCCAAAGGCGAAACATCAAATTATTTCCAATAATAACATTCATCATAAATTAAGAAACATTTTTAGTTACCGAAACATTTTACAGACGAAGATATACGAAATTTATTGAACTCAGACTATAGTAACAATGGCAGACCTAACTATTTCTTGACATTTGCCCCAACACTGCTGACATTTGGTCTGCTCCGATCTGCATGTGATCGGCACGTCAGTGAATGCAAAGTTATGAAAGTACATAGGGACCGTAGCGTGACGCAGCGTTTGAAACTTTAAACTAATGGATTGAATGTTTAAACTGGAACCATTCAAATCAATCACTTTAAACAGATCTAAGTATAAATGTAGTAGATAGATAGATAATGCATTTATTTGTAACAAAACATGCACACAAGTAAGTTTATTGTATAATTACAATAATAATTAATAAACGGAAAAAATAAAGTAAAAATAAAAAAGCAATTAAACATACAGTTGTATCATAAATATTGGTTATCAATTGTGTGCCGCCGTAGCGATGCAAAAAGGTAAAAACTCAGTGAGACATTTGCTCATGGAGCAAACCACAGATTTTCAGTTTCTACCCGAAAAAACCGGCGAAGTCACGCAAATGTAATTTAAATTAGAATAGAACAGAAGGCACATTATGATCAATCGCCTGCTCTGTTCTCAATTTTATTTGAGGTCAGTGCAACGTACTCTTCGTCAATTATTCTCGATCATCTCAACATTTCCTCCTCTTTTGCCATGTCATCTTTCACGAAGTCTTTTCAAATGTTCTTCGTTCTTCCTTTCCCCACAGTCTTCTACTAACAAGCATGGACACATAATCCAAAACCCTTTCGTCATAATAAAGGTTCACGGTTCTCTAAAAAGAGGGGATATACAAAAAAACGCGAGACGCTCCAGATCGCTTGCGTCACTCGATCGCGCTCACTTTCCGATCGCCAGCTGATTACAATTGTAATTGCTTAAGACGGTGTGCTGTTGGACTTGTTACACAGTTGTGTGAAACTAAATGTACCATTTGAAATTTCTCTATTTAGTATTGGTCACTAATACAACTTTTAGAGATGTATCTACGCCATCATAAGCCTATGGCGGGATAGCAGAGCTTCGTTGAAGGATGAAGGATAAAGGATCTGGAACAAAAATGCATCCCGAAAGTGACCTCGTTTGCTAATACCTATATAAATGTTACCATCAACCACTTCAGCTTATTATGAACCTATATATCTTAAACATAAAGTTTAATAAGGTTGCAAAATATTTGTCCTTATACCTATTTACTGTCATCGGAGGAAAGGTAAAAGCAATAATTTGAAATACCGCTACAAACGTATTTGTGGTCATATTGGTTCTGTTATTGAAGCGCTCTTCGGAAATCTAGTACTCTTATTGAATGAAGGAGCGGGGCTCCGATTCTGCTATTTTTAACCGTTCACAAGCGTCTTTCAGTGGTCTGATATTGACATTTCTACTATGGGGAATATGTCAAGATCAGACAACTGGGACACTATAGGAGACGTTCTAAAATAGCAGTTTCGAAACTTGTTCTAAAAAAACAATTCAAAAATGGCTTTTGTCATCTCAACTTGTTTTTCAGCGACAAACTATTGGAAAGAAAAACACCCAACTATAAAAGGACGCTTTTCATTACAAGCAAAAATGGAGTAACTACCAAGACTATTTGAAGATTATATCCATACAGCTAATACCCGTGTATAAGTTATGGGTTCACTTCATTAATCTACCTGAACTCTACTGAACCAAGAATGTCCCGTCCCACAAATCAAAAGATAAAAAAAAGGGATTCCAAACGCACTATTGCGTAAAAGCTGGTAGAGGCTTAGCGCTTCAGGGAACTTTTTCTGTAGCAAAGCGTACTAATAATACACTACTAGCGTTATGCCTTGATATTGATTTTTTTTTTATATTAGAAGGAGGCAAACAAGCAGGCAGGTCACCTGATGGGAAGCAATCACCGCCGCCCATGGACACCCGCAAAACCAAAGGAATCACAGATGCGTTGCCGGCCTTTAAGGAAGGAATAGGCTCGTTTCTTGAAGATCCCTAAGTCGAATTGGTCCGGAAATACCGCCGAAAATATTGATTTTTTGTACAGCTACTTACCTGTAAATTACTATGTAGGTACACCAATGTGAAAAACAATTCAGTTTTTATTTTTAAACGTTACTTTAAAGCGTTAACTTGTTTATATTTCACTAGCGACCCGCCCCGGCTTCGCTAGCGTGCAAGGCTGATTGATACACGCAACCGCTATGTCCCTGCATTATAAATCTGTAATATCTTCGAAAATATTCATTTAAATTAAATGCTGTAAAGGGCCATATTGGTCTATATTAAATGCACAAAGTATTTAAGGTACTTAATTGAATAAGGATAAATGCTGTATTGCTTAAAATCGCTTCGTAATAAGCCGTTATTTCTTGTAAAAAGTAAAGGATAAAAAATTATTATTGTGGGTTATCCCTAAGAGATAGACATGTACCATCGCGGACTTTTTTGTAAAACTTTTTAAGGTGTACAATACTGTAGTACATTATTTTGATCTATCTCGTAGGGTTCAGCCAACGTTTGCAATGTAAGCGCAAAAAAATGTGAAACCTCTAAAATTATCAGAGTTTATCTACTATATTATGCATGTAGTTATACATATAAACCTTCCTCTTGAATCACTCTATCTATTAAAAAAACCGCATCAAAATCCGTTGCGTAGTTTTAAAGATCTAAGCATACATACATAGGGACAGCAGAAAGCGACTTTGTTTTATACTATGGAATGATTTATCAACAAATTAACGCTTTATCATCTATTATTATTATCATGTATTAATCTTACATATCATTAACTGTATCTTCTCATAATATAGAAAGTATTTTTTTTTCACGACAACTTTCTAAATGTTATGTAAGGGTAGTTGTATTCAGCTCATCGTTTGGAAATACTTCTAGTACTCGTAAATATACAACATTATGCAACTCTCTAAATCTAAGCTCGATTATTAAATAGTTTCTCCAGTGGTAGGTATTGTCAAATGCCGATGTCCATGCAAAGGGCCCCCCGCATTTCTGAAATGGCTCAAGCTGATCCTTCGCGATTCAGTTCTCCGAACAATTGCATTCCATTTCTATTTAAAACACCATCCGCCATATTGCGAAACGATATTTATAACTAAACTTTGTCTTAAACTGCTGTTGTAAATTTCTAAGCATAGTAATAATTATAAATATTAACCGTAAGTATCCTACTTCTTTTATGGCCGTAGGGAGAACTTGCATCCGAGTCCTCACGGGTTGAGGCAGTCCGCGGGGTATGTGTGGTTATCCTATACAGGGGTCGGCAAACCACAGCTTGCGAGCTGCATGCAGCTCTTTGAAAAATATTTGCGGGACTCATTTATATTGACCCAAATTAGAACCAAACCCACCAACATTTTCAATTCGTTAGTGCATAACTTAGTTGAGTACTGCTGTGTTGTATGGCGCCCTCATTACTCTGTACATAGACTTAGAATTGAACGGGTCCAAAAACGCCTATTATTTCACTTAGCATACATACTTACTCTTCTGGTATTTCCAAGAAGATTAAGGGATATGCAAATCGTCTTAACTATTTTAAAATCAAATCTTTAGAATGTAGAAGAAACATGTTAGATTTATTATTTTTATCTAAAATTTTAACTGGTAACATTAATTGTTCTGATCTTTTAGCAAAATTTAAATTCAGAGTTCCCACTAGATATCCCAGAAATCCTATTGATCTTTCATCTCCCCCTTTCATAAATCCGTACTAGGCTCTAACTCCTCGGTTCCAAGGTTATGCAGGCTCCTCAATAAATTTAATTGTCAGTTGGATATGGTTTGCTTATCATTATTTAAGGGTGCGCCGTCCGTAAGTGACAAGTGTCATATGTTTTATTTGAAATGTCGTCGTCCATATTTATTTGATGCCGCGCGGCCATACTAATTTTGTATGGGGAATTTAAGGTGCTTAATAAAAAAATATTATTTAAATAACCACTTGATGAATCGAAAATGTAGTCTAGCAATTTGTAGTTTATCCATTGATGATTGTTTAGACAAAATCAGAGGTACAATAATTTAGATAAACTATAAGAAATCTACTAAACGCCGCCACTCGTTTTCATGATCATTGCCCAACTTTAAATGATATTGTAGAAAAAACTATAGCGTGTTATGAATTTATGGTTCTGACAAATTGTAAACACGTTCCCTATGATACTAAATATATATTTTGTTCATTTAATACGATAGTATTTTCAATTATATTTAATTAACCGTAACTGCATTTTTGGCATTTTTTGGTCGGCCCACCCTTAAGCTTAAATGTCAACTTCAACGACTGGATATTGGTTAGTCTATATTGTAGATTGCGGGTCTATTATCTTTTATACTACTTACTACTACTATATTATACGACTTATAAATGGTAAACACTTTAAACTTAATATTTCATGCATGCAGTGTTTACCGACTTCCTATTGTACACTTAGCTCTAATTGTATTACTTAGAACCG
Source organism: Eudonia lacustrata (assembly GCA_947562085.1). Classification (NCBI taxonomy): domain Eukaryota; kingdom Metazoa; phylum Arthropoda; class Insecta; order Lepidoptera; family Crambidae; genus Eudonia; species Eudonia lacustrata. The sequence goes on along the minus strand of OX387315.1, from coordinate 2,043,914 downwards.
AAATATAAATGTATTAGTGTAACAATTACAGGTAAACCTAAGAAATAAAAAAAAAAATATTTTGCAAAAAAAAATTTTTGGTCTCAATTGAAGACACACATTGCCCGCGCGCAGGCTACACCCGAGAAAGACTAATTTAAAGAAATAAATTTTGACAGAATAAAAAGTTGTGGTTCTTCAAAAAGTTTTGGTTTCTTTAGTGTTGTATTGTCTCTTTCAGCTGAAAAGCTTGCCTTCGGGAGACACGTTAAGCCGCTCGTTCCGATTATAGAACGAAGATGGCAGTCTTTAAAACCTTCCAACACGCATGTAGCCAGCAGCGTCATGGTTTATCATACTCCGTGTTATCTTTCATGTAGAAAAATCTGAGCCCAATAGTTTGAATTGGTAATTTTATTTAAAAAAAAATTTGTTAAAAAAATCAAAGACTCAACAAATTCAAAACTTGCTAAGGGGAAATTTTACTGTTAACCCACCCATGAAGAGGCATGGATTCACGTCAGTACTCTAACGAAGGTATGCGGATTACACCACTCTCGCATTCAATCCAAGCATCTATCCGTTCGGCTACCGACGCCTCTAATAATTACGAAAGCTATTTACTATAATTGTCAGTGTACTACTCCTTCAACACAACAGTTAATTTTTATTAAGTAGTCTTAATCTTAAGATCTATTACAACAGCCCATATAAACACCGGCGTACTTGTATAATAGTATTCTAAGCTGAGAGAAAGGTGCACCGGCCAGCGCCGCCATTAAATAACATTTTGTAACTTATGTTTACGTAATATTTTGTTCCAATATCAACTCGGACGCATTGAGAGGCCGATCGAAGATACTCCACAAACCAGCCGTTGGTTTATACTCGTACAATATGTTTGTGGACAAAGCGCCGGTACCATATTAAAGTGCCGCTATGTATTGTGTTATGTAAAGAGGTATATAGATTATAGACACAGGGCAACCTTGACAAAGTCTTTGATTTGATTTGAGTTATAATTTTGAAACAATATCAGAAGATAATCAGGGTTTTGAGGCCCGTTTTCACCAACAACCAGTGACGGATTAACCCTTAATCAAATTAAGCAATTGCCTAGAGCATCACGTCTGGGGGGGCACCAGAAGAAGCACAAAAAAATCCGTCCTTAGGGCATCACGTCTCACTCTCACGTCACCAAAAACCACACCAAAAAAAGTTTCTAGGACTAATTTGAAAATTCGCGCGTTTTAAGTTGACATAGAGTCCGACCACAGTTCGACCAAGAGTCATAACCCCGCTCCCGCTTGCCCCCTCGCTGCCCGCTAGTGCATTCGGCAATTCGAATGCACCGGAATTGCGATCAGCCAATCACCACCCCTTCCCCGCGGGCCCCCCGCCTGGCGCCCCCGCAAATCTGTCAATAAAATGTTTTATTTTTTGAAAAAAACTAATGTTTTTAGGCGGTAAAGGTTTAAAGACCGATTCTAGTTGGCATACGGATAGGGGGCCCACAGGCGTGGATTGCTTAGGGCATCAAGTAGTCTTAATCCGTCACTGCCAACAACGACCCTTAAAATTAAAGTAGATACTAAACCACAAGCTACAATGTAGGTCACAGTTTTCCTCCGGCAACAGTCACCTAACTAAGCTTAGGGGTAACTTAAATGTTAGAGGTCGTCGGTGGAAACAGACATAAGACACCTACGTATTTAAAAACTTTTAATGGCGGGTTTTGCTCAATACAATTTTCAGCATTTAATATATACGCAATCCCACTTGAACAAAAGCATTGGGAGAGTAGAGCCATGACCCACTGCGCTGGTCCTATGTTTACTGGTGGGTTTTGACGACTGTTACCTAGCGACTAAAACTAACGCTAACGGCTTAATGAGCCTTTCCAAGAACGTAGGTGACCCGACATTGTGTAAGTTACCTAACATAACAAACAAATTTGCATTGATAACTTCATATGGAATAGAACAGAATGCTCTATTCGCAATAAATATGCTAATACAAATAAAATAATATATTTAAAATTAAAGCTGGCCTATTCGTAGCTGATCCTTGATATTTTGATTTCGAAAAATGTGCAGAGCGGATGTCAATGATGTAATAGTTGACATTAAATAAAACTCACTTCGGAGTACAAAGCAAATCTATAATTTACTTTTACATATAAGTAAATAGCCTAACTGCTATTGTACCACTGCTGGGCCACTGGCTCTCTCATTGAAATGAAAAGAAAAGTAAGAAAAAACATTAATTTCATCACAAACAAGAGACAGTAGGAAATAGAGGGAGTTAACAAGTAAAGAAAGGACAAAAACACAAATGTTGAAAAAAATTCCACGAGCTGGATTTGAACCTGCACCCTTCTGACATACCGGGTCAGGTGCTCTCCCAATTGAGCTATCGTGATTCTAACCAGCCCGCCGAAATTATTCAACACTATTTACTTTTTACTTTGAAAGCCAAAGGCGCCCATTCAATGTCAACAACTACCGTCATTAGCATCCGATCATAATATTTTTACTTTTTAAGAAAGAAGTTAAGGAGTCGATGTCTTGATTGTCATTGCATTCAAGTTATCGCAAAATTTTGTGGGTAATTAACTTATCACCACGCTTTCCAAATGCAGGTTGGAATTCTAGTCGGAACGAGGGCACGCCCTAGTGCGTGATGCCATGCCCTCTAGAAAACCTATGACGGTGTTTCGTTTCACATAACTTGAGGAAGTTTCTTGCCGCACCCAAAAAAGGTGACGCTGATTATGCAGTCCGAAGAAATTGGCAAACTCTCCATAAAAAAGTGTAGTATAGTAATCACAAACCCGGGCTAGCCATCGGATACTCCTAAACACGATTAGCCTGCAGAATTGAATCCAGGTCCTACGGTTATCGGGCCGAGCGCGTAGTCACTCAGGCACTGTGGCGGCTCTTCTGTATTTATTACGAAACATGCTTTGTCAAAAACAAAACTACATCGTTAGATTAATTATGTAAGTCTTATCATTCGGATCTTAAAAGCAAATGTCTGAAACACGGAAACGGAAACGGTGTTAGTAAAAGGCTGAAAGTAACAGTTCGAGTGCTCGATTAATATTCTACAAAAGGAATAACAAAAATAAACAAAACTATATGAATTCTAAGTTTGGCCAAATCTATCCTCTCATTTATTAGCTTACACAATATACATCTAAATGGATGAGAGATAAAATTGGTAAATAGTTCAAATATGTTTCAGAGAGCATGTTAAGCATAAATAAATTCACACGTATATGACCACCCGAACCGGTTCCTCCTGAAAACCACATTTTCTTTTAAATTTGTTTTTTTTGAAATGTCAAATAAACGTTTCCTTCTTTCTTTGTTTATGGGCAGTTATAAATTGTACGCAAATGTTGAAAACAAAACATTTGTAAAAATGTATTGAAAAAATTTCCACAAACGGAATATGAACTAACTTGTGGAACCAGCTACAACTATGTAGCTGGTTCCACGAGCTAGTCCATATCCCAGGCATTCCTGGCTGGCAGACCCGGTACATCACGGTATGTGCTGTGGATTCAAAGGCTGGTAGAAAAAAAACATTTATTTAAAACTTTTTCCTAGAGTTTAATGATCATTTATTTTATTTACACAGGCAATACAGGTTGCCATGATTTTTTCAGTGCGTGACCAGAACCTGCCTTCTTCATAAGTAACTTAGCTTCCTCGTTTGTTATCCATACCGTGGAACTTTACAAATAGGCTTTCAACCTCACAACAGCACATTTGGAACTCCATCCCAATTCCGTATCTCTGCGGTATCCGATAACGTTTTCAAAGTTCCCTCGCACCGTTTGTTTCCTGACGTATCGGGTATCAATAGGAACTATCGCAGCAATAAAACCTATTGTTATGCTCTCACACAATTACTCGGGCGACCTGTTTGTGTTACTCCATTTCCAAACAAGGGGCATATTATATTATATATAGCTTATACCTCAGAACAATATGATACATCCAAAAAATATTAAACATCCTCTTACATACTTAACTCTGACAAATCAACTCAAGTTAGAATTTGGACGTTTTTTTAGGAAGGAAAATATCGGTGCCCATGTACAAAACGCTTGTGCTCGGTTTGGTTTTCCCATCCCTCGTAGGGCTCATGTTACCCCGTACCAGAATATGGGTAATCTTATGACTATGGAGTCTAGGCGTTCCTTTCATTTCGCCTGTCTTCTTTTTGGTGTTGTCACGAATGCCATCGTATCTATTTGATAAACTTCAGTTTTCCCAGCGTGAAGTCAGGACAGCCACGCGGCTCGTCTGGCCAAGACACAGCACTGCTGCGTTTCGTGGCAGCTTTCGGTACGCTGCCACGAAATGCTGGAATAATATACCTCCGCCGCTGCGTAATTCCCTCACCTCTAAATCTTTTAAAATTAAATTAAAAGAGTATCTTATAGAAAAACAGAAGCTAATTAGTTGACTTCAGCTGTGTCTGTATTTTCTTGGTACTACCCAGGTTTGTGCCCTAATATCTAAATTATCACCATTGTATAGCTGATATTTTATTGATCAATAAATTACAATTGACTAATTTGATTCTTAGCTACTCCTATAAGCATGGTTGCATAATCGTGATTTTATTTTATTTTTATTAACTATAGTAGCACAGTATTACCATTTCATACAGTAGGGCATCGCCTTTGACGTGGAGCGATGCCGCCGCCCGCGTAGGTATCTACGCAATCGTTCGCCGATATGCAATGGTTGTCACAAAATTCGACATCAAATAATCGTTAATATTTTTATAACATAATAATTTATTATCAAGAATAAACTATATACATATTTTCAAATGTTGCACTGCTAAATTAACGTGAAGGTTTATTTTTAGATTTCAATTTTATATTATCAAAACAATATATTGAATTCGCATTCGGATTGCTTAAAAAATGAAAAAAAAGAAACAAGCCAAAATAAGCTAAATCTTAAACATAAACTCTAAAAAATAGGTGAATATAAAACCTCCTCTTTTTCTGTTGGTTTAAATAAATCATAACAGTTGGATATTAGACAAATACCTACTCCTTCTGTGTCCGACGTCCCAACTACTCCAATAAGTTGTAAACATAATGATTACACTTTGCGCAAGAGCTTGCGCCGTAAAGAATACATATACTTACCTACACTAGAAAAACCCGCTAGTTAACTATTTAGTAAGGAGAGCCCGTTGTGCAACTGTGATACAGATGCTATCGATAGCATCTTATATCTAATAACAGAATGCCCAATAAACACCAAGGCGAAACAAAAACTAGAGCAAAAGATAGAGATAGTCTCGTTAAAGAAAATTTCAATTTATTAATTGAGAATAAAAAACACAGAAATAGCCTAATAAAATATATGGAGGCTGTTGTAGATATACGAAATAAAAACAAGTGAAAATTGTAGTGTTTGTGATGAATTAGAATTTGATATTTGTAATTATATTAGTTAATAGTTATGGTTGTAAAAACGTTCATTATTAATCAATGAGAAGTTGGCAAAATAAATAAAAGAAAAAGAAAAAAGAAACTATTTAGTCATCTAAATCTATGAAAAATTTAAATTCTTGTGTTTCGACGTCGACTTACAACCGTATACAGAACAACGTGTATGCACCATTATATTCAATAGGAATCACTGAACGTAAATTCAAAAAACGTTTAAAATACGCAGTACGCGCACGTGGCTGCACTTCACGGTAGCTACCACAAACTGCGCTTGTTTGTAATACACTCGCCGCAGCGCCCGCTTCCCCTCGGGTTCCCCTCCCTTGCTCTGCGAAAGTACCTTCGATGCGCAACTGTATGCTTGCTAAACTGTGATAGTAGTATAGCAGGTACATTTTGTTTGTCCTGTTTGTTGTTTTCTGGTGTCCTCTTTTCTAGGTTTCCACGGAAGATCAGCGTCGGGACACCTTTGGTGTTCTGACAAATGCTGAGTGGATACCTTTTTTGTGTCACTTTGCATTTTTAATTCTATTTTATTTTAATTTTATTTCATGTGTGACACTAAATAAATAATTTTTCATTTCATTTTATTTTCAGTGTACGTTTAACACTGAAAATAAAATGAAATGAAAAATTAGACGAAGAGTGAAGTATAAGGTCTCGGCCACAATTTCCAGTTCATTGCGTGGAATTGCGCGTCTACTATGAAAGTCTAAGTTAACGGTAACGGAAAGAACACAATGAACTAAGTAACCACCAGTGCTCGCGACCGAGAGTAAGGCACTCTTCTCACCGCCAAACAGTGTCGGAAAGCGAGTAGAGTAAACTAGAAACGAGTTGGGGAACAGCGAGAAGCGAGTGTGTAGTTCAAATAGTTATGTCGCAAGGTATGCGTATGTACACACACACACGCCTGTTCATCTGACCACTGTCTAAACTGTCAAATTTCTTCAATAGTCTTTAAACTTAATTTTTTGTATATGGAATATGTTTGAACATTTATTTAAACAAAAAAACGAGCGAGCCAAGTTGAGAGCGACTAATGTAATTAGTCGCTTAGGATGTATTTGACATCTCAACTTAAGCAATTTTAACATTATATTCTGAAAAAAATGGGTTAGGTATTACATCATTTTATAACTATAAAATAAATGCAGTAAATACTCATTAGAAGACATTTGACATATCAAAATTACCTTTGACAGTCAAATGACACAATATGTCACATATAATAATAATATGTCATGTTCATAATATCGATTACTGAATTTACAAAATGGCGCGCGCTTACGCGCTTTCCAGACTTCCTGTTACACTGTTGGACACTTCCGTCCCATTTCACGAAATCACTCCCACAAATTGCTAGAAAGCGGGCGGAAAGATGTTACACATCAAAAATTTTAAAGTTTTGGATAGGTTGATGTTCAGGCGTAACAAGCGAGAGTCTCTTGGCAAGTTATATCTTAAATAGCTCTTGTTGCGAGAAACTAGTAGAGCGAGTTCTCGCCGGCAGTGTGAACAGTCAGCAATGAACCACTAACATACGTATCTCTTTTATTGACACGGGATCTACATCTTTTGTAAGTTTTTGATCGAAAAATAGTCGAGGCACCGGCCGGTAGGACATCCTAAAAGCACGGACTAAACTAAAAGTCAAAGTCACAAGCGACTCAAAAACAAGAGAGTAACAAAAAAACAACAGAGCATCACTGACCTGAGTAGCGGCGTCCCAAGCCATACGCTCGATGTCCAAGTTGTAGAAGTTGAGCTGGGGCACGTGCCGCCTCCTCGGGCGTATATCGTCGTAGTACGCGACCACATCGTTAATGGATACCACGGGGCAGTCGTCTGCGGTGCTGCAGCCACTGCTCACGCCGTCCACCCCGCTGTCCGAGTCTCCTTCACCTCCAAAACCCTCCTTCGAGTCCCGCCGGTCCCCATAACTCTTCTCAGAGCCTTCTTGATACCCTGACTCGTTCATCTCGTCCGGGGTCACGATTTCCGGGATCTTGGTCATGTCGTATTCGTAGCCGGCGTCGTCGTCGACGCACGAGTCGTTGTCTAGGATGTCGGCCATCTTGTCTTTTAGTAATAACACTGTTGATGGTTGTAACACTCCACTACATGCTGTCACGTCTACACTTTAAGCCCTGTGGACAATAAGAAAAGTATTTGAAATATACTGTCTAGCAATAGTGCACACATTCTTTTTTTTTATTTATTATCATCGTCAGCACGTAAACGTCCCACAACTGGGCATCCGTTTTCGCGTTAACAACGGCACATATATCGCACATAACCCTATATTATTCTGGACCATTAAGGGTTGTTGGGTTTTGTAGGATGATGATGATAATTATGGGTTTTTATAATTAATTGACAGGTTCAGATTCTATTGTAAAACAAAACAAAGCACACCGTGAGCTGGTTTTTCTTAAAACGTACCCCCGGTTAAAATTGTGTGACAGTAGCAGTTAATGCAACCAAAATTAAAATAATTATTTCAGAGTAAATACTAAATCAAAGTTCTTTGAATATCAAAATAGTTGAAACCATTATCATTATTCTTGTAACGATTAATTTGATGCTGATTTGGCACCAAAACATTACAGGTTTTTATATTATATTTCTGACTCAATATCTTTGGTGCTTTTAATAAAGAAAAAGAGAAGATAAGTAATAAAATATAAGAATTTAGGTATTCTAAGCTATAGTTATGTCAACATCATCGCTATATTAACACAGCACAGTAGCACGAGATCAGGGGAGCAAGAAGTTAAGCTAATACATACCGTCTTTGCATGAAGCTTACTTTATGTGGGTCTCCTTATGTGACTAGTAGCGACTAACACTACGCTGTGAATAGAATTTGATTCACGACGCAAACTAATACAAGTGGCAAAACAGTATCAAAGTGGTTTAAAGGTTTACACTAATGTGTTACTCAAAACTTTCAAACAATCTCTTGAACAAATGAATCGAGTCATTATAAAAAAACATTGACAATGTATAACCCAATCAAATATAAATGCCACCAGTAATACAAGTAAAAGTAGCAAGAGACAATACAGTTTTAAAATGACTGCATAATACAATATTACTCGTAGTAAAGTAACATCTAAACAGTCGTCTTATTCATATTTCTAATGCAATGTTAAGCTTATTATAAGATTCAAAATAACTTTCATAAACAACAAATTAGTTCTTTACGAAGTTAAATGTAGCTTTCAACAAGTTGAAGCTTCTTGCCGTTTATATTTATGCACCACGATCCCGCTGGGTTTAAGTAAGGTTACTGGAAGTAATGAACATTTTTAATTAGATTCATATCGTTAGCAACTGAATAACTGCCTTTTTACTCTTAAGTTTTTGTGCTTATCGTTATTTGATCTACTCAGTGTTCAACAGGAACTAGTGATCAATACTTATGTCCCTTTATTATTAACTAGCGGCTTGCCCCGGCTTCGCACGGGTAGACATTTCTTTTTTTTTATAGCCAATGTTACTCAGCGCTAATGTAGCATTCTAATGGTGAAAGAATTTTTGAAATCGGTCCAGTAGTTTTTGAGTTTATTCGTTGCAAACATACAAAAATACAAAGCTTTCCGCTTTATAATATTAGTATGAAAATAGGGTTCAGCAACTGATTTCTGCTGACCTTAGCAAACATTTAAATAGTCTAATTAATGGGGCAGGCAAAACACTACATATTATTTATATTACATTTTTTTTAAATAGTCTACCTGCTTCCAAGCCGTCATCCAGTAAAATTTCAATACATTTCTATTTTTTTTTTAGTGGTCGAAATTCGACCGTAATTTTATTACGGCTGCACGGATTGTATCCTAAGCAATGAAAAATTAAAAAAGATAGAATGTGAGTTTGGTTTGAAATTGACAGATTTCGGACGCTCTTCTTCCATTTTTGAAGTTTTTGAAAAGAGTTTATATGCGTGTGTGTCAAATACATGGTAGCGTGTGTAATTTTTGTTTTATTGATTTAATGTATTTTTTATGCATAATTTAAAAAAAATATTAACATTCTGTACTCCTTCTATATATATATATATATAAAAGTGTGCAAAATTTCAATTTTCGAATAAACGGGTACAAAGTTTTTACTTCACGTATTAATTATAGATTAAAAGGAGGCCTTAGAAGAAAGAAGTCTCACAGAAGGCTACGAACGGATGTCGTAGTGACATTCATAGAAAAATGTATTTAAACCTAAAATTGAATAAAGTTAGTTTGAATTTAGAATAAATCAACGCGATAGAAATTACATAACAAAAAACTTGCACATACGTTGTCGATCCTGCGAAAACCTTAGTGAACTACAAAAAAATAACAATTAACTCACAAAGATTATCTAAAATAATTGTCAATAATAATTCTCATCTCAGAAAAGGTAAAGGAATAGTCCAATGCAAACTTCATGGTGGTCGCGAAGTTAGCTACGAGCGCAACACGCAGGTCGCGGATTACCCCACATTTTGTTATTACGAGGAGACTTGCGTCTAGCTTCACGATCACCAAGAAGTTTGCATCGCAAAAGACCATGTACGGCTTGCCGAAACAATGCCCATATGGACAATAGCATAGCGGATTAGTGGGTTTCAAGGACTGCCATCCCAAGACAATAACCGGGGCCAACGGCTTAGCAACGGATCAGAGGAGCTCGTGATATTCAAATTCGGTGACCCGACTTTGTGAAGGTCGCTTAACTTGAACGACCACGAAACATACTCCAATTAATAGAATAGTTTGTAGAATTATTACGACAATCATTTTATTCGATCACGTTTACGAAAACGAAAATTTCTATGGCATTGAAGAAGCGCTTAGTGACCAACGACGAGAGTAAAATGTTTGCAATACAAATTAAGCCAACCATGTAACTATATACAGAGTGCTTGATAATACCTGTATAATCCCGAATATAGCGGTACCGTTCATAGAACCCTGGAAAATTATGAACATAACTGTAAAGCATCAGATGGCCGAGATATTGACAAATTTTTACTTTTTATTTTCAAGTGCTGATTGCTGCACTGAAGCTAAATTAAATATTTATAAAATTTACAAAATACAGTGAAAGAATTAAACGCCTACCCGACCCAGCCAGGAATCGAACCTGGGTCTTTCGCAATCCGGGCGGCTGCACTGACCGCTATGCTACCGGGAAGGCTAACGTAGACGCTGAATTCTGTCACTGCTTTGTAATTTTTAGAGTGCTAATAGCGGCACAGCGCGCCATCTATCCAACGGTCATTGCAACCGTTGGCTATGCAGATTCATCTTTGCAGTTGAAATACTACAAATTTGATAACACAACGCTATAATAAATTTTTACTTTTTATTTTCAAGTGCTAATTACTGCACTGAAGCTAAATTAAATATTTATAAAATTTACAAAATACAGTGAAAAAATTAAACGCCTACCCAAGACCCAGGTTCGATTCCTGGCTGGGTCGGGTAGGCGTTTAATTTTTTTACTGTATTTTGTAAATTTTATAAATATCGAGATATTGACGTTCTTTGTTACTAAGTAAAACTGTAAAGTGACAACCCTAGGTCAAGCTGATACGTTGTTCTTGGTCGTCAACCTCATGGTCAAACATAAACAAAAGTCGAAACATTGACGGAATGAACAAAAAAAAATTGTAAAATGTTTTTGTTTTACATATTATAACTCTAACCTTCCGAAGCACGGAGTAGCTCGAGATGATAAATTTTTGATCACCTGTGCGATGACCGGCCTTTGCAAAAGTTGCTTAACCTCAGCACTCGCAGACCGGGCGCGTTAACCACTGCACTATCGACCTACTCAATATTTGTGTATTAAGATTAAATTTCGACCACTGGGCATTAGCACCAAATTTCGACCACTGGGCACTAGCACCAAATTTCGACCACTGGCCACTAGCACCAAATTTTGACCACTGGGCACTAGCACCAAATTTCGACCACTTAGCACTAGCACCAAATCTCGACCAATGGGCACTAGCACCAAACTTCGACCACTTAGCACTAGCACCAAATTTCGACCACTAGGAACTAGCACCAAATTTCGACCACTGGGCACTAGCACCAAATTTCGACCATTGGGCACTAGCACCAAATTTCGACCACACTGGGCACTAGCACCATACTTCGACCACTGGGCACTAGCGCCAAATTTCGACCACTGGGCACTAGCACCTACTTTCGACCACTGGGCACTAGCACCAAATCGCAACAGCTGCGCTCGGACTGTTCTGAGCTGTTCCGAGATACGTGTCTTTAAGGGTCTATGTGTGCGGTGTTCGAGCGCGGTATGTACAAAGCTAGATCTAGGTCTACTTAGCCGTCCGATTCGTCTATTTGACCGCCCTATCCCATGGGCTAGGCAGGTGAAATATCTCGGTGTCACCCTCGATAGGAGATTGTCGTTTGCACCGCATCTCAAGATCGGCCGTAACAGGGCCGCGTTCATACTAGGTCGGTTATTCCACCTTATAGGCAGGAAGAGTAAAATGTCTCTTAGAAGTAAGACGACAATTTACAAAGCCTGCATCCGCCCAGTCATGACCTACGCTAGCGTAGTTTTCGCGCACTCCGCGCCCTCTTATTTGTACCCTCTACAGACCCTCCAAAACCGATTCATGCGAGGCGCGACGGGTTGTCCGTATTACGTTCGTAATGTAGACCTCCATCGCGACCTCGATCTCCCAACTATCAAAGACTTTATCAAGGACGTCTCCCGACGTTACTTCGATAATGCCCCCCACCACCCCAACCCTCTTGTGGTGGCGGCTGCCAACTATAATGTTGAAGGCCTTCCACCATCAAGACGGTACACGTCTAGGCGTCCAAAACACGTCCTAACCGAGCCCGACGACGCAATTACAGTTGCGAATGCCCCCCCGCCCGTTCCTCCAAATGACAGCACACATTTACAGAATACACTAAACATGCACACTGTTTTAGGCCCAAGACACCGTACTCGTAGAACAAGGGTACGAAGAACCGGTTCACACGCGCTCTATGCCAGGCACAGTCATGTGCCTGGGAGCTCCTCCTCTCCTCCTCCACGGCCCGGTCTACCCGAGCCGAGGTCCGTGCCTTTAGAGGCGCCCTCGGGTGGTTCCGCTCCCCGATCCGATCCGAACCCTTCGGAGACTCTGGAAGGGCACGGGGACGCGCACTTTTAAGTGTGCGATGCCGTACCCCTCTAGAAATCCTCTGAAGGTGTTTCGTTTCAACACGGCTTGAGGTACCCTTTACGTACCTCGCCGCCCCTAAAACAAGCCCGGTGAAGCTGGAAATGCCCCTCGGAAACCAGCAGTCTCTCTCCAAAAAAAAAAAAAAAAAAAGGTCTACTTATTTTGTAGCACTAGGCAGTAGGCACACTGACCGCAAAGTCGGCTGGCCACGGGCCGTGGTCGCACCGCGTTCGATTTCGGCCGCGGCCGGCCCGACCGACCGCGGCGATCGAGACCACTCTCGCTGTCACAGGTGCATGACCCCCGAAGCGGGTCAAGACGGGTTTCCAAACGTGCCACAAACGCTCCACGGTGATATAACCGACGATTTGTGCATTATTTTTGGGTACAACGTGCCAGATGTGGACGTGTGAATTGATTATTAGATTTGGTAACTTGTTTTGTTTCGTTATTAAAGAATGGGGAAAACGGTATTTCATTATTTTCGTTAAAATTTAACTGTAGGCATTAAAAGTAAGTAAGTAAAATCCTATACATTGTTGACTTCTGGGCGAAGGTCTCCAGTACTGAAATCGAGTCATGGTTACAATTGATGGGTACCTATTGTCTTAATCACCTCGTTTGGCAAAACCGAATTGGTGATCACAAAATCGAAACACAGAATCGAAAAATCCTATACGCACATCTGCCGGACCTGGGAATTGAACCCAACACATTTTAAACATAAACAACTATTTATTTATCTATCTTGTTTCTTGTGAATAAATTGAATTGAGTTGAAATTAATTTATAAAAAATATTAAAAAAATAGATTGTGGAATAAACTGCCTGCCAGCATTCGTGAGAGCCCATCAGTAGCATCTTTTAAACACAAATTGAAAGAACACTACCTCTCTAGCTTGAGCAGTAATCAGTAACATCATATAGTTATACAGTCAGATGATAATATGTATATATTAGATAATTATATATTTATATATATATATATATATATATATATATATATATATATATATGTGTGTGTATATGTGTATAGGTATGTATGTATATGCATTATAATTAGTTTAAGTACCTATTTATTTTATTTATTTATGTGTAAGGTATTTAATTATGTTATGGTCGACAATTGGTCCCGCAAACATTCTTTTCCAACTACAGCTAGGGTTGGCTGGAAGAGATCTCTTTTAGAGATAAGCTCACCCTTGTATATGTTTTTATAATGTAATTTAGACTGTAATTTTTAAAGTACAATAAAGGATTGATATAATTAATCTTTTAAAAATAAAAATGAATGTTGCTAAGCGCAAAACTCGAGAACGGCACGACCAATTCGACAATTATTTTTTTTCGTATGTTCTTTATGGCACACGGAATATTTTAAAAGTTTTAAGTGTTTTTTTTTAAATTTAGGTTTAGACATAAATAACGTGATCACTCGGAAATACAATATATTTATTTAATTTTTACTAATAACTTTTGACAGAATGAAGTCTGTCCGGACAGCTAGTAAGGATTTGTTAAATAAGACATTTTTTATATACCGGACAAACCGGGGGAACGAGAAAAAACAAATTTATTTGTTTGAAATTTTATTGATACCAAAGTTGCTATGTAGTTAACTACGTAACTACATAAAAAAATGTCATATTTGGTCGTTTTCCTCGATGCGGAATGACGTTAATGATCACAGTTAGCGCGCGCAATTTTAAATGGTGACTTCAGTGTAATCACGGACACACAATAAGTGTAACAAATTAAGCATGCTTGCGAACTGCTCATTAATCATCGTCACGAAGGTAGTAAACACACTTAACAATTACTTGATTAATGTGGCGGGGTTTGTTATATTTACAGAGCTTGGTGATTAAAGATGTCTATAACGCCAATTAAAGTATGATATAGAATTTTATATAATGCATGTTAATAAATAAGTCACTAAAAATAAATAGTTATTAGGTTCCCCCTACCGCTAGGCCTTCCCGCTCTCCTACAATGTGGGTATAGTGGTAAAAATTTTTTAATAATTTAAAAGTATTTAAACAAAAATATTTTTTACGGCATTAATTTTTTTTTTTTAATTTTACTTTACTTTACTAGATTCCTGTATTTTCCATGAGTATAGAATGTTTCATAAAAATTGGCTTATAAGTTTGAAAGAAATAGAACTTCGAAGTTAGCACAGTATACCTAAAACAGAATGACTCCTAATCCGGCAACATAACGACTCTAAAACGAAAATTTAGATGCGAAATGGAAGCAATGCAACATCTAAATGCTGAAAATCAGCTTTCAGTGTACACAAAGAGCTTTGTGCCGGCAGCATTAGTATTTTGACCCTCAATTTGGCGAAGCAAACAAGGGAAATTCTAATGTGTGAGTGACCCATTTTCCGGGAATGTTATCAGCCGGCATTTGTCCCTATCAAAAGTTTCAAATCGCATAAGCTCTTGAACAAACGATTTTTTAAATGTTACCTACTATCTATGTAGTTAGATCTCTGTGTTTTCCTTAAGCAGAGAAAGTAATTTCTTCTCAGTCAAAAGATGCTTTAAAGGACCATCCCCGCTACACACGACTTTAAAGTTTATACTGAAACTCCCCACCGACCGTTAGGTTATAAAGTTAGGTGTCACACATCCTTGCGCAAGCACAAGGGACCATCTGCTTCAGGTCATAACGTCAGATCAGGACGCGCCGAAGCGCATTCTTCATCCGGTACTTTTAAGACTAGAGTCTCGAGCGAGTTGCCCCGTGGACACGTATAGTCCACTACCTAATATCCAGATAGGTTACCGGAGCTGTAAGCTCGCTCACTTCTCATTGCACTAAGAACAACTCGCAGATTCCACTGCTCGGGTCGTCAACTCTAAAGTTGACTACCAAATGTCCTCTTTGGTGGCGGAGTTGTAAGCCCACTCACTTCTCAGTACCTATCCAGGCACCTCATCAGTTCAACCGGAGACATTGCATTTAGTGGGCGCCTCTACTAGTTCTCCAGACTAGTGCCGGAGATGTTGGAGTAACTGCTCAGTGAAAACCACACAGCAACACAACCAACTAAGGGCAACTCACGTACCCCGCAGATCCTTTCGCTTCAGGCCCCCTCAAGACTGCTCCTCGGACCCGCTCGCTGTGCACGAAATGGAAGCCTGGCCAGACCTCAACCAGGCAGACGAACATTTCCACTTCTACAGCTACCTACATAGCCACCACGAGTCCAACCCATGTCCGGGACCTGCCGGAGACGCCCGCGAAGGCATAACCGGCAGGGGGCCTAGGATCTGGAACTCCCGTGGTACTCTTGAAAAGACAGCCGGACCCGTAGTTCCAGTTGCCATACTCTACCTATCAGGGTCAGTAGATAGGGACACTTTAAAGGACCCCTGCTACACACTACTTTAAAGTTTATACTGACATCTCCCACCAACCTCACGGTTATAAAGTAAAAACGGTTAACTTTAAAGGATCGTAGGAGGTTTTGTGTGCCGGTTCCAAACTTTAGTATGAAAATGGCACTAAACGATGATGATGATAGAAAGTTATGAGAGTAGCCGCAGATCGTGCCCTGTGCCTGTGGCGTACACTAGGACAGTTTTACTTAACTAATGATATTTTTTTCATATTAAAAATTTCATCAAAGTTAGGCTTAATGGCTTGAAAAAAATAAGAATTTTGATAATTTTAGGGGATATCAATCGTAAAAAAATAAGAAACGTTTATTGAACTGCACTTCACTTATCAATAACAAAAGTAATATTATTGACTGTAGATGGAAACTTATCATTAGTGATCGGATAATCGGATGCATATTTACCTAAGGTTGATGTGTTGGCTAATATGGAATGCACTTTTTTAACGATAAAATCTCTAGAAATAATAACTTCCTTATAATTTTTCATTACTTCAACTACTTCTTCAAGTTTCAAAACAAATTCTTGATTATTAACGTAAAATAGCAACAAACTCCCGCGCTCAACTGACATATCGTATTAAACGACTAAGTTGAAAGTTAGTTAGGTACAGAATAGTTTTGCATTCCCGAATTTTCTAGAATCCCGGCATTTATATTTTAAAAAACATGTTTTAAGAAGCCGCTTCCATAATTTCCTAGCCAAAAATTAACTTTAGGTAAATATGCATCCGATTATCCGATCACTGCTTATCATTTACATCATTTGCATTAGAGCAGGAATGGGCAAACTGCGGCCCGCGGGCCATCTCCGGCCCGTGAATAATCGAAGTCCAGCCCGCGACCATCAAACAAAAATTCAAGTGCGTATGTGTTTCAGAAAATGCATACCTATCAATATTTTTATTTCACTAAAAAAAAATATTTATTGAAAAAATCCAGCAAAAAATTCAATAGGCATACCATAGATTTTGTTAGTAAATATTGTCCGGCGAATGAAAAAGTTTGCCCATCCCTGCATTAGAGTTATTAATAACGGAATTCTTACCATGTTTATTATAAGTGAGTATCCGATATTTCGGCAGTTGTATGCGCCATGATCACGGAATTACCAGGCCATGTTCATTGAATGTGTTATCAAAAAAAATTACACGTACAAAAAGGGTACGGATAGATAAGGATAAGGATGGACGAATTTGAAAACAAGTAACAGCTTAAAAGGCTCTTAAAAGTGATCGAATTTTGAATTAAGCTTGTACTTAGCTCTCTGTAGATTACGTTGACGCACATACATTTCGTTAGAGGCTGACCGTTTCCATAAACCGAGCAGACCTCATAACAAAAGATTAGGATTCATTCGGACGTTTGGCTTTTGACTTGGCAGGCGTCCAGCTCGAGTTCGTTGTCATTTCGACAACAATCAACTAATTCTAGAACTGTTACCGTAACCCTATGGCCTGATAGTAAGTAGCTGGTATCTCATAGAGTTAAGGTTCAAATTGCAACGGATATATTGTAATGCATACGATGTTGGCAACTGGCCATATGCCGTTGCGTTCGGCGTATCTTTACGACAGGTAACGCTTCCGTGACACGGGGTTCTCCACCTGTACTCGTACCAAGTATGTAGAAAGAATGAACCCATTTACTTCCATAAATATGACAAAATTTGGGTATGAAACAACCAAAATGTTTTACCGTGGTTTTACCAGTACCAGTGTGCATTTAGCAGGTGGCATGCAGGCATAATAAAAATATGTTTTCAGTAAGAAAACTTTTTATTTGTCAATGTAGTCATAAAATAGAAGTTGTTGTTATACACAATAGCGGGATATCCCGCTATTGTGTATAACCAATCTTTGAACGACAAAAAATTCATGTCCGGTCGCTTATTTCTTCATTGGTAAGAAATTTTATGACATGAAGTTGCTTATAAGCTTTGTTTATTTATAATTCTGCTGGCACCTCTCGCCGAAAAACTCGTAATTTAAAGAGAAAAATAATATTTGCGAAAAACTAGCTCAAACGCTAATAATTTCGATGTCCAAAATGGCAGTCATCCGTATTTACGTCGTGTAAAAAAATTATGACAAACAAATATTTAATTCTGTTAACTGACAACTAATAATGATTAGTGTCGTTACTGATAAAACTAAAAACCAAATTTAAAACGCAAGTATAAGTTTGTTTAAAACGCCAACAAATTTTCGTTAAAAAAAATACGTCATTATCCTCAGCAAAGTTTGTTTTACTTATAACCTAACCAACATACTACCTAAACTGCCAAGTATAGTGTCCCCGCCCGCCGTGTCCCACCCTTCAGACGTTCGAGTCACTTCGAGGGACACGCACGTGCCACATATCGAGAAAGGTAAGCTCAAAATTAGTTCTCCTTAATGTAAAAATTTTAAACGTCATCACTCTATTGTTAGTTTTTATAGTTATTTATGCTTTTCCGTCTCATAAGTGTCTTATATTACAGTAACAGCTTACGTTTTAATTATTTATTCAGGTTGTTTGTATTTGTCTCAAGTTTTCAACCTGTAGTGACACGTTTTTTCGTAATAGTCATTTTTCTCAACATCATTATTCGTAACATTTGGTGAAGCGTATAATGACACGCGTAGAGAATAATGACGTAGCATGTAGATGACAATGACAGTCGTTGAGAATAATGATTTCGTATTAATTACTATAATTATTAAACTAATGAAAATATCGTTTTTACAGCCTTTTCATTAATAGTGCCAGCTCTCAGTAACGCTTCGCATACTAACTAAAATTTACGTCCAAACTTACAAGTATAATTGCAGTTTACGTAATTATATAAATAATCAAATCAAGAAATACAATAATATTAGCAAGAAGAAACTAATGAACGTCACATCTACGTCAGAAGACTGTATCATTAATGAGGATAATGAAGATGTTATCGTTGAATCACAATATTCTACTTTAGTCCAATTAGTTAAACAATTTTATATTAATAATGCAAACAGTACTATGGCTGCTGAAAAAAAAGAGTTTATCACTAGGAATAAGACTAGGATGCAAAAAAGATATTTATCTATGCCTTTAAGTATCTTACACAAAAAGTTTATGACAGAGTTAAAACTGAAAATCAGCTATTCATTCTTCTGTAAACTGCGGCCCTTCTGGGTAGTATTTCCCAAACCAGTCAATAGAGAAACATGTTTGTGCTCAATACATCTTAATATGGAACTACTGGTTGAAGCCTTATATAAAGCTTCGTTAATTAATGAAAAGAACTGTGACGAAGTGCTTTCCAAAATATGTTGCGATTCCAGGAACACAGATTGTCTAGAAAGAATTTGTGAGGCCTGCTCGACAAACAATCTTAACTATAATGAGTTTGATAATTATCGCAATTTAATTTATTACAAATGGAAGAAAATAAATAAGGAAGTGATTCTTAAAAATGGCACGAAGAAAAAGCAAACGATAACGCAGAAGGAGAAAGTTATAGTTAGACCCAAGGATGCCATTCATAAATTTGAAGTGAATTTGGAGTTATTTTTGAAGCATACGTACAAAATTCTTTTCCAGTGTAAAAGTTTAAAAAACCTTAAAGATAATCTTAACTTGCAAGAGGCATGTGTCCATGTTGACTTTTCTGAGAATTATTCTTTAAAGTACGCCGCCGAGGTTCAGTCCTTCCACTTTGGTGGAAGTCGACAACAGGTAAGTTTACATACATCTGTAATATACACACATAGTTTTTCAACTGGCCAAGTCACCCCAACTTCCATGTGTACAATTAGCGATTGTCTACGTCATGATGCCCCAGCTATATGGGCTCATTTATTACCTCTAGTGGAGGAAGTTATTAAAATAAATCCATTCATTGACACAATTCATTTTTTGTCCGATTCGCCAACTTCTCAATACAGAAATAAATATATGTTTTATATAATTACCCAAATTTATATTAGTTTCCCTCAAATTGTTAAAATAACGTGGAATTATTCCGAAGTTGGGCACGGAAAGGGTGCTCCCGATGGGGTTGGGGCAACTTTAAAAAGAACTGCCGATCGTATGGTGGTGTTTGGTGAAGACGTAGGATCGTACGATCAATTTTACAATTTGTTGAATAGAACCATTGAAAATATTATATTAAGAAAAGTAGATGAAAAAGACGTAATACAAAAAGCAAATATAATCCCGGATAATTTAAAGTCTTTTAAGGGAACCTTTTCCGTGTACCAGGTTTTATGGGATAAGTATGTATCAAAAACAGTTTTAAGGAAGATGAGCTGCTTCGAATGTGAAGCAGCTGAAAAATGTACACATGGCAAACATTTGGGATATATTCAGAATGATATTGTGATGGCCCATAAAGAAAATGCTGGCACCGACGTTATTCCTCTAGCGCGATCGAGACCAGATAGACGCAAACACATCACAGTTCTCAGTGATATTTTACTTAATGAACAAAACATAGGCAACGCTGGTTGCGTTTTCAAGAAATAATTAGATCAACATATTTTCCGCTTTTTGCAAATTGTCACGTAACATCACTTTCCATGTCATCTTGCTAATATTAATGATGACTAAATTTAAATTCTTTGGATATCTTGATTACCACTCCACTTATTCACACAAATAAAAAACTACTGCCAAATAGAATTATAACCGACATCTGTTCGATTAATTAAAAAAATATTGGAAAAGCCTTTTGTGAATAATTACAATGTGATTAGTTGATTATATAAGATTATGACAAATAATGCAACGTAACTGTGATTGTAATGATCAAAGAGTGTGGAAGAGTAATTAGTATTATTTTCATTTAAATGGTTAACTTTGCTGATTTAAATGGTAGTCACAGGTGCGTTTAAATTTTCTTGATTATCTATACAGAAAAATGCTTTACTGAGAGAACATAGCCTGCAACCATCATTTAATTCAGATACATTTGTGATCAGAAACATGCTTTGGTTTACTACATATTGTTGAATTTATACTTGTAACTAATTAAGCCTTATTAGTAAGTGTTGATTATGTGTAAGCAAAGTAACTATGGTAGGTGCTGTGATTTTTAGAGCTCTTATGTCAGAATTATAGACTTTATTATGTCAGATTTATAGTATTATAAACCAAATTATAGTAGAAGTAAAATAATTTTTATTATTTTGTTACTGTAATTATTTGTTATCATGATAATTAAAAGTTTTTCATACTTTTGTACCGATTTTTCTTTTATTTAAAAATAAATCATGTAAAAGGACTTTGCGTTTTGATTAAAGCTTATTTTATGGAAAAATTGGTCTTACCATACTTTTATTTCATATTTGAACCATTATTCGCAACACATCATCATTATCATCATACACTTCTGTCATTCTCCGTACTTTTTGTCATTACACTCAACAGCCTGATTTTTTATAAGTTCGATTTCTTGTACAATACTGCCCAGTTTAAATTGTCTCATCAATAATATTCAATATAATCAACCTAGTAATTGTTCCTATTTGAAAATAAGGCTTAGATGAAAGGTTTGAAAAAAGACTCAAAAATTGCACATAATAATATATTTGAGGAGAACGACCCGATAGCACTCACATTTTTTTGTTTTCACTCGATATTACAATGACTATACTTCACAAGGTGGTAACACACTTCACTCCAAAATCCAAATCCTTAACTATTTACTGTGGGAATTACTACCTACTTTCCTATCTATAACTCGGGATAGGTACCCTAATTTATATTGTGCCATTTTTTATTATGCAGAAAATACTGTCTGTACCTACTCACGTTACTTCAATATAAAAACGCACGTAAATTAGAAACTTAACACGTTCGCTGACATTACGCCAAAGGGCGGGAAATTTAAACCTCATTAGCTATTATTCTGAGATTTAAACTGATGCGTTGTGGCAGAATGTCAGAGGACGGGCTTCTTTTTTTACGATTTTGGTAACTACGTCAGTCGTCGTCGACTTTGGTTAGAGGTATCATAGAGAGCTGTATCTACTGTCATATTACGAGCAATCCCATTTTTCTCACTGTCGTATTACGTATTTTGTAGGCAATTTTATATTGCTATGTCTTTCTCTCCACACACACACGCATTGAAGTCCTTCGACGTAGTTTCACATTAACACAGAATCAAATACTATCATTTGTGAGTATGTAGACGTACGTAGTCAGTAGACGAGTAACCATTTAGTATGAAAAATTCCAATGCCATATTAAGGTAACTGAGCAAGTGTTTAGTGTCAGCGAACGTGTTAAGTATAAATTTATGAATCCAGTTAATATCTATCTATTATTAAATCTATTAAATCTATTATTTATTAAGAAATCTCTATTCTCTCTATTATCTTTATTCTATTTTTTATTATTTTATTGTTAAATCTATTATTAAGAAAAAAGATGTATAGTCGACCATGAAATTGCTTTATCACTTTTGACAAAAACTTCCATTACAATAAAATTTCGCTAAGGCTCATTATCAATGATGACAACGTATCTGTCACTTGGTTGGTTATACAAAAATAGAACTTGTTGTTTTATTAAATGCAAACAAAATTCACTTCTAAGGTGGTAAAGCAATTTCATTGTCGACTATACCTCTTTTAAAGCACATTGCGCGCACGGAGGAGTGTGAAACTGGCACAGTTAAAGTTTAAATGTAGAAGGAGTTAGAAAAATAACATTCATGTGTAACATTTGTTACATTACATTATATAGTTGTATATTTTAAATTACCTTCGTTCGTTCACTGGGCAACAACTAGTAAGAATAATTACTCACAACAGAACAAGATCAAAACAATCCTCACCCAACCTAAACATGATGCAACAATCAAATTTAAAACCAATTACGATAATGCAAGTATGCCGTAACCGAGGAAGAAAGTGCAAGAGCAAAGCAGGCCATAAACGGCGCGACAGCACGTATTGGGCCATAAAACTTGAACTTGAGTCGATAAGGAGCTCGAAGGCCGCCACTTGTTGCACCTGGCGCGGCGCCAGGCTACGCGTCCCGTTTTGTCGATTCATTCACCCCGAGCAACTAGTTTCGATGTCTGGATGTGTGAGTCCGGCTTTATGGAACGAGTTGGTGCATCTAGAGATAGTTGGAAAATCTGTTTAAAGCACGGGTCTCTACTTTGCTCTCTAGTTTAAAGTTATAGATAAAATACTGTTTGTATATATTTGTGGATGGGAATTTCAATTCGTTCTTCTGCACAGCTAAAAGACAAAAGGTAGGTGGTAGGTAAAATATTTTGAGATGAATCAATTCAATTCAATTCATTTATTTCTATCAAAATCCTATCTATTCCTGAACAAAATCATGTATATTGGAAATACATACATGTAAAGTAAGAAAATATATGATATATTCATATTAATAATACACTATTAATTAAAAAACAATATTAATAATTATAACTAATTTAATCCTAACTATCCTAACTAATTTCTCCATAGTACCAAGTAAGTCCCCATAGTTCCCATTACATTCCCTTCGTCGCGTGTGACCACCCTCAGTGGTCACATTATCTGGTCCTTCAAGCCGGATGACTATGTGGAAACTCGAGCAGACGTTGATGGCGTAGCCACGATACGATCGTCGTGGAGATGGAGCTGAGCTGGTAGAAGTCTCTTCTTCTTCTTCTAGATAATGTCTATTTACAACTATAGCACGTATGAGTTCGCGCACACACACACACACACGCATACACGCACTTTATGAAGGGGATTTCACCCACGCCATTGAATATTTGAGCTGAATGCACTATCAAAGCGGTTAAGTACCGGCTGGTAGGCTATCGTACGAGATAATTCAGAAGGTTTGAGCGGAGAGCTTAGCGGATCGGAACTTAAGCGTCACGGGTCAAGCAATACACTCGCCCGCCGACGTCGGCTTGTGCGGCGTATCCTTGAGTTGATGAGTGATTGGGTGAACGAGCGAATGAGACCGTCGCGTTTCTGGCGCGAACAACTTCTGAGAGTATAACTAACAAGCTGAGCTTACTTTACCATCAATTTCATTTAGTTCTTTTTTCCAATTATGATTAGAATCAATGTGAAATTTTGTAGATCCTACAAGTGCATTTTTTTTCATTATTTAGAGTGACATTCAAACTTTCTTTAGATTTTGCTGACATTTGACTTACAGGGGTTGAGAGTAAGATTTAAGTACTAAACCATTTGTGAAAAAGAAAAAGTGCCCTATTGGTTTTAGTCAGTAGAATTGACATCAGCAAAAATAGTTATCTTGATGTCGTCAATATGCTTAATCATAAATTCATTGAGGTCATTAATACATAAGATAAATAATATGGGTCCCAAAATAGTACTCTGGGGCACACTTTTTATTATTTTAACTAGTTTAGATTAATAAAAAATGTCTCTATAATTTTCTTCACTTTTGATTTCTACAAACTGATATCTATTTTTTAAGTACGATTTTAAAAGTCCTAGATTCTTGTCTCTTAAGCCATAGTGAAAAATTTTATCTAAAAAGATTTCATGATTAACCAAATCAAAAGCTGTACTTAAATCTAAGAATACCCCCGAAACTTTCTTTTTATTATTTAAATTTATTCCAATGTCATCATGTCATGTTAAGTAAATTAACAATCAAAACCGCTTATCTAATAGGTTTACTTGAATAAAAATGTTACTTTAATCTTTTATAGGTTATACTAGATACTCAATTTATTAAGTAACTAGAAAATAGAAAACTTGTTTTTTTATCACTGTAAACAATGAAATATTGTCCGTACTCAATACTCATTTGTTGGTACAGCTTTCATTGTTTAAGTTAAGTATCTGAACATGGAATCATAATATAAATTACAGTTAAGCCTTGGTTTTAGTTCCAATATGATTAATAAATCTCATACCTATATTGGAACGGATATTCGGTTGACCTTATTTAGGAAACGACGGAACATGAGTACTTACCGGAGCAAATCACAGGTGATTTATGCATTAACCAGTAATCCCTGACGTGATTGGACGTCAGTATTATTGGATGTAGCGATTGAGAGACAATTATGATTTGTTTGTCATTCAGAAATGCAAATACGAGTAATAGGTGAGCCGAATACATTACAAGCTTTACAAATAACTAAAACTGAAGATGATGCAAATTTCAACTTTAAACTGATACTCGTATATACGAAAAAACGGGTAACAATTATCTTGTTTAGAAACCTATGCAGATTTTTTGTGATCATGCCCGATCTTCTAAATGCCGCTACACATTTACAGAATACACTAAACATGCACACTAGTTTAGGTCCAAGACACCGTACCCGTAGAACAAGGGTACGACGAACCCATTCACACGCGCTCTATAACAGGTACAGACATGTACCTGGGCGCTTCTCTCCACCATCACGGCCCGGTCAACCCGAGCCGAGGTCCGAGCCTTTAGAGGCGCCCTTGGGTTGTTCCGCTTCCCGATCCGAACCCTTCGGAGAATCTAGTAGGGCACGGGGACACGCACTAGTGCGTGATGCCGTTCCTTCTAGAAAACCTCCGAAGGTGATTCGTTTCACACGGCTTAAGGAACCCTTTAAGTTTGTCGCCGCCCCCAAAAAAGCCTGGTGAAGCTGAAAATGACGTCAAAGGCAATCAGATCAAAAAAAAAATCATTGCACTGTACTATTCATTAAAAGATGACGACGAAAATGGGCGATATTGTTAATTTAATTAACGGAAAAGAAAACAGCAACTAATACGAACAAAGGAAGTTCCTAAATCTAAACTTAATAGTATTAAAACGTCAATGTTTCAACAAAGTAAACTGAATACAAAACAGTGTGAATAAATTTTTAGGTATTAATAAACACATACGTTTGTACATTCGACATTCAATATAATTTCATTAACCGTAATCGATTTCGTAAAGGTTCAAGATCCACAACATCTTCCTCCATTTCTACTTACAGCTAGATTAAAATGATCCATCCGAGCTTGGCTGAAACACGGACCTTATTCCGAGTGGCACCGATGCCCGCGCCGGGAATATACCCTTTATCTCTCATCTGGGGGAGTGGCTGTAACGTCTTCCAATTGTTCTGCAAACCTATTTCCCTGCTTCACCGTATGGGCTGTTTATTAGCTGATTGGGTAGAGCTATCAAAAACGATGTGATGAAAGGAAACCTTTCCGTATTACACAAAATTTTGATACTAACACTTAGCAAATTGTAGTGTAATAATAATTGTAAATGTATAATTATAGCACCTGTCACAAATGTATCTTTGTTTAATAAAACTTTTAAATTTTTTGTATAAAGATAGTTTTTGGTACAGCTTCCATATATGAAATTGAAGGTTACCAGGTTACCATATAATAATATGTGAAATTTATTAAAGAAGTTTCGACATTGAGCGTCTAACTTTTTTTATGAATGAAAGAAATTATCCATAGATATCTAGACCAAGTTGTAACGAAGTAAAAATTAAATCGTTTTTTTAACATTGCTCTCAGCTCTTCGGATAAAATAGTTGTTTGACTGAAATATTAATTATTATTACACATGAACCTCAGAGAAGGAGACAGGTTTATCGCGGACACAATTTATATATCACGTATAACATGACACGAAAATAAAACCTAGAAAAGCTTGATATTTTTTGAATGCCTCTAGATTACTTTAAGGGACTAACCAAAAACTGAGTTAAAAAGTATTCATTAATGGGACCTATCCTATAATATTAGTTGTGATTAATAAAATGAATAGGTTAAAATATGTTAGGTATACAACGATCAAAGGAAAATGAGACAAAATCCTGTTACCTACGTAGTAAGTAAGGTAAGTATTTAACAAGTAACTTTTTCTCTCTACATTTTCCGATATATATTTTTTTCTAAGCGAAAAAAGATTGTAATAGCTTTGCGCAAACATATTTGCCTTCATTGGAGAAACAAAGACGTGTTTCAGAGTAAAAATATATATTTACCAGTATCGTACAGGTTTATTAACATGTATATAGAGGAAATAATAAACTACTCATGAAAAGCTCCGGTGCTATAAAAATGTATTACGACATTATTTTTGATATGTTGACTATTATTCTTTGATAAGAACCTCTTTTGTTATAAAATCTTGTCAAATTTAATTTAGGCTCACAAAATTAGTTTGTGGAACACATTAGGTAGGTAGTAAATTGTATTTCATTTGTAGTTATTATTGATATTTGTTTGTAATTCTAAACCAATTATTCTTTTACTGTTGTCCATGTATCATTGTACAAATGTCAAATATATAAGTACCTACCTTCTTTGTTTTTTCAAAAAAAAAATGAAAATGGTTTAAAAATAAGAAAGTCGTTGAATGTTAACTGATAAAAAGAAGATCGCAATAAGCATAGAAGGTGATGGCGAGACGAGCTTTGTATCTTTACCCACAAATTGTTGGCCACTTAAAGCAGTCGATAGAGATATAAGTGGAAGGGTGAAGGGTAGGGTTGCCAACCATACTTTAAAATAACGAATCCTACGTTATTTTCCATCCCCATACTTTATTCTTTTTAATAAAAATAAAGTATGGAAAATACTTTATTTCCGACTAATGCGTGCGTTTGAACGGAATATTCCTGTCGACTTAATTTCGGAACTACTGAATGATAAGTACTCAGACTCAGGTAAAGTGAAACGAAACGCAACGCTAATTTCTGAACGCGCTATAAAACAATAAAAAAGTTATTAGAAACTGCCAAGAGTACAAAGAAATATGTTTTTAAACATTTAAATAAATAAATTTGGAAAACACTTTATTTTTTATTCAAATCCTTTTTATATACTAGTTAGTGATAGATTTACTTTAATTTCCTGAAAAATTGTTGGCAACCCTAGTGAAGGGACGCTTTGCCCCACAATAGGACACCAGGGCTAATAATATTTTACCAAAGGTGTGAGATTAATTGCTTTATCAAGTGTGTCAAGTTAACCTCTTAACCGTTTATGGTTATTGAAAATTGATTGATAGCAAGAGCTACGATGATGCTACTGGATGATAACTTCTGATTTGATAAGATAACGATGATGGTGCGTGTCTAGTAATATGACCAGCACATTTTATTTGGCACGAACATTCCCCATTGATGGTGCTGCCTGCCGGATGCCCAGTGTGATTTTGTTTACTATCCGTATCGATCACGTTAACGAAAACGAAAATTAGTATGGCATTGAAGCAGCGCCTCCTGGCGACATACGAGAAGAGTTAAAAAACGACGGGTTGCACTCCGGGAGTGCCGGCAGAAGTGAAAACTTGCTGGCTGGCTGCTGGCTTGCTTGCTGGCTTGCTGGCTGGCTGTCTACTCTCCATCCGTCTTACGAATTTTCGATCAGGCCACGTGACCTGACGCCTGACGCGAGTCACGTGTCCTGACGCGAATTTAACATTTTTTACCCATTACAAAAAAAGTGTACTACGCCGCTAAAGAAGTTTTCACTTCAAAAATTTGCCATACAAATTCTCGTTATCGTTAACGTGATCGAATGACGAATGAAAGTCGCACTAGGCACCCAGCTCTATGTAAGTCGGAGCCATTAAAAGCCAGCAGTTACGTAAACCGGAGCCCAAAAGCAAGGTAGCCGGGCACGTGTCCATTCGCCACACGCCACGCTCCCGCCGTCCGCCATATTTAATCAGACGCGAATCGCCACCATTTTATAAACACCATAATCGCTGTCATGGACGAAACGGTACAACGCGTATCAATATTTTTACGATAACATTGTGATCGCACGATTACGTTTTGTTCCTGTGCTAAAACGCAGGTATGCGATAGATGGAGAATTTAATTTAATCTGTAGACGTGAAGTTGTCTACATTCGATATGTGTCTTGAACAATAAACATATAAATAGGAAAATCCTGGAAAACTTAACTTTTGATTAAAAGAACAATTAGAAGATGAAGTTAGAAACACTCGAATGTCTCGAGCGAGACAATAACATCACGGTTTTTTTTATATTAAATTTTGTGTTGATTTCCTTTATCGATCTAATGAACTGTGTCCAATTTAACGTCCAGTAGGCTTTCGAGTGCACCAATACTTTAATGAAAAATAAAGTAAAATCTAAAATAATTATAATTAAAATAAACGTAACTAAATATTTATGTGTAAATAGTAGGTACAGCTTTAATATGATACGATATATTTATGTAACGAATCTACTTGCATTTAATTTTAAATCTTATTTTACTGTGTCACGGTACTGTATTATTTGTAACCCTCTTTGTTTCCGCATATCAAGTACCCAAACAAGCCATAGTTTTTTGATAGTTTCTCAGTAGTAGCTAAGGATGAAAAGAGCGAGAACGCGCTACCACTTTTGGACTTATTTTCACTCAATTTATCCCTTCATCATCCATTTCATGGTTTTTCTATTCACCTCAGATCATATGATGATGATGATGATGATGATTTTCCGATTAGAATAAAAAAAGCAAAAGTCTATTTTACTCGTAGACTATCAGTAAGTACCTACAAGCTACATCATGACCGCCATGTTTAAGAATAACTACCCATGCATGACACAATATTAAATAAACTTGTACAATTTAAACTTATATAGATAAAAGGTAAATGTTATATGCTTTTATATTACAGAAGTGCATAAATGGAAGATCGCCAAAGCCGAAACGCAAATGATACTCTAAAAATAGCATGAACCAAGTGAACCAACATTGTCACTGAAGCTGACGGATTGTTTTGAGCGAAATGAGCGTGAAACGACCATCGATACAGCTCAGTGATAATGACGATGCACTAATAACGAGTACAAATGTCTGTTGTTGCACATAATTATCTGCGACGAACTAGAACTGAAGTCATAATGTTTTCTTTAGACGAATATTTAATTTAACCGGATTGGTTTATTTTTTCGTACTATTATACG
Organism: Eudonia lacustrata; assembly: GCA_947562085.1. NCBI lineage: Eukaryota > Metazoa > Arthropoda > Insecta > Lepidoptera > Crambidae > Eudonia > Eudonia lacustrata. Next base: position 2,013,937 of record OX387315.1, on the reverse strand, counting down.
CAACAAAAAGAAACATAACTTGAAATAAAATAACAAATTCAAAATTAAATACCTATTAATAAAAGATGTACTCCATCTGTGGGCTCGTGGGAACGGTCCCAACAATGAATATTTCATTTTGTTTTACATATAATATCTAACATTAAATGTAATATTTAATGTTTACAATGTTAGTTGTTAATGTTGATAAATCTTGACGTGTCATTTAAATCAATTTGTACGCTCACTCCACGTAATTTTCCTCCCAAAACCGGAGTCTTTTATTTTATGGTCTTAATGCCATTTAATATAAACCAGTAACCAGTAAGTACCTGTGCAAAACACCTATAAATAAATAATAAATAATAAACTTTCCTACACTCACACCAATTAGCTAGCCCAAAGAAGCTTCGTTATGAAACTCGTTAAATGGTTACTAGACAACGGTTAAACATACTTAAAATACTTAAATACATACTTATTGTACATAGAAAACACCCAGACCCGAGACATAAAGTATAAACCACATATCTGTGCTATATAATACCCTATATACCCTCTTACTATATCGTGCACGGTCTCTTAGAAAAACAAGAGTAAAACTCTATCAAAACACGTTTAGGAATGTACGTTCGACGTTTGAGTTTCGTAGGGCTTTATAGATCAGCGTTGCAATAAATCAAACAAGGGACAAAGCTAGACAAGGAAAGCTACTTCCATAAATGGGGCGAACTATCGTATCGGACAAGAGTTAGGGCGTTGTTTATTGACGCTTAAGCTGTGGCCTGTAAAGTTTGTTTTTGAGTGACTCGAAAATTCGAGCATACGCTGGCGGCGTGGACACCGGTTAGCCTTGGATCACTCACTTTTGTATACGGCCAGGGCTGCCACACGTTGGTACTCTAGTTTTAGAAACAATAACTTGATAAGAAATCAGTAGGCTAATATAAAGCTATAGTCTAAAACCAAAATATGTGAAAATGTAGTCATTTCAGTCAGAGATACATAATTTAAATTACTTTTTTTCTTAGAGCATTATTTAATGCTCTAAGGTTTTATTAGAATTTGTTCACAGACCCGAAAATGGTAAGTTTTGAGATTTACCACTAGCTATAATATAAACTGAATAAGTTACTCGTTATAATATTTATTTATTTATTGAATACAGCTAAAATAGCTTTTCTTTAAATTTTACTCGACTCTTCAAATACCTACTCAATATTGAAAACTAATTTAAATAAATTAAATTAATTTGATACGAGATACTTTGTAATTAGTTTTTAAAGTGCGTCAACCCTAATTTGAAACCATTTATTTATTGTGACTACTGATATGTGGAATAACAAAATTATTTTGCGCAGCTACCAGCTTTTATGAGAATCAGCAAAAAGTAGCGAGTCGTGTGCGTCGGCCACACGAGCCGACGGCTAACTGGGCCACCGCTGATTGACATTTTGAAATAGCCAGCTAATATTTGATTCTGTAAAATTCTTTTGTTTTTTACAACAAATTGGCTCTACCCGTTTATAGCCGTTTATTATTAATCAAGATACGATCTCGAATGTTTCGTATTGATTGGATTGGAATCAAGTTAACAATTCTCATTTTAAAGTTGCAAGTAAGTTTAATTGGGTATTTAATTTACTTGATCGAAATATCAATACAATGTCAAACAGATTACGATTGTATATAAACACCAATGGTATAGAAAAACAGTATGACAAAACGATACAATGGGCTGCGCAATTCCTAATTCGTTACTTCCGTTGTACCTACTGTTTCTGTTCTGTACATCTCGAGTGTCGCATCTTGGTAGAATTGCATTAAATCGGTTATATATTGTTTATCAAATGTACTGTTACTGTTACTTTTACTGTAGGTACGTTCTCAAAACGCTAATTATTAAAGTTTATTTGTTTTTGAGAATGACTGTAGCTTATCGGCGTTTGTAAATGAGCATTTCATGTGCCTGGAATCCTCAAACAACTGGTTATTTCATCGCTTAACTAACGGAACAGAAAAATGCTACATTATTTTTATGGTGACATAAGTATGTCACCATAAAAATAATGTAGTATCTAAGTAGATACGATGGTGGTAGCTAGCCAAGTGGACTTACAGACTGCTATATCTTTAAAATAATACGGCAAGAGACCAAAACCTTAGAAAACTTCGTACCCTTTCTAAGCATACTGCGCACACACATTGCGAAGGTGTGGAGATCCTTGCGTATTTTGGCTGAGATGATGATGATGATGATGATGATGATGATGATAAGCTTATAAATGGAGCATATATGGAGAAGGAGTCCCGAAAGGTAAAATGTATATACGATTGTGTTACAATAATTGTATTAATAAACGGTATTTCTACCACTGGGCGACCACTCACAACTTAATAACTCCGCTCCACAGCGGAGCCCACTTAAGCATTAAAAAAAATTATTAAAATAAAAAATCGTAAGACGTGAGAATAGTATGTAAATTGAAAAAATAACAACAAATCAAATTAATGAGTAAGTACACACCCGCAAAAGAAGTTTCAATTAAATTAAAATTAGATTTAAAAAAAATATATATCTATAAGTACTTATTATATATATCGTATCGTTCTCTGAGGAACCGGCTAAGGTGCTGCTGAAGTGTCATTAGTTTCTTAATTTCATTAGTGTTATTTGTAATAAACTCAATATAGAATGATGACCTAGAGCATTTAATGCTCTAAGGATGATGATGAATGATAATAGAAATGAAAAGTGAGAAATGATATACCCCCCAACTCCTCGAGTATCTCAGTAAAGATGTGACGCTTTACTAAGTCCTCATGCGGACTTCTTGAGAGAATTTGTAAAATGCCGTTGCACTGTTTTGTTTCATTTAACGACCTCCTTGGTCGAGTGGTTTGTACACCGGTTTTCATGGAGTCGCCATCTCTGAGGTCCCGGGTTCGATCCCCGGTCGGGTCAATTTAGAAATTATTGTTTTTCTAAATTGTCTCGGGTCTGGGTGTTTTCTATGTATAATAAGTATGTATTTAAGTATTTTAAGTATGTTTATCCGTTGTCTAGCAACCATATAACGAGTTTCGTAACGAAGCTTCTCTTGGGCTAGATAATTGGTGTGAGTGTAGGAAAGTTTTTTTTTTTTTTTTATTTATTTGCCAACACTCATGCACACTCACGAACACTTAACGGTTAACAATCAACCATTATTTCACATTAATATTCGACATAACACAAATTTTAGAAAATAAAGCAAAACCGCAGACATGACTCTTCACTTTCCCGCCAAGAACTTCCCTTTTTTATTTAAGTCTAAGTTAAAATGTCAAAAATTTACAGATTTGTGTGTTCGTGCTGCTACCTACCTCAGAACAATAACTTTAGTACTAATAAGCCGCAAGTCACACGTGACACGTATGTAAGTACTAAGCCCTTATCCTCGGATCAGAGAGAGACAAAAAGCGTGGTGGTTATGCAATGCGCGGGAGCGGTGAAAGTGGCGCGGTGGCCTGCGTGCTCCTGTTGTGCACTGGACTGATTCCGAGTGGACTCTAACCGTTGTGACTGCAAGTGGAGGTGTACGATTGTAAACGCCTTTGTAGTCTAGGTCTTCTGAAGAGCTGGTTTTAGTACGGCTTACGTGTTCTAGTGTAAGTAAGTAATAAGTAAGTAAGTATACTTCTATCTAAGTTAGTAGTATCCTTCTTTTTAATATCCATTTCAACCCGTCCTACCCTTCTTACCTTTACCTTTTCCCATACTTCTAATGTTCCCTGTCGCTCACACCTCCTCCTCAATCTGAATATGCCTTCCCATAAAACCGACTTCTTTTCCTATTCCTTTTCCGTTCATGCAGTCAGACTGTGAAATGACCTACCACCCAGTATTCGGGAGTCCACGTCGATTTACTCGTTTAAGAAGCGCGTAAAGGAGTACTATCTTTCCACTTGAGTATGTCATCGTTATTGTATGTATGTTTAATTTGTGTCGTAACTATTTTACTGTATGTTTAGCTTTAAAAACTTGTTTTGTTTGTTTTGTGCACACCTTTTCTAGTTTTCTTTGTATCTTCTACTTCTACGGGCCTGCTGGAAAAAATTTCAATGTGAAATAAGCAGCGCCCTTGTACTGGTCTATTCTTACTATGTTCTCCCTTCTATTTGTTTGTGTGTACATAAATTATAAATAAATAAATAAATAAAATATACACAGTGAATTCTAAGTGGTTGTTTTCCGTTAAGCCCTATCTGTTACTATCATCAGTACTCATGAGTAAGAACTACTTTTGTAGTGGATAAACTCTAAACACTTTAAAAAGAAAACAGCTGTTTCATACATTACAATAAAACCTACTCACCCAAAATGTATGAAACAGCTAATTCTTTTTAAAGATTTCAGGGTTGTCCAGTAAAAGAAGTTGTTACTATTCATAAGTACTATTACCTACTTAAGGAAAAACTACAATTTTGAAAATGTGTTGAATATAAAAATATATTTAAAAAAATACACTAAAAGTCTTATTAAAATTCATTAAATTTAATGACAAAAAAAAGAAATTAATCCTTTTAATCAATTTCACGAAAACGGGTATCGGCGGGCGGCAGATTATTAGTAACTACAGTAATAAATTGATTGGTCTCACGTTACACTCAGGCGTAATCGTAAACACTACCGCGAGTACGCGAGTATAACGCACTATAGCATTCTTAATACTCAATCCTCCCACAGCTACTTTTCTCGCGTCAAAGTAATTTTTCCTACGAGTTATATAAATAAACAATTTTTCCTTTCAAGCACCTGACCCGGTATGTCAGAAGGGTGCAGGTTCAAATCCTGCTCGTGGAAATTTTTTTAACATTTGTGTTTTTGTAATTTGTTCGCAACATTTGCGTTAAAAATTATATAAACATTTAAATTTTTCCTTAGTTAATATATGATGATGATGATGATGAATGATAGTAATGAGTAGTGATAAATGAGATATCCCCAACTCCTTGAGTATGAGACCTCACGCGGACCTTAAGAGAATTTGAAAAATGAAGTGGTAAAGAATTGCCTACAGCGACTTTCCTTTATACCCCCGTAATGAAACCCTGAACAAAAAAGTCAACCGACCTTTAAAAATTCAAAAATATATTAATTTAATTTTACATAAGCTCGGTTTTATTTGACATTCGATAATGTTAACGAAATGAAAATTTGTATTGTATTGTTTGTGTGTGTGTGTGTTTGTGCGCGTGTGTGTGTGTTTTACGTGTGTCTTTTTCTGAAGATACAAACCGCCAGATACAAAAACATCAAAAGTCGTTGCCATCGAGTACATATTCCTGACCATTCAAAGCGAAATACCGCGTTGAGAGGCGACCAGTTATGTCACAGTGCGCGTGCGATTATGCGCGGAGGCATACCTACTTTCATCTGCGGAGAAGTTCCGCAAACGGTATTATTTTGTCACGTGTTCGACGCAAGCTTTTGTATAGAAAAATGTTGAAATGGAAAAATCAGGTTTAGATTAAGTGCCATTATTATAGTTAGCCACCTAAGTTACTTTTGGTGTTCTAGCAGTTAACAGTACGACTCTACGGCTCTAAGTTCAACATGTGTTGAAAATTCTAGATTAGTAGTTGTACACAACACCTTCGAAGTTAATGTGTAAATTTTTACTTTTTATTTTCAAGTGCTGCTAATTGCTGCACTGAAGCTAAATTAAATATTTATAAAATTAATAAAATACAGTGAAAAAATTAAATGCCTACCCGACCCAGCCAGGAATCGGACCTGCACCTGACCGCAATCCGGGCGGCTGCACTGAAGGCTGACGTAAGCGCTGAATTTTGTCACTGCTTTTTAATTTTTTAAGTGCTAATAGCGGCACAGTGCGCCATCTATCCAACGGTAATTGCAACCGATGGCTATGCAGATTATTAGATGGGTAGGCGTTTAATTTTTTCACTGTATTTTATTAGTTTTATAAATATTTAATGTGTTGTGTTTCAACAGTCTTATTATTGAAAACAACAAATATTATTCGATAGACAGATCGATAGAGGCGATCTCGGGTTATATGACCACCACATCTCTACATCTCTCCTGTTCCCCCCTCGACTAGCCATGACAAGCTAGAAAGGAGGGCCTCCCCACTAAAAACCCTAATACATTCCCTTCTCTGCCACAAGGATATATATCCTAACATTAATATTTACCTTAACAAAGTTATATACCTTGTTAGGTTAATGTCTGTTGTGTAACCTAATAAAAAAAATAGATAGCTTAGACCACGAACAGCAAGCACCGAGTTAAAGCAGTGCTATCCTATTGGTAAGTACGCAATAAAACCACCATTCCCTTGGTAAAGAACCTGAAGTACGAGCCGAGTGCGTAGTATCGCGCGCGAATCAATTACCGCCAGTTGTGGCATGATTGACGATTATCCACGCGATAACCCACTCTCCAACACGAAATGCTATAGCTTTCAATACACAAGTCACGACCGAGGAAAAATATGGATTCTGCGTAAATTCGAGCGTCCTTTTTTATGACTTTGCGGAGTGATCCACTTTGTGATCGGTATATGTCCTATACGGCAAGAGCTTGTTCTAAGTCTTGACTATATCTACCATAATCTCATAAAGTCATTGTCTAGTGGATAGACCATCAGTCTCTGGACCAAAGTTTGATTTCCAGCGGTCGTAACATTCCATTATTCTCATGTTTGATTGATGTTAGGAATTGTATACATAATGTTGTCTCGACAAAAAAGTTCCATTAAGTAATCAGTTCATCAGTCGCTGAAGGAACCCTCGCCGACTGATGATCCCCCTTCCAGATAAAGAGCGCTTCTACCCTCGGCCTTATATCCACTTTCGAGAACAAATCCCTTTGCTTATTGTAGTATAGGTAAATAAAACATTGTTAAATGTAAAACACATTACATGAAATAACCAATAATAATAATATTATAATATTGACATAGCCAAGTTTCGCATTAAGAGCAAAAGGAAGTTCCCCCCACATTTACCATAATCTGTTTGAGTAAAGCCTGGACGCACACGCTCGTCCAGCGTGTTTATCAACCTTATCGGCGACAGGCTTCGCGGCCATTGATTTTCACTCTGCTTGGGTCGCTGATGGTGGCAAATATTATCTTGTAAAGGCACGTTACACTTAAAACGTAATCGATAAACGCTGCAACTTTTTGCACAATTAAATGAAACGCTCAATACGAGTCTACTTGCGTCTATTTGGCGTGCTTCTATGATAGGGAGGGAGTTCCAATATTTGACGCTATAAAAGGAAGGGAGAAAAGCAATGCCCTTGCTAAGTTTCTTGACAGTTCGTCTCAGGTCTCTCGCTCTATTAACTTACTGTACGACGACCGGAGGCGGCGTAGTGACATTCATCAACAGAAAAATATATTTATGTCAAAATTCAAATGTTTTATTCAGTTTTAGGCTTCAATAATTGAGAAATTATTGAAGCCTAAAACTGAATAAATCATTTGAATTTTGACATAAATATATTTTTCTGTTCCTAACATTTCGAACCCTTTCCGTCCGCGGTCACAGGGATATGCCTTTCTACTAGTTGATTCGTATAATAATAAAATAAAAATAAAAATAAAATCCTTTTATTTCAGACAAAGTCCATATAATGTTAGTAACAATTAACCTTATAAACTATGTTAGTACATTAAATTGGTAGGTATTATAATTAATTTTTGTGTCTTTGGCGAGCTGGACGCGGGTCCAGTGCTGCATAATGACACTGTCCACGTCCAGTCTCGCCTCCACAGTTTTTAGAAGGCTGTTGGCGCTGCCCCGGACTCGTTGCATCAGTGATGCAATGCGCTTTCTAATGATAGCCGAAAGGCTATCGACTTCAGCTGCGGCTAGCATAGCCGATGCACTGCAGTGCCGCGGCAGCCCCATCAGCCCCCTAAATGCGTTGTTGTATTGAGTGCGCAGGGCTCTGTACGCAGCTTGGGTGTAGTTCATCCACAGGTTGCACGTGTACAGTGAGTGGCAAAATGCCTTAAACAGAGTTATTTTTACGTTTTTGGTGCAACGTGCAAACCTGCGGGAAAGCATATTAGCCCTAACGCACAGTGCCCTACGCTCCCTTTCAATATCCAGATCATCCTTCAATGTCTCAGTGACCCAATGTCCCAGGTACTTAAATCTTTGTACTTGTCTTAGCGGAATGCCATCAAGCGTGACAGGCGGTACCTTATATGTCTTACTCTTAGCTTTAAAAACCATCAGTTCACTTTTAGTACAGTTGTACCTAAGACCATGGGACATCGCATACCTCTCACAGATGGCTATCAGCCTGTTGAGAGCCTTGACCGATGGGCACAGCAGCACCATATCGTCGGCATAACTTATATTGTTGACAAAGGTTCCGTCCACAGAACAGCCGACTCCAGCGCCACTGAGCTCATCGATCAGTCTGTTCACGTACAGGTTAAAAAGCGTTGGTGAACTCACCCCACCTTGTCTCACCCCGCTTTCCAACCTGTACATGCTTGAGAGCTCTCCGGACCACTTCACAAAGTTCTCCTGATGAGAGTACCAGTACTTCAAGATTTTGATGTATTCATGTGGTAGATCAGTGTCTTCAGCTAGCTTTCTCCACAGGACCTCATACTGAACCAGGTCAAATGCTTTTGACAAGTCCAAGAATACCGCATAGACTGGTGTCTCTCTTGCCGTGTAATACTGGTATAAAGTGTTTAATTTCGATATAAAATATTGTATAAAAGGGCAAGCACTTATTTTTGAAACATATTTCCAAGGAAACCCAATTTAGCAATACTGCTACGCTAATTGGTGATTGGCTATAATTAAAACGTGAATTTATTTACAATTTAAAGTATATTTAGTAAATATTTTGTGCAACATAATTTTAATTTGTTTTTTTCTTTAAGCAGAATCCGTTGATTTTTCATTGACTCGATAGTAAGACGATAGATAAGGCTAATATCATCAAAGAGGACGGTAATGAAAATACCAAACGAAAATTGTGTGATAAAAAACACACTATGTGAAAAACGTAACATTTTAAGATCAAAGCTTTTCTACGCTGGTAATACTGCTTGATAGCAAAGAGTGGCTTACGTTGTTAAATTGTGTTATCGTAGGTCATCAGGCTCGAAGGACCATGCATGTACCAGGAGGACCATGAATTAAAACGCCAAGTAAATTAAAGTATTCAACTATGAAAGAAAAACAAATTATATGTAATGAATATTAAAGATACTGCATTTAATAATACATTTGATAATATTGTGTACAATTGACACAATAGTTAACACTAGTGAATTATTCATTAATGTAATTCGCATTTCACATTTCATAAAACAGACGAAAACAGCAGTAAATAAACCGAAACAGCACTCAAAAAGTTAAAACATATAACATACTCCCATATCGTGTTTTTACTATCCTTTATATGCAGACGCGCTTGTCGTTAAGTTATTATTATTTTATTAGTATTTATAGTTTATCCAGTGTCCTTATTGGTACCTACTAATACTGTTTCTGATTTCTGTAAAATGTTGCAATATTATTGTATGTTTAATAATTTTCCTACCTATTTGTTAAAGTTACAAGTAAACTAAAATATTAACAGAGGTCGCTATCAATATCAAGTAATTGACTGACATGAATTGATCATTGAATTGGTTGATATATTGTCTAGTAAATATTTATCTTGTAACTACATTGGAAACCAATTTGGTATATGCAAAAGTGATGTTCCTGTGTTTTGAATGTGTATGTGTAATTATACCAAATAAAGAATTTTTTCTATTTCTATTTCTATTTCATTGTGAATGCAAAATTCAAATTAATAAAAATATCCAGAAATGTTAGAAATGTCAGTAATAGCGGTAGGATATTTGAATAAGTGTCTGATGGTATCGATGGCTAAGTGGGTTACGTCGCGTGGGTGTCATGTTTCAATAAGAAATGCCTGATACTTGCATAACCCTGTTTTAATAAAATTCAAATCGTTTGAAATGCGTCCGGAACATATTTTGTTCTCGTTCTTATTGCAATTGATAAGGAAAAAGGTTTAAATGCCGAGGAAAGATGGATTGGGGTCCAGATTTATTGTTTCTTTTTGCGAAACAGCTAACCAACTACAATTACCTATCAGATGGATATAAAAACAATAAAATTGTATTATGATAGGATTTATTACTTTCGAACTCTTTTATAGAGACCATAGTCACTAACTAGCAGCAGTCTCTTTGAAAACTGAAAGATATTTGAATATGATAATTAAGTATATTTATTTACATTATTATAAGCATCCCTCAATGTGCTACTTTGTTCATGAGTTTGAAGATACCCAGTAGCGCTGCCTTTATAGACTGATGATGATTTATTCAAAGTTTCCAACTGTTTAAATGACTACTAGTGGTTCCCCAAAGGTGTCTGTTTTGTTAGTGTTGGGTGTTAGGTGTTTGTTTATGTTAGTGCCTTACAAATAAACAAAGAATAAGGTCCGAATAGTTATTCCGTGTTTTGTCTCTTTTACTCTAATTTGAAATGACGTTTACATGACAGGAACAAAACACGGAATAACTATTAGGAGCTTATTCTTTGTTTATTTGTAAGGCACTTTATCTTTTGGGACTCCTTCTCAAAAAAACTTCAACTACATCAAATCTCATACTCCTCGGAGCGTGCAATATGCTTTCAAAAGGGGCACGAAGTCTTCTTTACATTATTAATTATAATATTTAGTAGGCTGTACTATACCGTCACTCAACCTGCGTGGATAACAGTCGCTGCAGGCACTATCAGGCATATTGCCACTCTGCGCCCACGCTGATCCGTATCACGAAATATCTAGACCACGTCTGTAGGTACTGCCACTAGATATTACTCATGCTTTTAGCCTAACTACTTGAACAACTTAAATGAAATTCGTATTAATAGTTCTATCTTATTGATTTAATAGCATGTCCTTTCTTAATTTCAAAAGGTTTTGTGTGTAGGTATGGTCACGATCTACACTCGTTAAATAAATAAAAACATCTGTATTTTATTGTTATTTATTGTTTTGAGAGTTTGCTCATTGATTCAGTTGGCATTTTCAGAGTCACCGGACTATTTTAGAAACTTAATATGTTCCTCAAGCCGTGTCGAATGAAACAACGTCAGAAGTTTTCTAGAGGGAACAGCATCACGCTCGCGTGCGTGCTCCCCATGCCCTACTAGGTTCTTTGAGGGGTTTGGATTGGATCGGGTACGTTTTTGTTGCTCTGTGAGACTGTCAGTGAATATTTAAAATAATATATAATAAATTGTATGTAATTAAGTATATTATTTTTACCTTTACTTAATGTTGTATTGTGTTATTATTGATTGATGAATTATTATTTTTTTTATTAACATTGTCATAAAATTTATTTTCAGTTACTGAATAATGGTTTTTTTTCACGTTTCTAGTCAAAACTATAATTTGCTAAATTTTTACACCGTTTGAGAACGGTAGAAGAAGAAGAAAAATCCATAAGCGTATTAAGATCTTGTAAACCATATTCTGAGAAATAAATAATGATTTGATTTGATATATATGCAAATACTAAAATAAACTTTGCAATAATCAGAACTACCAACTGTGGAACACAATGGATGGGTTACGATCATAATATTCATCATTGTGGTTTGATGTAAGAAAACAGCGCAACTGCTCGGGTGCATGCATTTAAATTATACGATATTTTAATTTAAATAATCTCACTATCTGTACAGCAATCAGAGTAAAGAGGAAAATAAGTTTGTGAGCAAATCCTAGTTAATTCCATCTGTTAATTTTTCCCACCAGCAAAATTGTAGTTACTTTACTTACTTGTAGCTTGCAAGTGCAAATTCATTTTTTTTCATTGAAACTTAATATTTCTTTTTTAACAAACAATAATATTTCTCAATAAATATTAGCAAACAATAAGCTACTAGTTATAGTTTTAATTAACTATTAACTCGACGACAGAGTTCCTAAGACCTTTGACTAGTAATTAATAATTATACAGTTTTGGATTTACCTACATACCCACTTAACGTACTCCACTTAAAAGCTCTTCTAGTTTTCTGGTACTCCGCAAGAAAAGCCGTGTCTATACATAATTGGGAAGGTCCTTCTAATACAGCGAAAAAGTTAATCAAAACGTTTATACATCCCAAAGAAGAATTTTTAATTTTTTTGAGTTACAGTCATATTCTGTACGAATTGGGCTCAAAATCACTATCCCCTAATGTCAGCTTAACCAATTGAACCTGCAAGTGATGATATGTTATTGACACATTGTGTTATTATGAAGAGCCGCTAATAGACTGCTCAAAATAGAAATAAGTGTAATAAAGCACCTCCATATCCCGGTAGTTTCGCAGCACTTCAGTCTTAAAACAAACCATTTTTCACCCATTCATTCTCACCTCCTTTCAGACGATATTTTGTTTCATACATTCTTCTCTCATACCTACAAAGAGGTAAACACAATGAAAGCTTGCAATGTAGGATGGTTTATAATAAACTTAACTATTTTCATTTGGGTCCTATGATTAGAACAAAAATAATAGGAAAGTTCACACTTATGGCTTAGTTAACGATATAAGTTACGAAAAACTACATGGTACAATGACATTTAATTTAATAACAATCCTAATCGTTATCCTAACTAATATTATAAATGCGAAATTAACTTTGTAAAGCTATCTGTCTGCTACCTAATAATCAAGTCTTAACCACTGAACCAATTTTAATGAATTTTGACATAGAGATAGATTGGACCTTCGGAGAGGACATGGGAATTCTATTTCGGGTTCCAAGATGGCGGACATTATTTAAAAAACAATATGGGTATGAAAATAAAATGTTTACTAGACAAAATAATTATGGGTAGATACCTATGGGTTTCAAGATTTTCGTGGGTGTTGGTTATAAATATGGAATCTATTTCGAGATCCAAGATAGTGAACGTGATTTTCAAAAAAAGCTGGTTTGGGTATGGTTTCGTGCGTGCCGATTCCGCTTCAATTTTTTTCCGATCATGAGTGTGGATGGAATAGTTATTATTCTTTGCAGACAAAGTCACGGGTACCAGCTCATACTCTATAAATAACTGATAGAAATCTGACGACAGCCGAAACACGAAGTTATCCGAGATAATATATGTACGGTTTGTGTAAAAAAAAGAGACACTTACTTACTTAATCTAAATTTAATAGGTACCTCCTAATTCATTATGGATTATTCAATAACGGTGTGCTACCTCATACTATGTGAAACTAATCCGCCATTATTCAAATCAATATTAAAGTAATTTCTGATAAAATTCCTTGCTGAACGAACAGCCATGAAAAGTCGTCATTATGTTCGCTAGTTAGTACACAAGTAATATAAATGTGCAGAAACGTGATTTTATTATTAAAAGCGCAATAAACGTGTGATAATCACGAGAAAATCTAATGCAACAAAAGCTCACTTTCCTTTAAATGCTTTACCGTAACCTATAAACGCTAACGTAGAATAATTATTGCGTTGCTGAATTTGAAGCTTCATATCTTATGCCCAGTTGTTTGACAGAAGCTCATACTGTGCAAAAATAAATAAACTAAACAGAAGACAGACACAGCTGCTCGGCAACAGTAACAGGTATGGATTCCTGAGGCTAACACTGACTTCTATTGGTCCTGATCACAAAATAAGATGGTTGCAGAATAAGGAGGTTGCGCTCGAGCAAACGCACACATAGACAACCTGTCGCGGACAAGAAATCTCCGTTCCGAGCTGTTCCGAGATTTCGTGTCCGTGGGAGGGTCTATACTCATACGAGCTTACGTTCTCCGGTCTCCTTGTCATTGGTCCTGATTGTCTACTACTAATCTGTCTAAATACTGTCTAATTACTAGATATGTTTTTTTTTTCATTGGCGGCGCTAGTGTGCGGCGTAAACTCTTTTAACTTTAATTTGTCATACAGTGGTTGATGAAATATTTATATTAGTGAAGTGATGCACGTCAGGCGCGCATAAGCGAGCAGCAGTGATCATAAATGTTAGTACACAGAGGTTATTAAACCACTAGGGCTGAGACTTGTTTATTTTGATGTGACGTCACAATAGAAATATTAAATTAAAATTGCATAACACAGTAAAGTTAACAATCATGACTTAGTAACTCTGCATACAAGATCCAGATCGTATACACTTTGGATCTATTCATTTTGACCAAAGCTTTCTGTTTCACGTTGTATTTATAGCTATTGCTAGATTCTACAACAAATCTTTGACGGTCCATACTGCTCATCTTTGGAATGCTTTGCCTGTGTCTGTAAGACGTGCAAGATCTCTGCAATCTTTTAAGAAGCTTGTCAAAGATCGCTACCTGTTTTTGTAGTTCCACTATTAGTTCATTTTTTTATTTTGTACTGAAATACTATGTATACGTTTGACATATCTATACTGTTGTATGTATGTATGTGTGTATATATCAATATGTTTAAGTTTATGTTATATATTACTACTGTTCGCTTTTTTTTAATGCCTCCATCTTATTTAACATAATTAGGTTGCATGGAAGAAATTACTGGTTTATCTTATATTAAAGTACATATCTGTGTTTCTTATTGTGTGTATAATAAAGTATTGGATTCTATTCTATTCTATTCTACTCTGATGAGCAAATGAATAAGAACCTTTGTCTATCTGCCCAACACCGGTAAAGCTAGACATTTAGCGCGTTATTTACGATATCTTTCTCTGTCTTTCTCCAGTCACGTAACAAGGACACAACTGGATAATTAAAACAAAATACTGAGGGAATTTTACAACAGTCTAAGACCATTTATTAAGTGTTCACGGATATATTTGCCTATCAAGTAATCAGTTTTTAATTCAGTATTTTTATTATTAGACCAAGTACATAAAAAAACAAATGAGTACCTATATACATATCATTGTAGTTTTTTGTCTAATTTATTTGAATATGCCCCACAATTTACTACAGTTTTTTTTTACTTTCCATATCGCCACACAAACAAACATATAGTAGCAAAACTGTAAAGAATTAACTTGTTGTGTTTGGTTTGCATCAAAAACAATCAAATTTCAAATTTCAATATTCTTCTAAATATTTTATTTTAACGAGAACGGTTTATGTTAAAAATATCACCGAGCTACGCCCTTATACTATGTGTAATTCGTGAATATATTTATGCTTATCCAAGTGAATTAAAATAACGTTGCCCACGTATTAAAACGGCCCTAAATTTCACAATGGCCAACAATGACAACAAATCTACTGGGTGCAAACAATGATTAGGTATCCATTGTGAACT
Source organism: Eudonia lacustrata (assembly GCA_947562085.1). Taxonomy (NCBI): domain Eukaryota; kingdom Metazoa; phylum Arthropoda; class Insecta; order Lepidoptera; family Crambidae; genus Eudonia; species Eudonia lacustrata. The sequence goes on along the minus strand of OX387315.1, from coordinate 1,998,609 downwards.
ACCGAATGTTCGCTTTTGATTTAAATCCAGGTTAAATTTCTTTAGAATATTTTCTGAATATGTCGAATTAATTTGCCGGTATATTATTGACGATACAAATTAAATTTGTAACTTCCCATTTAGTTTGCAGGGCAATAATGAATTTTAAATCTATTTCTTGTTGTTAGTTGAACATGTTTGGCAATTCGTCACATTCGATATTTATTTCTGTTATAAATGGTGGCTTATGATTGAAAATGGTACCTGGTAAGTTAAGGATTCCCAGATTGACTAAAATACCTGTTTACGAGAAGCATTTGTAGTTGTCTATCATCGAAACTTTTTTTCCAACTTACAAATAGAACTAAAATTTAGAGCATATACATGCTTAATTTTCATCAGCACCATACATTTTGTAATTCAATAAAGTACCTTCTCGTACCAATCTCAAACCTCACATGTGACCTTTCACTTTTGAATGTGAGTTAATAACATTTTACAACACGAGGCGCTTACCACTGTCAATTATCACTCGTCGGATGACAATGATTTGACAGCACCAGCATTAAGCCGAGCGTTCCACAACATTATCTTTAATAGTCCTAAGCAACTTATGGTGCTCAACGCTATTATTGCAGCATCCGTATCCTCATTTCTACTTAATACGTAATTATTTCGTGCTTGATTCAAAGATATTTCAAGTCCTTAACTGGCACCCTTTCTATTTTCATCACCATAAGATAATTCTCGGATTAACCACTCATTGGTTAAGAGGATTCCACCGTACAATGCAGCCATTGGATTATGCAGATGGATTCTCGTACCTATTTTCTTACTTTATGACAGTATTTGTTCTTATATTATAGGCATCACATGTCATAATTCATTGGCAAGAGATACACGGAGTATCAAAAGATAATACAATCAGGGGTCTTAAACGCGCAGCCTAACTCAGAACCTCCGGAGACAATTACTTCTTAATTATTCGTGTAACTTGTAACCGAATTAGTTTAGGACAAGAGAAAGCAAAGTTTAGGCGTTTCATCGCACAAAACTAAGTTGGGGAACACCGAAGACGAATTATAGTAGTTACGGCTAACGAGCGGCGAGTAGACGCGAAAAATCATGATGACGCAGGTTGTAATGATATAGAACTAATAACACGGATAGCAGAGGAAGTGGGTGTCGCTGAGCGTACAATTATGCTGTAATGTATTGAAAACAACGGCGCGGAAAAAGAATAATATAGCCACATTGTAGCAAATTTATACAATAAGCGAGCCGGCGCCGGACCCGTTCCCACAGAGAAAGGACGGCCACAAGATCATTTCAACTACAAAGCTATAGTTTCCAATATCAATTGCCGTTCAGAAAAAACGCTGTAATGGAATGGAATTCTTTTTTCTTCTTCAAATGCACTTAAATTAGAAGCGATTATACTTTGATGTACTGGAAAAAACGAAACTGCGTATTAGAAGCCAATGCCTCGATCAAATTATTAGCGCGGCAGCTAATGTTACGATTGCGATTGATAATATACGGTTACGTCATTGTGTTTTTAGTAAAGCCTGGCACAGAGGTGATACTATGAGTTTTTTCATAAAGTATCAGAATGTTGAATGTTTACGAGCTATAGAAATTCCTATAGCAGATTACGGCCACTCGAAACCTCGTCAAATCCAATAGGATTAGCGATTATTATTATTACAATATACCAGTACAGTAACGTGATCTGTATATACCTTAGGCTAGAATTACGTAGGTATGCAAAACAGAGTACCTACGCATGTTCTCTCTCCCATGACTTCAATTACAAAGCATCGCCTAGGATTCCCCAGCAAATGGTAAGAACAATATTATTCTAATAGTTGTTATTGCAGTTGACATTTAAACTTATTGTGTGATCACTGATCAAACATAATTTTCTTAATCGCCTGCATTGTAAAGTGTATTTATGAGTAAATGTTAATGGTATTGAAGCGCACTAGCTAAATCAGCTTAGTTTTTTAATTAACCTATAAGACTGTTGATCGGTTTACTTAATATTTGGAAGACAAAACTTGAATTTGTCGCTAGACTTTAATTAATAGCAAAGAAGCTGTTGGACTTTAGTAGAATGTCGCTTCCAATGGTGACAAAGGGTTTTGTATTTTCGGCTTAATGGCTATAGCAGACGCGGCGACACGCTGAGCTGTGTACAATTCGTGTGGAATCAACAAGTGCACGAGCGCCGCACCAGGCAGCCCAGAGCGTCGTAAACAAAGAGCCAACCGATCTCGTGCAATTCTCCCAAGACGGAGGCAACGATCGTGAAAACTGGGCCGGACATGTGTGCCGCGGCCGTGACCGCTTTACAATCACTTTTCAATTAATAAAGAATTAGCAAACACCTGCAAAATGCAACAGATTCCAACTGTCACTCGGTGCAAACCAGTTCGGTGGACGCACGCGTCGGGCGCCGCTCCGCACTGTTCAACTCACTTGGCTCAACACTAAGTTAATGCGATTTGTTTACGTACTTTTGAGGTACAACACAGGGCACAGGCACACAGCAGCACGAGTGGTCGCAGGAACGCGCGTGTATCTCGCGCGGCGGTCGACGCGGCACTGGCGAGCCCACTCCGCGAGCGAACGGACAATTCGCAATTCGAATACCTACGTAACGTAACTTAACTCCATAATATTTTATAGTTTCGTAACCGTGTTACTCGATTACCGTGCGCCGTTCGAGTCTAATCGATGTCACGATTTCGGGAGCGGTCCTTGGGGTTTGAAAGCTCACGTGCCCACATTCTTGGCCACGTAGCTGGTCGCAGGGAAAGTCATGTCACGCATAGCGCTCGTGGAAATTCGTACACGCGTCATGAAGATTTTTCTTGTGCGTACTCGTGAAAGACGCGAGGAGAGGCCGATCCAATCCGGATCCCCCGGAGAATCTAGTAGGGCACGGGGAAACGCACTAGTGGATGTTGCCGTTCCCTCTGAAAACCTCCGAAGGTGATTCGTTTCACACGGATCGAGGAACCCTTTAAGTTTCGCGCCGCCCCCAAAAAAGCCCGATGAAGCTGAATATGCCATTTGTGGCCATCAGCAAACTCTCTTAAAAAAAAGCGAGAAGAGGGCAGTTTCGAAAGTCCTGGTGGCGGTCATGGGAGCATTGTATTGTTACAGTTGCTTGGAGTAGTGTTAGCGTGAATCTATGCGTTCCTGACCCTAACAAACATTTGTCAGGTTAAACGTCATTCCAAAACGGTTAAGTTGTGGGGGTCGGGTTATCTCTGGTCAGTTTCCCTAATTAGCCAGTTTCATGAACTCGTCAGTTTACCTGATTCGCCAGTATTGCGAAATTCGTCAATAAGTCAGTTTCCTTTTTTGTCAGTTTCTATAAATCGTCACTGGTAAATTTATGAAATTCGTCATTCTAATACAGTCATGTTAATATTATCATAGATCATACACACATGATATAGGTACATTCATTATTAAAAGTAGGTTAAAACTTAGAAAACCAATATCTACCTGGTTTAAACTAAAAAACAATTAGAAATAAAGACAATTAAAAATTGAAATGAAACAACTTTAACGGATCTACTCGCGTTTATTTTACACATTACTAATACAGGCAGATAGAGGCATTATCAGCTTGTAACCATAGAGGTTATATTTAAAAATCAGCGTTAAAAATGAAGTTGTTAAAGTAGATCTTAACTCTCTATTCTGCTATATTTTACAATAAAACTTATTTTACAAGGACAGACAAGTAGAGTAATTGTAATGAGTTTTTTTTTATTTATTTATTTAAATAGGACTACCAACAAGACATACATTAAAACTAGAAAGAAGCTATAATTTTAAATCTTAAAGCTAAATGTTGTCTCAATTATAGGTCGCCACGACATGCACTGGTGGGACGTATTAGAAGAAAAAAAAACAATAATAATAAAACTGAGAAAAAAAAGCAAAGAATATCAAATCTCTAATTATAGACGTAAAACTTATATCTACTGAATCTATACTAATGTATAAAGCTGAAGAGTTTGTTTGTTTGTTTGTTTGAACGCGCTAATCTCAGGAACTACTGGTTCGAATTGAATAATTCTTTTTGTGTTGGATAGTCCATTTATCGAGGAAGGCTTTAGGCTATATAACATCACGCTGCGACCAATAGGAGCGAAGCATCAGTGAAAAATGTTGCAAAAACGGGAAAAGAGCCTAAAAAATTAAAAATGCTGCCGAAAGTCACTATTCCACGCGGACGAAGTCGCGAGCACAGCTAGTTTAATATATAAAACTTAATGAAAAAGAAGAATATAATTAATTAATTATTAATTAGTTAATTTTTCCGAATTAGTTAAAATATTTTCTATATTTAAGGGAAGGCGCGCGCCTATGCGTACCGCGTCTGGTAAGCGTCCGTCCGGAATGTTCGAGAAAGCCATAAACCATGCCTGTGATCATCGTCTGATCGATTCAACTTGAACATGATTCTCGAATGTTTCAAATTTTTTACACTATTACCATTTTTTTTTAGGGAGATTGCTGATTGCCTTAAAGGGCATTTTGGAAACGAATCACCTTCAGAGGCCGGGCCGTGGAGGAGAGCAGCGCCCAGGTACATGTCTGTACCTGGTATAGAGCGCGTGTGAACCGGTTCTAAGTACCCTTGTTCTACGAGTACGGTGTCTTGAGCCTAAACTAGTGTGCATGTTTCGTGTATTCTGTAAATGTGTAGCTCTTGTCATTTAGAGGATCGGGCGGGGCACTATTACCGGTCTTATCTTGAAGGTACTTGATAGTAATTGATGATAGAGCTGGAGAGCACTTCACGCGTAATCCTCAACCACTAAGGAACTGGCTATGATATCTCTATCGTAACACAATAATGCTACTAAAATTGTTGTTTTGAGTTGACAATCGACTTTAAATAAGATGGTGATAGCTAGTCAGGCGGAACTCAAAATATGCTCTACTCTACCACCAACCTCCAGGGGGATGATTTTTGAACCGCTCTATTACTTGTCTCTCTCTCCTCCTTCTCTCCCCCCTCTCTCTCTATATATATCTCTATCTCTCTCTATCTCCCCCCACTCTACCTCCCTCCCACTATATCTCTCCCCACTCTCTCCCCCCCCTCTCTCTATATATATCTCTATCTCTCTCTATCTCCCCCACTCTTTCCCCCCTCTCTCTCTCTCTATATATTTCTATCTCTCTCTTACCTGTAATAATGTAAACATCTTTTCATGTCATAATCATTTATGAACCTCCTACTATGAATCGAACCCGGGACATCTATGTCTTTGGGCTAAGACCGATCGATAGTTTAATTTAAAGAGCAATTTTTAGTAGTAACTTAGTTACTTGACTCAGTTTACAAAGTTGTAGCTTATATTTTTTTTTCTACCTACTTAAAAAACTCTACAATTAGGTATATAAGATTTTCTACGAATTTGTCGAATAGTTACATTTATTATATAGGGCTCAGGCCTCATGGCCAGACCCTACGTGTACAATAGTGTCAGTCTGAAGTTGAATACACACATATCACCCATTGTGCCGGTATTAGGGCACAAAGGGAATTCAACATTCATACAGAGCGCTGTTATATAAGACGTCGCGCTTGCTCTGGGACTTAACAAATCATCAATTTAAGAATTACGTACCTATCTTTGTACTGCATCAAAGAAAGCAAGTAGCATTATAAAATGTTTATATAATTTTTAACGCAAATTTTGTTGCGAACAAATTACAAAAACACAAATGTTGAAAAAGTTTCCACGAGCAGGATTTGAACCCGCACCCTTCTGACATACCGGGTCAGGTGCTCTCCCAATTGAGCTATCGTGGTTCTAACCAGCTCGCCGAAATTATTCCACACTATTTACTTTTTACTTTGAAAGCCAAAGGCGCCCATTCAATGTCAACAACTACCGTTATTAACATCTGATCATGATATTTTTACAAATACTAAAGATCAGCTAAGAAGTAGGCAAGCTATTTATAAAATGTTTATATAATTTTTAACGCAAATTTTTTTACGAACAAATTACAAAAAGACAAATGTTAAAAAATTTCCACGAGCAGGATTTGAACCCGCACCACGTTCTTACCAGTCCGCCACGATACTACGATAGCTCAATTGGGAGAGCACCTGACCCGGTATGTCAGAAGGGTGCGGGTTCAAATCCTGCTCGTGGAAATTTTTTCAACATTTGTGTTTTTTTATTTTTTTAAGTAGCATTATGTATAATTATGTGTATAATTATCATTAATCATTTATGTACTGGTATAAATAAATGGTTACAAAAGTATTTGCGTACTTCCTCTATCTTCTTCTTCTTGGGTTTTCGTTTAGGGACAAGGACGCCTCTGGTCATACTAGTTATAAAAACATGTGTAACTGTTTTATGTGTGAGAGCAATAAAGTATCTATCTAAACTTGCTAAACCTTGCTCTACATAATATGTATACTGGTATGTAGAGATATTAGTAGGAACTTTTAAGTTTGTATGTGATCTCAAAATACGCCTTTTTTTATTTATTTTTTATACTTAGCACGGCAAATGACTCCATACCACCTGATGTTACGTGGAAATGGAGTCCAGACGCGAAGACAACTGATGCAGCGTGAAAACAACGCAGCATCAGTCAACCTCACTCTGCCGGCCTACAAGGTGCTTCTTCACGCCTCGTTTGAAGGACCCAATATCATAGGAAGGAGGAAAAACGTGTGCTGGTAGACTATTCCATCTTTTGGAGGTGCGACAAAGAAACGAGTCACCAAATTTCTTTGTGCGCGATGGGATATGTGTGACAGTAAAGCGATGACTCCGGAGAGCAGCACGTGTACTTCTATGGAGGAAAGGAGAAGGTGGGATAAGGTCAAAGAGTTCTTCAGAGCACTCGCCGTGGTACAAGCGATAGAAAACGCTGAGTGACGCTATATCTCTACGCAATTGTAGGGGTTCGAGAGTATTAGTGACCTCTGCATTGCCGATAATGCGTACAGCGCGACGCTGCAATCTGTCTAAGGCATCGAGAAGGTACTTTGCGGAACCGTCCCAGATGTGCGAGCAATACTCCACGCAAGACCGTACCTGAGTCTTGTACAAAAGACACAACTGATCAGGCGTAAAGAATCGCCGCACTCTGTTCAGGACACCAAGTTTTCGTGAGGCAGTTTTGATCACGGCTTCGATGTAGTCCTTTTGATTCAGATCACAGCGAATCGTCATACCGAGCATGTTGATATTGCTCTGCAGGCTTAGAGATGTGCCCTGAAGAGTTGGAAGGGGAAGGAATGGTGACTTCTTGGCCGTAAACGCACATACCTGTGTTTTCTTAAGAGTCGCTCGTTCTGCTACGTACTTCATTAAACATCGCCACCGGGTCATTTATGTCCTCAATGCTGTGGCGCGAACCTTCCCGATGGATGGATTAGAATGGGCCAGAAATGACCACGCACGCCCAGTGCGGATTGGTGGTTGTTAACGACTGCTAATGCAGCCGGGACCAGCGGCTTTACGTGCCTTCCCAAGCATGGAGGAGCTCAAGATTATACATTTTTGGTCACCCATTTGAAAGTTGCTTAACACTCGTTAACAACTGCGCCATAGAGCTCCTTCGAGCTACGTACCTACATACTGTAAAATCTTTATCAACATAACTCCTACGTAAATATAAAAAAGTAAATGGAGAAGTTTGCCTTTACAACTCCACGGCATCGGCGGCGGCGGGCATCGAAAGTTGGCGGCGGCTCATGAATATTCCATCTGGCATGATGGAAAGTCACCCCTGATATCCTCCGTCTGAGCGAACTTTGGGTTAACACTTTTAATTATTATCCTTATTGTTGGAGCGCCGGCGCCGCACCGAGATCGCGGAATAATAGATGGATTTATTATAATTTGATACGCTTCCTTACTTCGGAGAGGTTGTAACACTTTTCTGCGTTTTGAGATACCTTCTAAGGCGCTCCGCAGGCCGAGCAACTTTGATCACCGTGTTGCGAGCGGCAACTGGCAACTCTCAATCTCAACTAGCTGTTTCCAATTACCCTAAAGAAACTGTGCAGGCATAGCAACTCTAGTTGCGAGATTGGTTGATCGACACAGCTTTCAGTTGCTGCTACTAGCAACTGTTAATTAACCTTTTCACCGCCCAACTATCCTGCACGCGATGTCCCGCTGTACGCCAACGTATAAATGTATTTTAATAAAGTAGGTACAAAGAAGAACTTCTATAGAAGTGCTGGCGTAGACGGCACGAAAATCTCGAACTTCTATAGAAGTTGTTGGCGGTAAAAAGGTTAAAGGAGATCACCCAAGTTGGGCTATTTTCAAAAGTACAGGCCAACAATTAAAGACTTAATATTTTATTAGACCATAACATAATTAACCTTGTAAAATAGCCCTTTTTTAAAAGTGTTTCATTAACGCACTTTAGTGCACTTGGAGAGGCCTATGTCCAGCAGTGGACTAGTATAGGCCAGTAGTAACTCATCATCAGATGATGATGATGATGAGTAGATAGTATCTTAAAAAGTTACTCTGTCTGCGAAGCGCCCGACTGTTTTATAAATGTTTTACGATGTTTAACGCCATCTGTTTAGTATAGGTAACCTAGGTAGAGTTCCTTGCGCCCATTCTTCTCCACAGCTTAAAATAGACGTCTTGAATGGATAGTAGGTAAAAAAATGTTTGGACGATTCAAAAGCACTTTTAGTAAGTTTATTTGAATAAAAAAAATTGAAATGAAACATCTTTTACGGATCTGTCGCGTTTATTTTACACATTTAATAATTTAGTTTAATGTTTATCCTGACGTTTCGAACCCTTTGCAGGGTCCGTGGTCACAGGGAGACTGACTGTCTGTGTCAATGTGTAGTGTTCGCGTAAACTTTAGAAAACAATAAAAAAAAATTACTTTTACTTTGACTCAGGCATACTTTTTAAGTACCTTTGAACGAAATATATTGTGTAAGTGATCCTCACCTTTGATTAAGAGCTACCGTAAGATCTTCGAGCAGTATCGTAGCAGTGTTAATGCGGTTGTGTAATCGGGACACAAAGTAGCGCCCTATACTTATGTAGTGATGTAGCGTCAGCTCGGACTCTGTATCTAGAGCACACACTCGCTGTTTCCAGCTCTGACATATACCTTGTGTTAGCAATAATTACCACAAAAAGATATTACAAGTATCATTATATTATATTATTATTTTTGTATAAGCACAAATAAAGCACAGTTTTAGCTCTAACTGATCGTAGCTAAGATCGTGATCTTGGCTCGTGGCTCGGAGCCAAGCAATCAATGTGTAGCGTACCTACTTAAGTTCATTAGTTACTTTTACAGAGACACCGCGTTACAATGTATCTAAAAGAATAATTATTCGACAATTATATTTTATAATAAATTTATAGCTACTTCTCCAAATGAGGTATTAAACACAACATCATACATAATTACTTTCCGCTGTCTTCCTTGCTGAAAACATTAAAGTAATGAATATGAGTTCGTTGCCCTCTGGCGAGTGTTGACCGAGTGCGTTCCGAAGAAGTTTGTAACCTTGTCACAGATTAAATAATAACCGCTGCGTAACAGAGTGCAAGTTTTATTCAGCATTCGATCACAGAATCGAAAAAAGTATCGAAACGCATTTTTTTTGTTTTTTGTTTGACTTAAATTGTTATTTAAAAGCATATTTCTTTGTCAATCCACCTTTTTGTGTGAGAGCTTTGTGTGCTCCGGCAGTGGCTGTCCACTGTTGTATCTTAAAATATCGGCGTTGTAGTTTTTGTCCATCAATGCAACAAATGCTGAAGAGTCCTTTTAGAACACACTTTTAATTATGATTTGTTTGTTCTGTTTTAAGTGCATAAGTTACTGTGTTCTAATAAATATATTTCATTTCAAAAGATACAGTCGGCGGTAGGCATATATCGAGTAACGTATACCGAGTGACGGAGGTGACCTAGTAAACGGTACACAATGAAACGTTATTAGCGCACCGACTGAAACACATAATCCGTGTAACTGCGAGCTTTTACACCTTCCGTATCAATATTGAAAACCTACTAGGGTTATCGCTCTATAAATTTGATTTTTTTTATTCGGAAGGATATTTTCTCTCAGTTGTTTACCGCTCAGAATAATAAGTTATTGTTCTGAAGTTTACCGCATTGATATTGACATTCGGATGTAGTCATGCTTTTATCGATAAGATTCTTTGGACCAGTTTCTTTAGGAGCCTTTTTATGAACGCAGTGTATGCCATTTAAGTAGATAATATTTTCGAGAAACTCAAATATTTTTTTCTATTTCTATTTCATGCTTTAAACTGTATTTTCAAAATACGTCTTATAAAATATGCCCGTAACGTGTATGGAAGATAATTTAAATTTTAACAACTTTGTTGTATCAACAACCGGGTTTGTAATAATGTTGTGTTCCGACAGATAGAGATAATTTATCCCCTCATAGTACTTTGGTGATTGATTCCGGGTGATGTAATTCTTTTTAACAACAGTTAGTTACATATCTAAATATAATTCTTTGGTATACTTACAATATACTATAAGATACATGTTGCCATGTAGAAAAACGTACCGACGATTACATATATGCCCACTTTTGTTATTGCAAACCCGTGTCGCGGTGCGAAACACGACAAAGCAATATGCTAATAAAGTGGCCAAACCAACATATACCTACACTTTCAAATATCGCTTGTTCTGGCACTATATTATTATAATCGATGGGTTCGAAGTAAGTGAATCACTAAAAGTATGTGCGTATATGATGTTAAGACACACACACTATTCGATTGGGATTAATCAAAAAAACACACGCTGACGTTAATTTGGCTCATAAATGGGGAATTTTTAAACCTAAAATTATAACTAGCGCAGATAGAGCAGCCGTTGTTTATCAAGTTAAGCTGTTACTCAGCTGATGAATAACTTAGTGATAAGGTTAGTTGGATAGATATCGAACAAAACCATTAAACATTAAAAAAGTACCACCAGTTAAAATTTTCTTTGATTAAACGGTGGCAGCCAGGCAAACATTAAAACAAGCTCTCCAACCAACTACGCTGAGTGAAAAATGTACCTACCCCCGATGGGTATCGAACCGGGGCCCTCTAATTACTGAGACCGTGTTGGTGGTTAAGTAGTCAATGGTCTTACCACTACCGGTCCACTGCTCATAGAGGCTGTTATTGAAGTTTAGAATTATTCTGTGGTCATAGATATGTAAACTCTGAGAGTAGACTATATAATATCATGACGTTTATTGTTCTTATAATATCAGAAATAACAGGTAGATTTACCTATTTGCGTAAAGGGAACGTAAAAGTTTGTAATATTAATGTAAAAGTTATATTTATCTGTTACTTACCACATCATTCAATAAAAAATAAAAATGTCTCTCTAGTTTTCGGCGTCTACGGCCGGCGCAAACCATTTTTGTCAAGTCTCGTAGCGTTCGTAGCTCCGCGCGTTGAAATCTTTAGTAGGTACTTTGGTGTTTGAAAAATCAATTTCTTCACATTTTCGTTTCTTGATCCCAGCGTAAAACTACGTTAACTTTAAACCAAAATAAGTGTCAAACCCAAAACTAGTTAGAGTGGATATTCATTGCATTACTCGTATTTTAAGGAGAAAATACCTAAATAAAATGAAAAAAGAAAAAAAACGTTTTTGCTCTTATGAATTTACAAAAGATCTTTTAGATAATGGATATCAAATATTGACCTTGTAATTTTAAACGAAATTATACTATTAAAATACTTGATAATAATCTGAATTAATAACAAATACATAAATAAGTAATATTAAAAAAAAATTAAAACAAAAGTATAGTTAAATAATATAATATTAAAGTAGACTATGGGTTCATGAAACAATAACTTATCTTCGTACCGAGAAGAACTTTGTAAGAAACAAAAAGGGTTTGGTCTTATCAACACAACAATAACAATGTAACTATAACTCTTTAGAAGAAGAATAACAATTGGAAAGTGTTTCAGAATTGCAATTAGCGATAAACAGTCATTCCGTGAACGGTTATCAGCCAACGCGTCACTTTTACTTTTGTCACGGCAACTCCACGACCAACGTGCGGCGCGTGCGCCTCTCGCTGGCGTCACGTCGCGTCGCACTCGCACGTCAATCAATAAGCTACGTCCATGTGACCGCATATAACCGGCTCTGTGGTCTAGTGGTTAGACCCAGAGGTCCCGGGTTCGAATCCCAATGTTTGTGTACGGTTTGATTGGTGGTAGGGCTTGTTTGTCCGCCTGGCTAGCTACCACCATCTTATCTAAATATGTCGCCACAACATCAATGTTTGTAGCATAGTTGTGTTCCGGCAGCTGGTGATAGATAGCCAGTGCCACAGTAGTTGAGGTTTCCGGGTGAAGTGCGCTTCCACCTTCGACCTTATCATCACCTAACATCATGTGAGATGAGGCCAAGAAGATGTAAAAAAAACTATTTATGTCATCAAAAAAAATAAAAAAAAAACGTATTTTTGTTATCAGAAAAAAACAAAAAAATACGTATTTTTGTCATCATTGTCTCGCCTTGATGCCGCCGAAGTGGCAAAGCTCTCTGCCCGATATCAGGAGATCCTGCGTTCAATTCCCAGGTCGGACATAGTGTTTCCTATTTTCGATGTCATGCCACATGGAGACTCCAGGAGTTAAGATTAATACATACCGAGCTCGAGCAGCTCGATGAGCAGCTTAAGGAGTTCGATCGCGCAGTGGTTAACGCGCCCAGTCTGCTAGTGCTGAGGTTAAGTAACTTTCGCAAGGGCCGGTCATCGGATGGGTGACCAAAAATATATCATCCCGAGCTTCTCCGTGCTTCGGAATGCACGTTAAGCCGTTGGTCCCGACTGCATTAGCAGTCGTTAACAACCACCGTACAGCACTGGGCCCGCGTGGTGGTTAATGGCCCGTTCTCCCTATCCATCTATAGGGTATAAAGAGCTGATAATGAGCTCGAGCACCTCACGCATAGACCCCTTGCATGGACACGGATGTCGGAACAGCTCGGAACAGTCCAAGCGCAGCTGTTGCAAGGTTCCGAGGTGATGACCTCCGTAGCCAAGTAGCTTGCACGCCGGATTTTGGGCGGCGCTAACTCTGAGGTCCCGGGTTCGATTCCCGGTCGGGTCAATGTCGAAAACGAACTTTTCTATATTGTGTCGGGTCTGGGTGGTCGTGGTACCGTCTTTGTTTCTGGTTTCCATAAAACGAGTGCTTTAGCTACTTACCTTGGGATCAGAACAATAAATGTGATGTTGTCTAATATTTAACCCTTTAATGGACAGAGCATGTTGAAAATTTTCATTGGTTTTAAATCTTATGTTAAGGGTGGGCCAACCAAAAAATGCCAAAAATGCAGTTACGGTTAAGTAAATATAATTAAAAATACTATCGTATTAAATGAACAAAATATATATTTAGTATCATAGGGAACGTGTTTACAATTTGTCAGAACCATAAATTCATAACACGCTATAGTTTTTTCTACAATATCATTTAAAGTTGGGCAAAGACCATGAAAACGAGTGGCGGCGTTTAGTAGATTTCTTATAGTTTATCTAAATTTTTGTACCTCTGATTTTGTCTAAACAATTATCAATGGATAAACTACAAATTTCTAGACTACATTTTTGATTCATCAAGTGGTTATTTAAATAATATTTTTTTATTAAGCACCTTAAATTCCCCATACAAAATTAGTATGGCCGCGCAGCATCAAATAAATATGGACGACGACATTTCAAATAAAACATATGACACTTGTCACTTACGGACGGCGCACCCTTAAGGTAATAAAGTTAAAATTATGGTGTCCAATATATGGACAGAGCCCTATATAGGGTTAATATATTAATTTAAAAAAATTTCGTGTCCGTGAGAGGTTGTCTATGGGTGCGTTGTTCGAGCGCGTTTATACGAAGCTTTCCTTGTGCTGTCTCCCTTTTTTTTCGGAATGGAATCGGAATGAAGGGGGCTGAAATACCTGAAGTTGCGGACAGGACAAGAGTAGGAATGGTTAAAACCACCAACATATTATAATGTTATTGTTTTGCTTAGGGTAAGTCCGGGGGAGATGGCCGTAGTTTTTATAAGACGCTATAAAATATAAACTAGTGGTATTTTTTCCCAAATATTAATTTTAAATCAGTCTTTAATCATTTAACCATTCTAAAACACAACATAATCAACAAATTCTAATCAAATAAAATTATTAAAAAAACATAACTATAAGTCTCCATTGGCCATCTCTCCCGAGATGTTCGGGAGAGATGGCCATAGTAGTAGGGGGTTGATGGCCAGTACTTTATTTTACTCTTTTTTATTGTTCTGCTTCTCTTATCTTTTTTTTCTTTTGGCCACACTTTGAGCACATATTGTCGAACTCGGTACAGTTTTCATGAACCCAAAATGAACAAATGACACATTGCAACCAGTCCTCACTCTGTTTAAAGCTTGAGATCTAGCCAACGAAACTCCTTCAGATTTCCGTAATGTAATTTCAAGATTTCTTTCAAAAACATTGGCATCCACGAGGTAAGATGTAAGCCCATTAAAAAAGAAATTTACTTTTGAAAACAAATAAACTGCTTTTTACTTACTTTTTGATTTGTTGATGTGCTGCTAATGGCCTCCGCTGACCAAAGCGAACTAAGCGTAAACTAGCGCCATCTAGCTATTAGTTTCGAAAATAATTGAACTGGCCATCTCTCCCGTACGGCCATCTCCCCCGGACTTACTCTATATCATTTTTAACGCAAATGTTGCGAACAAATTACAAAAACGCAAATGTTGAAAAAATTTCCGCGAGCAGGATTTGAACCGGCACCCTTCAGATATGTCAGACATTTGCGTTAAAAATAATATAAACAAAACAAAATCATTTTATAAATAGCTTGCCAACTTCTTAACTGATCTTTAGTATTTGTAAAAATATTATGATCGGATGTTAAGAGCGTTTACGCCGCACACTAGCGCCACTAATGAAAAAAAAAACATATCTAGTAATTAGAGATAGAAAATCAAATTATGCTCAACAAACTATTTGAATGAAGTAATTTAGCATTTTTAAACACCTCACATGTTATGGTTTAGTTAAATACGGCGTTATAGTTTTCTATCTCTAATTACCAGATATGTTTTTTTTTTCATTAGTGGCGCTAGTGTGCGGCGTAAACGCTCATAATGACGGTAGTTGTTGACATCGAATGGGCGCCTTTGGCTTTCAAAGTAAAAAAGTAAATATAGTGTTGGATAATTTCGGCGGGCTGGTTAGAATCACGATAGCTCAATTGGGAGAGCACCTGACCCGGTATGTCAGAAGGGTGCAGGTTCAAATCCTGCTCGTGGAAATTTTTTCAACATTTGTGTTTTTCACAAAAATATTGTTTGTTTTCAATTCAATTAAATTTTCTTGAAAGATGGCTCTCGCTACGATTTAGCCAGTGTCTAGTTCTAGGGCAGGTTATTAGTGTTTTGACATTGTCCGTACCTCTGCTTAAAATATTAATAGGCGTTGTGCTTGTACAAGAAATAAAAAGACCCAATTTTGAGGATACAGGTGGCTACTTATTGATTCTGTTGGGATACCTTTGTTTATTTTTATCGAATCCCAGATCACGACAATCTGTTTTGTTTCTAATTTTTCTTCTTATTATGTACGTTTACACATGAAATTACTCTTGTTGTAGTATTTTATAGCAATTCCGACATTCGTATTTACATCATCATCATCATTTAGTGCCATCTTCATACTGAAGTTTGGAGATCAAACGTATCGTATTTACATATTCTTTTCTAAATATTGATTGTTTCACAATTCGCCAATCATAACATGTTATAGCTAGTTCTTTAATCCCGTCCATTTTATTTTGTTTGCCCGTCGGGCTATTCTTGTACTTCTTCTTTATCGTTAGCGTAAACGCTTTGAAGAGTCTCGGCTCAGGCTCTCAGTCTGCTAATTAAATAACGACTTAGTAGTGTCTCCGTAACTTATAATTTTTTTCCGTAGTCCTAATAATAACTAATTATTATTAGGACTACGAAAAAAAAACAAAATCAGGCCACCCACACACGATTGCGAACGTTTTTAATCGAGTGAAGTCTTGCATTACGAAGGTTCATAAACCACCAGACCGGATCTGGGTCGCCTTGCCAGATTTTAAGCCGCACACGCTAACTGCTGCTACATGTGGGCTGCTGCGCCATACAGCCTCTAATTAGTTTAATAATTCAATTTAAAAAGTTTTTAGAAGAGTTTGACGTTATCAAAAGGTCAAAGATAATGTATTATTTTATGAAGAAGAAAGTCATCTTTTTAGGGTGCCTTTCCAACTATTCGATATACATTGTTTATCAACAAAGCGTTGCCTAGCGGTTGCTGAAAGGTTGTTAATACCTGCATGTCAGTGGTTACTTGTCACTTGTCAGTTCGACAACAGAAAAGATTTATTTTTATATTGTATAAAAAAATAAAAACAAATATCATGGTAATTATTATTATATCGCTTAAATTTAAACTAAGTAAGTATGTGAATAATTAAAATAAATAAAGCTACCTTGAAATAATTAAATAACTGCACTGCTTGAAGATTCAATATTTTTTTTATTACATAAATTAATCAACTGCTGTTACAATCCAATTTTCTATAACATCAATTCAATTTGTTCATTCATGAATGTTTGTTTTGCATTGCAAATGCACTGTTTACGTTGCAGATTTCAGAGGTAGTTAAGATAATCGACCTTATAAGGATATTCTGTCATCTTCATTTGGGAGGCTAGTCTTTAAAAGCGAAATTGTTTAGAATACCTACCACTCTTTTTTTTGTAGTGACATTTGTATGATAAGGTTATCAAGTGAAAATAGTTTACTTCTGACGAGTGAGACGTGTAGTGAGAATAATGAGACATACAATATCTTTTAAGTAAAATGCAGTAATCTTATTATAATAATTATTTAATTTTATTAAAAGTACAAATTATTAACACTCCCTTCCAGAACTTACAAAAGTTGTAGAGACACAATATAATGTAAACACACGCAATAAACATAGGTTATATTTACCACCATCTAGAATAATTACTACTATCTCCACTTAAATCTTCCTCCTTGCAGCACTAACAATTATGGCGATTCTTTTACTGTCCAGGCAGCAAAACTTTCGCGCTGGCAGGTTCCCGAGACATCACGCTCTGAACGACATCATCCGGCGGCATTGGTAACCGCCAATATTCCGTGCCTTCTGGAGCCCCCGGGCTTGAGCCGAACAGACGGCAAGAGGCCGGATGGTTTGACCTTGGTTCCCTGGGAGAAGGGTCGTTGCTTGTTGTGGGATGCGACATGCGTTAGCACCTTCGCGACGTCGCACATTCAAGGCACATTGCGGACTGCTGGTTCTGCTGCTGAGAGTGCTGCGAGGCAGATACATTTGAAGTATGCTGCCTTGAAGTCACAGCACCACTTTCTCCCTTTCGCTGTAGAGACTTCTGGGGTGTGGAGCACGGAAGCGAAATCTTTTATTGCCAAATTAGGGCACCGTTTAGCGGATCGTGGGTACCATCGCCGCTGCGGGTCGTACCTGGTTCAGAGACTCTCCCTGGCAATACAACGTGGTAACGCTGCCGGTATCATGGGAACCTTTGAGCCGGGGGTGGCCCGCGGTGGTCTTTTAGATTAAGGTTTTAAATTGGAATACTTAATTATTATAACTATTTGATTGTATTAATAAATAATTTGATAAAAAAAAAGTTTACAGTTAAAAAAAATAACTAATATTACTAATTGAATTATCGTAATTTTGTTATTATTATTCATTAATATTATTTTACTTCATCATTCATGTAATTAATCTAAGTAGTACCGATATCTACAAAAAATAGTAAATGTTTTTGTTTTGTTTATATAATTTGTAACGCAAATTTTGTTGCGAACAAATTACAAAAACACAAATATTGAAAAAATTTCCACGAGGAAAGTAAAAAAGTAAATAGTTTCAAAGTAAAAAAGTAATAAGTGTTGAATAATTTCGGCGGGCTGGTTAGAACCACGATAGCTGCAGATGAAGGGTGCAGATTCAAATCCTGCTCGTGGAAATTTTTTCGAAAATTGTGTTTTTTTTTACAATAAATACATTCCACCCATGTGTTACACTTAGTTTGGCTAGTAAATGATTTGTATTTGTATATATTTGTAATCAAGTAAATAATACAAAAATCACAAACATATTTTTGCCCTTTGTGATGGATGACCCTAACTTGGTTTGTTTACGTTTTAAAAAATAAAAATTGACGGAGCAATTTTTCAGTAGAAGTTATAGTGGAAAATGTTAAAAGTTAAATTTAGGGTTCTCTGAAATAGTAAACTGTTGGATTCTTTGACATACTTATTTTAACTAGTACATACGTACGTATACAGAAAGAATTTAAGCCTGAGGAAATATTCACAGAGAGTTATTTTAAGCGATTTTCATATTTTTGTAAAAATATCTAACTTCTCGTAACAAATTTTGTTGAATTATTGTACATCTGTAATCTGTATTATCCATAGATTTAGTATGGTATTACCTAACTTCATCACATGCCAAATTTCAGAGGCAGAGGAATTTTTCGGGTTACCAAAGCCCCGTTGATTGGGCTTTTATTCTTTATCGAATTTGGCTAGAGTATAGTGAAGGTTGGTTGGCACCTTAGAGCAGTTGGTTTAATGCTTTAAGGTTGGCACTGGCAGTCACGTTTACATATTTAGTCCATGAAGCTTAGTCTTGTCCTTGACAAGGCAAATGAGTTCAGTGGAGACACTTTTCCTGTCCACTCCCGAAAGTTCGTCATCTACGACTTTCTTTTGCGACCAAAAAGAGCCTTCTTAAATCAATCAAAGAAAATATTGTGTAAATCTCTCTCCAATATTTTAGAAGAAAAACATAACAATGACTTTGACACTGGCTAAACGTGTAACTGCACCATGCCACTAACGAAGAGGAAAAAAAGTAAAATGCCAATCTACTTTGTGTCAATGTCACTGTCAAAATTTATGTAAACAAAGTTTTGTAACTTTTGACTTATTATACTTATACTTATTATACTTATTATTATCTTTATACTTATTGGCGGAATTATGTGTGTTGGAAAGACACTCCAGAAGCCATAACACAAGAAAAAAAAAAAAACTTTTGACTTTTGTTGTAAAAGAAAAATTATCGTCACCGTCGTTATCACTGGGCTGTTGTAGTTGTAGCTAATTACAATTGTAGATAAGATGTATTATTTAAATCTCTTGACATTTAGTGCGCTACCGACTTCGCAGTCACACTATCAAAATGTCAGCTTTGGCAAAGAAAAACGCTACTTTAATCACAAAACTATTGAAATATGTGAACAACGGTCCAAAAAGACTTTCGTCGCACTTTACATATCATCCTGACAATGAAGTGCCAGTGGAAGGTAATGATTATTACGAATTTTATGTAGTTGACTAGGTAATTAGTTACTCCGTCTTATCTTTAGTCAACATTAAGTGTGATTGGATGAGTTTAGTTTATTACCTAGCTGTGCCCATGCCCAAAACATTCCCGATCAGCTATTGACCAGTGCTTATAACTTAATTTAATAAGATATACCTAGGCAGACAATGAATCTGTAAACAGAGAAGGTAACATGTAATTTTATAGAAACAGTCATATGTTAACCTGCATGTCAATTTATAATTAATATTTATTTGGGTATAACTATGATGTTGTGGTTAATATAATTTTATAAATATATTTTGAGTAAAACAATTCAAACTACACATATTGACATATACATTAACTTCAAGTTCAAATGGTGTAACAACTGTTAAATTAAAGCTTTAAAATACAGGGTCACTAAGTAATTAGTATCTTACACCAAAAGTTACCATACTATTTGTCTTTTGCACTGTTTTAGTGCTAAACATGTTCTATGAATTTCAGGAGAAACCACCAAAATGAACATGATGCAAGCCATCAACAACGCAATGGACATTACGCTTCGCGAAGATCCTACCGCAGTGCTGTTTGGTGAAGATGTTGCATTTGGAGGGGTGTTCAGGTGTGCCTTAGGCTTACAGGTAATTCATCATCATCATCATCATCATCAGCTCAGGTCCGGGTGTCGCAAAGGGGTTGCACCAAAAATACACTAACTTTTTTTCACAAAATGACAAAAATCATAGCTTTCAAAAAGAGATAGACAAATTTTTCAAAATAAGTAAAAAAAAAATTCCAATGATTTTGATAAAAAAATATATTTTTGTATGGAAGTCCAAACTCCCATACTAAAACATTGCAAATTTTTCAAAGTGTCGGTCTTCATATTTTTGAAGTCTTTTTTAACAACTTTAAAAAAATAGTTTCTCTTTGATTTTTTTTGTTATCTAAGATTTTCGTAATTTTTGTAAAAAAAAATTTTTGCTTGAAATTTTTCTAAGTTCTTCATTCACCCTCTTTGCGACACCCTAACCTCAGCTCATTTTTTATATCCCCAATGCTGAGGCACGAGCCTTTCCTATGGATGGATAGGGAGAATGGGTCAACGGGCCATAAAACATCACGGGGTCCCAGTGCGGACTGGTGGTTGTTAACGACTGCTAATACAGCCGGGACCAACGGCTTAACGTGCCTTCCGACGGAGAAGCTCGAGATTATAAATTTTTGGTCACCCAACCGATGACCGGCCTTTGCGAAAGTTGGTTAACCTCGGCATTCGCAGACCGGGTGCGTTAACCACTGCGCCATCGAGCTCCTCACAGGTAATTACTTTAAAATTAATTACTACTTTTTTTACTAACAGAGATAAGAAAGGAGAAAAGAAAATCAAAATGTCCCTGATGAGGGATCACAGGATTTCATCATCATTATCATAATTTTTGAAGAAAATTGCTTGGTTGTTTAGACCAGTGTTCCGCAAAGTGTGTGCCGCGGCGCTCTAGTGGACCGTGGTCATTAGGTTGTGTCCCTCGAAAAAAATAAGGTTATCTCATTAAGTTACATAGACGATTGAAGAAAAATACTAACACAGTTGCAAATATCGCAATATTATTTAAAAATAGATTTTTGATTTATGGTGTACCTACAAAATTTTCTGTTTTTTCTAGATGTACCTTGAACACTAAAAGTTTGCGGAACACTGTTTTAAACTACAAAGTATCTCATTTTGTTTTATTAACTTTTTCTTTATAAACTTATGAGGATAATAATGGACAGGCTAGGTATAATAGAAAAATAAATAACCCACCAAACTTAGCATGGGTCACAGAATAATATCCTGGGTAGGTATATGGTACAATTTGTTGTGTAATTTTTTTGTCTATGTGCTGTTGTTCATGTGAGAAGGCATTTTAAGTTGATAAGTAATTCTGTAAAAATTTATAAACATAAAAGTTTTGTTATTTAAGGAAAAATATGGAAAGGACCGTGTATTCAATACGCCCTTGTGTGAACAAGGCATCGCTGGCTTCGGGATCGGCTTGGCTACTGCCGGTGCTACGGCCATCGCTGAAATTCAGTTTGCTGACTACATATTCCCGGCGTTTGATCAGGTACAGATCTTAACTTAGCACATTTGTTTGGTCTGATCCGATCCGAACCCCTCCGATAATCTAATAGGGAACGGGGACCCGCACTAGATTAAGTATAAGATTTAAAAAACAGGCCGGGAATCGAACCCACAACAAAGTCAAAGTCAAAGTCAAATATTCTTTATTCAAATAAACTTTAGAAAAGTGCTTTTGAATCGTCCATAATTTTTTTACCTACTACCCATTCAGGACGTCTATATTTTAGCTGTGGAGAAGAACCACCAACCCTTCGATAACCGGTTCAATGCTCTGACCGCTGAGAAACCAAGACCCCAGAAGAATCATGGAATTCTGATTTACGCTGCGAGCTAGATAGCGGTATTACGTCACTGACTACTCTCACAGCCGAAAAAACACTTTAACAATGACGAAGTAAAAAAATTAATCAGAAATTCTTTTTATTTATTATACTTATGGATACAGTATTATTGTTTTCTAAAGTTTACGCGAACACTACACATTGAAATGAAACAACTTTTACGGATCTACTCGCGTTTATTTTATACATTACTTATTTAATGTACAGTATTATTTTCATACTAAGTCAAAGTTTTTTTTGAAACAACTTAAGAATAGGTGTTTTTGAATCGTCCAAACACTTTTTTCCTACTTATTTATGACGTCTATTCCTCTATCTACAATACTAGACACAGTTATCATTATAATATTTCATTTTTATCCATATATACAAGAGCAATACAAGAACTGGATGAGAGTAGCCGCGGATCGTGCTCGGTGGCGTGCATTTGGAGAGGTCTATGTCCAGCAGTGGACTAGTATAGGCTGATGATGATGATGATGATGATGATGCATATAGACTGAGGTGTTGGTCATCTCATAATTAGTTAGTAGCTTGTATACCCTCATTTAAGTATATTGAATCCCAGCCCCAACACCATACCGCCAGACCAAAAAATACTGTAAGCTCTTTCTACGTTAAACGGAACGCTCCTGATTAAATTTAAATAAGGGTATACAAGCCACCAACTAATTATGAGACGACCAACACCTCAGTCTCCCTGTGACTACGGACCCTGTAAAGGGTACGAAACGTCATTCAGGATAAACATTAATAAAAGTAATGTGTAAAATAAACGCGAGTAGATCCGTAAAAGCTGTTTCATTTGAATGTGTAGCGTTCGCGTAAATTACAAAAACACAAATGTTGAAAAAAAATTCCACGAGCAGGATTTGAACTTGCACCCTTCTGACATACCGGGTCAGGTGCTCTCCCAACTGAGCTATCGTGGTTCTAACCAGCCCGCCGAAATTATTCAACGCTATTTACTTTTTACTTTGAAATTTACTGGAAATTTTTTCAACATTCGTGTTTGTGTAATTTGTTCGCAATAAAATTTGCTTCAAAAATTATACAGGGTGTTTGGAAGGTCGGTGCAAAGCCTTAAGGGGATGTTAGTATGGTCCATCTAGAACATTTTGAGCCACACTTGTCTTAGACCAAGTCTGTTATTATTATTATTTTTTGTTGACCTGCGATTTTAGTGCCAAAAATCCAAAATTTGCTAATTAATTGCTAACAACATTCAGTTTAAGTTAAAATGTCTATTTTTTACAAATTATTTTATTAGTGTAATGTGTCCCTAATCGTATCGAGGCATTTTTGTAGCACCATTGTTACCAAAAAATAAAGTTACAGGTGATAAAAAAAAGTGATAGAAAGTTTGGAAAAATAATTTTTCGACTTTAAATGTCAATTTAAAAAATTAAGAAAATAGCTGCAGATGTTCAAACACATTTAAGAACATGCTAGGTTAATGCCCTTTCTTTTGAGATATTACTTACGCAGATATCTTACCATTTCTTGAAATTATGGTGCTTAAACCAGTTAAGAGTGATAATATCGATTTTTAAGAAGATTAAAAAAACATCATTTTTGGTGATCTAACTTTAATTTTCATGTTTAAAATGTCGTCCACCATTACGAATACATGCTCGAGCACGTTTTCTGACTTCATTCATACTGATTTTTAGCATCATTTCTTGTTTCATCCGTTCAAACGCAGAATGGATTCTCTCCAATAAGTCCTCCTTCGTAGAAATTTCCGTCGTGTAGACAAGTTCCTTTGCCCATCCCCATACAAAAAAATCTACCAGGGTTAAGTCAGGCGATCTTGCGGGCCAAGGAATTGGCTCATCTCTGCCGATCCAGCTCTCTGGAAAACAATTACTGAGGTGTTCTCGTACTGTTAAGGTCCAATGCGTTTCATAAAGGAGGGTTGGTCAACCCTCCTTCATGAAGCGGAAATACCAATACTGGATACTGACAGGAGAATCATGTTCCAACAAGATGGATGCCCAGCGCATTGGACTTAACTGTACGAGAATACCTTAATAATTGTGTTCCAGAGAGCTGGATCGGCAGAGATGGGCCAATTCCTTGGCCCGCAAGATCGCCTGACTTAACCCCGGTAGATTTTTTTGTATGGGGACGGGCAAAGGAACTTGTCTACACGACGGAAATTTCTACGAAGGAGGACTTATTGGAGAGAATCCATTCTGCGTTTGAACGGACGAAACAAGAAATGATGCTAAAAATCAGCATGACTGAAGTCAGAAAACGTGCTCGAGCATGTATTCGTAATGGTGGACGACATTTTGAACATGAAAATTAAAGTTAAATCACCAAAAATGAAGTTTTTTTAATTATCTTAAAAATCGATATTATCACTCTTAACTGGTTTCAGCACCATAATTTCAAGAAATGATAAGATATCTGCGTAAACGATATCTCAAAAGAAAGGGCATTAACCTAGCATGTTCTTAAATGTGTTTGAACATCTGCAGCTATTTTCTTTATTTTTTAAATTGACATTTAAAGTCGAAAAATTATTTTTCCAAGCTTTCTATCACTTTTTTTATCACCTGTAACTTTATTTTTTGGTAACAATGGTGCTACAAAAATGCTTCGATATGATTAGGGATACATTACACTAATAAAATAATTTGTAAAAAATAGACATTTTAACTTAAACTGAATGTTGTAAGCAATTAATTAGCAAATTTTGGATTTTTGGCACTAAAATCGCAGGTCAACAAAAAATAATAATAATAACAGACTTGGTCTAAGACAAGTGTGGCTCAAAATGTTCTAGATGGACCATACTAACATCCCCTTAAGGCTTTGCACCGACCTTCCAAACACCCTGTATAAACATTTGTTCGCGTAAACTTTATAAAACAATATGATGCTTAAGCCTTAACGTTGACGGGCGCTGCGGTGTGCAGCTGGTGAACGAGGCGGCCAAGGCGCGCTACCGCTCGGGCGGGCAGCACGCGTGCGCCGCGCTGACGGTGCGCGCGCCCTGCGGCGCGGTGGGCCACGGCGGCCTCTACCACTCGCAGAGCCCCGAGGCGTTCTTCTCGCACGCGCCGGGGCTCAATGTAACTTTAACTTATATTTACTTATACACTCGAGACCAATGAATCCGGGTCTCTTATAGAAACTTATAAATCTCGAAAACTTTTTAAGGCAAGATCAGCAGTTTTTTTCTTTATGTAATTTTTTGTAAGTAAAATGTAGTGACTCATAAATTTTATTACTTTCATTTAAGGAGTATTTAATTGTATATTAAACACAATTTGTTTCATTAAGCTAGCATTCTTAGTTTCCGAGATTTATAGGTTGCTTTAAGTGACCCGGATTTATTGCTCTGTAGTTAAGGATTTCATTCACGGAAATCCATGGCACACAAAATGCAATTGAAGTAATGTGTAGTGTTAATTCCGCTAAAGCAGCTCTCGACCAGTCGACAGCTCCTTAGCCCTGTGGAGGGGAAAATCACGTGTCGGGTATTGGTTTTGGTGTGCATGTTCGCTGGCATCCATTGTTTTTGTTTCTTCTGTATGTGCATATTTTTGTGAGTGGGAGGACGGTGCTTGCGTACTGCATCCAAGCTTGATGAACGAGCGATGATGACGGTGATTTAGAAGAATTAACACAACAGTTGCGTTTTTATGTTTGGAATTTCGAATAAAATTACCATTTATACCTTATATTGGTAAATTCACAAGGTCCAAGTGTCCTTTTATATACCATTATTTAGTAACACCATTCCCCCCATAATACTACCTTCTTTTAGTGTCAGCGACATCGACACAATTCTTCTTGAACAGAATGCTGCCACGTCAGCAGCCCTATAGTCAGCCTCTAGCAAACCGTACATAGTGCTGAAAGTAGGGCATAAGGGAGAGGTAAGCAAATGTTAAATCGACTGCGGGGAAGCTTCACAATTGCATTAATTTGTGCCTCGAAGAAATATAACTCAATAGTATTTAATTATAAGTTCCATTTTCTAACCACAATATAGTTTCCTTATAGTTAACAGTACTCAAATTCAAATTCAAAGTAAAGAGAGAACTACTTGCGAGAGAATAAAGTGATGTTTCCAGTATTGTTTAATTTTCAAAAATCTGTGAATTTTTGAATGTTAATGTGAAATAATCTGCTTTGAAATCATTAAATCTGCCGATGACAAACATAAACTAGCGCGTCTTTTTAAAAAAAAATCATGGCCATAATAAGTAGGTACAATTCAGTCGTAATTATGAAACATTTTTTTAAGCCTTTAGCATTGAATGGTCGAATTTCGACCATTGGGCGGCGACTAGATAGTAAATGTGCGTGTCTCAGGTGGTGGTACCCCGCGGGCCGGCGGCGGCCAAGGGCTTGCTGCTGTCGTGCGTGCGGTCACGTGACCCGTGCGTGTTCCTGGAGCCCAAGGTGCTGTACCGCGCCGCGGCGGAGGAAGTACCGGTGGGAGACTACACGCTGCCGCTGGGGAAGGCGCAGGTGTTGAGGGAAGGCGAGTATAAATAGAAAAAATCTTTGTCATCATCTCACACACATAATCTTATAAAAATCCGCAAAAATTAAAATAATACTTACTTAAAGAACGTAGTAAACAATAACAAATCTACATTCAACACCCAAATACAAAAAATATATAAGCACCCCTTTTAAGCACATTGCGTGCACAGCACACATTTGGCAAGTGAGTGCGGATGATTCAAATCTGTCAATTTCAAACTTCTAGTAAAATAGTCTGTTTTTGATGTGTAACATCTTCCCTCTCGCTTTCTTGCAATTTGTGGGAGTGATTTCGTGAAATGGGACGGAAGTGTGTAACAGGAAGTCGGGGAAGCGCGCAAGCGCGCGCCATTTCATTTGACGAATGAGCGCGCGGTATTGCATTACTCTTAGTGTCAATGAAATAAAATACAATTTTCATTAAAAATAATTATTCTTTGTTATGAAAATCAAAATCATTTCAAATATTATCTGACCCATTCTTTTCAGAATATAATGTCAAAATTGCTTATTACTAAAGTGAGATGTCAAATGTTACACATCATTGCGACTACTGTAAGCCTCGCTCGTTTTTTTTTAAAGAACGGTTGGGTTTTGATCACTCAAAACCATTGAATAATAAATAATCCTCTCGGCAGGCGACGCAGCCACCCTCATCGGCTGGGGCACTCAGCTACATGTATTGCTGGAGGTGGCAGAGATGGCGGCGCAGCAGCTCGGCGTGCAGTGCGAGGTCATCGACCTCATGTCAATCCTGCCCTGGGACGAGGAGACAGTTTGCAATGTTAGTCGCAAAATCTGACTCGAAGGACCATTCTGCCATCCTGCTCTACTAGCTGTCCTTGCGTCGGGAAACTGCTTCTGCTTTATATGAGGCAGAACAGAGTCATTTGCCTAATCTTCTATATAAAAAATCTTTGGTTTTATGTAGTGATAAATTTTCAGCTTAGTCTCACACAGGTCATACAGGTCTTCCCGCATTAACAAATAATGGGCCATTACCCATACTAGCCCAATGCGGGCTGTAAATATTGCCAGCTGACTAACGATTTAACGTTCCAAGGTCAGAAGGACAAATCAATATTTTTTTAGGACTTGACCATCCATTTTTGGATCCTTTTAAAGGCCGGCAACGCATCTGTGATTCCTTTGGTTTTGCGGGTGTCCATGGGCGGCGGTGATTGCTTTCCATCAGGTGACCTGCCTGCTCATTTGCCTCCTTCTAATATTTAAAAAAATAATAAAAAAATCTGACCTGACAGCAAATTTTTTGCTGCTACGCCAATGAAGTTTTCAAATTGTATATTACTCAAACATGACTATTGAGGTCTCCATCATGAGACGTTAATATAAGCGTTTGATGTATGATTTATTATAATGATACTGAATTTGATTGGTGCTGGCTGGTGTGAGACGTGGGGCTCCCACCGCCTCCTGCGATAGTCTGAAGTTCGCACGGGAACACCCGGCAGCGGCGGCGCCCGAGCGGTCTCGAAGATGCACGGAGAACAATGATGACCCTAGTATTGTCCGTGTGAAAGATGCTAAGCTATCGCGTTTATTTCCTTTTTATATTGTCGTTTACACATTATATAACATAAGATGTCCGGATATTCTTGGACGCATAGGTCTGAACGTGCCTTATAAATTGCCGCGTCATACTATTACTAAATTATTTTCAACGCCACTTGTTAAAACCAATCTAGGTCATAATTCTCCAATATGTTATAAGTAATGAATATAACATGCTTAATGATAAGGTAGATGATCTGGATATATTCCACGATTCTTTGCCCTCCTTTAAGAAAAAGGTGCTAGAACTACTTGCATAGTTGTAATTATTGCATAAGGTTCGTTGGAATATTTTTGTTATATTTTTTTTTTATTTTAGTTTTTTTTTTACATTAAAAATTTTGGTGTTTTGTTATTCTTTAAATTGTAGCTTAAAACTTAACTTAATTTGAAAATCTTGTTAGAAGAAGTTAATGGCAAATGTTGTGCGTACCTAAAAATGTACATATCAGTACTTGTCCTCTCTACTTAATCATGTCAATAGTAAATAATATGTACAGTGTTGGTACGTCTAATAAATAATAAATAAATTATACTTTGTTGTCCAGTCTGTGAAGAAGACGGGCCGTTGCCTGATATCGCACGAGGCGCCGCTCACGTCGGGCTTCGGCGCCGAGCTGGCCGCCACCATTCAGGTAACACACGTGCAAACCTTAAAAAAAACGCTACTTTGGTTTTTTTATTGAAAAAAATACTAGTATGTTGTAATCGTGTTTTGGCGTTTATCAGAATTTGTCCTATCCGAATATTAAACAACCTACATCAGTAATACCTATAAAGTTGCAAAAAACAAAGCTTAGACACAATATGACTGTCTCCTTTTCCAAGTTTTTGATTTTATTTTTTAAAGTTAGGCAAGTTATGATTAGGTCATTATTGTTTTATTTATCGATGATTGTTGTAGTCTAGCAGTTGTAGCCAATCTTGTACTTTTAATTTTACATTATGTTTTTTGTGAATTGTATATTCCTATATTTTAATTAATCTTTTCGTAAATGCTATGCAAATATGGCGCCGCATGAGAACTTTTTATAAATAGTAGTGTTGTTTTATCGATCGACATATTTTTTGGCTCTTAGTTTCCAAAATTGTTGGATCATAAATGAATTTAGTTAGTTTTGACAGTTAAATGTTGACCGCTCGTGTGCGTGTGCGCAGGAGCAGTGCTTCCTGCACCTGGAGGCGCCGGTGGCGCGCGCGGCGGGCTGGGACGCGCCGTTCCCGCACGTGTTCGAGCCGTTCTACTTGCCCACCAAGTGGCGCTGCTACCACGTGCTCCACCGGCTGCTGGGATACTAACCGACCCTCATAGCCGACTCACACCGCAGTACTAACATCATCTTGTGTCTAGCTTGCTAGGGCAGTGAGCCCTTCCTATGAATGGACAGTGCGGTTTGCCGGTTCGTAGTAGGTAGTATATTAGGATGAAATGCCCAAGTTCCAATTCAATTTCATACAGCGCCACAGTCTTAAATGGAACTAACGATTGACAACAGTCATTTTGTAGAATTTATAACATTACCTTGACTATACGATTTCTGTAGAAGTCGTGCTGCAGACAGCAAACTGCAACTGGAAACCGACCGTGTCGAAACTGAATTTAATGAATTTTATATAGATTAATTTTGGAATTTTGGTAACCGAGCAACGCTCTCTCGAGCAAAGCGGTTGAAGTATGCGGAAATAGAGGTTCTTTATGCCTAGCACGAACTTTTGCTCAATGCGCAATAAATGCATTTCGAGTGATTGATTGTTGAATAGTGAATAAGTCCTTGATATTTTTGAAGGGAATAAATGTTTATTTTTATGACTTTCTTTTATTTACCTTATTATAACACCTAAAACCCATCTAAAGTGTATGCAAAAAGATGCAATTTGTATTAAAATAAATATTAGAGTTATGTAATAAAATAATATTTTAATTTATAATAACTTCATAGGAAATATATATATATATATATATATATATATATAACAATGAAACAATTAATTTTATACTTAAATCAATTTATTAAAAAATGAAAAATCGAACCTTATAAATCGAAGCTACAAATAAAGAACAGCGGTTAGCAGAAATGCTTAAATGTCAATATTAAGAAATTACACAACATGCCTAGGTATCATAGTGCCATAGTTAAACCCAAAGTTAGAAATTAATGCAAACCAACGTACATGTATCGGAAATATCTTATGTAACTTAGCCTACTTAAACATCTACTCTTTCAAAAATTTGTTCAAAACATTAGTAAAATTCGGTAACAAATACAAGCATTACAACTAACTTACCTTAGAAATTACGAAGTGAACCGTGTGATGTCAGATATTTACATAACATGTCAACTGAGCAGAATTTTATTCATTTATAATCTAAAATTTATTTAAAGCGTGTTTACAAAATGATAAGGCAGTTACATCTTGACCAGCACCTCGCACTAACTATACGTTAAATCAGATCAGTGATCGACAATACGCAAAGCTCACATATTTAATATTGCCCAATTTTAAACTTAATTGACAATGGCCAGGCAGTGAGCGGCTCTCCAAATTATTATTATTATTATTATTATTATACAAATAAAAATATGTAAGAAATACAGAATTTAAATTATCTTAACAAAATAAAAAAATACAAGTTACATCTATTCATCTTGTTATTAACCACTGTTGTGAGTGAAAGAACTAAACTACAGTTAAAAAAATACAGTACCAAAAGAACAAGTTAAGTTTCCAGTGTGGATTAAATTATGCTATAGTTTATTATGAAGAAGTAATAATTTAAATCTGTCTTACATTGTGCTATTGTTTTATAAATATTATAAATAACTAAATCTCTCAGTCTATCGCATTACAAGACAAACGGATTAGTCAGTGAATTTGTCTATATTTTGCACACAGATAAAAAGTTAGTTTCACAATAAATAATCCACATGCATATTTGTATAAAAACATGTACAAATAATTAAATCCAGCATGTCATCATTGAAAATGGTTACTAAAATCAGTTAAAAAATCTGTGACGATGCGTCCAAACTTGAGTGTCATTCTTCCCAAGTGGTGCGTCGTTGGCGGGTGGGTTTTAGGTACGGGCCAGCCGAAGGGGAGTTGGGGAACCGCTGCATATAGCGCTCCAGGTGCAGGTACTTGACGGTGATCAGGTTGCCCTCGTACCACCAGCCGTGCAGGCTGCGGTACACCACACCCGCGTCGCCCGTCGACGCGCACTTCACGTACACGCAACACGACATCCTCTCTATATCGATATGTAGGATATTACAACGCTCCCCGCATTTCTCCAAAATAGCGTCATGGATGACAGTCCTCAAATTAGGGTTAGTGTCGTTTTTGTCGAACATATGGCGGATCTTCAGGCACGGCGTCGGCGATACTGTCAAATTGTTTACTGAACCTTTTTGAGTTTCGAAAGCCTGACCTTGCCAAGCGGCGTTCCGTTTTGGGCTGTTGTGTGCGGAGATCCAGCGCCATACTCTGCAGTCCTCGCCGTCTACAGACTGCACTTCCATTCTGACTCTGCTCTCATTTCTTTGAATGAACTTGACGGCTGCATCCCAAACAGAAGCCATTTTTTCTCTATTCTGGGGGGAAATAAGAGTGTCCCGGACGTGGTCCACAGATATGTATGGTTCTCCACTGTTTTCAGTCTCTTGAGATATCACTTCGATTATCTGTTCCACCATGGAATAGATCTCCTCGCTTTTCCTTTTCTGGTATCTCACATAATAAGTGTAAGCTTTCTGTAAGCCGAGTAAAATTAGAGAAAGAACTCCTACAATAATAAAAGTGGTGCCTGCTGAGCAGAAAGCCTGTATAAGAAAACAAGTTAGAGGAGTTGACATGTCTGTAAGGGCTAATGCTACACTGCCTTTATTTCGCTGTTGCACAACAACATCTGTAGAAGTAATAGGAGTGTACTCAACATCCTTAGTGTAAAGATTTTTTAGCTGGACTACACTAAGTCCCCATCGTGGATTGTTGACAACCAAAACTTGCAAGTTGTTGAGATCTGTTCGACATTGACTAACATCAACTGAGCCAGCTCTAGCGCTAGCAATGTCAATTATTTCCCGTTCCGTGAGGTACGGCAGAGCTCCAGGCGTCCCACACCTATATGCAGCAGATCTAGTTGTTAATTCCGGATGTATAACTTTGAGAAGATCTTTAGCATAGTTAACTTGTTCTTTTGGCACACAGTTTATTCCAGGTCTGTTCCCAGGAATATTCAATTGACATATTGGTATGACACTGTTTTGGTCATCCACCACAGAAGTAATGTCGTTTTTCTTAACTATATACATAAAAAATAAGCAAAAAAAAAAAAGTGCCACTAACACAACTAGGGCCAAGGAAACGAGATTATTCTTAAGAAATTTCCTATCATTGGCTGTTTTATAATCAACAACATCAGCCCTGGAGACTCCGGTAATGTAAGATCTACGGGGCAATAATGTGCTGCCATTATTAGCGTCACGGTCAATGTATGCTGTAGGTTTTTGTTCATTTTTGAGGGCTGACAAACGTCTAGTGAAATTACTCAGATATGGAGATTCTACTTCATCTGTTGATGAGGCTGATGGTTGGTAAGTACTTGCAGGGAAACTTGGAGTATAGTTGCTTACTGAAGGTCTGTCTGCTAATGTAGATGTTAAGCCAAGTCGTGAACGGATTGAATTTAAATGGTCAGATGAGGTCAAAGAAGATGAAAATCCTGGTGATATGGATGGTCTGGAAAACAGATTAGACTTTGATGGGCTAGAAGCAGCATCCACGTTAGGGAGAGTGCTGGAAATGTAGTCACTAGAGCGCGAATTGCTTCGGAATGGCGATGCTGTCTTTTTGCCTGTATCCACATCACTGTCTGACCCT
Source organism: Eudonia lacustrata (assembly GCA_947562085.1). Taxonomy (NCBI): domain Eukaryota; kingdom Metazoa; phylum Arthropoda; class Insecta; order Lepidoptera; family Crambidae; genus Eudonia; species Eudonia lacustrata. The sequence goes on along the minus strand of OX387315.1, from coordinate 1,965,699 downwards.
GTTTCATAATCATCCTGGTCGTTAGGGGCATAAGTACGAGTAACGCGGCGAGTTGTCACAGTTTCTACTTCTTCATGAGTGCGGACAGGAGACTTTTCTTCCTCTGACTCAGAACCTTTGTCAGAATCACGTTTTGCTGGTGATCCTTTTTTAGCAGGCTGCCGTTTCGCTTTGTTAGTTACCGGGGGCAACATCGCGCCGCCAGTAGTGGCGCGACGGCCGCGTTTTTCTTTAGCATTGCTTGTTGTGTCTAAATCGGATTCCTCGCCGCTCGAATACCGGGCGAGAGTCCGCCTATTCTCTACCTTGCTGTCAACACTGTTTCTCGGTTTACTCTTGTTGTCGAGTACTAGTTTTAACTTTTTGACCAATAAGTTCCTTGTGGAAGCGGTAATGGGCATAACAGGGAATCCATGCTCGGCCAATTTTGTCCGAAGCTCCGCATCTGACATTGAGTCAACTTGATCGGCCATTGTGAAATCTGCAACTGAACAATCGCACAGGTTATTTTACACATACACAATCCAAAAACTATTACTAACAAATTGAACATAAATAGACCACCTTATTTTGTGATATTGTAGAAAATTACGTCAATTTTTATAAAAAATCACCGGCGCGTCATGTCGCACGCATTCGCAAGAACGTCGTTATTTAATGTTGCCACATAGAAAAGTTTAATAAATTACTAACTTAATAAACTTGAAAATTATGCATATTATAGACTATGGTAACAAATCTGTCTCTGAGTGTAGTTAATTCTCAGAAGAACTATAAATGAGGTCTAATTAAAATTACATTTTTCTACATAATCTTTAGTTACTGTTATTGTTATGGTAGCGTACACATGGTTTAATTTACGTTTAATGCCCAGATCGGTAGAGTACAAAAGAGCAGCATTAAAATGGTGTCCATACTTATATTATAGCAACGAAATGTACACACACATTTAGTGCCTAGTTAGTGCCCCCGCTATGCAAATTTTCATAAGGATTGCTCTTATAAGAACGGAGATATTGAACAAGATTTGTGATTGTGAATGACATTTCGTACGTACCCCTAATAGTGCGTGAAATTCTGACTCTGTCAGTAGAAATAGTTTATGTGAATTCGCAGTGGAACTACCTACCTATGTAAAAAAAATATGTACAGTTCTATTCATACTAGAAGTACAGACTAATTTTTGAAATACTGAATTAAAATCAAAAACTAATCTAGCAGGAGTTAAGAGCGTTAATTATCGCAGTTTGCGCTCGATCTGTGATTGCTAATGTAAAGCAGTTTTTGCAAAGGCCGGTCATCCGGATGGGTAACTAAAAGATTACTATCTTGAGTTCCTCCGTACTTCGAAAGTCACGTAAATTTTCGTTCACGTTTATTCATATTCATTCTACTTAATTCAATAATATTGGAATTAAAAACTTTGTAGGCTTTAGCGCTAGAGTGATATCACAGTATAACCAGCAGACTTAAGAGAAAAAGAAGTTTGAGAACTGCTAATCGGCAGATAAATCAATAAACTTACTTTATAAAAAGTTACGATATACTCTGTGTAATATGATATGTCACTAATAATATTAGTTTTGTGTTGCGACTGTTATGACCACACATTTGTTCCTAAAACTTTACATATTTTTTTTACATAGTTCCACTGCGAAATCACATAATCTATTTCTACTGACAGAGTCAGAATTTCACGCACTAATAATACATATAACAATTATAAAAAGAGAAGTTCGCATTCTGTAAGCACTAATATGGGTACGCTAAAAAGACGCCAGCTCGATATGTCATTCACAAGTACCTTCAAATACCTTCTCAGGCATCAGTCATAATGGACACTTAAAAAGGATCTTTAATAATGGATAGGGTTAAAAAGATCGAAGTAGGTGACGCCACTGTTGGGTGTCGGTGTCCTTAGCATTCACCATTTTGTGAATATGTTATTGTTAAATAAAAAATAATAAAATAAAATAAAATAATACATAATACAAGCTGCCAAAAGGGCTCTGAGCGTCGCCGTCGCCCGCCGCCGCCGGCCAGGAGTGAGAAGCGTGCAGTCGCCAAGGAGATCAACATGCCTAATGGTCGGAACTGACACAAGCACAAGACCGAACAAAATGGTCACTCACTCACTACTACCAAATTACCAATGCACCAAAGTACTGTTCAAAGTTTTTGTTTGAATAAGGGAAGTAATTTAAACTTTTTCATAAAGGTGATCGTGCCAGCCTCATTAGTTATTGTTCTGAGGTGCCAGCAAGTCGCCAGCTGTCATATTGGCGTGGGGCCGGGCGGTGAGATATTGTTCCAGTCTGTAGTTCCAGCCTCTCCAAGCACTTTGTGGTTGGTAGCGGAAGCTGCTAGTAAACGCGGTTGTCCTATGTCTGTGGACTGGACGTAGACCAAACTATTCTTATCTATGTACAGACCTAGAAGCCCGGGTACTTTTTTTTAACCAGAATTAGCATAACGGTCAAGCTAGCGTACACTGAAGTACTAAAACAGTCAAAAACGGTCTTATAATAAAATATCTAAGCAACAGAATTTACATACAAAAATAGTTACCTCAAACAGATAATAGTCCCGCCGCGCTTACATTACAAACAATTTTGAAGTTTTTGTCTGTATTTCTTGGTTGTTTGTTGTAGATTTTGTACAATAAAAGCATAGTTTATGGAAGTGGATTACATAAACAATTTCCTATTCTATACTTTATAATAATATTATGAAGCTGAATAGTTTGTTTGTTTGTTTGTTTGGTTGGTTGAACGAGCTAATCTCAGGAACTACTGGTTCGAATTGAAAAATTATTTTATATAAGCTATATAACATCACGGTATGACTAATAGAACGCGGGTGAAACTGCGGAGCACAGCTAGTCTGTGATAAAAGTTTGGGAACATCTAATAAATTTATTGAAACTAATAATTATTAATAATCAAAGTAATTAACATTATATTACATATTAAGTATATGATGATCGATCATATAATAAATAATAATCAATAATTTTGCAATGCCTTAAGTTATATGATATGATAAACGAAATTAACATGAATTTAGACGTTAACGAACTTATCATTCTAGTAAATTGAAAACGTAAATTGGAACGTAAATGTAAAACGTCAGATTTCAAGATTTGATTGATTGGAAAAATGATCAGGATCAGAGCAAAATTTTTAAAAATTGTCCGAATTATTTAGCTGTTCTTACATGTTAAGTCCGAGTGTTTGTTATTGAATAATGCGAAATTTGGTATAGTAAGCTATGTTTCAACGGTTCAGTGATATCTGCTAATAAAACAACACAGAACGTAAGTGGAAAACTAATTTTAATAGTGTTTATCTTATGGTTTTTATTTCCCTTCTAAGCAATAATTTCTTTTGCTTCTTACATCACGTTTATCTCATTTAAAAGTAGGTTTGAAGCTGCTAGTTTTATAAAAAACAAATGAACTGTTATCAAATAAAAACAAACAATTTCAGTAAACAAACAACTTGTAAATAAAGTGAATTAAATTTGTAGTCAGTGCTTTTAAATATTACCTAGCTAATGTATAAAATATATACAATATTTTTATATTTTTATTTAGAATTGGAACCATAATTAGAAAGCTTTTATAAAATTAAACTTCGACAATGTGTGAGTAAAATTGTAAAATGTAAGTACCTATGTCAAAACTATATAAACTAGTTTTTGGAATGAAGAGACAACAAACTTGGCCTATTCAGTTTTTTATTGTTAGAATTGTGGTTCAATCCCTATAACTACAAATATATTTTTTCAAGTTTTAAATTATTTTGAATAGGTACATGCTATTAATCACATATCTAAGAGATATTCCCACTCATTGGTAGAACTAACAGTAACTCAATATGACAATCTTGCTAGATTTTTGAAGGACTGATGTCTGAGCACAACTCTGAATTACTGTATAAATTCTAGTTTTATTATTAATTTGCTGTAAATAAATAATTAAGCTGTTCACCCGTCCAGGAAGCTAATGGAATGTGATTGCTAGGTTGGTTATAGGGTTTGTTTAACTACCAGTTATCCACATTCATGTCATCTGGAGTTCATTGATTTTATTTCAACAGGAGATGCAATGACATCCGTTTGCCTTATAATAGCGGTTGTAAGTTTCTTTTGTTTTATTTGTTTATGGTCTAAGTTTTGTTAATAACAGAAAACACTAATAGGTCAGAAGTTTGTTTTTAACATTGTCTTACATGTTGGAGCTGACTAACAACACTGCTAACAAAATCTCACATTGCTTACTTAAAAAAACTAGGTTTTGATATTAATGTTTACTGTCACTATAGTTTAGCATTTGCGAATCCACTCCGGCACAGATCTTAATAACTAGTGCAAGTTTTATTTGTTATTTAATTTTCTTTTATTTGTTATTAAAGCAAGGAACAGTGCTAACACATCTTCATTTTCGGAAGAAGACATCATGTTAGCGTGTCAAAATCGGACGGCTGAATGAAGTTGGTTGAAAACCCTCATCTCTCGCGGCGGGTGCCCAGCGTCACGTCCGCGCCTCGTCTTTTCTATAGGTTTTTAAAAGTCGCGACGGCGCGCGGCGTCCCTTCTGCGCCCTGTCCGCGCCAAGTCCGCGCCCTGTCCGCGTCTTACGTCCTTTCTGTGTGTCCAGCGCTTTAGGTGGTTTTTTCAGCGCGCTGCGCATACACAAATTGCGCCTAGGGTTGCCATTTCCTAAAATTCAAATGCTGGACCTCACTGGACTCAGCGTAACATTTAGCTGGACTTAGGCCCTAAAAACCAGCCCTTTTATTAAAGCTGAACTTAGCTTTCACATTCCACTCTCTCAAACAAGCTCACGCCTCGCACAGTGATGCGCGCGCTAGCTCGCGCGCTTTTAAAAACAAAAATAAGCCCATTATAAGCGGGACATTTTCTGACACCGTATATACGCAGCAGGCTGCGTCGCATTTTGTTAGCACCTTTAGCATAATGAGGAATGGCCTAATGCGGGTTGGTGGTGGGATGGACCCATGTAACTGACTACTGTGCCTAATAAGCCTTCATGCGAGCACGAGCAGCGATTTGGAGGTAAGGCGGTGCTCTGAGCTGGATGCCCGACGATGAGACGAATTGAAAGCCCGACCATCTGCGGCGATCAGTTATATCTTTGAGAATGGGATGCTCACATGCAGGCAGTGCAAGCGGACTTTTCTAAAAAGATTGGCAACACTAGCTACATGCGAGCACACGAACGCCAGAACCAGGTGAGGGTAAGCGGGCACCGTGGCCGAAATCGGCCGGGATGTGATTATGAAGCCTTCGTGGCATGAAGGAGTTCGTCATCATACATAAGGTCTGCTCATGACGAAAGTGTCTACTTCTCGTCTAATTGAGTGCACGATGGCAGCTACTCCAGGCAACGAAACATCCAAGCTTTGTTACCCTTTCTCCTATCTCAATTCACTAGATACAATACAAACTCGTATGTACGTATGTCTGATGTGCTAGGGATATTTATTTATTTATTTCCAAAAAAGCACTTTTAATACAATACAGACACGTTCAAAACGCAAAACAAGTTAAATTCAATTACAAAGTTCACCAAAACAGCAATCCAATTAAAACAAATCCTAAAAAAAATATCAAATGAAACAATAAAATAATAATAATAATAGTATTGCTTACCCTTTCTTCTATCTCAATTCACTAGATACCTACCTACAATACAAACTCATGTCGTCTGTCTGTTGTGCTATATAATGGGGATATTGCATGCCTCGCTCACCTGTTACAAATGTGCATTACCGGCCATTATTATCCTATTTTTCTTGATTAGGTTTAACTTGGGTTGAACCAACAACGCAACATCGCTTTGGTCCATGTGACCGTTCGGATGGCTTTTAATTTGCGAGTAGTCTCACTGTGGAAACTGAAATTAACACTGTTCTATGGAAATTAAGAAGTCATATCATAAGGTTGATTTCGTTCGTTCGTTCCATCCATCCAGCCAGCCAGCCAGCCAGCCACCAGTTGTGCCCGAGACGTCGCGTGAGAACGTCGTCGTCACCATTTCTTTGTCGACTCAACACTTTACGGCGCGTAAATCTGTACCTACTTATCTGTTGATTGTTGCTCGTAGCATCAAAACATACCGATTAAAATCATTTGATAGTGGGAGATCGTTTAGAACAGTGCTTTGTATTTGTAAAAGTAAGTACCTACCTATAATGTTTGTTTAATGTTTATGTTTAAGTACTGTTATAATTTTAATAGATACGACATACTTACCTATTTTATTTTTCCCGAAAAAGTTATTTTTATTAATAATTATAAAAATTAAATGGAGTTGATATCATTGACTTGTTCTATCTATCTCTCTTCTTCAAATGAAATAGAAAAGTATTTAATCTTTTCTTATCATCAGCACAAATGAAAAAATGAAAACAACGGTAATTTCATCATCATCAGCTCATTTTATGTCCCCACTGCTGGAGCACGAGCCTACCCTATGGATGGATAGAGAGAACGGGCCATAAACCACCACGCGGGCCCAGTGCGCATTGTTAGTTAACGACTGCTAATGCAGCCGGGACCAACGGCTTTACGTGACTTTTGAAGCGCGGAGGAGCTCGAGATGATAAATTTTTGGTCACTCTCCTGGTGACCGGCCTTTGCGAAAGTTCCTTAACCTCAGCACTTGCAGACCGGGCACGTTAACCACTGCGCCATCGAGCTCCTCAACGGACGGTTATTTATTATCTTATTACTATAATTAATACCAATACTCCCACTGATGGACAAAGACCTATTATAATTATGAAATTCAATGTACTGTTGTTATTTAAGGAAATAAATAATTAATCTTCCAGTACCAATCACTTAACCAATTAAATAATATACCCCAGGATTTATTATTCCATCATTATTTAATGTTTCTTTATCGTACTTCCAAAAGATAGAATAGTCTACCAGCATAATAATATGTTTTCCCACGTTCTTATGACATGAAGTCCTTCAAACGAGGCGTGAAGAGACACCTTGTGGGCCGGCAGGGTACGGGTGAAGGTGACTGATGTTGCGTCGTTTTCACGCTGCACCATTTGTCTTCGCGTTTGGACTCAATTTGCACCTAACATCAGGTGGAGTGGAGTCAGGAGTAAATATATTTATTTCGCAAGTAATTAGTATTACTATATGTGTGAAGGAAGGAGCTATTCCCCTGAAGGCGTTTTTGCGTAGGCACCTTATCTAATACCCGATCCGATCCGAAGTCCGAACCCTTTGGAGAATCTAGCAGGGCACGGGGACACGCACTAGTGCGTGATGCCGTTCTCTCTAGAAAACCTCCGAAGGTGATTCGTTTCACACGGCTTGAGGAACCCTTTCAGTTTCTCGCCGCCCCCAAACAAGCCCGGTGAAGCTGAAAATGCCGTTCGAGGCAATCAGCAACTCTCCAAAAAAAACTTTACCTAATATCCGACGTAGACAAAACTAAGTACTACTCGTATATGCAATATATTAGGAGGGCTTGATTACCAAGGTAAGGGGGTGGTTAAAACATGTGATGAGGGGAAAAACTACCTTAAACTTAAAACTGGGAATTGTGCTTAAAACTAACTTTATTTAATTTAACAAGTATAATAAAAACAGTCATAAAAATTGTTATTTAAGCTTGAACTTGACTGAACCTTCGTTGAACTTTTTTTATCGTTACAAAAAGATAAATATAGTAACTCACGTAATAATTAATACGTACTAGTGGTCGCCCAGTGGTCGAAATTCGACCGTAATTTTATTAAGGCTGCACGGATTGTATCCTAAGCAATGAAATAAAAAAGAAAGAATGTGAGTTTGGATTGGCATTGACAGATTTCGGCCGCTCTTCTTCTATTTTTGAAAATAGTAAATATATTCTTACGTGTGTGTCAAATACATGGTAATGTGTGTAATGTTTGTTTTATTGATTTAATGTATTTTTATGCATAATTAAAAAAAAATATAAACATTCGGATAACCTTCTCTATATAAACTATACTAGCGACCCGCCCCGGCTTCGCACGGGTGCAATGCTGATACACGCAACCGCTGTCCCTGCATTTTAAATCTGTAATATCTTCGAAAGTATTCATTTAAATTACATGCTGTAATGCCATATTGATCTATATTAAATGCACAATGTATTTAAGAGCGTTTACGCCGCACACTAGCGCCACTAATGAAAAAATAAACATATCTAGTAATTAGAGATAGAAAATCAAATTATGCTCAACAAACTATTTGAATGAAGTAATTTAGCATTTTTACGTCACCTAATTAACACCTCACATGTTATGGTTTAGTTAAATAAAACGTTACGGCCACTTTTAACTATAACAATTAACAATTAACTATAAATTACTAGATATGTTTTTTTTTTCATTGGCGGCGCTAGTGTGCGGCGTAAACGCCCTTAAGGTACATACCTAATTGCATAAGGATTAATGCTGTATTGTTTAAAATCGCTTCGTAAATAAGCCATTATTTCTTATAAAAAGTAAAGGATAAAAAATTATTATTTATTTATTTATTGTGACAAAAATGACATAAATCAAATGATCCATAAAATAAATGTTCCGTGCAATTTTCGTAAAAAAGGGATACAAAGTTTTTGTATCACGTATTAATATAGATGAACCATTATTTATTATTTATTTTATTTATTTGTTTATTTATTTGTTTATTGTGACAAAAACGACATAAATCAATAACATTTATCACACAATTATACAATTCGAAACTAAATTAATTATTATAAAATGGTATCAGAATATAATTATACATTAATAAAAATTAATTTATTATACTTTAATTAAATTATACATACAATTACTAAGTAAACCAATTTCAGAACCAAGAGTTTTAAGATTTTGGATTCCTAAATATCTGTCTTTATCTTTATGTCGAGGTGCCTATTACGTGTAAGTATATAGGTATTTCTTCTGAATGGCGATGGCGTTTACTTATCGACTTACGACATCGATTAGCGTCAATATACAAATATGGTTGTTTATTTTCGAAATACGACTACACTAAGAGGTTTATGAATCTTTTTGTTTAAATACAAACAAACAGTACGTCATCGTTCATTTTTATAGCAATTAGGACCTATCCGTAGGTAGGTTAGGTAGTATTGAAACTAAGCCAGAGTGAAACTAAACGGTAAATTAGGAAGCCTTGCTTGCCCCGTACATATTAAAAACGTCAAGTCTCATTTTGCTTGTGTTAGTAAAATGGTTGTTGCTTGTAGATATTATATTATTATATAATGTACCTATCTTTAGATTTATTGTTACAAATGTACATTGATAATGTAAGTAGGTAAATATCGGCGTAAAACAAGCCTCAAGCAAGTTTATTCTAAAGATTCAAAAACTTTCAAAGTTTAATATTTTTCAAACTAATAATCCACCGGATCTACTCGCGTTTATTTTGTTAATATAAATGTGCAGTGCTCGCGAAAACTTTAGAAAACAATAGTATGCTAGTTCTAATAAAACTGTCTAAGCTTAAGTAAAAAATAGTGTCATATGGAGTGGGTAAATAGCAGTATAAAAACTGAATTTTATGTGATTTAAGTTGGCCCATTGGTTTGAAAAATATCGTATCCACTTTGAAGTTTGTACGAAATACCAATAAAGGCTCTAATGGTGTTCCCTCACCGGGAGCATTCAAGTGTAATGTAACATTATAGATTCGACTTTGAGCATTACATTACAATACTACCTCCCTGACTGACGAGCATTGACGTGTAATGTAACATTATAGATTCGACTTTGAGCATTACATTACAATACTACCTCCCTGACTGACGAGCATTGACGTGTAATGTAACATTATAGATTCGACTTTGAGCATTACATTATGTTGCAAATAAACAGGCATTTATTTTTGTTAGAAATAAAACTTTGATTTATATTATGGACGAATCGATTATCGAGATTCAATTTTGTTTGGTGGCATAATGGCCCCATCACTAGTTGTTCTTTTTTTTATATTCTCTTGTCTCTGGAAAGCAAATATGGCTGGCTGATAGTTATCGTGTGTTAATAATTAAATAGTTTTGTGTAGTAATAAGGGCATTTGGAGCCGTATTATTCTACTTAAGTGGATAGTGCAAATTGTGTGTGCGTCGTAAACTAATTGTTTCGGGAAAACAATTAGCCGGGATGTCGGCCACACCGCGGCTGAAATAAAAGGTATTTTTCGTGGGAAGTGCACTTTGGGGTAGTTTGGGTGTGTTTAGGAACCCCAGAAGACCCGGAGCCGGATTCGGGCCCCATCGGATCATATGGATCCCGTTCAGGACGGCGGGAGCAGCATTGAACTGTGAGTGGACTTTGTTAATTTTAATGTGTAATTTTAAGTGTGTGTTGTGGGTTTCCGCAACATTTTGGTAGCAGAGCGTGGTTAATACCGGACCTCTAGGTTAATCGGTGTAATTTTGTGTATTTTTTGTTAGTTCGTAATAGGTTAAGCTCATTTCGTGTAAAATCGCACTTCCGGGACAGGTGCGGTTAAATTGTAAGGTTGGTAGTACCGTTGTTTTGTTCGTTCATTCATTTGGGCTGGGACATTTCTCAGAACGTTAATTTAATTTAATTTCGTTCAATTGAAAGCATCGAGTCGATTCGGATAATCGATTCCGTGTTTTCATTGACTCGTTTTAATTTTGTGTTTAGGTTTATTTAGTTTAAATTATTTATAATGACAGCGTCACGGCAGGAGTTGGCTCAGCAGCTCCGGTGGTTCACCGGGCTGCTTGCATTGGTAGATCGGCCTAACCGGGAGGACGCCTTGGAGACGCGTTCGAAAGAAATGCAGGCTCGTTTCTTGTTGGCCGAGCGGTCGGTAACCGCTCTATTGTCAACCGACCCGGTCGGGGAGAAGGAGCTGGCCCTCCACGCCCAATATGTCAAGGATCTGGAGCACATCCAAGACATCTACGACGAGGTCCTTCAGCGGGTGAAGGACATCGAGCGACTGCGGGAGGGGAAGCCTGTTGCGCGCCCCGCTTCGCTCCACACCCCTGGACCCAGCGCCATGGGAAGATTGGGTGCCCTGGAGGTCCCGCATTTCACCGGATGTATGCGGGACTGGGCTGGATTCCGGAACATGTTTTTGGCCTTGGTGGATACTCGGAAGGATTTCACCAAGGCCGAAAAGCTGGCATATCTCCGTTCCTTCCTAGACGGAGAACCCAGACAGCTCGTACAGCATCTGGAGCTGCAGGATGCGAGCTACGACACCGCCATGCAGCTGCTGGAGAAGCGGTACGAAAAGCCGCGTCTTCAGGCGGACGCGCACGTGACCCATCTGCTGGGATTGCCGAGGGTCAACCATAGGGCTCAGCTGAGGGCGCAGCTGATCACCCCGCTCACCGTGTCCTTAAACGGGTTAAGGACGCTCGGACTGCCCGTCGACCAGTGGTCCTTCCTTCTTCTGCACATAGTTCTGGCCAAGTTGTCGCAGGAGATGAGGGACAAGTTCGAGCGGAATCGACTGGTCCACAAGGATCTCGGCAGCGTTCTGCCCACCATAGGGGAACTTCTGGAGTTCCTGGAAGAGGAGGCTGGCCTGCTGGAAAACCAGCTAGCCTCCCAGGAGGCTCCGACAAGTGCGCTGGCCCGCACTTCCGGATTCTACGGCGCCCAGCCGCCACGCAACCCAGGGAAGGGTCGCGGCAGGCTGGTGGCTGCGGCCGCCATCAACCCCGGCTCTGGATGCCGGATTTGCGGACAGCAGCACTTGGAGCAGCTATGTCCAGCAATTCTCGGGCTGCCCACAAAAGAGCGCCGAAACCTCGTTCGGACACGAGGATTGTGTTATGCCTGCCTGGGAGGACATAGATACAATGAGTGTCCCCAGGCGAGGCCTTGCGATGTGTGCGGCGGACCGCACCATCGCTTACTGTGCACCCGTAGTGCTGAGGGCTCAGCACCGGTTCGGGAGAGGGGATCTCCCACGGGTGGCGGTTTGGGGCCGGGGTCAACTCCGCCTCCGGAAAGACGGAGTCCGCCACGGCCGCCACACTACAACCCCTCGTACACCCCGGCTCAGGTGAGTTGGGGACCGCCGGAGCGGAGCCGGGTTCTGGCTACAACCCGGCACCCGGCGCGACCAACACCAGGAGTTGGTGCCTCTAAGGGCCACTGGGTACAGGGAGCCCCACCTCCGGACCCAACACCCGGATACTCGTACGCGTATCCTCCGCCGCCGTTGCCGGAACAACAACGACATGAGAACCGTCAACAGTTCTCACCGGTACTGCACGAGTACCCGAGGTTGGAATACCACCCACCCTATCACCGGTATGGTAGGGCACCTGGATACGCACCACCCCGGATGGTGGCCTGCACGCGTCCGACTTACTGGCCGAGTCATCACGGTTCGACAGGGTCGGCCGCTGGCTCTGACGCGTGACTAGCCTGTGGTCGGGCTACGTCGGAACCGAGGACGGTTCTTTTGCCCATCGCGCAGGTACGCGTTTGGGGACCTAGGGGGGACTTCGTCCGGATACGAGCCCTCCTAGACACTGGGGCACAGGGCTGCTTAATTACTACGAGGGTAGCGAGGCGCCTACGTCTGGAGTGCGCGCCTCCCTCAGTTCCGATTCGGGGAGTCGGAGATACAGAAGTGGGGGGTCTGTCCGGTCAGACCCACATTTCCTTCTCTCCTGTGCATTCCGCTTCGATACGGATTGCGGCGGCCGCGATCGTACTCGACAATCTGCTGGGTTGGCATCCACCGACAGACATTCCGCGGGACGCAATGCCTGACACATCAGGTCTCATGCTGGCAGACCCTCATTTCGAGGAGCCGGCTCCGGTGGACCTCATATTGGGAGCGGATGTACTGGGCTGGATCCTTTTAGGGCCTCAGCGGAGTCTGGGCCGCTCTTCGTTGGTAGCTATACCTACCATCTTTGGACACGTTTTAATGGGACCGGTTTTCGACCAGGAGACGCGGGATGTCTCACCTGTCGTCGCTACTACCTCCATCGCTAGGACGATGCAGAAATTCTGGGAACTGGAAGAGCCTCCCATGGTCTCCCGTCTGGATCCGGAGCATGTGGAGTGCGAAACCTTTTATAAGGATCACACACGCCGGATGGCGTCGGGTAGGATCGAAACTCGACTGCCTTTTATCGACTGTCCCCCTCTCTTGGGAAAATCGAGGGCGTTGGCAGAGAAACGACTCTTGTCCATGGAGCGTCGTATGTCTCGCGATCCGGTACTTCGGGAAAAGTATATCGAGTTCATGCGAGAATACGAGGCCTTGGGGCATATGTCGCGGGCGACTGTCGACTGGACAACGACAGATCATTTTTTCTTGCCTCACCACGCGGTGTTGAAGGCATCATCTGGAAAACTACGGACTGTTTTTGACGGATCGGCACCGTCGTCGACTGGAGTTTCATTGAACCAATGTCTCCATTCTGGTCCGAAGTTACATCGGGACATTGTCGACATCATTTTAAATTTCCGAAGACACCAGGTGGTGATCGGTGCGGACATCCGGATGATGTTCCGCCAAACAGTAATACATCCTGCGGACAGGAGGTTTCAGTTAATACTCTGGAGGGAGCATTCGGAGGATCCCATCACCGTCTACGAGCTCAACACCAACACGTACGGCCTGAAGTCGAGTCCCTTCATTGCCATCCGGTCACTGCTGGAACTGGCGGAGCAGGAACGGGCTCGCTTTCCCCGGGCAGCCGCTGTACTGACACGTGACGTGTTCGTAGATGATATCTGCACAGGGGCAGCCTCTCTGGAGGAGGCGCTCATCATCAGGAATGAGCTGATCGGACTCCTCGCGGCTGGTGGTTATGAGTTGAGAAAATGGTTATCCAACGAGCCACAGCTTCTGGTTGGGATTCCGGAAGATCACCAACAGAATCCTCAGCTATTCGAGGACGCAGGAGACCCGAACTCTATCGCCGTTTTGGGAATTAAATATCAGCCGGTTCACGATATTTTCACATTCCGGGTAGAACTGGAAACTACAAGAGTTTGGTCGAAAAGGACGGTCCTTTCCACCATCGCTCGGATGTTTGATCCAAATGGATGGATCAGCCCGTGCATTTTTATGGCGAAGTGTTTATTGCAAACACTGTGGACACTCGGAGTCTCGTGGGATGAGCCACTGGTAGGGCTCTCACTCGACACTTGGCTCGCTCTGATATCTACGATCGAGGCGATCAATCAGGTGGCGTTGCCGCGGCGGATCTTGCCGCGGGGCAAATACAGGGCAAGCCTACATGGCTTCTGCGATGCGTCAGAACGAGGGTATGCCGCAGTGGTGTATCTGCGAACGGTGGACTCGAAGGGTCGAGTCGCCGTCTCCTTGCTTCTGGCTAAAAGCAAGGTGGCTCCCCTCAAAACTAGGCTGACAATCCCGAAGCTGGAGCTTTGCGGGGCGCATCTATTGGCCAAACTGTTGTGCCACGTGCACAAGGAACTGACGTCTACGGTGGACATCCGGAATGTCTACGCCTGGTCTGACAGTCAGGTAGCTCTGGCATGGCTACGCGGGGCACCCCACGTATTGGAAACGTTTGTGGCCAATCGGGTATCTCAGGTACAGAACTCGGGCATCGAAATTTGTTGGAGGCACGTTCCCGGCCCCTGGAATCCTGCCGATTGTGCCTCTCGGGGCTGCACCGCGCCGGAATTGGTGCAGCATGCCCTCTGGTGGGGTCCAGAGTGGTTAAAGGAGGGTGAGTCATCATGGCCGGTCACCATGATCGATGGCTCTCTAGGGATGCTCCCTGGAGTAAAAGTTTTGGTGACAACAAACGAGTCAAGGCCGGATCCGAATTGGTTGACGGCTCGATACAGCAAACTGGACAAATTGCTAGGTGTAACTTGCTGGATCCGGAGATTTCTACATAACTGCCGCCATCCAGACAAGAGGCAGTTATCACCCGTGGCGGGTGCTGAGGAACGCAGGAGTTCACTGTTGGCCCTGATACGGCTGGTTCAAGCTGACCGGTTCGAGGACGAACTGAAGATTTTGCGCGTCGGTCGCGCCAAGCTCAAGGGAGCGATCTCTCGGCTCAACCCATTTCTGGATGCGGATGGACTGTTACGCGTTGGAGGTCGCCTCAAAAATGCCGACCTGCCCTTCGGTAGCCGTCATCCTCTGCTACTCCCCAAAGGAGGACCTTTGGTAGAACTGGTGGTCTCGGATAGACACCTGAAAAACGCTCACGCGGGGTGTAATGCGTTACTGGCGATATTACAGAGGGAGTTCTGGATTTTGTCCTCTCGGAGAGTGGTTCGCAGCGTGTTATTTAAGTGTGTGGCTTGTTATCGGGTGAAGGCCTCCACTATGCAGCCACAGATGGGGGATCTCCCTTCTGACCGGGTTTGTCAGACTACTAGGCCGTTCGACGGGGTCGGTACGGATTTTGCTGGACCGTTTCTGGTGAAAACCACAGCCTATCGTAACACTAGGGTCACGAAAGCATACCTGTGCGTTTTTGTCTGCCTGGCCACTAAGGCCGTCCACCTGGAAGTGGTTTCGGCTCTGTCTACGGAAGCCTTTGTCGCCACGCTGGATCGTTTTGTTTCGCGACGGGGTTTACCTTCTCTCATTCGGTCCGACAACGGTACCAACTACCGAGGCACTGCCAACTACTTAAAAGATGTGAACGATTTTCTGGATAAAAATTGTAATAGCATAAGTCAAGCTCTCGCACAGCGGGGAATCACATGGCGATTTAGTGTGCCAGCCTGTCCCCACTGGGGCGGGATATTTGAAGCCGCGGTAAAATCGGCAAAAACCCACTTGCGCCGGGTAGTCGGGGAAACTACCCTCACGTATGAGGAACTTACAACTGTGTTTTGTAAGGTTGAGGCGGTTCTCAACTCGCGTCCGCTTTGTCCACTCTCCTCTGACGCAAATGACATGGAAGTCCTGACCCCTGGTCATTTTTTGGTCGGTCAGCCACTCACTGCCCTGCCCGAGTATCCCTGGAAGGATGAACGCAGACACCGGATGTCTCGTTTTCAAATGATACAACAAATGAGTCAGGACTTGTGGCGTCGTTGGTCACTGGAGTATCTGCATTTATTGCAGCAGCGTGTAAAGTGGACAGACCGGACGTCGCCCCCTTCGGAGGGGGATCTGGTTTTATTAAAAGAGGCTAATTTGCCATCGTTATTTTGGAGACGAGGTCGCATTTTAAAGTTAATCTGGGGCGCGGACGGGACTCCGCGTGTGGCGCAAGTGTTGGTTGATGGATCGGTGCTAAATCGCGCGGTCGCGACCTTAGCTCGATTACCGGTTGACTAGTTTAAGATTTCAGGCTAGAAAGCGGTACGTCCGCTTTGGGTGGCGGGATGTTGCAAATAAACAGGCATTTATTTTTGTTAGAAATAAAACTTTGATTTATATTATGGACGAATCGATTATCGAGATTCAATTTTGTTTGGTGGCATAATGGCCCCATCACTAGTTGTTCTTTTTTTTATATTCTCTTGTCTCTGGAAAGCAAATATGGCTGGCTGATAGTTATCGTGTGTTAATAATTAAATAGTTTTGTGTAGTAATAAGGGCATTTGGAGCCGTATTATTCTACTTAAGTGGATAGTGCAAATTGTGTGTGCGTCGTAAACTAATTGTTTCGGGAAAACAATTAGCCGGGATGTCGGCCACACCGCGGCTGAAATAAAAGGTATTTTTCGTGGGAAGTGCACTTTGGGGTAGTTTGGGTGTGTTTAGGAACCCCAGAAGACCCGGAGCCGGATTCGGGCCCCATCGGATCATATGGATCCCGTTCAGGACGGCGGGAGCAGCATTGAACTGTGAGTGGACTTTGTTAATTTTAATGTGTAATTTTAAGTGTGTGTTGTGGGTTTCCGCAACACATTACAATATTACCTCCCTGACTGACGAGAATTCGCGTGTAATGGAACATTTAGATTACTCGTTTTGTATCATTGGTGCTCCCTCACCGGGAGCATTCACGTGTAATGTAACATTATAGATTCGACTTTGAGCATAACATTACAATACTACTACCTCCCTGACTGACGAGCATTCGTTTTGTATCATTACAAGGTACGCGCTGTAATGGTCGGTTTTCCCCCCTCACTGATGTAATGCTCGAATCTGAACGTTACATTACACGCGAATGCTCTTGGTGAGGGAGCACCTTTAAACTTTACGATATGAAATCCCAACAATGTGTGTTGAATATGATTTAGGGAGTGCGTAGACGTCGGACTTTTGTCCTCTTGCTTTGTTACTTTCAGCCTGTCGTGTGCGTTAGTCGATAAAGTTGTAATAAGCTATCTATTTTGACGGACAAGAAAGTCCGTCGTCTGCGCAATCGTATATTTTGATATTGAAATCAATGAATTAGACACAGACCAGTAATTCAAATCAAGTTGTCGCTTTCAATTTAAAGGATATGAAATAAATAATCTAACTTTTAAAAAAACAGTGAGCATAACCTATCCTTATTTTACATTAATATCAATCAAGATGAGCAAATTAGGTATGGCAAAATTGCGCAGATTCAATCTATTACTGTTTGTATATATGTATATATTATAAATTATATTTGGAGGCAAACGAGCAGGCGGGTCACCTGATGGGAAGCAACCACCGCCGCCCATGGACACCCGCAAAACCAAAGGAATCGCAGATACGTTGCCGGCCTATAAGGAAGGAATAGGCTCGTTTCTTGAAGATCCCTAAGTCGTAATGGTCCGGAAATACAATGCAATTGTCCGTACAATCACAGACTAAATCGACGTATTAAAGTAATGTTTGTCAGAATACGAATTAAATAAGAATGTGGCATACGAGAAGAGTTAACATTTTGCAATAAAAATTCTCGTTTTCGTAAATGTAATCGAATGAATGCGGGTAGTAAACAAAACTCGCATTAAGCACTCCGGTGTTGTCATACATTTTCGCTTACGTTAACGTAATCGAAAGGCGAATGAAACTCATTTATCATCATCATCATCATCATCAGCCTATACTAGTCCACTGCTGGACATAGTCCTCTCCAAGTGCACGCCACCGAGCACGATCCGCGGCTACTCTCATCCAGCTCTTGCCAGCCACCTTGCGAAGATCGTCGCTCCACCTAGTCTGAGGGCGTCCTACACTACGTTTGCCGATACGCGGTCTCCACTCGAGAACTCGTTTACCCCAACGGTTGTCGGTTCTTATAACAACTCATTTATAATACGCCACAATTTTGCCATACGAAGCCTTTGATTATTTACTCTCTACGAAACCTCGTTTTCGTTAATGAGCTCAAATGCTCAATGAAACTCGCACTAGATCTGTTTGTCCCATGACCCCTTGAGTAGAATGGCGCCGCTCTCACTGCTCCTGTAGAAATAAAGATTCTAATATTGGCGAAAGTTACTTCAACCCATGGCCCTGAGTTTTGCAAAGAGCGAATCGAAGTTAACCCCGAGAAAAGTGCCGCAGTTTACTTTTCAGGGGTCGCGACTCGCGACCCTCGACTGCCCCCTACCCGACCGTTTGACCGTATCGCAAGATTTGCAAGCCAAGAATAAGTCAAATACCTAGGTGTCAGTCTCGATATTAGCACCGCCATCTCTAAACGGATCGTTACAGAACTGCAGCGCTATTCTCTAAGCAAAACAGCGTCGAACTCGAGTGTATCCCATCTGGCCCGGTGACTTGGCCCGGCGCCGGGCCACATGGGAAAAAAAGTTTTAACTGGCCCGGTGATATATTTACCGGGCCAGATGACACAAATCAAGTGCCATCGTCCCAGGTAAGGAGAGAAAAGAGGATACGCCTCGTAATTTGTGAAATACTAACTACATGCAACTAATAATAATGATCAATCCCGACCAATAATGATCAATAGTGATGAACAATAAAAAAATGTGATAAATAAAAACAGTCCACTCATAAAGCACAGATTTAAATGTTAACTATACAATCTTTCTAAAAAATAATAAATTAAAATACTACTTTAATTGACCATTTGCATTGTGCAATCATCTCACAATACAAATACTAAAGAAATTTTATTTTTTTCGCTGAATAGACTTTTTAAGAAGCTTGCATAAGCCCGGTTCAAAGAGGCGCATTTAGATAGATTGAAAACAAATCAAATCTCGTTGAAATCTTTTCTTTTGCTGATGACGAGTAAGTAGGTAGGTACTTCAGTTTCTGGTAAACATTTCATCTGGATTGTGAATATTTTATTATGTGCTGTCAGGTACTTTTAATATGTGTAGTGTAGTAAGCTATTGTTATTTATATAAAATTTACAAGTAGGTAGTTGTCAGTTGTCACGAAATATGTTTATTTTTAAATATATCCCAAAGCGGATAGGTACTAAATCCCTTTGTTCTATACGTACATAAATAAAGGTATCACATTGATTGGCTACAAAGTAGAATTATTGCATTTTTTTTAATATATTTTTGAATTAATATTTGTAACTGCATTAGATGACTACACTATAATAATATATCCAGTAGTTCAAGATATAAATTAACCCGCATTATTTAACCGCCTCTGTGGTCTAGTGGTTAAACCACCGGTTTAGACCCAGAGGTCCCGGGTTCGATACCCAGCGGGGTTAAATGTTTGTGTACTAGGTTTGGTTGGTGGTAGGACGTGTTTGTTCGCCAGGCTAGCTACCACCATATCTTATCTAAATATGTCGCCATAACATCAATGTTTGTAGCATTGTGTGTTCCGGTAGCTAGAGATAATATAGCCAGTGCCTCAGTAGTTGAGGATCCCGGGTGAAGTGCGCTTCCACCATTGGCCTTATCATCACTTAACATCAGGTGAGATTAGGGTTGCCAACTATTTTTCAAGAAATTAAAGTAAATCTATCACTAACTAGTTTAAAAAAAGGATTTGAAACAAAAAAAAAGTATTTTCCAAATTAATTATTTAAATGTTTAAAAACATATTTCTTTGTACTCTTGGCACTATCTAATATTTTTTATTGTTTTATAGCGCGTTCAAAAATTAGCGTTGCGTTTCGTTTCACTTCACCTGAGTCGGAGTATCGTTCAGTAGTTCAGAAATTAAGTCAACAGGAATATTTCGTTCAAACGCACGCATTAGTCGGAAACAAAGTATTTTCCATACTTTATTTTTAATAAAAAGAATAAAGTATGGGGATGGAAAATAACGTAGGATAATTACGTTGTTTGAAAGTATGGTTGGCAACCCTGAGAGGAAGATGGTGAGATGAAGGCACTGTGCTTACCCGTAAATATATAAAAAAAAGGAACATACTAAAGAACTCGACACTACATTTATATTCGCCGCCGAATAAATGTCGGTGTTGAAATACCTACCATTGGAGAATTTCCCATCTCCATACATAAGCTCGGAGAAGCTTGATATCGATTGTCATTTCGTTTGCAATAACGTTTCATGAGCATCAGTAACACTTCACTGCTCAGTATCGATTTGGTCATTTGGTCTCCAGACCAGACAGACACGTTTACATCTGAGTTCATTCACCTTTAACACTTTGACACTTGCCTAAACAATTTTAGTGCGCAAAGTAGGTAGCTACCTACTAAAAAAGGTTTGGAAACAATAATAAATGAGTATCGTATGTAATGACAATAATTGTTGATTTAATTTTCTTATTAAATGGCAACAAGTGTCTTGACTACTGTTGACTCCTACACCAAAATGAAGATAATATTTTAATGAATGGAATAGAAACAAAAAAAAACAAAAAAAAAATTAACACAAAATAAAACAGACTTCAAAAAGGAAAATAAAAAAGTAAAAAATAAATTTACTTAGCACAAAGTAATTCGTATTATGATTTAGTTACTCAGAAATGATTAATAACCAGATTAAATAAGCAGGGTGCGAGGATATATATCAATGGATATATATTATGATATATATCTATTTTTTTAATTTTCAGAAAACTTAACTATTTTGTTAAGACAAATGCTGAATGGGCTGAGGATCCAGCTGGGCTGGGCAGCATTTGGGAAACTACGTCGAGTCTTCTCGTCATCCATACCGCAATGCTTGAAAACGAAAGTTTTCAATCAGTGCGTCCTACCCGTCATGACCTACGGAGCTGAGACGTGGACACTCACGGTAGGGCTGGTCCACCAGTTTAAAGTCGCTCAGCGAGCTATGGAAAGAGCTATGCTCGGAGTTTCTCTGAAGGATAGGATTCGTAACGAATACATCCGACAGAGAACCAAAGTCATCGACATAGCTCTAAGAATTTGAAGTGGCAGTGGGCCGGCCATATCTGGCGAAGAACCGACAACCGCTGGGGTAAACGTGTTCTTGAGTGGAGACCACGACTCGGTAAACGTAGTGTAGGACGCCCTCCGGCCAGGTGGGATGATGACCTGCGAAAGACTGCAGGCAGATGCTGGATGCGTCAAGCTGAGGACAGGGCGCTATGGCGCTCATTAGGGGAGGCCTATGTCCAGCAGTGGACTAAGATAGGCCGATGATGATGAATGGGCTAAATTTCTTTGCCTTAAACCTAAATAAAAAAGTTGGCATGAAGGAAATTGAGGAAAAAGGAAATTAAAGAAATTAATTATTAATTTTAAATTTATACTGTCCCTGTTATCTTACTAGTTAGGTAAGGATTTAGAGTGTATATAACTTAATAGAAGATAGTAATTAAAAAACCGGCCAAGTGCGAGGCCAAGGGTTCCGTACCATTATCTATGAAAATATTTAAAGTTTCTACCTGTTAGCGTTATTAAGACCGAGAAAAAAATTGGGAAAAAATCACGTCTGTTGTAATATTGTAATAAATATAAAATTTATTTTAATTTAATATTTTTGAAGTGAATATATAACTTAATATTCTGTGAATATTTCAAGCGTCTACCTGTTGCATCAATATCGAGCAAAAACGAGCAAAAACGAGCAAAAAAAATCACGTTTGTTGTGTAGGAGCCCCCTTAAATATTTATTTTATTCTGTTTTTTAGTATTTGTTGTTATAGCGGCAACAGAGATACATCATCTGTGAAAATTTCAAGTTTCTAACTATCACGGTTCATAAGATACAGACTGGTGTCAGACGGACAGACAGATAGACAGACGGATAGATGGACGGACGGCGGCGGAGTCTTAGTAATAGGGTCCCGTTTTACCCTTTGGGTACGGAACCTTAAAACCAACTGTCTAAGAACTGTAAGAATTGTATTTATAGGCTGAAAAGGAGAACCAACCAATTCATATATAATTATAGTGATAAAAGGCTTGTAAAATGGTTTCTTTCTGCACACAAATTAAAAATAATTATTTGGATATATATCTGATATATATCCGATATATATCAAAAATCCGATTTTTTGATTTTTATTATAAAAATCGGATTTTTTCGCACCCTGAGTATACAAAACACAACAGGTAGGAAACAGGTAGATGAAACTTGAAAAAAGATTCAAGTGCGTTCAAGAAGCGCATAAAATCGTAGCGTAAATATGTAGTTACGTTACGTTTACGTTACGTTTACGTTACGTTTACGTTACGTTTACGTTACGTTTACGTTACGTTTACGTTACGTTTACGTTACGTTTACGTTACGTTTACGTTACGCTTACGTTACGTTTACGTTACGTAGACTTTGAACTTTGAGGAGCTCGATGGCGCAGTGGTTAACGCGCACGGTCTGCAGAGGAGCTCGATGGTACAGTGGTTAACGCACCCGGTCTGCGAGTGCTGAGGTTACGCAACTTTCGCAAAGGCCGATCATCGGATGGGTGACCAAAAATGTATCATCTCGAGTACCTCCGTGCTTCGGAAGGCACGTAAAGCCGTTGGTCCCGGCTGCATTAGCAGTCGTTAACAACCACCGCACCGCACTGGGCCCGCGTGGTGGTTTATGGCCCGTTCTCCCTATCCATAGGGAAGGCTCGTGCTCCAGCAGTGGGGACATAAAAATGAGCTGATGATGATGATGAGACTTTGAACTTTGCGTTTATGACTTTACGGTTGAATATTTTTTGAAGACATTTGACAGTTTTGGATAATCTGACGTGCAGGCGTCTCTTCCTCTTTATCTTTTCAGGTCTACTGTTATGCGCTACTTTACTTCAGGCACAGATTAACTAATTTTCAGGTTCCCTTGATCTTTACCAGTTCATCGATCTGCCTTCTTTATTAAGATCGCATTTTCTCTGCCCCACACAACTGCTTAGTTTAGTTCATCCATACCTTCTATTTCTTACTTGGTGCTGAATAGTAATTTTCAGTTAACTGTTTGGTAAACAGCTAACGTGCAAAATGGTCCGATCCGATCCAAACCCCTCGGAGAATCTAGGAGGGCACGGGAACACGCACTAGTGCGTCATGCCGTTTCCTCTAGAAAACCTCCGAAGGTGACTCGTTTCACACGGCTTGAGGAACCCTTTCAGTTTCTCGCCGCCTTCAAAAAGCCCGGTGAAGCTGAAGTCTGAGGCAATCAGCAAACGCTCGCATTCGGCGACATCGAGCTTCTGTTATAGCACGAGAAACATTAATCGATTAATTATGCTGCATGCTTCTAGTTCAGAAAGACACAGTAAATAAATGAAGAGCTCTGAAACGTTGCAGGCAGCGGCCATTGTTTTAAACAAAGCGTTGAATACAATAGTACAACGAAGTATGACCGTGAGGCGTCTCTCCCGCTCCAGTCTTCAGTCAGTGATCAGTAATTCAGTGCATAGCAGTTACAATGTATCAGTGAAAAGCTTTCGTGCTCGTCTAACTAAATTCTTCAATACCGATTCGATGTCTTAAATCTGTGTTTGTCATCTATCGTCTACAAAGTTGTGATTCTATTCACTCTATTTAAAATTGAAACATATTTGAAAAACGGGTCTGATATGCGGGTGCCGTTATAGGAAAATCAAATAAATTTTAACCAACCTTCATTTATTTATTTTAGTTGTACAACAACTTGTTGCATCATTATAATGGGGAGCATTATTGTTTACTAGGCTACACATCACAATAGCACAGTATTAATATTTTACAATAGTTACATGCCTAATAGGTAGATAGTAAGTGGCCTAAGCAACTAACTCAGTGTAAGTTTTATTCTAGTTATCGTAGGTAGTTTTTAGTAATTATCGGGGTCGTGAGTTCGATTCCCATACAAAAGATTTAAATAGGTACTCTAATCGCAACAATGGGTATCGATACTGAGACTATCGATTTAGCGTACCACATAAAAGGATTTCGTAACAACGTGTTCCCGAATCCGTCATTCGTTACAGCGGTTTTCGATAAAACTGCTTTTTGATGCGTCGCAACTATGACTTTCGTACCTACATATCAGATACTTGATCTAAAAAACTAAAGCGAAAGGTAAAGAATCTCTTGAAAATAAACATTTAAAAACGTCCTCAAAGTTACTTAAAATCCTTTGATCTAAAAAACTAAAGCCAGAGGTTAATGATGACTATTTATTAAAAAATAAAATAAAATGCATTATTTCGACCAGCTTAGGATCATATAGACAACATAACAATTTATATAAATTAAATTAAATAAGAATCAAAATTAGTAAGACAGAATTAAAATTGAAATTAAAAATTATTTATAAAAATTATAATTAAAAAACAAAACATTTAAAATACAAAATTAAAATAAAAAATTACAAAATCAAAAATAAATCGAAACAAACTACTAAATTCATTAAATAAAATTTGAATATAAAATAAAATCATAAAGTAAAATTTAGTTCAATAAAATAAATAAAAATATTAAATTACCATCCAGATTGAACAGAAGTCTAGGGCAGTCGTCGCTTTAAACGTCTTATGACGTGCAATTCAATGAACCAACCAAAGACAGCAGAGTCACCTCTCTCATGTATCATTCTCAGGACTCTTTTAGTGCCCCCCGCAGTCGCAGCATCAACGAGGCAGTTTTTTTGCGCATGATTGTTTAAAGATCGTGTATGTTTGCGTCAGCGAACATACCTGATGCGCTACAAAAACGTGGAAGCCGCAATAGAGCCCTGAGAATGTTATTATACTTATTGTATACACAATGCATTGTATGATTTTTGAGTAAAGCTAGCCCATAGACCACACGTGTAAAAGCTTTGACAGAAGGCTTTAAAAAAGCGTTATTTTTACACTTACACTACAGCGTGCGAATCTATGTGCCAGCATATTTCCACGTACCGACAGCGCCCTACGTTCCCTCTCAATATCTAAATCATCCTTTAGGTCCTCGGTTACAACGTGACCTAAATATTTAAATTTGTTTACTTGATTAAGTGGTATTCCGTTTAATAACAAAGGAGGCACAAGCTTATTTAATTAAATGCTTTACTAACATAGCCTGTAAGAATGTATTAACTAACACATGTATGGATACTCACTGTCTGAAATAAAGTTTATATTATTATTATAATTATTATTATTATGTGACTTATATCCACTCCTAAAAATAATGAAGTCACACTTTTTCTCATTGTACAGCAAGCCATGTGTTTTAATATGCGCTCCGGTTGTACGGAAAATAAGATCGTGTTCCTTCCCCTTAAGTGCTTGTGAAATATATCTAAATAAAGTTAATATTTTATTCCAATCTCTGCCTAAGTAAGACAACGCCTAAGTGTAGGACTGTAGCACTAAAATTGCCGATTTCATCAATATTAAATTCTCTTTTCAATCTGATCCCCGCTTTCTGCAGTAGAGCTAAAGCTGAGCTTCATTTATTCAAGAAATTCTGTCGCGTCTTCCTTTGTGCAGCAAAACCTTATTTCATTGTTACAAGTATCAAATTCCCAAATCAACAGTTACATTAAATATGCTGCTGCATGTATAAGAGTTTATTTCGCAAGATCCTCATTATAAATGAATAATTTTATATTTTTTTGGGATATAATGAAATGCTACGAAATAAATACGGGGAAAAACAGAGACTTAAGTATGTGACGTTATTCACTATTTCTTGGTTTATTAAATTAATTGGGTTTTGTAGTGAGCTAAAAATGGGTAGCTATAGCTTCATAAATGTCTATCTGTATGTCACAGCCACTCTCACTCACAGTGTATCTGTGCTAGAAAGTCAAATCGCGCCAGCAAAATTGCGAGTTTTATATTTGGTTTAGCATCATATGGTGTCGGAATTCTCGGATCCACTACCTCTAAATACGACACAATATAGCTAGCAAAATGTCAGTGGGTAAACTTGTTCAAAATTACGTCCCAATCCTCCTTAGTGCTAGCCTTCTATTTAGGATAAGTCCAGATTAACTTATCAGGCTTATTTTTTTTTTAATTTTTGCTTTATGAAGAAAACCAACTGCGTAACAACACAATCCTTTCTTACATGTATTTAAACAATAATAGGTAAAGCTAATTACAGGTTTCCCTTAACATAATTAATTGCATAATGCGTAAAAAATATGTTGATACATTCTAATTAATACATTTATTATAAAAAATATATAAAATCCATACATAATATTGTATGTATAATTCATATAACATATAAATTTACTTCCACGTACCTATATTATATATTCTTTACTACAGTATAAATATTAGGTAGTTATACTTTATTTTTATTTTCAATTATCTAGTTTATCATTATCTACACTGGCCTGCAAAATTAAGTATCACACTTTTAAAATTGCAATAACTTTTTAAGTACACAAGATATACTTTCGAAACAAAAAGGAAAAATGTTACTAATGTATAATTTTATTTTAGTTTCAAAGAAAGCTGATAAAAATTGCTGCAAAACGTTTTTTATTTAAAAATCTCTAACTTCTATAGTTTAGAAAAAAAATATATTAAAAGTGTAGTACTTAGTTTTGCAGGCCAGTGTATATTATATAAAATTCTCGTGTCACATGGTAGTTGCCATACTCTTCCGAAACGGTTCGATCGATTTTTATGAAATTTTATATGTAATATTCGGTAGGTCGGACAATCGGTCGTATCGTAATCTATTTTTTATACCCCAAAGTGATAAGATAAGGGTGGTCCACTCCAAAAAGGAGATGTTTCAAGTTTGTATGGACACTGGCTTAAGTTTTTGTACAGGTAAAATAAATCAAAGAAATAAAATAAATAATCAATTACAAACATATTTTTTTCTTAATTTAGCTTTTTTTGTGGTTCAAACCATTTTAAAATACTATGTGACATTTCATATTCAACAATGGCGAACCTCAATCAATGTCATTAACCATATGAATTTGACGTCCTAATCACGGCTTATTTTTATGTTTTGTCTCAATAACTCAAACTCTCATATCCTAGTTTGTTTATAGCTAAACTTCTTCATACAAAAGTAGGCTCTAAATAGACGATTCGATCTCTTAGTACCTAAAAGGTAAATCTTTATTTCTGTTTTTGAACGTGTTATGTTTTAAATATGATCTAAATTTCTCACAACAACATTTATGAACCAAAAAATTACTGGAAAAATAATTTTATTTTTATTTTTCTGAGAATCCTTGTATTTTTTCCTATTTTTTGAAGTACTACTGTACATAGACTCGGCCCATATTGAAACATCTACGAAGATCATCTGGTACGTAGTCTGCCGGGTCAGCTAGTATCTATATATAATAATAATAAATTAACAAATAACAAATTACAGTACACTATTTCTCAATATTATTCAGAATATCTATCGCTTTTCTTATGATGTAACATTTCTAGAATGGTAGATCATTGTATCACCTACGGTCCCTAGATAATCTCCACACATCATCATGATGGCTGAATATGATGATATTGATGATGAAGACATCATATCATATATGATGATATTGATGATGATGACATCATCAATATCATCATATTCAGCCCTTATCATTCCACTGTATGCCACTGAGCAATATCTTGAGCTCCTCTCCTACAACTGCTGTTAACCACTGTGAACATCATCGCTCCACCTAGCTGGAAGGCATTCTTACACTAAGTTTGCCGAGTCGCGGTCTTCGCTCCAGAACAAGTCTAGCCTGGCGGTTATTGGTTTTTCAACACATATGACCAGAACACTGCCAATTCACATAATACCAGATAATATACTGTCGTCCCATTAATATGTAATCTCGTAACATAGCAACAAGACGTTAAGGGCACTATCGGCAAACAATTATCTTCGAAGACAGTTTAATCACGGAGCGGCGCGATGATAATTTAAATAATACGTGAATGGCAATTTAATTAAATGGAACATGGGGGAACGGATAAGCTCACCGACCAAGTCAAACTTGCGGGCCATACCTTATTTTTAAACGTAATTCAAAACACTTCCACCCACGTATAACAAAAAGCACTAATAATTTTTAAATGAACTTCCAGGATGTCAATGGTTTATTTCTTCCAATTAAAAAACTCGGATTGTGGTGACCAAATATGTGTTATCCCGATTTCCTCCGTGCTTCGGAAGATACGTATAAACGTTGGTCCCAGCTACATTAGCAGTCGTTAACAACCACCGCACCGCACTGGGCCCGCGTAGTGGTTTATGGCCCGTTCTCCCAATCCATCCATAGGGAAGGCTCGTGTAAAGTAAGCTGGAGATAGGAATTGTTTTCTTCTTCTTTTTCAGGGTATCTTGTCTAAGTCTGGCGCCATTTCAACAATTTTAGTAGCATCATATTCATATTCATTTATTCACCATAAATTTATAACAATAAGTACAATAAAAGTGGGTATATGATGTTATGTTTGTTATAAATTTACCTTTTCAAGGCACTGTGAAATATTAAACTAACTACATAATTAAAATTTAAACTAACTTAGAATTTATTTTCAAAATATTTTTTCATGTTGTAAAAAGAATGATACATAAGAATATTTTTGAGCTCCCTTTCAAATTTACTACCCTGGAGGTCTTTGATGCAGTTTGGCAAATGGTTGTATACTTACATCGTTAATAGCTAGTAATTAGGTGCTTCATTACATAGGAAAATAGGTGAATACATTAAATGCAGGTTCTCACTACCACCAACCAAGGTCCGTAGTGAGAATACCAGTCGGAATGCACTACTATCCTTTGGTTGTATCTATGGTAACGCTTTTTAGTAGCGTTCTTTGTTCTGGAATAAAAAATGTATATTATTTCGTAAGTGTTTTGTTAAAAACTGGACTCAAGCGGTCCTATGTACTGTATCTGGGGTAATTTTACGATTATATCCATCACTCACGTCCGCGCCTAGGCCACGCCACGCCTTGCTTCATTCAAATGTTTGTTTCTGTTCGCTCACATACAGCGTTGAATAGGAATCGACACTTGTGGGGCACTGTGGATGTATTTTCATTGTTTTTACCTGTTTTTTACGTTTTTTAGCGTTTCTTTTGTATGAACTTATGGGAAGAAAAAATCAAGAAAAATCGACGCATTGGAAATTTGCGTGGCGGGGATCTTGATTTTTCTCAACAATTCCAAAACATATGAAAGTGATATTTGATGACATGAATTTTCATTTAATTGACTTCATTGTGCTAGTTACAGAAAGACGATTTGTCAACTTTTATAACAGAAAAAAATATATCAAAGTAACCTCTTTTAAAACATAGATTTGCATTTTACAAGTAGATTAGTCTACTAAGAAAATTATCTATATTATAGCTCATTTTTTTTAAAATAATTTGCAGTTTTAATTTGAAGGAAAAAAACAGTTTTTCTTATGGTACGGGGCGCAAACGCTCCGTATTAGATTGAACCGGTGCGTCGCCTTAAGTAGTGGACGTTCCATTTTATGTTCTTGAAGCTTTTTATTCTTGTCCGATGTTAAGTGAGGATGAGGCCGACGCGACGCTAGAAGTGTAGTTTTCACCTACTGTGAAACTAGTCGCAATCGGGGTGCCTATTGTGAGTTTTATTTGACATTCGATCACGTTAACGAGAACGACAATTAGTATGGCGTTGAAGCAGCGCCTCCTGGCGACATACGAGAAGAGTTAACATTTTGCCATACTAATTTTGAATGAATGAATATGAATAGTAACAAAACTCAGGCACCCTGTTAGTCTTACTTGAAAGCACTCTAGCATATAATATTATCATACCTATGATAGCAATAATATTGATAATAACAGTTTTAATGCGTAGTATTGCATGCGCTCTTTGCATAATAAACTGTTTTCTCATGTCATGTCCTATTTGAAATTGGTATCTAGTAAAATACGTCTTTTCATAACCAGTTCGGTTAATCACTATGCTCTCAAATTTGAGGTGCCGGTTTCATTTCTTAGCAGAGGCAGGGGTACGTTTTATGCTTCGTTTAGTAACTAAACACCAACTTAACTTTAGTTGGTCGTAGGGCTTGTTCTAAGTTCACCTGGCTTGCTTTGCTGCCACCATCTCGATCAATAAGGCCAAGAGCATTGTTATGTTCCGTTCAATTCCTCAGTAGTCAACTACTTTTTCATTGAAATGAGCATTCATCTTCGTCCTTATACTCGTAATCACTTACCGCGTCAGGTACGATGAAGGCCAGCGCTCGCCTGTTGCAAAATATAAACACAGTTTATAAGTATACTTTGATGCTACACGTGTGGACCCTTGTGGGTAGCATTCTCTAAGGACCAAGCTTGAGCCATAGACTTAACAAAACTAACGCTACTTTTCAAAGTAGACACTTACCCCCTTATTCATAAAAACTATTTGAGCATTAATTAGTTAAATATTGTTTTGTCAACGTCACACAAACGTCATTTTGAATTTGAGAAAAAGAGACAAAACAATGATTAACTAAATAATGCGTAAAGAGTTTTTATGAATAAGGGGGTATTTATTGGCCTGCTATGATTAGCCCGGCACGGCATGTCTCTACTATGTTTATTGGCTCAAGATAATTGGTGTTTGTGTTAGAAATAGTATTTTTATTTTATTAGTTAGGGCATTTTTATGGCAGTTATTTTAACCTTAGCTACCCTTTATTAATATAAAAGAATAATATGGAAGGTGTAGATTTGAGTTTGGTTGGTTGTACACATAATAAACGCGAAATCCGATATGGATTTCATGAGTTTATTTACAAAATTTAAGTGTGACTTGTGTTAGGCATATAAGTCGACCGTTTAGGCATTATTTAACAGCTTCACTGTCCCATGTATAATTTTCTATAGAATATTTTTTGGTGATATTTTTGGTACCTTCAGGCAATGAAGAATAAATAAATAATTGTGTCTTGTCTGTTTCTTAGAAGGTCTATGGTGTTGGATGCACAGTCACTTGAGGTTGTTTGATTTGAGCACGCACCGCATCGATGTACTGCTGTAGTATATCGATGAGGCACCGCTTAAGGCAGTTTTGCATGTCTCGAGGTTGGACAAATAGCGTTTGCGCCAACAAAGCCACGGCCCTCTAACGTGTCGTTGTAATGATGAAAAAAATACGGCGTTTTATATTGATTCATTAGCTTTGGGTGCCTTTCAATCGTTGGTTGTGGCCATAAAAGTACAATTTTTATATTATAAAAGAATCTGAATAGTATGACAGTTGCGTGACAAAATTCTCATAGCGGCCGTGTAGATATTCTGCTTGACTTAGTAAAGTTAAAAAAAACTCTACGACCAAAGAGTATAAGTATAGTATAAGTACTTAGTTGTTGTCCTATTAAACACTAATGCACTTTGTCTCCGTCGCAGGATGGAGGTGGGCGTACGGATCCTAGGTGTATTGTTGAGGATACTGAACCTCCTCCTAGCGCCGCTGTTCTGGTTGCGCGCGCGCGACCGTCGCGTGGTGACGCCGCCAAAGCCGCTGCTGCTAAGGAGCGCAACGCAGCACGCGGAGGCCGTGAGGACTGGCGAAGTCAGTATATTACCAACATACAACACTAGCTAGGGGATATGCCCTTGTGCTGGGGTCATTGAACTTGCGCGCTGCTGTACTGGCGGCGCGTACGCGGCAGTCGCGTGCTGATGCCGCTGCTGCTGCAGAGCGTGATGCGAAGGCCGTGAGGACTGGTGAGTTCAGTTCACAAACAACACATAACATTAGATAGAAGAGACGCTCTTGTGTGGGGGTTATTGAACCTCCATATAGCGCTGCTATACTGGCTGCGCGTACGTGACCATCGCGTGCTGACGCTGCTGCTGCTGCAGAGCGGCTACAGCAAGCAGAAACCGTGAGCATTGCAGAGGTCACAAAAGCTGGAGGAGAAGCCATTGCTACTGGGATTATTGACCCTCCAGTTACCTCGGCTCTTTTCTGTCTTTTGTTTTTTTGTGAGGCAAACAAGTCGACCTTCTAAAATGTGTTGATGCTGACATACACACTACTCATAATATATTTTTATGTTAAAGTAACATAATTATATTCTCATCACATTTTTTTGCATATACTGTACACCTTTTCAATTTACAACCAGTCATAACAGAACTGCATTGACATACAAAAAAACTGTCAGCGCGTGTCAATTCTAACTGGTCAATAGAGGACGGTGATCCTACGCTGCCGCATCTCAGTAAACACTACTGCGAAGGGTAGTAGTCATTTGTTGATGTTACTGGTAGAATATAAAATCTATACGTTACCCGCTTTTGTAATATTAAAACTAGATGCATAATGTTATTATTGTATGATGTACTAGTAACACAAACGTAAACAAACAAATAAATTCATTTCATTTCATTTCATACTAAAAAACATGCGTATTTAGTCATACGCACGTAGCGTATTGCTCGTAAACAAAACATTTAATTATGTGAAAGTTGCAGTCGAGTCGTCCCTTTACCGTACCTATAATTGCGAAACACTCTTCGATAGGGCGACCCAGTGAAGATGTGCCAATTACCCACCAGTGTTGGTAAACCAGCTAATAAATGGCCACTGTGGATTTCTACACGGCAAACCCGGTTGGGAAAATCACAGACATCGAAACGTACGGAGCGTAACACCTAATTAGCACGCTAATTCCCTAGCCAATATGCTGTGACACTTGTGGCTATTAAAGATTCCGAAGTGTTGCCAACGATTTGTTAGATGACTTTCCCAAACGCATTTTTTCTTTGAAGCTTATTTTCTTTTCGCATTTTTCCCCGAACGCGATTATTTTAGTCGCTTTTTCCACCGCAGCTTAATTTCACAGTCGTGTTAGAATAGAATAGAATAGATTTTTTTATTCAAAACCACTTAAATTAATGTAAATACATAGACAAAATACTTAGAACTAGTGGTGTTGAAACGGTCTCCACTCAGCATAGTGTCGAGATACCTGGTTGGCACCCCGACGCTGATCTTCCGTGGAAACCAGAAAAACAATAAGATAAATAAATAAATAAATAAAAGGTAGGTGACGTCACTGCACGCCAGCGCCATCAATCACATCAAATCAAATACATTGTTAAGCTCTAGTTTAAAGAAAATCGGAAATGCGACCCCTTGAAAATATTTTACTTATCATTAGAAGTGTTAGTCCCTTACCTTATTTTATCCCGTCTCCATTTTAACCTGCAGCTAAAATGTCAACCTCAACATTTGGTTAAAATGATTGTCTTTAATTTTGTAACACCTTTTTGGTGTAAGTAAAGATTGTGTAAAACCGCATACATGTGTTTCTCAAATAATATAAATCGTTTTTTCATGAAATAAATTTTTTATATATTTAAAATTTTGATAGAACGCTGAAATGTTTGTTGAAGTGAAGGACCTAATGCTAGTCTCTTTGTAAATGTTTATATAATTTTTAACGCAAATTTTGTTGCGAACAAATTACAAAAGCACAAATGTTGAAAAAATTTCCACGAGCAGGATTTGAACCCGCACCCTTCTGACATACCGGGTCAGGTGCTCTCCCAATTGAGCTATCGTGGTTTTAACCAGCCCGCCGAAATTATTCAACACTATTTACTTTTTACATTGAAAGCCAAGCCCATTCAATGTCAACAACTACCGTCATTAACATCTGATCATAATATTAAATTATTATTATTTTTTTTTATTTTTTTTAGTCTCTTTGTGTTTATTTAACATAATATTAATGTAGCCTGATATTTCGAACCATTAAAAGGTAGACTTTGTTTAACTACTTATTCTCGTTTCATTTCAATAGGTTAATATACTTAGATAGCTAGATAGATATTAGATACCTAAATGTTCGCCCAAAAGTGGTCGTGTATTTTCTTCGTTAAGTTTTATGATTATGTAGATGTGATAAACTTAGCTATCAACACCTAGATTACGCCCGCCGCTTCGCTTACACCGCGCCTTCGTGTAATACGGTCGGTCTGTATGTAGCTTCCGTAGTCAAAATAAAAACAAAACTTTGTTTTACTGAACCTATTCAAAACATTTTTCTCGAAGGCATAATAGCAAAGAAATTTGACTGTCCCATTCTTAGGCATTGGAACCGAGTGCATACGGGTGGGACTTTCATATTTTTAAATTAGTGTGTTTTTTTTTGTTTTTTTTAGTAAGTACCTATGTTACAATTAACTATGTATGGACTTAGTGGTCTGAATTAAATGTTTTATTATTATACTCTTTATTTATTTTTTTCCTTAAAACTAGATTTTTACAATATGAAAATTATATTATTATACTCTATATTTATTTTCTTTCTTAAAACTAGATTTTTACAATATTTTAATATAAAAACAATAAAACATTATAAAAATCTAATCCTAGAGTACCGCCAGCAACGAGTCAGGGCCCAAGCTACCGGTAGTCAGGGCTGCAAAGTGAGGAACCTCCTGATAATACGTGCCGTGTCAAGGAGTACTGCCTTTTGCATCTGACCCTTGACCCAACATTTCAGCGAGAGCCTTTCAAGGTGTTGATCGAGGCTCTTATTATTATTATTATTATTATAATGCATAAAAGCGTCTTGTAACATCATTAACAATTTCCAGATAACCAGTGAAGAATTAGTCACCGCGTACATAGAGCGAGTGCAAGAAGTGAATCCCCTCCTGAATGCGGTGGTCGATGAGAGGTTTAGAGCGGCGTTGGAGGATGCTAAGGAAGTGGACCGGAGGATAGCGGAGGCCAGGCGGAGCGGCCAGCTGGAGCAGCTGGTGGCTGGCAAGCCGCTGCTCGGGGTGCCCTTTACTGTCAAGGAGAGCTGTTCCCTTGCTGGTTCGTAAAATGATGCAGTCAAAGTCAAATTATTTATTCTTTACAGGCAGTTATTGACGTCACAACTAAGTATAAATTAAAAAATTAAAATTTAGTTCAACTAGACTACTACTGAATCTATCACCAGTTCGGATTTTGGTAGAGCCCTCGACCGAGAAGAGCTGGCAAGAACCTCAGGAGCTTTTTTATTTTTCTCCATCTTTTGTTCATCAGTACCACCAGTCTTCGACAAAGAGGTCCCGGATTCGATTCTC
This sequence comes from Eudonia lacustrata, assembly GCA_947562085.1. Lineage (NCBI taxonomy): Eukaryota > Metazoa > Arthropoda > Insecta > Lepidoptera > Crambidae > Eudonia > Eudonia lacustrata. The sequence continues at coordinate 1,930,388 of OX387315.1, read as the reverse complement.
AGTGATAGTGATAGTGATCTGTTTGGTTGATGGTACCAGCTACCGTCATCTTAAGGGCTGACACCCATAACAGGGTTTAGGCTAGTATTCCTGCTAATAATATCATACTTTAAATGTATAGATAGATACTGTACTTACGTAAACTTTACGGAAGCGTCGTCGCCTACGCAGACATATTAGCTTTCTAGGTTGGTTGAGAGAACTGTTATTAATGTGTTATTTTATATGTTTATTTTATATGTTTTATATGTTGTTTAAACTTTTGCAACAAAATATTACATGGCGAACTTAATGCCTGAGACATTTTCTACCAGTCAACCATAGGGTGTTGCAGAAATAATATGGGAGGTGTAATTTTGAGCGACAACAAAAGTGGAAAACATTATAACAAAAAAAATTCAAACTTACATAATGCGTACATAAATATTCTATACTCTACAAATACATAAAATACTTTTAAAAATATATATAAATATAGGTACCTATATAAATAAATAACTTATCATCATCATCATCATTAGCTCATTTTATGTCCCCACTGCTGGGGCACGAGCCTTCCCTATGGATGGATAGGGAGAACGGGCCATATACCACCACTCGGGCCCAGTGCGGATTGGTGGTTGTTAACGACTGCTAATGCAGCCGGGACCAACGGCTTAACGTGCCTTCCGAAGCACGGAGAAGCTCGAGATTATAAATTTTTGGTCACCCATCCGATGACCGGCCTTTCCGAAAGTTGCTTAACCACAGCACTCGCAGACCGGGCGCGTTAACCACTGCGCCATCGAGCTCCTCAGATAATTTATAAGTAATTTAAAAATCGGTCATTACTGAGATGATTCTGCCAAGGTTTCATTAAGAAAAAGCATGCGGACTTTCTTTTGAAAGACATCGCGACTTGTAGCCATCCCCATTTCGAGAGGCAGCGTTAAAGTGAAATACAACCAAAACAAAAACTGTGATATTTTCTTCATAAAATACCACTTTGCGAGCGTTGTGGCCTTGTAGCTAGATGACATTTAGCCTCGCTGTGCCATTCCCTGCAAAGAGCAGTGGTAGGGTAGGTAATGAAGTCACCTTATCTTGTTAGCGGGGCCTCGGGGGCGACGACGACGCCTCGTTACCCTGTCTAGTTTGTGTTAACCTAGAATAGGGCAGAGATGTTGCTTTTTTATGATAACGTTTTTTGTATAGCAGCCTGAACTTTTATATAAAAGTGTATGTAAACTTCTGAACAATAACGCTTGTAATTTTACTGGGTTTTGACGACTATTTTAAAATAGGGTTTTTTATGTAAATACTTTGTTTTCCAATTTGTGCAATAGCAATAATAAATTGGACTCTATATTTTAAATTAACATATTATTTAATTTTATCCTATGCAAGATTTTAGTCATATAGAGGTATTGTTATTCTCAACATAAATTATCCCTTTCGTTAAATAAAGTATGGTTTTTAATTTTTTCACTATGTTTTATAATTATTTAAAGTATGGTTTAAACAAAATGAGGTACGAACGTAAATACCTGTCACATAGAAAACGTTATTAATTAAAAAGGAAATTATATTCCTTATTTGTCATAGCGTACTTCGTCTTCATATGCCTTTTCTTCATTCCCGTAATAATATATGTCTTTTTTACTTTTCGAGCTCTTTCAATTTAGAGTTTTCTTGTCAGACGGCTGCCGCATAAATTAAAACAGTCATGCGGCTGTCGTGCAGCAGGCATTTAATATGGCCCACACCACAGCGTTACGACACAAACGTCTTCATTAAAAGAGCCCTTAGTAAAAAAACCTCGTTCTCACAGGTCTATCGAACGCCGTCGGCTGTCTCGAGTTCGCCGGCCGCCGTGCTACCACCGACGGCGCGGCGGTCCGCCTAGTACGGGAGGCCGGAGCGATCCCACTGCTGGTCTCCAACACTCCCGAGCTGTGCCTCGGCTGGGAGACCACCAACCTGCTGCGCGGCACCACCAACAACCCCTACTGCCTCAACCGGACACCCGGCGGCTCGTCCGGCGGCGAGGTATGTACTGCTGGTACTCAGTACTCATAGCCAGCCGCGACCCGCTGCTGGCTCCAACGCGCCCGAGCTGTGCCTCGTTTGGGAGACCACCAATCTGTTGCCTCGACAGAACGCCTGGTTTAGTTCTAAAAAAAGATAAAGGACATCAATTTTTTTCTTACATTTTGGTCCAAATAGGAAAGTCGCTCAAAAAAATAATGCTATATTATGTTAGAACTCGATTGAAATATGTATTGAACATCGACATTGTATGAAAATATCGAATTTTTAAAAGCTAGCAACAACAAATTAATTGTTCTAACATAACTTGACATTTTGAACAGCTTTTAGTATAAGATACATTAAATAATTAATAAATAAATGATGATTATATTTTATTTAAGATTATTTTTATAAAAAAAGATACTTAATAAACCTTTTCACCGCCCAATTATCCTGCACGCGATGTCCCGCTGTACGCCAACGTATAAATGTATTTTAATAAAGTAGTTACAAAGAAGAACTTCTATAGAAGTGCTGGCGTGGACGGCACGAAAATCTCGAACTTCTATAGAAGTTGTTGGCGGTAAAAAGGTTAATTAATTGTGTAAGCAATAAAGTGTTTGTCTATCTATCTATCTTACTACATAAATATTTTTATTAATAATCCTAAAACCAAATCAAAAAGTGGATGTCCTTTATTTGTTAAAACATAAGCATGCACATGGTGCAGCGTTAACTTTATGATCTCATTTAACATGTTACTTTCAAGACAAGCAAATGTTAAAAATAACAAAAAATTATGGTGAATATATCTCGCACTCAGCACTCAGAGGCCTTAGGGCCGAAACTAAACACGACACGACGTCACGTCGTACCAAGATGCGGCGTCTGTCTAGTATTTGACAGACAATAAGGTTTATACTAGCATGGCGCAACGCCTATTTTTGCGGTGCGACGTCGTATCGTGTTTATGTGTTTCGGCCCTTACCTTGGGCATGTTGTATTAATTAGTTTTGTCAAGGAAGCTCTTGGTCGTTGAAATCTGCGTCTAACGATGATCAATCATTGAAAAACCTAAAATTGCGATCGCAGAATCATTCGGAAGCTTATGTTTTTGTGTATTACGATTGCGTTTTGTTCCATAGGTACACTTACCTAAGAACATTATGTCATTGTGTTAATAACAAAACGCGATGCTTGCGTGTCACCTTCTAATTTGTGGATACATGAAACATGACAAGTAATGAGTGCTAAATGGATCTTTGTTTGATCGGCAGCTACGCCTTGCGTTCACGCGACCATTGGATAATTTACATTTATGTAATGTTTTGTCTTAATAATTAACATTGAATATGCGACCCGAGTGTTCAGGTTAATGTAGTCATAGATATGTCATTTGTCATATATATGTCATTTGGCATACATACAGCTTATTGTTCTGTCTATAGGTATTTGTGTGAAATAAAATTAATATTTATTGCTTTATTAGACATCTACTTTGATCACATTAGTATATACTTATTTATATGATATCCGTAAATAAACCCTGTACTGTTTTTACCTAATAATTTTAGAAGTAATATTGCTATAGCTACTAAACACAAGTTTAAGAAAAAGTTGTTTTTTTTTATGAAACTTCAATTTAATTTTGACGACCTCCTTGGTCGAGTGGTTTGTACACCGGTTTTCATGGTGTCGCCATCTCTGAGGTCCCGGGTTCGATCCCCGGTCGGGTCAATTTAGAAATTGTTGTTTTTCTAAATTGTCTCGGGTCTGGGTGTTTTCTATGTATAATAAGTATATATTTGAGTATTTTAAGTATGTTTATCCATTGTCTAGTAACCATTCAACGAGTTTCATAACGAAGCTTCTCTTGGGCTAGATAATTGGTGTGAGTGTTGGAAAGTTTATTTATTTATTATTATTTTCTCTCTATTTATTTTTTTACATATTAATTTACATTTTTAAATATTTTCTAAAAAACAAAACAAACATTTAAAAATATAAAAAATAGGGGTCCACCGGCATGGGGACCAGGGTCCAAACTACCGGTGATTAGGGCTCCAGAGACAGGAACCTCCTCGCAATGCGTGCCGTATCGAGGAGAACTGCCTTCTGAATCAGGCCCTTGATCCAGCCGCCTAACGAGAGCCTCACGAGATGTTGATCGAGGCTCTTGGCCGTTGGCCGTAACAACAATCGGCACGATGACAGCCGAGTCCACATTCCACATGTCGACAACCTCGTGTGCTAAGTCGAGATATTTGATTTGTTTCTCTTTCTCAGCTTTCACGAGGTTCTCGTCATGGGGAATGGTGATATCGACAATCATCGTGCGGCGCGCTAATCGATCTATCACTACAATGTCTGGCTTATTAGCTACAATAGTCCTGTCGGTGATGATAGATATTATTATTATTATTATTATTTATTTTTTATTAATATTAATTTTTACTTTTCGATCGTATCGTACGAACACGAACGACCACACCTTCCAACTACTATAGTACCTCGCACTTTAGGTCCGAACTAGTCGTGCGTGTACGCGCGTACAGTTCCGACAGACGTTCGAAACAATCCTCACTTGTTTGGATTTTTCATGCGTTCGAAACGTCTGCTGACTGTGTCACTTATAATTCAACTGAGAAAATGCTACCAGTGTGCGCTGTCAATTCGTACTTTCGTTTACGTACGGGTAAAATTACACGCAACGCAACCTGAGTGCGGCTGAGGGTCTAGTGCGAGTTATTTTTGACATTCGATCACATTAACGAAAACGAGGAAAATGAGGACATGATGGCGCAGTGCTTAACGCGCCCGGTCTGCGATTGCTAAGGTTAAGTAACTTTCGCAAAGGCCGGTCATCGGATGGGTGACCAAAACTTTATCATCTCGAGCTCCTCCGTGCTTCGGAGGGCACGTAAAGCCGTTGGTCCCGGCTGCATTAGCAGTCGTTAACAACCACCAATCCGCACTGGGCCGCGTGGTGGTTTATGGCTCGTTCTCCCTATCCATCTATAGGGAAGGCTCGTGCCCCAGCAGTGGGGACATAAAATGAGCTGATGATGATGATGATGATGAACGAAAACGAAAATTTGTATGGCAAAATTTTAACTCTTCTCGTATGCCGCCAGGAGGCGCTGCTTCAATGCCATGAAAATTTTCTTTTTCGTAAACAAAACTCAGGCACCCTGGTCTAAAATAGCAGAAACACCGCTCTGTTCACATCCTAAGTGATTAGCGTCACAGTTCTTGTAACGAGCAAACACGACGCTGACAAAGTGTATTGGTTTTAAATGTTTGCACAGTGCAGTAAGCGCTAGGAATAGGCTGCAACGGTGTTGACACTTGGGGTCTATACGATATCCAAGTACAACTTGGACTCAAAGTCATTGTCAAACAACTTATTTGACGTAGCTCTGGTCAACCTTTTTTTAAAGAACAAAATTCGCATCCGTACCGTCTAGACTGGGTTTTTGCTAGGATCCGGTTGCTAGGTAGTGCTTGATCACAGAATGGGATGTGACCCACTACGCTGCTCGACACCCGTCAACTGCCGGGCGGGGACTTAGGTTTATGAATTACTAGCGGCCGCTCGCGGTTTCACCCGCGTGGTTCCCGTTCCCGTGGGAATATCTAGACAAAAAGTATCCTATGTGTTATTCCAGGTTATAAACTATATGTGTGCCCAATTTCATCCAAATCCATCCATCCGTTGCAGCGTGAAGAAGCAACAAATATACGAACATACACACAAACTTTCGCATTTATAATATTAGTAGGATTAATTAGTTTTAGATTAGATTATTGATGAAATATTAAACAAGACCTCTGTAAGCTTTTGTTAATATATACGTACCACGTTTTAAAGGAGGAGCTCGATGGCGCAGTGGTCAACGCGCCCGGTCTGCGATTGCTAAAGTTATGTAACTTTCGCGAAGGCCGGTCATCGGATGGGTGACCAAAAATGTATCATCTCGAGCTCCTCCGTGTTTCGGAAGGCACGTAAAGCCGTTGCATTAGCAGTCGTTAACAACCGCCAACCGCACTGGGCCCGCGTGGTGGTTTATAGCCCGTTCTCCCTATCCATCCAAAGGGAAGGTGCTCGTGCCCAGCAGTGGGGACGTATATGAGTTGCTGATGATGTTTTTTAAAGCGTCATGTAGTTCCAAAAGTTACTTTTAAAATAATACCTATAACCTTGCAGAACTAAAGAGGCATCGAAAAAACTATATCGTATTATAGTTTATTGTAATAGGTTCTCTATGCGACGCGACCTTGGATTTGTCTGTTGATTACCGATTAATTACTATTATTTACTTATTTACAGTCAATTGTGCTTTAACACACCATCTTAATGTTTGTGGTAGGAATACAAAACTCTTAACGCGATGAGTTATCTAAACAACTGTAAATAAATTTATTGATCTTAATATTCATCATCATCATCATCTCTGCCAAAAGACGTCCACTGCTGGACAAAGGCCTCCCCCAAGGATCTCCACAACGACCGGTTTTGTGCTGCTCGCATCCAGCGGCTTCCCGCGACCTTCACCAGATCGTCGGTCCACCTTGTTGGAGGCCTGCCCACACTGCGCTTTCCGGTACGCGGTCGCCACTCCAGGACTATCCCGCCCCAGCGGCCATCAGTCCTGCGAGCAATGTGCCCTGCCCACTGCCACTTGAGCTTAGCAACTCTTCGGGCTATGTCTCATTTCTGATTCGATCACGCAGAGACACCCCGAGCATAGCCCTCTCCATTGCTCTTTGATTGACCTTGATCCTTTTTATGAGCATAGTGAGCGACCACGTCTCAGTCCCGTATGTCATCACTGGCAACACACACTGGTCAAAAATATTAAACAATGAAAATTATTATTCTATTGTTATTATTATTCTACGGTATCTTTTGCTAAAGTAGGACTGGGCTGGACATGTCTGTCGCATGTCGGAGGAACGGGGGGGCCAAGGTAAAATTGAATGGGTCCCACAAAACCAAAAACGACGTCGCGGCAGATTAAAGAGGAGATGGCGAGACGACCTTGACTCCCATCTAAAAGATTGGTCACTTGTTGCTTAACATAGAACAAGATGGAAAGAGGGAAGTGGGGCCTTTGCCCTGCTGTGGGACACTACGGGCTTATAATAATTATCATAATCTTTTTCTAATTTTGAAATTAGTATAGGTATGTGTACCTGACCATGCTATTTATTAAAAATAAATTACAAAAAACCCGACAGCTAAAACAACTATATAAAAAACAATTATATACTCGTAAAAACCGGGCTAACATAAAAAAAAAAACTACAAAGAGAAAAAACTGATAAGAAACAAAACAAGCTCTACGATCCCAGAATTAAATTTGATCAATGTTGAATGCAACATGAAATATTTCCTTGTCCGATACCTATACTTAAATAATTAAATCTATAATAAATGAGTATTTATAAATACATTGAATATTGATAGTTGTCGCAGGCGGGGACAATCACCAACCAAAGAGTGCGGATTTAATTAAACCCACCTTCTGACACAGTCGGGTAAAAATAGGTCATTGGTTGCGAGTTTTAACACAAGGAACAATATAGGACAGCGGTTCAAGGTGTGTTGTCCTTTATTACAAATCTGGATTATTGATGATGATCCATAAAAGTTTAGTAACTTATGCATAAATGCAGTTTCATACAAGTTTCACAATACGGCTGCGCTTCTGCCCTTTTAGAAATAGAAAAGAACAAAATTATAACTATAAAGGACCATAAAATATGCAATTGGCGACCGACACGACCGGTTACGGACTGCTTGCGATGCATTTAAGTTAGAAATAAAGATAAAATAATATAGAACTAACTCTTAATCTCAATACAATCTCAATAGGTATATACCAGCTAAGGCGTTTGTAATCGTGTAAATTAAGAAGAAGAAAAACGAGCGAGCCTTACAGAAGTCGCATATGATCTGTAACATTTGACATCTCACCTCTCATCTCATCTCTCTCTTAGTAATAAGCAATTTTAACATTATATTCTGAAAAAAATGGGTCAGGTATTATTTGAAAGGATTTTTCATAACAAAGAATAATTCTTTTTAATGAAGATTGTATTTTATTTAATTGACACTAAGAGTAATGCAATACCGCGCGCGCATTCGTCAAATCAAATGGCGCGCGCTTACGCGCTTCCCCGACTTCCTGTTACACACTTCCGTCCCAGAGGAAAGATGTTACACATCACACACTTCCGTCCAATTTCACGAAACTACTCCCATTAATCGCAAGAAAGCGAGAGGAAAGATGTTACACATCAAAAAAGTTTTGCAGTGCCGTTTTCCGTATTGACGAGACCGATTTAAAATGCCTATTGCCTTGAACTCTTCCGTGTTTCGGAAGGCACGTTAAGCTGTTGGTCCCGTGGTTATTGTAAGATTGTAGGGGTGCAACATCAGATGATGACTTTTGCGCCACCTTGTATGAGGCTCAATATCCCTCTGATGGCTCACGCCACAGCGTGGCTTACACGTAAAATTCAGCTTCAGTACCAGTTTCAGATACCAGACGTAAAGGTGGCTGAATGCTAGCGTTCCTGTTGCAGGCCGCGTTGCTGGCGGTGGGTGCGTCGGCGGTGAGCGTGTCGTCCGACATCGCGGGTTCGATTCGTGTGCCGGCTGCATTCTGCGGGGTGTTTGGACACAAACCTACTCCTGGTAAGTTATTTTTTGTGTGACAACCATAGACGCTACCGAGCAGTGATGCAAGAAACTTTAATTTGACAACAGTATGTAGAGTAAAAAAATTACAATAAAAAACCGGCCAAGTGCGAGTCAGACTCGCGCACGAAGGGTTCCGTACCATTATCTATAAAAATATTTCAAGTTTCTACCAGCCTGTTATCGTTATTAAGACCGAGAAAATAAAAATGAAAAAAATCACGTTTGTTGTATTCCATTTAAAAAATAAAAGGTCTCCTAATTTAGTGTTGTCAGTACCAACATGTTGTAGTGTGCCGTGTGGTCGTCAGGTATAATCCCGATCGAAGGCCACATCCCGACGCTGCTGGACGCGCGCTTCCCGCAGTTCCTGGGCGTCGGCCCCATGGCGCGCACCGCCGACGACCTGACCCTCATGATGCGGGTGCTCACCTCTGGCGACCGCGCGCTGCGGCTGGAGGAGCCCGTGGACTTCACCAAGCTCAAGGTAAGTGGTGATGACTCCTTTATTATTTCATTTTTGAGAGAGTTTGCTGATTGCCACTGCGTATTTTCAGCTTTTTTGGAGGCAGCGAGAAACTTAATGAGTTCCTCGAGCCGTGTAAAACGAAGCACCGTCAGATATTCTAGAGGGAACGGCATCACGCACTATACTCAACGCAAAGACTCGTGGCAGATGGTGCCATAAAACACTTTTGCAAAAGAGATGCGCACGCGCAAATTTACAGGATTATCGATAAAAAGCAATGTTTGTGAGTTATCGACAAATATGTACAAATTACCTCATTATAGTATTGATCATAACTTATAGTTATTATACTATGACAAATTTACACACAATATATTGAAGGTAGTTAGCAATAATTAAACTGTAGGTTACCCTCTAGTTGAGCGTTAAAATGTTTTGTATAAAACACAAAGTCGCTTAAACGTCATAGTCATTTCAATTGATGATTTCTTTCGAGAGGAGGAGGCGTTTATTAAAAGTAATATAACCACTGTTCAGAGGAATATTCAACAACAAAGTCGTGTTATTATAAAAAAATGTTTTAAATTAAAAACATGACTTGAAAAAATCAATTTTATGCGAACGGCTAATAATACATGTCGAAAATAACGACACCGACGACGATAAAGACGATTAGTCTCAATTATTTTTTGTAAGAATTTTAAATAATTACTAATAATAAACAATTTCATTCGTCACATTTAAAATAACCCACTTAAAACTTATTGTTATCGGTAAACATAGTATACAAACAACATTCATCACTACGTCTTTGTTACGTCACCCATAAACAGTTTAACGTCTGACGCCCCGCAGGTTCACATGTGAATCTATAACAATTGGCTTTCAATTGTGTCTGGTTTTACGGTGCCTGACTGATTACGTGCTAGAGAGCATATTATGTGCGCTGTCTCATTCGCACGTTTTATTGCACCGTCTGCCACGAGTGTTTGCGTTGAGTATAGTGCGTCCCCCCCCGCCGTACTAGATCGTTTCCCCCCCTGTACGTGTAGGTGTACTACATGACGGAGGCGAGCTCGTCGCTCGCGATGCTCGGCGTGGATGGCGGCGTGCGCGACACCGTGCGCGCCGCCGCGCGACACCTGCAGGCCGCGTGCGGCGCCAGCCTGTGCGAGGTGATGCCGACACTTTTCATACACTTTCTTTTCACATTACTTTTTAACCTTTTCACCGCCAACAACTTCTATAGAAGTTCGAGATTTTCGTGCCGTCCACGCCAGCGCTTCTATAGAAGTTTTTCGTTGTACCTACTTTATTAAAATACATTTACGATACATAAAACATTTGTTTCTTTTGTAATTTTGTAAGATGAACACAACTGAATCCCTATTTTTTGTTTTCCCAGGCAAAACAGGCTTTTTTGTGTTTTAAAATGGATAAAAACAAAAACGTCTCAAATATTTTTATGTCCCGCACGCCAACGACTTCATATCAAGTAGGCCAGTGATGTGACGCAAAAGTTGCATATATTACAATCCTCTCTATTAACTTTGTTTTATTAGATCAAATTGTAATAAATTCTATGATTTAAAATGAATTCCGGTCAGTGAATAACGTATTACACAATAAATTTTAAAATAAATGTAGGTACGTATCAAATCACTTCATTAAAATTAATTCAGTTTACTGAGGACTTTCGATATTGCAACACCCATCTCTACGTAATGGCAAGATGTCAGTGCTAACAGTGCCACCGACTTCATTTCAAGTTAACCCGTGACCTCGTAAGCGCACAGGGGTCAAGATCATCGTGTCATAGTGCCGGGCGTTACAAACGAAACAAACGTGCGCACATGTTTCTCTCCCGGTTCGGGTAAAGAAATGATATATAATAATTAAAAGGTTTGCAAAAAGTGGGGGGAGGGCTTTGCTCAGGAGTGGAACAGTTATAGCTGATAATAATTATTAATGCGCAGTTGGTTGACATATTAATAACTGACCTTTTTTTTTTTTTTTTTTTTTATTAGAAGGAGGCAAACGAGCAGGCGGGTCACCTGATGGAAAGCAATCACCGCCGCCCATGGACACCCGCAAAACCAGAGGACTCACAGATGCGTTGCCGGCCTTTAAGGAAGGAATAGACTCGTTTCTTGAAGATTCCTAAGTCATATTGGTCCGGAAATACCGCCGCTGAGAGCTGGTTCCACAGCACTGTAGTTCGTGGTAAAAAATTACGTGAGAAACGCACAGTAGTAGATCGCCATCCATCAAGATGGTGTGGATGGAAAGACAGTCGATTGCGTGTAGTGCGGTGAAGGAAATCAGCGGCAGGGATCAAACCGAACAATTCCTCAGAGCACTCCCCATGATAAAGGCGATAAAATATACAGAGAGATGCAACGTCTCTCCGAAGGGCCAGTGGATCGAGCCGACCAGAGGTTACCACGCCGCCGACAACTCGAGCAGCTCTGCGTTGAATGCGGTCAAATGGGAGGAGTTGGTACTGGGGCGCTCCAGCCCAAAGATGGGAACAGTATTCCATATGAGGCCTGACCTGTGCTTTGTAAAGCTGTAAGCGATGGGTCGGCGTGAAATACTGTCCCGCTCTATTGAGCTAGTAGAATCTAATTAGAGTTAGAAGCTAATTTAGCTTTACCTTCCAAATGACCGCGAAATTGAACGTCACTCGAAATATCGACGCCAAGGATTCCAATGGCCGGTTTGGTATCAAGGGGAGCTCCTTCAAAGTTTAGAGATAAGACGAAGGGATGTTTTTTAGCGGTGAACACGCAAACTTGTGTTTTGGAAGGGTTAAAATGGACTAGATTAAGTCGGCCCCAATTCGAGACATGACTTAACATGTTCTCAGTGTCAGTCACAAGTTTATTCCGGTTCTCGATGACGCTTTCCAGAGAAATATTAGTACGTCCGGTGTAAAGCGTATCCCCAGTACTGTCGTCTGCATAGCAATGAATGCTGTTGTTATGCAACATGTCATTGATATGCAGAAGAAACAGTGTAGGCGACAGCACACACCCCTGCGGGACTCCAGCATTCACGGGCTTCAGGTCAGAGCATGATCCGTCAACTACGACTTTGATGCTACGCCCAGAAAGAAAGCTGGCGACCCACGCACACAATTTCTCAGGGAGCCCGTATGATGGAAGTTTCGAGAGAAGAGCCCTGTGCCATACCCAGTCGAAGGCTTTCGCTATGTCCAAGCTAACCGCCAGTGCCTCCCCTTTCCTCTCGACTGCCTCCGCCCATCGGTGAGTGAGGTACACTAAAAGATCACCAGCCGAACGACCGCGGCGAAAACCGTACTGGCGATCGCTTAGTAGTTGATTCTCTTCTAGGTACCTCAAGAGCTGGCAGTTTGTAATGGGCTCCATTACTTTGGAGAGCAAAGAGGTGATGGCTATAGGCCTGTAGTTGGACGGATCTGAGCGATCACCTTTTTTGGGAATCGGGTGGACAAGGGCTGTCTTCCAAGTACTCGGGACAACGCCAGTCGTGTAAGAGAGCCGGAAGAGGCGCGTTAGAACCGGCGCCAACTCAGGAGCACACGTCCGAAGCACAATGGGAGGGACTGCATCAGGCCCACTCGACTTATGAATGTCAAGGGAAAAAAGAGCCTTACGAACTGACCTTTGCAGGAACCGAACGTTTGGCATAGAACAAGCGCAATGCGGTATTGTTGGTGGCGAGTTTTTCCCATCGTCCAAGGTCGAGTTTGATGCGAAAAGAGTACCCAAGAGATCGGCTTTCTCTTTTGCAGTATGGGCAAGGCAATCATCGGTCTTGTGCAGTGGTGGAAGTGACGGTCGACAGAAATTCCCCAAGACAGCCTTGGCGAGAGACCAGAATGCACGCGTACCCGAAGGAAGACGCACTAGTCTCTCCCCAATTCTACCTATAAATGATGACTTCGCCTTGGCAATGTCCTTCTTAAAAGACCTGGCAGCAAAGTTGTACTTCTTTTTTGAGCACACTGGTACTTGGATCCTTTGATGACACCGCATTAGCCCAGGCTTGGTAATGCTCGCGCTTCTGGCGAGATGTTATTTTGCAACATCGACCAAACCATGGTTGGGATCTGCCGCCAACGGGAACCATAGAGTTTGGAATAAAGAGTTCCATTCCCTGCAGTAACACATCAACGACAGAATCGGCGGCGACATCAGGATCATCCAGCGAGAAGCAAACTCGCCACCATGGGTACGACGCAAAGAAACTACGCATCCCATCCCAGTCCGCTGACCTATAATGCCAGACCCGACGGCTGACCGCACGTTGCGATTTTAAAGTTTCCGTGAGAGGCACTGTGCTCCGAATCAGGCAATGATCTGATGAGCCTAGTGGTGCATCAACGGACACTTGATAGCCGTCTGGGTGCGAGGTTAACAAGAGGTCCAGTAAGGAAGGTGTATGGCCCTCCACATCTAGTACCCGCGTAGGCTCGGCAACCAGTTGGGACAGACCGTAGGCCAAAGCGAAGTCATGAACGGCTCTACCCGCGTGGTCAGTAGTGCGTGAACCAAGCCATTCGACGTGGTGGGCATTAAAGTCTCCCAGCACCACGATCTCGGCAGAGGGGATCCGTTGGAGAAGGGAATCTGTGGCCGTTTGAACGCTCTCGACAAGTTGGTCAGTCTCAATGTTACCGCTGTGGGACCTATACAGGCACGCGTAGACGCGAGGGTGGTGTCCGCAGTCGACGTGCAGCCATAAGATGGAGAGGTCCCTAACTTCAAGATTGCCGAGGCGACGAACGCACATATCCTCCCTGACGTAAGCACAAACACAGGCGCGTAGCACAAACGAATGCTCCAGATTGTATCCCGGGTAGCGCAAGTAGGAGACGTCAGGAGGGGGGGATATCTGCGTTTCAGTAAGGAAAAGCAAGGCCGGCTTCTCCGTCTCAAGGTGGTAATGGACGGCGCTTAAGTTGTAGTGAACTATCACTGACCGGACGAAACACAACAGCAACGAGTGCCATTATTTCACGCCGGTATTTAGTGAGAGGGTGGTATTACGCCGGGCGAGCCGGCCCAATGCGTGCTACAACGCAGCGTGGCTCTACCACTCAGTCAGTGTCACTCATTTAGCACCACCCAGGGGTCACGTGTAGGGTCTCGAGGGTAAACCTACGGACGCGAGTGACCTTAACCCCCAAAATCCACCTTGAAAGCTAGTAAGCTATACAACTATGATTGTCTGACCAGGAATATAATACGACTCCTGGGATCGACTTATCCATAACCAGAAGACTTTTCAGGTCGCTTTCAAAGACGTTGCCAAACTTATAGCATCTATTTAACAGAGGAAGAAGAGTGAAAGGATGGGGTTACACAAAAGATCCCGATTGGTCGAAGTGCTACTGGGAGATGGAAACAGGCTCCACTAAGATAAGATAAGATAAGCTAGTACTCGCATTCAACCCATCTTCAGCATCTATTCGTTCGGCTACTGACACTTACCTGTTTTACTGAGGACAGCCCAGCCCAAACTTTATAGTAACTAAACAGTTATCATTGTTGCTATTTGACATTGTTTTTTATTTACAGGAAAAATTCAAAGACTTAGAGGACTCCGTTGAAATATCAGTGTCGGAGTTTTTCTCCATGAAAGACATACCTAACTTGTTGCAGGATCCTGCCAATCCAAAGGTATTGTGTAGTTTTATCTTAAATCAGTAAAAAAACATTCTTATCAGGTTCACTGTCCAAAACTTATAACAATGTTAAATCAATTGTTACGGACCATATGTGGTCTGCGGGACAGTGAACCTGTTAATTTTTCTTCGGTTATGTTTGTTTTATTATATCGTATCGAAATCATGTAATATTTTTTTTTACTTTTTTATAACTGAAATGGAATGTGTCATGCTGATACACTCGCGTTTACGCATCATTAAAAAAATATTTACTTACATATATTTAATTTTGATTTTCGTCAATCAGAATTTCATAATTACGAATAAATAAAATTTTAATCCAAAATTGTAGATAGTTGTCGTGATTTTTAGACAGGTATCGCAATAGGGTATTTGACTAAAATGAAAATATTGATCAAACTGTTGTTAACTTAATAGTAAACATGTTTTTAAACTAATTTAGCCAGGACAAAATTTTAAAATAAGTATGATTTTTATAAAAAATCATTTATAACATGAGAAAATTTTTATGATTTACCACGTGATCAAAAACGCACGGGGTGACGCTGAATCTGGAGTGACGTCACCTGCTTGTTTACAGTAAATGTCAATCAAAGTTTTGTACGTTTAATTTGACGTCACGACATCACGTGACCTGCATTCAGCGTTTTGGCGGCTATTTTTTTAATTTGAATTTTAATGGCGATTTTCATAAAAAATAAAGAAATTCATAACGAATTAATCAAATTGCAAATATATTATGCTATAATGAACCATTAGACATATTTTTCTAAAACCTGTCAAATACCCCATTTTGTTTTGCTATACACGACTTTAAAGTTTAAACTGACATCACCACACTGCAAAGTAGGTGCCAGACAACCTTGTGCAAGCAAACTAACTCGCACAAGAGACGAGGTCATAACGCCAGATGAGGACGCGCCGAAGCGCATTCATCATCCGGAACTCTTAGGACTAGTGTCTCAAGCGAGTTGCCCCGTGGACACGTATAGTCCATTACCTAATATCCAGATAGGTTACCGGAGCTGTAAGCTCGCTCACTTCTTGTTGCACTAAGAGTACAGTCAACAGTAACTGATGATTAGTCAAGTTTCATAATATGAAATCAGTATGAAAATCAAAACTTTTTAAACGCATATCGAAAAACCTTCGAGTGTCTACTAATACCTGCAGACTTTGCCTGTTGTTATATAGAAAATACCGGTACACTATCGAAACTTAATTTTGTAAACATCATCCACTTTTGCTGTTGACTGTACCACTCGCAGTTTCCACTGCTTAGGTCAACTCTCAAGTCGACTACCTCTTTGGTGGCAGAGTTGTAAGCCCGCTCAAAGGGTTAATTAAGTAGTGTACCAATAGACTATGTATAATATTACGCGTAGATGTGCCTCTCATAGAAAAAAAATATTGAAAACTTGGTTCCATTCATAAAGGATTGCGGTAGTAGACGGTTTTTTGTGCGGATTACTGTTTCTGTATTTATTTATACCTTTTCTGCATGGTGCTTTTCAGGTTTCTCTTACCACTGATATACACTGTGATTGATTTTGAATTTGTAAGAAAAATTTAGCACGATCTAAGGTAAAGTAATGTTAGCTAATTCTAGGGTATAGTTGCTTATTAATTTAAAAATACTATTTCCTACCGCCATCTAGTGATGTCAAGTGGATATCACCTTGCTAAGTTGATGTTCAACCGATCGGAGATGGCGCTGCTGTCGTACATTACATTTTTGTTTGATGACCTCCTTGGTCGAGTGGCTTGCTCACCTGTTTTCATGGTGTCGCCATCTCTGCGATTCCGGGTTCGATCCCCGGTCGGGTCAATTTAGAAATACCTGTTTTTCTAAATTGTTTCGGGTCTGGGTGTTTTCTATGTATAATAAGTAATGTATTTAAGTATATTATGTATGTTTATCCGTTGTCCAGTTAATCATTTCTCGAGTTTCTTAAGAAAGCTTTTCTTGGGGCTAGATAATTGGTGTAAGGGTGGGAAACATTTATTTATTCTACAAATATTATATACGCGAAAGTTTGTAAGTATGGATGGATGTCTGTTACTCTTTCACGTAAAAACTACTGAATGGATTTGGATGAAATTCGGCATACAGATAGTTTATAACCTGGATTAACACATAGGATACTTTTTATCCCGATATTCCCACGGGAACGGGAACCACGCGGGTGAAACCGCGAGCGGCCGCTAGTTTGTAATAATTTCAATGTGTGGAAGGTTTATCCCTCCGAGCGTACCCATTAATGTATACGTACACGTCCTGCGTCCAGCGCGACAAGAGCCTGGTGATGGAGCTGGTGAAGTACCTGTTCGGCTTTGGGTCGCGCTCGCTGCAGGCGCTGGGGTTCGCGCTGATCGCGCGCCACCAGCTGTGCATCCCCGCCGCGCGCAGGCCGCACTACCAGCAGCGCGCGGCCAGGCTCAAGGCGCTGCTACAGGTACGACTCACTTCCAGAACCCGAGAGAGTACGGGGTCACGTACTAGTGCGAGATGCCAGTCCCTTTTTTTTAAATATATCTTATCTTGACGGCACTATACCACAGAACGAATGCTTTTCATTTATTCATTCGTTCATTTACACTTGTACACTTACAGATTAAAAATCGCAAGTCGCATTCGAGCTAGTATAAGTTAAAAATTAAATAAAAATTATATTGTTAAGTGAGTACATAATAAAACATTAATATTAAACTAGGCGGCTAAATAAACAATAAATACGGATGAGAATAATGAGATGTCGGAGCGGATTTAAAAATAAAATGACAATGTCGAAAGAAAATGGTCCTCAATGAAGAATTACAATGTCGGCAATACAGAATAAAATAAATTAAATATAGTTTGGCAAAATTCATGTCCAAAAAAGTTCCATTATAATATTGTATGTCAGCTATCCAAGAACTTTAAAACATTATGTCAGTCAATCAATATGCACATTATTTAAATACAAATGAAATTGCTCGCTAGCTCACATCTATCGACGAATAGCTTGTGTAGGGCATGTGGAAAGGAAACGGAGTCAATGCAGCACCTACTGTGTGACTGCGACTCTCTGGCTAGGAAAAGAATGGAACTCCTGGGATCGACCTATCCGAAACCGGAGGACTTCAGGCTCTTCGCTCTTATGGACGTTTATCTTTACAGTGAAAGGATGGGGTTGCACAAAAGATCCCAATGGGTCTAAGTGTCACTGCGAGAGGGAAACCACGGCAGGCCCCACTAAGATAAGATAAGATAAATATATCTTATGGGTAAACACTTGGCCTACATCTCACCTAATGTTAAGTGATGATAAGGCCGGGTGGAAACGCACTTCACCCGGAATCCTCGACTAATGAAGCACTGGCTATATTATCTCTAGCTCCCGGAACATAACAATGCAAATATTGGTATCATGACGATATAATAAGACAAGATGGTGGTAGCTAATGTGGATTTTTTTTCAACACTGTCTTTTTTTCAAACGAGTGCAGTTTAAACTTTGCCAACAAATTCTCGTCTTCGTTATCGTGATCCAATGACGAATGAAACTCGCAATATGCGCTCTGTATGCTTACACTGAAATTGTGTAATTTATAAATTCCAATATACCGTACAAATTTAGAAGTTTTTTCAAAGCAATATGCTAATTTTAATATAATTGTTTTATGTTTACTCCATTATTTGTCCATTAGCCATAATCTTCTCTAGTTCTTCTTTTATTGGTTCTTGTCTCTGTGATGTCGCACGATAAACTATGTAGGGGTTATAAGGTAGCCCGGCAATTAAAATATGAGAAAAACCAACTAACTAAAAAAATACATAAATTCGATAATTACCCCCAAGCCTATATAAAAATGTATAAACCAAACGATAGCGTGGTTTAGCGGACACGACGCCATCTCTTACCTAGTCCTAACAACTTTAATAGACGATAAAAATCGCCTTTTTCATTCTTCAGTTGCAATTTGAAAAAGTCTTGATAAAACTTCCACGGGCAGTATTCGAATTTTCACCCCCTGATATACCGGGTCAGATGCACAACCAAGCATGCTATTGTGGCTCTGTCCCGCTCGTGAATATTTTTACAACACTTTCAAATTGTAATTCGTTTGCAACAATATTTGCGTAAAATAATCATCATCAGCTCATTTTATGTCCCCACCGCTGGGGCCGTGCCCCAGCGGTGGAGCTGATGGTGAAGGCTCGTGAGCCTTCCCTATGGATAGATAGGGAGAACGGGACATAAACCACTACGCGGGCCCAGTGCGGGTTGGTGGTTGTTAACGACTGCTAATGCAGCCGGGACCGACGGCTTTACGTGCCTTCCGAAGCATGGAGGAGCTCGAGATGATAAATTTTTGGTCACCCATCCGATCACCGGCCTTTGCGAAAGTTGCTTAACGCGACGCATCGCTAAACAATTAATCTAAGACGGAGCGTTTGCGGCCCCGTACCATAAGAAAAACTGTCTTTTTTTCTGTCCAATAAAAACTACATATAAGTTTAAAAAAATGAACTAGCATATTGAAGTGTGTTAAATAAGAAAAAAAAAATAAGACTAATCTACTAAGAAAATTTAGATACTTAAATCGGTCTGTTTTGCCTTTAAAATGCAAATCTATGTTTTAAAAGAGGTTACTTTGATATTTTTTCTCTGTTATAAAAGTTAACAAATCGTGCAATCATCGTAACAATCTAGCAAAATGAAGATAATTAAATGAAAAATCATGTCATCAAATATTGTAATTGTAATTGTTGGGAAAAATCAAGATCCCCGCCACGTAAATTTCCAATGCGTCGCCTTAACCTCAGCACTCGCAGACCGGGCGCGTTAACCACTGCGCCATCGAGCTCCTCAATATAATGATTCTTCAGTAGTCTTTTGACTGACTAATCCCATCTGTTCCTTAGGATCGTCTCGGCACGGACGGCGTGCTGCTGTACCCGGTGTGGTGCGGGCCCGCGCACCGCCACGGCCAGGTGTGGGTGCGCGCCGCCGCCGTGCAGTACGCCATGCTGGCCAACGTACTGGGACTCCCCGCCACCTCCGTGCCGCGCGCCGCCGCGGGTCAGCTCCCGCTGGCACTGCAGGTACATGCGGCCAACGTACTGGGACTCCCCTCCACCTCCGTGCCGCGCGCCGCCGCGGGTCAGCTCCCGCTGGCACTGCAGGTACATGCGGCCAACGTACTGGGACTCCCCTCCACCTCCGTGCCGCGCGCCGCCGCGGGTCAGCTCCCGCTGGCACTGCAGGTACATGCGGCCAACGTACTGGGACTCCCCGCCACCTCCGTGCCGCGCGCCGTCGCGGGTCAGCTCCCGCTGGCACTGCAGGTACATGCGGCCAACGTACTGGGACTCCCCTCCACCTCCGTGCCGCGCGCCGTCGCGGGTCAGCTCCCGCTGGCACTGCAGGTACATGCGGCCAACGTACTGGGACTCCCCTCCACCTCCGTGCCGCGCGCCGCCGCGGGTCAGCTCCCGCTGGTACTGCAGGTACATGCGGCCAACGTACTGGGACTCCCCTCCACCTCCGTGCCGCGCGCCGTCGCGGGTCAGCTCCCGCTGGCACTGCAGGTACATGCGGCCAACGTACTGGGACTCCCCTCCACCTCCGTGCCGCGCGCCGTCGCGGGTCAGCTCCCGCTGGCACTGCAGGTACATGCGGCCAACGTACTGGGACTCCCCTCCACCTCCGTGCCGCGCGCCGCCGCGGGTCAGCTCCCGCTGGTACTGCAGGTACATGCGGCCAACGTACTGGGACTCCCCTCCACCTCCGTGCCGCGCGCCGTCGCGGGTCAGCTCCCGCTGGCACTGCAGGTACATGCGGCCAACGTACTGGGACTCCCCTCCACCTCCGTGCCGCGCGCCGCCGCGGGTCAGCTCCCGCTGGTACTGCAGGTACATGCGGCCAACGTACTGGGACTCCCCGCCACCTCCGTGCCGCGCGCCGCCGCGGGTCAGCTCCCGCTGGCACTGCAGGTACATGCGGCCAACGTACGGAGGGTGAAACTGCTGGGCTCAGTTATTCTCTCATATACATTTGTACTGAAGCTTCACGAGTCGATAACGCGTGAGTATTGGAACGAAGTTCCTTATCGCGCGTTGTGAAAGGGGACTAGACGTAAAAAATTCTTACGAAAAGTTGTCACGACACTTTTTGCTATAGTAAGCTATTGTAAGCTGTGCGGCGTCGCATGTTTCTCTGTCTGTCTCTCTCTCTCTCTTATAGAAAGCAAGCCAGATATTTTCATTTCTATTTCGCATTGAACAGTGTGGTGTCGCGACGATTATTTTTGTTGAGTGTATACAGGTTTTTTGTAAATAATAAATAATAAAAAATAATAATAATAATGAATCCTGACAGTGTTTCTGCACAAGTTCCGGATATTGCTGATGGAGTTAGGTAAGTAGTGATTATATACAGATAATAATAAATGCTTTTGTATTTTTAGCAAGTACGCACTATAACCTAAAAAAAAAAACAAAAAAAAACAAAAAAAAAAAACCTACTGATAAAGTTTATATAACATTATATTTGTTAATAATAAAAAAAATATTATTATAACTTAAAAAAAAATAAAATTTTATAACAATTCCTTCACTAATTAATCGAAAGGAACTTCGTTCCATCCGGGTGTCCCTTGACACCTCTCAAGTTTTTTTTTTTACCCTTGTAGACAAGGGTCGTCAGCTGACAAGGTACGTAATGAAATCATTATCATCATCATCAGCTCATTATTATGTCCCTAGTTTAGGTAGTATTAGATAAAAAGAATAGGCCACCACGCAAGCCCAGTGCAGATTGGTGGTTGTTAACGACCGCTAATGCAGCCGGGACCGACAGACCGACATTTTTGGTCACCCATCCAACGACTGGTTTTTGCGAAAGTTGCTTAACTTTAGCAATCGCAGACCAAGCGCGACAGCCACTGCGCCATCGAGCTCCTTTTAAAAAAATATTTATTCTCAATCCGAATAAAATGTGAATTCCTTAGCTGTCACGTGCCATCAAAAATTTATTTAACAACACTGCTACCTGATATCACATCTTTTTACTATTTGATTTAATCCAGAAATCCTTTAAAAGTATATATCATGACCGCACAAAGGCTGCTATGAATCTTAAACAAAAGTTTTTTTTTTAATTATTTTGAATATAATTTAATCTGTTCACTAGGTAATAGCAGCGCCACATCAAGACCGCCTATGCTTAGCCGTCGCGAAGCAGCTCGAGATAGCCTTCGGGGGCTGGAAACCCCCCGGGCTGTGAGCGCCCGCCCCCTAGCCCTAGCCGTATCCTAAGTGTTAAAAGAATAAATATCGACAAACCACAAGTATGGCGTGGTTCATTTTATACTGGACAGGAGGAAATTTATGTGACCCTAAATGTAAACAAATACAGTTTTGTACCTAAATTATTTTGATTATGTCTGTGACCCCCCAATTTGAATGGACGTTACTGTCTTTTATATTTTATTATACTGACATGTTATTGATATAGCAGCATATCAAGTTACTAAAAAATTACATTCATGGTTTTTAAAAAATCCTAGAACCTTATTGCGCACCCTAAATGTACCATCACTGTTCTGTACCTAAATTATTTTTATTATCAGTCTGTGACCCCAATTTGATTGGACGTTACTGTCTTAAAAAAATTACATTATATTTTAATAAACTGAAATGCTATTTATGTATATACAGCAGCATATTCGGCTACTGCAAAATGACAAGTTTCGTCAATCCATTTTGATCCTTATGTCAAAATACTAAAGAAGAAAATTAAGTTTTAGACAACCTGATATGCTGTACTAAGTATAGCAAAAAAATTACATTATATTTTAATAAACTGAAATGCTATTTATGTATATACAGCAGCATATTCGGCTACTGCAAAATGACAAGTTTCGTCAATCCATTTTGATCCTTATGTCAAAATACTAAAGAAGAAAATTAAGTTTTAGACAACCTGATATGCTGTACTAAGTATAGCACACCACTATTTTGAAATGCAAGTTTATTTATATTACGCCTAATGTAGGTATACGTGCTTATATTATATATTATTGTATGTTGTGCGTGTAAATTATTATATGTATATTGTAAGAAACGTTTCTGTGATTAAAATAAATTATTATTTCTCGCTGATATTGTTAATTAGATTACTGATATCATTAAAAGGTCTAATTCAATCTGAATAGGGAATAATGTTTTATTTTTATTAGGATATAAGACAGGTTTAAAAAAGTAGTTTAGATTTAAGGTAATGGACAAACAGGTGGGGTGGCGTTCACCCAAGAATCAGATTGAATTAGACCCCAAAACGAAACATTGGTATAATGTCGAGGAATAAAAAAACTACTACACGACTTAATTTAATTATGTAGAAATTATTTGTATACATTCCCAGTGGTATTTTATTTTTTTATGATTATTGTGGCAGAAATAAATGACGACTTAATAATAAATGCCTTTTTTTTACTGTGTGCTGACGCCCCCCGTTAATGCTCCGAAACTGTAGTGATTATCGCTATGTTTATCCAATAAATAAATAAATAAATTAATAATAAATAAATAATACCAAAATCAAGACTTGAATATACAGGATCACTTTTTTATCACCGTCCAAACCTTCTGAGATGACTCCCGTGATACAAACACAACCAACTCCCTAACTCAAAAATAAAAATCAGCTGTTCCATACAAAACATCAATATTCATTCAGCCAACGTGACACAGCTGAATTTTATTTTCGAGTTAGGGGAGTTGGTCCAATAGTAATTGTTCGTTTGTATCACGGGAGACATCTCAGAAAACGTTTGGACGGTGATAATAACACCCTGTATCAACCCTTTTACTGGTGGTGGGGTGAAAATATAGATGACAACATAATTTTAACCATAAGTAGCTACAATAATATGCTAGTGGCAGGAGAAGCTGTATCCGTCAGAATGGTATAATAGTTTGATTGGTTTAGAAACCACCCGCCATTCTGCGGTCAGGGTGGTTCCCGCACATTTTACAATCAGAGCTTTTATACATTTAAGAAGTTTTTAAATAGTGTTCCTATATGTATAGTCGAAAGTCGACCATGAAATTGCTTTATCACTTTGACAAAAACTTCCATTACAATAAAATTTCGCTAAGGCTCATTGTCAATAATGACAACGTATCTGTCATTTGGTCTTTTATACAAAAATAGAACTTGTTGTTTTATTTTATGCAAACAAAATTCACTTCTAAGGCGGTAAGCTTGTCGACTATACAATTGACGTACATTTTTTTCATAAAGTTAAATTTGAAAAAAGTTATTTGAATTAGAATTCACTCGCCAACCTGACATCATAATGGCAGCTCACTTTAAAATGATTGCTGCTACGCTGACAGAAATGTACATTTATAACAAAGAGATTTAATATAGTAATAAAGGAGTTAATTGTCTTTGATTTATAAGTACTTATTTCAGTACAAAAACGTACATTTTCCGTACATTTACAGTTTATTTTTGATTTATTTGGAAGTCCACACCCACCATTCTCACGGATACGGAGAAGCTCGATGGCGCAGTAGTTAACGCGCCCGGTCTGCGATTGCTGAGGTTAAGCAACTTTCGCAAAGGCCGGTCATTGGATGAGTGAACAAAAAAGTATCATCTCTAGCTCCTCCGTGCTTCGAAAAACACGTAAGGCTGTCGATCCCCGGCTGCACAAGCAGTCGTTTACAACCACCAATCCGCACTGGACCCGCGCCGCGTGGTGGTTTATTTGCTTATCATCCATCCATAATAAAAACTCGTTCCCCAGCAGTGGGGATATTAATGAGCTGGTCATGTATTTGCAGTAGAAATTTAAACCAATTAAAAATATATAACGCTGTATCAATTAAAGGGTTAAGAGCACTAAGCCCCAAATATATTTAACTCGTAGATGCAATACTGTCTTGTTGAATTATTATAATTTTTTTATTTTATAATTCAGAGAGGTAAAGCTCATTCTGTACTTTGTCGTAAAGTGGTACAAAAAGGTACGCAACCCCACCGGCCCCAGTCCTTGATCAGGGTAGAGCTAGAATTAAATTAAAACATGGTTTCACTAGTTTCTCTCTAAAGGCGCCAACAAAATGTTATTTTTTGCTCAGTTATTATCGTATTAGCATTTTGGCGCCACTTGCCACCAGGCGCCTAGAGGGACCGCTCCAATCGCTCTACCCTAGGGCTGGCGCCGAATAAGTTATATTTGAACAAAACATAAACAAACCAAATAAAAAATAAATAAATAAAAAATCACAAATTATGAGAAACATTTTATTTGCAGTTGTAAAAACTGTACAAGTCCTAACAAACTTATAAATTAACATTATATTATGGACCTTCGCATGGCACTGCTGATGTAAGCCGCAACTAGCTTTGGAAAGTAATCCTTTACCATGAGAATAAGTAAGCATTACACGTAGGAGAAACTCTACTTAGCCGTTAACAATAACCCGATTGTCAGCGAACACTATGTTACTAGTGCAAAAGAGAATATCAAAATCCAAAACCCATTAAAAACCGCTTGTTTGTGAAACAAAACATAAAGACGTTTTGTTTCACTACTACTTTTTACATAATACTTACTTATTCTTATGCCTACGCACCGTTGCAACTTACTTCTCAACATTCTCTACATAACATCAGTCAATATTGTTGATAATATTAACAATAGTCGGTATTATTATTTTCAAATCGTTAATAAGTAAATGTTGTTATTACAATCATCTGTAAAACTGGTCAAATATAAATGACATATTGGTTACTATGGCTCTAAGAGCAGCGTTGCATTTGAAGCTTTGCATAATCACGCCGGGGAATATTCTGGAAAGGTCTTCGACTTATGGAACACATGATTCAACCGCTCCTTACTTCTAATGTTAAACGGGAGTAAAAATGTAAAATATATAAATTATGTACACTTTCAAGCACCGTATTTGACACAGGCATTGTAATATCAATTATTTCTGGGCACAATCGTCTTCGTCACTTTTAAAGTTTTCACAAATAAAACGTTAGTCTATTTCGTTGCTGTCCTAATACAGCATGCAGGTCTCTTAAACAGTTATAATTATATAAAAACATTGTTTTTAAAGCATTTAGTAATTATAAGTTTATGGAAGGGAATTTGTTTTTGTCTTTATATAATTTACAATGGCAAGTGAGAAATGAGCTTCATGTATTTTACATTTAATTTAACATTAGGACAAAAAGGACAACATACTGAAAAAGCTACTTAATAAAATTTTACTTGACGAATTTATATTTCTAAGACAAACAATCTCTGTACATAACCCCAAAAGCCGTATTTCTATACACACCTGAAGCTAGAAAGCCCTTTACAAACATGACACTATAATTATTTGGAAAACTTTAAATTTGGAAGTTATTCAAAAGCTTACCTAAAGTTCGAAGTTAGTACGTACGTATGCTACTAATACGGTTAAGTTTAACAAAATCTTTTATTCCTACAAACAAAACTTGTTCTATGGAGTATAATAATCATAAGATATAGTTTTATTACATTCCAACTGATTAACTTACTGTGTTAAAATGTATTAACAATAAGATATAGGGGTCAACAAAAAATCTCTAAAATCAAATTTTATATACAATGAAACTTACCTGTTAAAATGACAATGATATAAATTTGATAGATAACAAAATAAATGTAATGAGTTCGGAGAATATAGTGTACAGCTACAACTATGTTACGAGTCCGTAAAGATATTTTTGAAATGCAGACACTAGTTTCAATGAAATGCAATGTGTCAATGGAAATGTTGATACAAGAGAAGAATATTAGAAAAAGTCACTTCTTCGGATGTTTTCTCTTCAATAAAACGCAACATGGTATTCCAAATATGGATATGTGTCAACTCTCAAACGCATTGTAGAATGAATACAAATAATGTCAATTTAAGATTAGCGTAATTCCGTTTGCGAGACGTCAATGTATATTCAAATGTCCATTGCTGATTTAATACTGTAAAAATAATATTTCGAAACAAAAGAAATAGTCACAGAGACATTCAACAGTTACTTCTTGATAAGGTCACTTTGCAACACATTTCTGAGCATTTTTTTTAAATTAGCTCTTTAATTATGAAAATTATACTGTCATACTATTGACTATAATTATTCTTAAAAGTCATTGAGCATAATTATAATATTTTACATAAAATTTGATTTATTAAGTATTAACAGATTTTTCATAATTTAAATTAAATTTTTCGCTCATTAAAATAGCACTTTATTCCAAATTCTGTACAAACGACATTATTAATATAAAAGGTCTTCAAAAAAAGTGTTGTATGTTGTATATAGTTACAAAACAGAATAAAACATTGATAAACCCTTCACCATGCTGACGTGACTAATCTGGTGGTCTACATGCGCTGTATATACAAAATCATTAATAGTCTCAAATATTGTTAAATAAACGGGTACGACATTAATCATAATTCGTTGTAATACAACACAAAATAATAATAATAAATAATAGATTTCTATTAACATTCAACAACTAAATACTAAATAATAGTGCTGTGGGCATTTATTATTTGCGTCGAATAATGATCATTCATTAATTGACGGAAATAGTGATAGGCGATTAGTTTGTCTAACCATTATCATTTTTAATGCACATAACACTAAGTTCATTTGATAGCTCGACTGCTCAGATTTTGAATAATAACTCGAGTGGTTAAACGACGTCTCGAGCGGCTTAACGATATTTCGAGGAGTATAACGGTATCGAGCAATATAACGATATTTCGAGGAGTGTAACGATATCTCGAGCAATGTAACGATATCTCGGGTGGTGTGGCGTCTCGAGCGGCAGTGAGTGGGGTGGGGCCTCATATCGGGCGCGTGAAGTTCGCCGGGAACATTCCTTTCTCGTTGGTAGTTTCTTTGATGCCCATTAACCAGCCTTCCTCCTGTGAAATAAGTGTTTTTATCAACAACTATTTTGTATTTATTCGATCAAATTAAAACCAAGATTTACAACTAAGTCAGCTCAGGGGTCAGCGCTTCCCAAATAAAATTGCGCAAGTGAGCAACGCGCAGACGATACTTTTGGTATCGCAAGCATACCATGGGCTGCGGTGGTCGTTTTCCATCAGGCGGACGGACCACCATATGCTCGTTTGCCGGCTTAGTAACATAAAAACTCTCATGCAGTACTTTTGCATTACTGACTGGTTGTGTTCCTATTTGAAGAGTCTAGTGAAATAACAGGGCACAGGGGCATAAGAACTCCTCAGATATACGGATTTTCAGAAAGTAGAAAAGTGTGGTGAAGACGCAAATTCAGGGCAGTATGAACTGACCTCGATACAAACCGTGACAAGTTAAAAGCCGTTGCCGGGCTTTTCGTTCACGCGCGTCAATTCATTCATTCGGCTCAGAGTCAAAGTGGTCGCCATCATCATCATCATCATCATCTCAGCCAAAAGACGTCCACTGCTGGACAAAGGCCTCCCCCAAGGACCTCCACAACGACCGGTTTTGTTTGTTTTTTTTTTGATTTTTTTTTTTTTGTTTTTTTTTTTTTGGCCGCCATGTCCGAAACTAATTATCAATATTATCATGATCAACATAAGGGAGTGCGCAGACGACGGACTTATGTCCGCTTGCTTTGTTATTTTCAGTCCCTCGTGTGCGTTAGCCACTGAAGTTGTGAGCGATCTATTTGAACGGACAACAAAATCCGCAGCCAAAGTCCGTCGTCTGCGCAATTCCTTCATTTAGTAAAAATTTATTTATTAAAAATATGTTTACTAATCCTACTAATATTATAAATGCAAAAGTTTGTGTGTATGTATGTTCGTATATTTGTTACTTCTTCACGCTGCAACGGATGGATGAATTTGGATGAAATTGGGCATACAGATAGTTTATAACCTGGAATAACACATAGGATACTTTTTATCCAGATATTCCCACGGGAACGGGAACCGCGCGAGTGAAACCGCGAGCGGCCACTAGTAAGTAATATCAGTAATCATAATATTTATTTGCATCAAGATGTACATACATAGTGGTCTCAAGTTTTAAGTTAGCCCTGCATGTAGGTACCTGTTCAGTAATTTTATTTGTTTTGTAACGGTCGAATTTTGTCTGCTGAGCGACCATTCATATTTGGTGGTCGTTGATGTAAGTTTTTATTTTTTTATGTATCTTTGTTATCTCGTGTATTTGTTGTGTTGTGTGTTTTGTTGTGTTTTTGTGTATTGTTGCTCTCCCTCCCACACTTAGGTGTTAAGCGTATGCTAACACGCAGGTGACGTAGCACAGCACAGCGAGGATTTTGCAGGGAAGAGCAGTTGGGGCCGACATAGGCCGCGAACGCATGCTGCGACGCAGCTAAGTGACACAGCACAGACACTTCATTCACGTCCTAGCTAGTACTGCCGCCCAAAAAATTGGTTTACCACCCTAAGGTTGAATGTCGCATGGCAGATTCATAGGCGATAAAGATTAGTTTCGCTTGCATATCGATCTGACAACTTCTATTGCCTTCTTTATTTGATTAGATTACTGTTTGTTTTGACAAAATGTCAATTGTTAGTTTTCCTTTTATGAAATAAAATTTGGTTGTCTAATATAAATAGTTTTTATTACTTTTGTTTAGAAAATTTATATTTTCTTTACCGTAATTAATGTCTTATCCATTTGTAATAAAGGTTAAAATGTCATGCACTTATAAGTGACCTACGACGTATAAATACTTATCAATTAGGTTTACGTCATTATTATGCATCTCTTTCAGTGATATCTAGTATGAACGTTGTTGTAATTTTCGATGACTAGAAAACTAAATCAAAACTGGTACACCACTTTCTTGGCCACTGTACAAAGGTTAAGGCTAGTACAAAACGAGTTCAGAGAAAAGTCTGATAATGAAATTAATGAGTTGTTGCTACTTTACAGTTTGGCAAAGCATATAGAAAAACTAAAATGGTTATCTAAAAAAACGTTCTACTTATGGATAATTTGTACAATCGAGAGAGTTCTATTATTTGTTCTGTCATTGTTACAAAATTATAATAAAACTAGCTGACCCGGCAAACGTTGTTTTGCCAATTATTTCTAGGGAATTTGTCGGGTAGAAAAAAAATTCTAACTTAGTGTAAGTGTGTGAGGATGTGGTATATGAGTGAAAGAGGCATGGAGCGCTGTGAACGATGACGGTATATAAAAATAACATAACACTAAACATTTATCTTTTTACTTTATTCTAATTTAATCTTTATAATTTGAGGAACTCGGTGGCGCAGTGTTTAACGCGCCCGGTCTGCGAGTGCTGAGATTAAGCAACTTTCGCAAAGACCGGTCATCGGATGGGTGACCAAAAGTGTATCATCTCGAGCTCCTCCGTGCTTCGGAAAGCACGTAAAGCCGTTGGTCCCGGTTGCATTAGCAGTCGTTAACAACCACCAATCCGCACTGGGCCCACGTGGTGGTTTAAAAGCCCGTTCTCCCTATTCATCCATTGGGAAGGCTCGTGCCCCAGCAGTGGGGACATAAAATGAGCGGATGATGATTATAATTTATTCCTTTAAATATCATTAATTACGACAATAACACTAACAAACAATATCAATCCATTAATGCTACAGTGTGTACAATATTTTTTGTTAGCCCATCTTTAGCTAACACAAACAAACTGGATGGTTTGCCCACTCGAGAGCATGCCGCGTACAATTTTCCGTGTGAAAAACATGATGTGCTCAAATCTAAGCCACAAACAGACATCGTTTGACCTTGGGACTTATTGATAGTAATTCCTACTCCGTGCTGTTTACTGGGTGAGAAGTGACACCGGTAGACGCCCGGCGGAGACAGACAACTGATCAAGTGTTTAATATGGCTATAAAAATAGGGGTTGGTGATAGAAAAGCGAAAATTTAGGGTTGTATGTATTTTTAATGCCACATAACAAAAAAAAATTAAAAAAAAAATTATCAGAAAAATAAAAATAAAAATTTGAGGTGGACACCCCTTATCATTTAGAGGTTTGAAAAATAGATAGTAGCCGATTCTCAGACTTGCTGAATATGCATAGAAAATTTCATAAGAATCGGTCAAGCCGTTTCGGAGGAGTATGGGAACGAACATTGTGACACGAGAATTTTATATATTAGATAATAAAAAAATATGTGTCGCATGGAACGTGTCGCGCAGAAATGCCGGCGGTACAACGAGGAGCAGGGCACTGCAGGGCCTGCGCCGCCGCGTACCAGCACATCCATGCATTACAAAATCTGCTCTGCTCTACGCTGCGCGGAACTGAGTCGCCTGCGTCTCAGCATACGCTTAGCCTTAGTGCCACTTTTTGTTAAAATTGTATGTAGTAATGTCATTTGTATTGTGTCACTAATAAATGTTATCTATACTATTGTAAATAAACATGCGGGTAGTAGTGAGTACCTGCTCGTCGGGGTCGTCGTACTCCACGACGCGGATGACGTCGCCCACGTCGAAGGACAGCTCGTCGGAGTCCTCGCGCGTGTAGCGGTACGTGGCGCGCACGCGGTACAGCGCGCCCGCCGGCAGCCCCGCCAGCGTGGCCCCTACGGGACAACGCACACGAGTTGGCCGGGGAACCGGTGCTAACTTTACGTTTCGACCGCCCCAGTCGGTTATAACCGACCGATGATAGCGGGCCTTGTACAGTCACGAACATTAACAATAACAATAAAGTAATAATAATTAATCTTTTGGTGTACAATAAAGTGTATATATTTGTCTCATTAACATGTAACTCTTAATACAATGGATTAGGAGTCAAAGCTAGTCGAAAGTATATACATGTTAATGCTCGTCACGGTACGCCAACGACGGCAATGATCGACAATACTAATAGTTTACTAAAACACTTAATAAAGGTATTTGAATTCTTTTAAATCCCTATTCCTGTTGAAAGTTTTTACTCAGATTTTAGTTGCAAGTGTTTTTAGTCTCTAATTGAATTGAATGCTTAGCGTACAGGACAGGACACGGCGTCAATCATAAGGTTTTAAAAACTCAAAATCGGATTCGATATGATATGACCAACTAATTGTGACTTTGTATTATTTTGATCTGAGTAATAATGTCGCTACCGCATGTAGACCTGGGGCCCGACCGCCTAACCGATCGCTTTGACTTCGTGTGTGGTTTATGACGTCATCTTGTCGTTTCGTGTCGCCTATGAAAGCAATATTGAAAGCTATAGCCTTTAGCTTTTGATATTGCTTTCATAGGCGATGTGAGGTGGCAAGATGACGTCATAAACTATACGCGAAGTCAAAGTGATCTGTTAGGCGGTCGGGGGCAGTTAGAATGGTTACTAATCACTATTATTAAGTTTTCAATGAATAAACGAAAAAATTGCAGTGTATGTAGATACGTATATTCGAACAATTCAATAATGTATAAGTACTATATTTGAAAATAACTTTACACTTGACTTTACTATCAACTTTACTATTCAACTCTACGGGCAAGGAAATAAGAACTGTATCTGCAAAGCTTGATATGCATAACTGTATCGTGGCAGATTTGTCCTATGGCAGAACGACAATTATAACGAAACTGATAAATATTGTAGTTTATTTTATCATCAAATTTACTAAATATCAGTTGAGACTTTTGTTTTAAATAACAGGAGCTCTTAATATTAAAGACATGTTCGAGTAATTGGAAAAGTGCAAATAGCTTATAAAAATTATAGATACCTTCCTACCAAAGTCAACAAAATATAACATATATGTATATGGTAGGTGTTGAAAAATATTTCACGAGCGGGACTTGGCCCCGTTTTCTGGTAAAACTGGCCCAGGTACCAATAAAGCTATCGTGGAAACATCCACTGTGCCTATTTTGTCAACACTCCAAATTTCGCTTGTGAAAATGTTTTGAACAACTTATTTGAATTAAAATTTGTTCGCAATTAAATTGCAAAAAATAATAATTATATATATATATTATTTATACCAATTCTAAGTTTAATACAGATTATTAGTTTTAAAATGCAAAGCCAACAAACTTATTAGTTAAGCCAAAAATAAATACATACAAAAATAATATGATTTGGATTACCTTTCGCTGCACAATATATATACTTTAGCTGAATAAATAATAACAATTACATGAAAATTAATGAATAAGGGGCATACTTACAATATAATAATTAACCATAACCAAAAATATACCACTTACCACTTATAATTATTAGAAGAAAATTATTTTGCCTCAGCAAACTTGATAACCTTTTCAAATTAATTTGCATATTTATGTTTAAAATAAATATTATTTGCGTTTTAAGATTTACCAGGCAGCATCAAAATGAATCGAGCATTTTAATTAACCGAGAAATTTAAATGATTATTGATGATTATTCTTTTCAAGTTCATACTCCCCAAATAGCACTACATAAGGTAGTATTAATAAACTGCGGATATTATAAGGACAAATCATTGAAACTTATTAAGAAAAAGTAGAACAAGAATAATTAAATATATATTTTTTTTATATTTTAGTTACAAAAAATACGACTACAGAAAACGTCATACTGTACAAGCTGATTACTTAATTGATTTCGCAATTAATTTGCGTGCTTTTTTATATTTGAAAATATATTTTTAAAATTCCACCCTGTATTTACAAAATTATATTAAAAACAAAACTGGCTTTTTCTATTTACAACCAGCCCTTTTACACCAAAAAAACTAAATTAGTAAGCAATATTGGTGTAATATAAAATATAAAATTTGGCATGCTAAGATTATTTTGACGATGTCTGTACTTTGTATAGAACTGCAGCGATTTGAACAGGCTCCAAACTTTGCACACTTACCGACGGGAATGTCGTACACTTCCTCTGTCTTGCTCTGATTGTCGTTAGATATATTGTATGTCTTGCTCTGACTGTCCTTAGATTTATTGTCCGTCTTGCTTTGTCTTTCGGTAGGTTTATTATCTATCTTAGTTTGACTCTCGTTAAATTTATTCTCTGACTTGTTCTGATTCTCGTTAAGTTTATTCTCTGTCTTGTTCTGACTCTCGTCGGTTTTATTTTCTGTCTTGCTCTGACTCTCATCAATTTTATTGTCTGTCTTGATCTGATCCTCGTTAGTTTTATTGTTTGTCTCTATCTGTTCTATGTCTTCTTGCTTTTCCTCGCTGTTATTATTCAACTTCTCTGGCGTGACCGGCGACCCTGGGAGAATGTGAGTATGTCTGATATAACCTGACCTATGCTTTGATGTGGGAATATAAATGTGTAAAGGCCTGAATAGCCTGGATTCTAATAAAGGCTTCAATTATTTCGAACAATTTGATGGTATTCATTTAAAATAGACCTCTATTTAAAAAACTCTGAAGAAGTTTTGCTATTTCTAGTTTGCTTGTACACCGAACGGTGGCAGCATTTGAATAATTATTACGCCATATCTTCAGGACATTGTCTTTTGTTTTTCAATGTTCCAAGAGTAGTAAATTGCGTATACAAGTTTAAAAATAGCTCAAAAGTTCAAGTTCAAAACACATGCCTAACACAGACTTCAAGAAAGTATACCCGAGAAATATATACGAGTTTAGCAGAAAAGTGATATTCCGATAGATAGATAATAGTATAAAGCTTCATGCTTCTATCTACTTACAACAACAACCGAAAAACCAATTAGCATGTGTCTACTTATTTATATTATCACAATTTATTACAAATACATGGAATGTTGAATAATATCGTTATGATAAATTTTAATTTCAATAATAAAACAATAATAAAGTTGCCAACAGTATAAATTTTAGTTGACAATTTATTTCATGTACCATGCATGAATCTCGATAACTACTGACTTTCTTTATTTTTTAATTGATTTTTAATTGATACTATGTACTTAGTTAGTGTGTATTAATGAGTAGCACTAATATGGTATCTGTATATCTTACACCGACAGCGCTCCATGTAGGTAACGTAGTAGTAGTGTTCCATATTTGTCGTACGCCAACTCACGACCCTATTTCCTCTGTACGTTAGTACAGAGTGCCTTGCGTGAATTTATACCGTATTCAAAAGAGTTAAATAGCTTATAATCTGCCAAGGAACAATCCTTCTTCTACAAAGAAGTGCCATCTAGTGTCGTGCTTTTGTAACTAATTTGACACGGCTTAATAGGAAAGACTTGGCATAATATGTGTAGCACCAAGTACATATATGATCAAATACAGTGACTATCATGACTATTTTCGATTTTGATTACTCTCCTAACTTTTCTGTTTAATTGCCAACTTTTCCTTATTTGCAAGGATACCTATGGATCGAAGTGTGTGAACTATTCAAAGAATTAAGTCTTGCCGTAAGAATTTACTCTATGCCTACTGATTTTTGTGGCACAAGTTTCGTTGACTGCCCAACAATAAAAGAAAATAAAAATATTTCTGTAAAAAATAAACATCGGCAGGCCTCACTAAAATAACTCGCCACTAGAAGCACATATAAATAAGCTTTAACTCGATCGATCACAGAAAAATATAACGGTCAGCACATACCCCTCTAATAAACAGAGTATAAGCTTCGAATAGTTATTCCGTGTTTTGTCTCTTTTACAATAATTTATAATGAACTTTACACACGACGGGAACAAAACAAGGAATATATGTTATAACTCTATTATTAGTGCCTAGGTCTGAAGAGCACATCCGCCGTCACCGCGGTACCAGGGCCGCATACTCACCGACAGGTATGTCGTAGAGGTCGTCGGGTTTGTCGCCGTCCGCGTCGGCGGCGGCGGTCGGGTCGCGGCGCGCGGGCGGCGGCGGCGCGCCGTTGAGGCCGGGCGCGGCGCGGGGGGAGGGGGGCGGCGGCGTGGCGGGGGCGGGGGGGGCGCTCCGGGGAGGCGGGGGGGGGCCAGCGGCGCCCAGCCCGGCGAGGGGGGGCGTGGCGGGCGGCGCTGCGGGGGGGGGGCTTACATGCTGCGGTGGACGCTGGGGTACGCATGTCGATTGGCGACTCACTAATACTCGTTTCGTTTACTTTTGAACTGACATTTTTTTTTGAGAGTTTGTCGATTGTTACTGGGCATTTTCAACGTCACCGAGAAACTGAAGCTGTACCCGGTATGTGACACGATGTTTTCAGAGATTTGACATGGTCGTTCGAGCCGGATGTGAACCGGCGACCTCTGGTTTTCATGTTAAATCTCTGGCAACATTGAGATGTAAACCGGTTTAAGGTATTTTCTTATTTTTTTTACAATTAAACAAATACCAAAATAATGTCCGAGACCGTTCAGAATCGAAGCGAGTAAAGAGATACAAATATCAAAGGTCGATATAAAAAACTATTGAGCAAAAACTACAATTACACTTAAGTTTTTTTTTGCACAAAATATCTATTAAACGCAATGTGACATGATTAACCCAGCGATCAGCCGCAAATTTGCACACAAAAAAATAATCACAGACAAGAATGCACGTTCGAACTCCAATCTTATATCACTTCACACGTGATTTCACACATTAAAAAACTTTCAGACGTAAAAGGAGAAGTAAAAAAAACAGCTATAGAAAACTTAAAAAAAAAACAACAGTAAGTACTTAGTTTAGATTTTATAATTACTTAATGTAAATTATTGTATTACTCGTCCTTCTACAATCACCGTCATATTCATTAAAGCAATATTGAAACGTCTATTAAAATTTAGCTATTTAAAATAATAATAATATAAAATAAGTTAACAGAAGAATTAAAAAATTTATGAATATAACGGTAAATCTACATCAATATATAATATGCATTTCATGTTAACCATACAAACTGGCAAATAGTAATATGCACAAAATTAACAAACCCACACAACAACACTTCACATTTCGGCTCGAACGCTCAACAGCACAAGAAGCCAAACTTCATTGTTAGTTTACTATGATGACCTAGTCATTTTATAATGTTTTTAAGTGACAATAGGTAGTTACGATTTGGTATTGGACATAATACGAGTAGGTTATTTTAATTGAGAAAAATATGCAGCCTTTCACATTAAAGAATTTTAGTTACCTACTATTTTATTTACTTTAAAGTTCTGTTATATAAATTACATACAAAAAGCCGTCCAACATATTATATGGTATACCATTATTATTTACTGTTTTATTTATTTATTACTTATTACAATGGTTAACAACAATTACAGTAAATAGTACATTGGGAGATAATCCAACAATATTTTACCACTGACACAATTACGTAAATGTGACGTAATGTGTGTGTGTAATGACCAGTGGTCGGAGTAGGTATATTGATTTTAGATACTTGCGTCATGATATCATAACATGGACATGCATTTCTTCCGGAATGTACCGGAGTTTCCAAAAATTTGGTAAATAGAGTAATAAAATAAAAAACCATATGTAAGCAAACAAAATTGTTTATTGTTAATACAAATAATCATTATTACAGTTTTATTAAAAATAATTATTTTTAATCCTCATCGGTTACAAGTTCTACATTTTGATTTTCTGTCTCTATACAATTAAAATAAATAACTATAATTTTTTCAATATTTTCTAATTTTAAGCTATTTCTTTTAACATCTAAGATCCATTTGTAAGTGGAAAATGATCGTTCAACATCTGTAGATGTCAATGGAGCGAATTTGAAATAAAGTTTCTGATTATTTGCTACGCTTTTTTCAATACTCTCGCTGTATTCTCTAATTGTATCTAAATCTGGATTTCGTTCCATAACTGATTCTATTTTATTTTTTATATTCTCATTATTGCACTCGTTAAGCGTAGCCCTTACTTGATCAAATACTAAAAGTGAATCAGCTAGAGATAAATTTTGTTTTTGTAACTCTTTTAGGGCTAGTAGTATAATAGAGTAATTTTCTTCAATATATTTTAAATCATTTTCTAAATTTTGTTTTTCCAAAATGTTTTTTGCGTTTCGTATGGCTATAGCATCAGAACTGCTCAAGCAGGATAAAACTTCTTTTATTTTATCTAAATGTTGAGCGTAGTAAGATGCTGCCTGTAACCAAGTACCCCATCTGGTAATGACTGGTTGCGGAGGCAACGGTAAGTCAGGATATTTTTCTTTTAAAATGTTTACCCTACTAGGAGCCTTTAAAAATACTTTTTTAACATTTGATATAAGAATATCAACATCGTTGTATTCTGACCTTATCTGCTCACTTACACGATGAAGAGCGTGCGCCAAACATGTCACATGCTTCATTTCAGGTAAGTAATGTTTTAAATTTCGCCCTGCAGATAGCATGTACGCTACACTGTCAGTGCAAAGCATTAAAATATTGTCAACTTTCGCTTCAAAAGTGTTTTGCCATAAATTTTCTAGACATTGCAGTACAAATTGTGTTATTGTTTGTCCATTTACTGCTGTTAGCATTTTACAAGCAATCAAATAAGGCCGGCCTGCACTATTACTAGGATGCAATGGTTTTATTAGGAAATTGACTATGTATCGACCAAAAATGTCTGTTGTCTCATCCAGCGATATCCATAGTTTCTCATTTTTATTAGTTTCATAAATCGAATTGATTTTATTCCTATAAAACTTCTCCAAATAAACTTTTCGTAACTGTGATTCGTCAACCACTTTACGATTGGTACAAACGCAACAACAAGTACTGCACATATATTTCTGAAAAAACTCTTTGAACGCTGGATTTTTCATTTGCGACCAAGGAATATTGCATAGAATCAGGAACTTAATGAGGTCGAAGTAAAATTCCTCTTGCGGTCTCTTAAATTTTCCTTGATGTACAGCGCCTTCAATGTGTTTGGTAATGTTGCCTCTATTCACAGCTTTCAAATGACTTTCACACTTTGTACAGTATATAGTGCCACTAGCGTTATCGTAAAGTAGCTCAGGATAGTGCAATAACCACTTTTGCACTGTTTCAGCCTTGACCTTTGCCATATTTATTTATATCTCACCTAAAACAATGATTTAAATTTACAATATATACATACACAACTGTAAAGTCGATAATGAAATTCTGTTTCATATAAAGTGTTTTTTTTAACTGAAGCGGTGATAGCCCTGCGGTGTGCGTACCGGACTCTCATGCGCTGTGATGATTGCTATAAAGTGATTTTTTTAACTGTTTCCAAGTTCTAAAACCTTCTTAAATAGTGAAAATAATTAAAACTTACCCGTACAAAAACAACTTCAAATGGGCCCAATCCAAGAGTAATAAATCGATGTCCGTAGTTATAAGCCAAATTCGTCGTTTTAAGTAGATTTCAGAAGACAGTAAACAAGCCAGGGTCAAGTCAAGATATTCACAACACATAAAATAAGCGCACTCCACGAACCGAAATAAGTGAGTGAGCCACTTGGTCTGGATGTCGGTGCGAGCGCATTGTTTTCGAACAAACAGTCAATGAGTCATCCTGGATACTTGATTCTAATTGGTCAGATGCGTTGAGCATAGAGATAAGAGGACAAAAGACCCTGTTTGCCGGATGTCGTGTGTTGAAATGAATATTATTATTATATCATTTTATACATGCTTAGGCTTTTACTCCAACACTTTTACTACAACAAGGTTTTTACACACCAGTCATTTTTTACTATTAAATTCTGGTCATCTACGCCACTAGCAGCATAGCGTTGAGAGTATTGATACATTTTTAACTAGTTTCATGTAATAATTTCGATGTTTCGGTATTTTTATCATAATAATCCGGAAACTCGGAGGAGTATCCATATTAACATATACGTTTGATGTCAGTGACCTTAATTCAATATACCTACTCCGACCACTGGTAATGACTCTTAGCATATTTATTTAAACTTTGTAAAGTCTTCTAAACGTCGTTTCTTTGCTTTTCCGTTACGCAGCGCGTAATTTTGATGTGACGACACTTTTTTCAATGTAGCAACATGCGTTTGTGCCACGGAAATAGTAATTTATATATGTGGTACAATAGTACCCAATAGGTTCATAACCAATAACCAACAGGTTATTTTAAATATCATTTAACAGAGAAATTCGAATGCGTCCAATACCAAAATTTTAAGTTTAAATCTAAAGTCCACTTCAAAAATATCCAGTTTACTGATTCAACAAGTGAAATAAGTAAATCGATGTCTTGAATTGCTAAATCTTTAGGCTGCTCACACACTAGCGTTTGCCAGGCGTGCGCTTTTCTTGAGCGTGAAACAAACATAGACGCTGTCGTCGCTACATCGCGTCGCATTGCAACGCGTGAACGCGTACTGAAAATCGTGCTCTCGCTTGGGGTATGTTTTTTTTAAATATTATTATTATAAATATTAAACGTCAACAATAAAATTATTGTTTTGAAAACTATAAGACTGTTAGACAGAAATGTTATAAAAAAAAACGATCGCCATTGTATGGCGATCGTTTTTTTTATAACATTTCTGTAGTTTTTGCGATACACACTGACCGCACTAACGGTTTGCTGTGAAGCTCGGTAAACGCGCACGCGGCAACCGCTAGTGTCGATAAACCTTAAGATTTCAGCACAACACGCTTCTACCGAATACTTCTCATAGAAAAAATGTTTTTTTTACACAAACAAGTTGCCAGTGTTATACATAGAGCATGTCAGTTTATCCCACAGCCCCCAGGTACTCACTCTGCACGGCGTCGGCGGGGTCGGGCGCGTCCCCGTTGAGCGCGTGGTGCGGCGGGTGCGGCGGGCGCGGCGCGGCGGGTACCGGCGCACCGTTGTTCCGCTTGGAGTAGGAGCCGCGCTGGCAATCCGTCGCCAGCTTGTCCGTGATGGCTTCCAGTTCTGCGTACACCTAAGGCGGGACGCACATTTAAAACCGCGGTCCACCCGCACTTTACATGTGTTTTTCTACGAATTTGACTCAAAGTCGAAGTCGAATCGTTTGTTCGATATAAACCATTATAGGCAATTATGACATCAAAACACAGAAAAATAGCTTGTATTGTTGATCTTAAAAAATAAAATATAATAAATAGCTAAAAAATTGACGTCCTGAAAGTAGGTAAAAAAACTATGGACTTTTCTAAAGTTTATTTGAATAAAGAATATTTGACTTTGACTTTGACTTATTTCAGTTAAAAATACAAATAAGGTTCATTTTTAACTGAAATAAGATCAACAATACAAGCTATTTTATTATTATTTTGGTCTGTCTTATTTTTACCCGAAATTTCAGGTGTCTTATTATTACCCTGACCTAGCCCTATAAAATACAAATAATTAAAAAAAATGTTTACTGAATCTGCCACCAGTTCGGAATTTGGGAGAGCCTTCGCCCGAGAAGAGCTGGCAAGAATCTCAGAAGGCTTTTTTCTTTATCTCCGTCTTTTAACTCAACTCATATGCATACAGATCCGCACGATATATCCCGATCCTCCGACTGCTATTATACCTCGCATACTAGGTGCGAACTAGCCGTGCGTATACGCGCGTAAGTTCCAACGTCCGAAATCAATCCCAACTTGTTTGGATTATACATGCGTTCGTACAAATCAACGCCACGTGACCATCGCGTGACTGTGCGCGTTCAACTCGTACGTTAATTAAATATCGTACGAAAACGCATCCAAAATGCCGTTGGCCTTAGCCACGAGCCCACGAGCGTCTTGCGCCGGCGCCGCGGCAAACGGTTGGCATGTCACTTGGCCGATAATGATCATGATAAGGTCGAACCCAAAAATTTAATTACTGAGGCACTGGTGTGTGAGTGTGAGCCCAACAAACCAACAAGCCCAACAAGACAACAAGCTAAAAGTTTCTCAAGCACTAACTATAGTGATGGAACATCATTGGAGGCCCTAACCGCACTACGAGGGAGGAGAACACCATCCTTTTCACACTCCTCGCCAACTTTTCAAGGTGTAGAAGCGTCCTCCCGCATCCGGGAGGTGAGGCGTCTTTGTAAGAGATGTGTCCAAAGGGACCACCGTTGCGG
Organism: Eudonia lacustrata; assembly: GCA_947562085.1. Lineage (NCBI taxonomy): Eukaryota > Metazoa > Arthropoda > Insecta > Lepidoptera > Crambidae > Eudonia > Eudonia lacustrata. Next base: position 1,888,556 of record OX387315.1, on the reverse strand, counting down.
GTAGTAAACGACTCCTTCTTGGGATTCCGCCCGAGCGGTAGACTGGTGCTCTAGGTTTTTAGTGGATCGGCCATAACAATAGGTACCCTAACATACCCCGTGGAATTTTTGCTTTATATTTTACGGGTAATCTCACCTGATGTTAAGTGATGATAAGGCCAATGATGGAAACGCACTTTACCCGGGATCCTCAACTAGTGAGGCACTGGCTATCTTATCTTTAGATAAGATAAGCCAGAACTCAACATTGCTAGAAACATTGATGTTATGGCGACATATTTAGATAAGATGGTGGTCTAGCCAGCCGGACAAACAAGCCCTACCACCAACAAAACCGGGTACACGAACATGTACCCCCCGCTGGGAATCAAACCCGGGACCTCTGGGTCTAAACCGGGGGTCTTGACCATAGAGGCGTTAAAAAGTTAAGCACCGCGGGTTGATTAGAGTCCGAATTTTCGTGGTCTAAGAAAAAAGGGCGTCTCTATAGGCTAGGGCAGAGATGGGCAAACTTTTTCATTTGCATGACAATATTTACTAACAAAATCTATGGCGGGCCAGGCTATTGAATCTTTTGCTGTATATTATCAATAAATAAATATTTTTTTGTGTAATAAAAATAATGATAGGTATGCATTTTCTGAACACACACACACGCACTTGAATTTTTGTTTGATGGTCGCGGGCCGGACTTCGATCATTCACGGGCCGGACGTGGCCCTCGGGCCGTAGTTTGCCCATCCCTGGGCTAGGGCCTCGGCTCGGGTAGACCGGCTAGCTTATTACCGAAAAAAGCAATCAATTCCTAATTGCACAATGGCAACGCGATCGCTACCGTTGCTACAATCAGTCGGTTATATTGAGCGCCGCCATGCACTTTTAGTTCGACAATCGCTCGCTTGCAGCGCTATTGTAGCGTTCTAAGTTCCGTAATACGAAATATGCATTGACTTAATTTGAATAGACAAGAACGTTCTTGTAAACTGTTTGTTCAAATACTGGGAATTAGAGCTAAAGTCCGCTGCAGCGCTAAAACATTTTATTATGTCGTTTAACCTAACTAAAAACATACAGCGCTAGATCGCTAATAGAGTATAGTTTTCTCGCAACCAAAACGTTGTAAGCGCCGTGAATTTCAAAGCGCTTACGCGTTTCTTTCAACGTAAAGTAACAAGTCTATGATTGTAGAAGGCGTCATGGCGTCGCATTTAAATGAATAAAATACTATCTATTGTGGAATTACGATATTATTACCTATTTATTCACTTGAATAATAAGTTTACTTGACTAAAATTATTATTTTCTCTTCTTATTTCACTTTGATTTATCGACTTTTCGATTTATTAGCGCCGCTCCGTTCGCACCCACGCACCATGAATGTCAAAGTCACACTAAAGTAAGGTGTACGGACTGAAGTACAGCTGAGTCGAACACAGTGAGTGTTCGGAACGCGATATCTAGTATAACATATATATCGATGGAAATATGTGTTTTGGTAACGATAAATTGCAAATTGTTGCGATTGCAACTGTCACATAAAGATCGGTTAATAGCCTGCGGATCGCGAGTGGTATAGAGCTGCCGCACCTTGGAGGTCTCGCTGTGGAACAGCTGCTCGGCGGAGAACAGCGTCTGCAGGTTGTGCACGTAGAACAGCACGCGCGAGTCGAACAGCGCGGGCAGCTCGTCGTGCAGCTCAGAGTTTAGCACCTCGTACGTGCGCTTCGCCTCCTCCAGCTGCTCGCGGCCTTTGGTCACCTGGGGTATTAAGAGATGAGTTAAGATAAGATAAATAAAATTTATTGTACACAAATAATTAAAAAAAAATGTCAAAATAAGTACATAAAAAACGTAGCACGTACAAAGTTGAGAAGCACGCACTTTGAGGAACTCGATGGCGCAGTGGTTAACGCGGTCTGCGAGTGCTGAGGTTAAGCAACTTTCGCAAAGGCCGGTCATCGGATGGGTGACCAAACATTTATCATCTCGAGCTCCTCCGTGCTTCGGAAGGCACGTAAAGCCGTTGGTCCCGGCTGCATTAGCAGTCGTTAACAACCATCAATCCGCACTGGGCCCGCGTAGTGGTATAAGGCCCGTTCTCCCTATCCATCGATAAGGAAGGCTCGTGACACAGCAGTGGGGACATAAAATGAGCTGATAATGAAAAAAAAACGTACTAAGGGTGATCTTGTCACTGACAACTGCATTATGTAACTATACTAGGGTAAAAAATTATCCGGTAGACTAGAATAGAATAGAACAAATAGAACACTATAGCCATTTGGAATCACAGACAATTTTGTACACTGATCTCAAAACTTCAGTATGAAGATGGCACTAAAGATGATGATGACTGTACACAAAAAACAAAAATACACTAGTTAACATAAAATTAACAGTTTAAGGAGTCGACTTTAGGGCGGTTTTATCACTAAAAGCAATATTTTCCAGGCAACCTAAGGATAGAGAGGAACGAAATTAAATAAGATGAAGGTCCGATTATTATCCGATAATTGTCATGAGAATTATGCCATATTATATTTTTATAACAAACTAGCTGCCCGGACAGACTTCGTTCTGTCAAACATTAAATAAATGTTTTTTATTTTTTTTTCTCTTTAATTTTCCGTATGCCTTATGGAACATACGAAAAAAAAATTGCCAAATCGGTCCAGCCATTCTCGAGTTTTGCGCTTAGCAACATTCATTTTTATTTATTTTATTTATTTGATAAGATACACCATCGACAATATCATTCTACACAGTAATAAAGGTAAGTACTTAGGGACTATTTTTAATGACATGCCTTTACAGGCGTATACAGCCTTCAAAAATTGGGTTGCAACCAATAAAAAAAAAAGGTTATAAACTAAAACTAATAAATAAATATATTAATTAACAATTTAAAAATCTTTTTTGAATTAATCTCACCAAGAAAAAAGGGGACAAAAACGACTTCTCTAAGTAGGTAGTAAATTTAACATTGCCACACACTTCCTCTTGTAAAGGCATTCAGTATTATTAAAGATATCAATAGCTTGGGTATTTAAGTCATTATAAGTCCGCATACACCGGTGTAGCGGAGCGAACTTCCCCAAATTCGTTCTACTAAGGGGTAAATAGAAAATGTTGGATAAAGGATGTCGAGGGATATGGTAAGGAACGGTTAGGTTAACCTGTTGCAAAAGATTTGGGGATAATAAATTCCCGTGTAGAAGTTTGTGCAGCGTCATTAGGTCCAAGAGTTTACGTCTGTTAACCAAGGATGTCATTTTAAAATGTAAAAGTCGGGAGTTGTAATCAGTACTGTATGGACAATCGCGATCTTTGCGAGCAAGGTAATTAGTAAATTTTCTTTGTATGCGTTCTAATCTTTGCGTGTGTACTTTACATGAAGGATTCCAAATAGTTGCTGCGTATTCAAGATTACTTCGAATAAGTGAGTTGTAAACAGTTTTAATGGTTTGTGTATTTTTAAAATCCTTACAAATGCGTTTCACAAAGCCCAACATTTTCCAAGAGCACTTTACCACATCATCAATATGCTCTACGAAATTTAATTTATGGTCCAATAATACACCGAGGTCACGAATGGTGGACGATTCCCGTAAAATCTCGTTTGAAACAGAGTAACAGGATCGTAAAAAATTTTTGCTTCTAGTAAATTTTATATGGGTGCACTTTAGGGGATTTAATTTCATATTATTTACTATGCACCAATCATGAACAGCATCAAGGTCTTTCTGAAGTAATGAGACATCATTCTGGTCAGACACGATCCTGAACAATTTCAGGTCATCAGCATAAACAGAAAAGTGGCTGTTAATAATAGAATTGGATATGTCGTTTATGAACGTTAAAAACAGGATCGGGCCGATATGTGATCCTTGTGGTACACCAGACAGAGCTACGTAGTCATCCGACTTACAGCCATGCACAGTAACACTTAAAATTCTGTCCTTGAGATATGAACTTAACCAACGCAATAGATCTCTATGAACGCCGTAAGATTTGAGCTTGGACAATAAGATTGTGTGGTCTACTGTGTCGAAGGCACTTGAGAAGTCGGTATATATAGAATCAACCTGCATTTTACTATCCATTGATTCGGCCAAGTTATTAACGTACTCCATTAAATTGCTGACAGTTGATCTATTCTTACGAAACCCGTGCTGTGCATCTATAAGAATATTTTTCAGATAACTTGCTAAAATTGGATAAACTAAGCACTCAAATGTTTTGGCTAGCAGACTTATAATTGACACAGGACGGTAATTCTTAACATTTGATTTATTACCCTTTTTAAAAATTGGTATTACGTTAGAGCGCTTCCATTCAGAAGGAAAAATACCAGATGCAAGTGATTTTTCAAATATTATCTTTAAAGGCAGTGCTAGATATTTTGCGGTCATTTTAAGAAATATAGGTGGAATTCTATCGGGACCAACTCCCTTAGTAGTATCGACGGACTTGAGAATAGTACGAATTTGACGTTCCGTTACTCCTACTTTGCTAAGAGAGTATTGAGGAAAACTATCTAACAGATCTGGAGGTGCATATTTATTGGGCTTCGTAAAAACAGAAGAGAAGTGCGCCGCGAATAGAGTACAAATTTCTTCGCAGAAATCTCATTTAGCTGCATTTCTTCAGGAAAGCCAGAGGAACTGCCTCGCTGCTGTTTTACGAAGGACCAGAACTTTTTAGGACTATGCCTGATTGACTGTTCTACTCTTTGAATATAATTGGAATAACAGGATGTAACAAGGGCTCGAACACGACGATTACAAAGCTTTAGTTCCAAGGCATCCCTGGGGTTTTTATAGATTTTATATTTATTGCGAGTTTTCTCTCTCTCTCTCTGATCAGTTTTATTAAATTACGTGTAAACCAAATTGGAAATTTAAAATTTCGAGTATTAATTTTAGGGACTGTTTTATCAATAATGGAGTAAATAATTTTGTAAAATTTTGATACTGCAAGGTTTACGTCCTGAATGTCACCAAACTCAGATACCCAATCAATTTGACTTAATTCCGAGTTAATCATCGTGTAGTCAGCTTTTTTGTAGTTGTGTGTGGCAAATACTTTGCTCTTCAACAGATGAGGCGAAATTGAATTGATACGTATTTCAACAGCGGGATGATGTAAATCTATTTTACTCATAGGACATTGGCACTCTATAACATTAACATCATTCAAATTACACAAAGCTAAATCAAGTATCCTATTATTGTGATTCTTTACATTATTAAATTGTAACAGATTATTCAGAGATATAAAGTCAATCAACTGGTATCCTAAATCACAAGCGTAATTACAAGGTGTCATATTGTTATAGCTATTATTAGGGTCAGGAACCCAATCGATAAAGCTTAAATTAAAGTCACCCAACAGTAAGGTGTAACCACGACAACTTTGCATTACAGTTTTACAATTCTCGAGAAATACCTCTAACACGCTTGTTGTCACTGGTGGAGGCAAATAAACTGAACAAATCAAACAATCCTCAGATTTTCCATTAATTTTCACTATTACAGAAACCCATAAGTCCTCGTATACACTTTCAAAGTGATTCATTCTTCTTGAATTAAGTTTTTTAGAGATGGCTATCAGAACCCCTCCGCCACGCTTACCCGCCAAGGACGTCGAATTACGGTCGCGCCTATAAACGTTGTAGTTACTGCCAAATATTTCGTTGTCCTGTACCGTGTCGTCTAACCAAGTTTCAGTCCCCACAATAACATCGAAGCTGCTTGTGAGGACTGCCAATTTTATATCTGTGATCTTAGTCTTCAATCCCCTAAAATTCTGATAATATAAATTGAATGTTATATCAGCAATCACGGGCAAAGACAGGAAGGTTTTAGCTTGAAGTTTACAAATTTGTCAGGGAGTCATAGCATTTTATTTGTTTCGCTGGGGCCTGATCATCTTTTCGCACAAAGATACGACCATTGCGAATCCAAACATACTTGTACCCTTTTTCGCGAGCAACCCCCCTTGTGTTTGCATGCAGTGCTTTATTAAACGGGGAAAGGTGTTCCGAAACGTAGACTGGAATCTTCTTACCGCCATATCCTAAAACAGATGAATTCAGCTTGTCTTTCTGGTTCTTTTTGTTAAAACTGGATACAGCTGCTAAAATCTCATCTCGTTTTTTTGTAGTCTGAAACTTTACAATAATAGCTCGTGGTCTGTCGCTGTCTTCTTTCATTTTTCGGACCCTAGTAAAAGATTGTATATCAGCATCTTGCAGGGGGATGGAAACGGACGTGCACAGTTGTTTCGCAATGGACATTAGATTCTCAGACTTGCTTTCAGGGATTCCGTTAATCTCAATATTGGTTTCGCGAGAATGTTGTTCAATGAGATTAAGTCTATTTGTAAGTTCATTCACTTTGCATGACAACGATACATTTTCTTTATTTAGTAATGAATATTTATTTTGAAATTCTTGCAAATCGGTTTTCATGCGGTCATAATCTGCACTAAGGAATTCCATGCTTGCACGTAATTCTCGCAAAGCCACCAACTCGCCCTTAATTTCGCTGAACTCCTTAGAAAAATACAATCTCGCCGCTGAAGCCACTGATTCCGTCACCGATTGTTGTATCTCATGGCGAATTGTAGCGAGCAAGGCGTCGTCGATCGTTTCAGTAGAAATAGATGACATTTGTCGGTTGCCGATCGGGGCTTTTCGTTGTGTGATGTTACTCACATCTGAGCGATCAAGAACCTTCTCAGGTGGGCTTGGGTTCGATTGCGTGCGGCAGGCCTGCACGGGCGTATTGGTATTATCAAGCTTCTTTTGTTTACTTTTACAACCGGGACATTTCCAATTATCTTTTTTTTCTTTATCCATTAGGCTAAATATCTTATATGAAAGATTAAGGCATTCAATCTCATATAACTCATCACATAGGCAACAACATAAAAAATCCCGATGAGTTATCTTCTTCGAACAACCCGCGCAGCATTTAGATTTGGGAGGCATATCTATATATTGATAAGAATTGTGCCCACAAAATGCGTTTTTCTAGCACTCGTCGCCAACTCGTGATGTCTACCAAGATTGGGGTATTTTTTTATATGTGGCAACAAAAACGAAGTTTCAAACTCAAATTACCACTTGTCAGTTGAATCTGACAATCAAAATATCAAAAATCGTGAGGGTATCTACACTTTAATAAGTGACAGTTCCGAAAAACGTGAGATAGTGGGTAAAAAATAAAGACTTATCTCTAGTGTTTAGTAGACTTAGCAGCCGGAAATATCTCACAATAACTATATCACAGCTCAATCCTGTCTGGCACTTCACTATTCACGTATTAAAACTTAGGTTTGATGAAAGATTTTAAAATTATTACAAAAGAATTGGGAGCGCAGTGTTTACAGTGGCTAGGGTTGCCAAGTTTTTTCAAGTTTTTTTTTACATTTATATTAAGTATATAGGTAGTTTCCATGACAACAAAACAAACGAATCATTCGTCCGCATAAGAACACCCGTATCCCGTGATGGACCCCTATAGCAGCGCCACCTACCGGGTCCAATTATAAATCTAAACCATTCTCGAATCCACTTGAACACACACAGAAAATTTCATCCAAATCGGTGCAGCCGTTTAGAAGGAGTTCAATAACATACACACGCACAGAAGATTTACATATATAAAGACTAGCTGACCCGGCGGACTTCGTATCGCTTTGACAGTTTCTATGTACAATACAATCAAATCGTGGAACATTTTGTATTGGAAAATTAAATTGTAAAAAAAAAAATTAGGGTGGACCACCCTAAACAATTAGGGGGGATGAAAAATAGATGTTGTCCGATTTGCAGACCTAACCGATATGCACACAAAATTTCAGGAGGAGTTTAATTACAAATACCGTGACACGAGAATTTTATATTAGAGAAGATTTATATTTAAAAAATGTAATGCCTTACAAATAAACAAAGAATAAGGTCCGAATAATTATTCTTTGTTTTGTTCTTGTCACGTAAACGTCATTTCAAATTAGAGTAAAAGGGACAAAACACGGAATAACTGTTCGTACCTTATTCTTTGTTTATTTGTTAGGCCCGTAGTGTTTTAATTAATTTTCAATTTAGTTTCTTTTAACAGTTTAACGAAGAAATTACTGTAATTATCATAATATTTGCACTAAGAGGGGAAAAATAGGTCTGAATCCTACTTTTAGGGTGTATGTTGTCGTTTTTTTTTTTTTTAGTTGATGGCTTCGTGCGATTAGCACATTTAGCCAGTGTCAAAGTAATTTTTTGTACAAGTAATACATAAATAAACAATATTTCCTTAAATGATGATGAATGATATTAGAAATGGGAAGCGAGAAATGATATACCCCCCAACCCCTCGAGTATCTCAGTAAAGATGTGGGGCTTTACTAAGTCCTGGGGCGTACTTCTTGAGAGAATTTAAAAAGTGACGTTGTACTGTTTTGTTTCATTTGCCAACACTTAAGCACACTCCCGAACACTTAACGGTTAATAATCCACCATTATTTCACATTAATATTCGACATAACACAAATTTTGGAAAATAAGACAAAACCGCAGACATGACGCTTCACTTTCCCGCCAAGGAGCCATGTTTGATGTTATGTCGTTTATACAAGTTTATACATGGTGCCAAGTGTGAGTTTTGTTTATCCGTATTCATTCGATTACGTTTACGAAAACGAAAATTAGTATGGCATTGAAGCAGCGCCTCCTGGCGACATACGAGAAGAGTTAACATTTTGCAATACACATCTTACATAAAATGCTTCAATATAATTGAATACAATATGAAATAAAACAAATAAAAGTTTTGTTTTAATAATTTTATTCTGAATCATCGTAAGTAATTAGGATGTGATCTAAATCCTGTGCTGGTGGCCTAATATTGTGTTCATGCCTTGCCCAGCTTAAATACCATATAATTGTCATTACATGAGCACAGCAACCGACTGTTCTTCGTCCTACAAGGCAATTACAATAATATTGTAATATAGAAGATCTGCCCTGGAGATTATTATTATACAAGATATATACAAAGTACCTATATTTTCCGGTTAATGTGCCTGCTTTGAATTTTGCTTCTTAATAATGTGGAATTGTTTAATAATTCTAAACCTTCTAAGAGGTTGCTGGCTTTTTCCGTACATACTTCTATGGTATAACAGCCATCATTCCTGATATGCTCGCCATAATAAAATCTCACTTGCTTCAATTGATATGTTCCACAGCTAAATAAAATTAATTCACGGTATGTCATTCTTGGGAATGGTACATTATTTATGTTTAGAAAAAGCAGACGAAAAAGTAACATTCACAGTACATGGAGGCAAAGCGAAAATTTTTTTACAAACGTCATCATCACATCAATGCCATTAATGTTTACAGGCTGATGTTGTCATATAAAAAAGAAAGTAAAATCAATACAGGAATAATCGATTTTTTCTAATTGTCATGTAAAACAATTTGTAGTAAAACATAGTGTTTTGGCGGGTTTTAGTTGATTTAAAGGTAAATAATTAAATTAATTTGCGGAAGTTACTTGATCGTAAAAGTCTAAGGAGAATAATTATTTTTATAATCGGTTATTAAGTATCGATTTCTTAATAGCAATTAAAGATTTTTATTCCATATTTGTTGTTATAGCAACACAGGAATTAATGGTGTGACTTTTCTTCAAAAAATACTTTTAAAACTAATTAATTTAGACATTTACTTTCCTGCAACGACAGTATCAAAGATATTTTTCTTATATTTATTTATATTTTACTGTAAAAATACATTTTAAGAAATAACTTGTTCAAGAAAAGCCGAAAATTAACAATTCCCTTTGTGTTATGTCGAATATTAATGTGAAATAATGGTGGATTATTAACCGTTAAGTGTTCGGGAGTGTGCTTAAGTGTTGGCAAATGAAACAAAACAGTGCAACGTCACTTTTCAAATTCTCTCAAGAAGTACGCCCGAGGACTTAGTAAAGCCCCACATCTTTACTGAGATACTCGAGGGGTTAGGGGGTATATCACTTCTCACTTCTATTATCATCATCATCATACAAGAAGGAAATATTGTTTATTTATGTTTTACTTGTAAGAAAAATTACTTTGACACTGGCTAAATGTTCTAATCGCACGAAGCCATCAACTAAAAAAAAAAACATGGTTGACAAACAATTGAACGCTAGAGACTTCTTGGCGGGAAAGTGAAGCGTCATGTCTGCGGTTTTGTCTTATTTTCCAAAATTTGTGTTATATCGAATATTAATGTGAAATAATGGTGGATTATTAACCGTTAAGTGTTCGTGAGTGTGCATAAGTGTTGGCAAATGAAACAAAACAGTGCAACGTCACTTTTCAAATTCTCTCAAGAAGCTCGCGTGAGGACTTAGTAAAGCCCCACATCTTTACTGAGATACTCGAGGGGTTGGGGGGTATATCATTTCTCACTTCCCATTTCTAATATCATTCATCATCAATGATGAATCATCATTATTTAACGATTATCATTATATCATCATTTAAGGAAATATTGTTTATTTATGTATTACTTGTACGAAAAATTACTTTGAAACTGGCTAAATGTGCTAATCGCACGAAGCCATCAACTAAAAGAAAAAAAAATTGAACGCTACCTTGACGTCATCCCGTCTCTTGGCGGCGTTGGCCTGTAGGTTCTGGAAGCTGTGCCTCTGGCTGTCGTAGTCCACGAGCTTGCGTCCTCGTTTTTCAACTTTTTTCTGTAATAAAACATAAATTGATATTACTATACACAAAGTCGTGTTACATCTAAAGACTCAGAGCTCAACGGCACATCGGCAAAATTTATTTTCGGTGAAAGTTTGCATCAGATTGCATTTTCAGCGTCACTGGACTTTTTGGGGGCGGCGAGAAACTTAAAGGGTTCCTCTAGAGGGAATGGCATCATGCACTAGTGCGCGTCCCCGTTCTCTACTAGATTCTCCGAGGGCTTCGGATCGGATCGGCGGCAGCTGCTCAAGCGTTCGGCTACGATCTTACTTTGACTTCGGTTGCAGTAATTAGCACTTGGTCATTTCGATCGCAAGATATGCTTTAGTTTAGCAGACGTGAAAACAAATTTGAAACAAGTTTTTTAACGGAGTTTAAGTACTAAGTACAGGTATCATAATATGCAAACTAAATATTCAAAATTAATTAAAATCAAATAGCTCTTTTAAATGTCACTATACGCCATCTCGGTCAGTTCGTAAGTCTTCAAGAGTGAGATACCTTATAGTGAGAAGATCTGCAAACCACCTTTACCTTTCTTAACATCGTCAAATATTAGAAATTAATATCTGTATTCATCATATCATAAAAGAACTCACTATCCTTATAAGAACCGGTATCAGAAGTCTGTGGGCTTAAAGCCCTTGACCATGGCCAATGCAACTCGTTTTCTCTAACAGTGCTAAACATTGGAAAGTGCCCTCCCTCCTCCTCCTCCCTAATCTCCCAACATAAAATAACACTTTTCTTCCTACTACATGTATAGAAGGTCATCTTCAAGGGCTGAAGCAAAAGCCGGTGCAACTAAAATGGAACGCGAATGTTTAATAATAGTCTTCACGTAACAAATGATAGCGTACTCACCCTGACTTCCGGGAACTGGTTTGTGTACGTGTTGAGCGGGATGAGCACCTGGTCGCCCAGCTTGTGCGAGAAGTCCTGCCACAGCATCTCCATGTTCTGCGCCTGCACGTACAGCAGGTCGTGGCCGGACCAGCCGCTCTCGTACGCCTCCGCGATCGCCTCCATCAGGGATTTGGACGCCGTTTGTACCGCTGAGGATATAACGAGAACATTTTAAAACTTTAGTCGTTTTCTTCTTCCTGCCCTGTTCCTATGTTACTTGGGGCCGGCGCAAAATGTCCGTATCTTCCACGTTCATTTTTGCTAAGGTTTTGGCATAGTATTTACGGCCGGCCGCCTGCCTGACACCAACTCGCCTTGGGAATCCTATATTTAAAACGTAAGTGGTAAGTAAACTAAGTGAGGAATTGAGGAGCTCGATAGCGCAGTGGTTAACGCGCCCGGTCCGGTCTAATCCGCACTGAGCCCGCGTGACGGTTTATGGCCCGTTCTCCCTATCCATCCACATAAATGAGCTGGTGATGATGATGATGTAGTAGTAAAGTAAACAGCCTATGACTGTCCCACAGCTGGGCAAAGGCCTCCAACGTTCAAATCAAATCATCACTGTTATTGATGGGTAATGGCTTAACCACCACGCTTGCCAATGCGGGTTGCTGATCACAGACCCGGGCTATGCATCGAAAATACGAAACAGACCTTGCCCAACCAGGGAATTGAACCCGGGTACCTTCGGGTATCAGATTGATCTTACGAGATGATAAGGTCGAAAGTGGAAGCCAATTCCACCCGGATCCTCAACAATTAAGTTGTTTGTTAACTTTCGGAACACATCAATATTAGTACTATTGTTGGTACGATGGTAGCTAGCCAGGTGTATTTAAAAACTAACCCTAACTTGCCCAAGCTCCCGCTGGGAATCCAGGACATGGGTTTGAGACCGGTGGCGTTAACCACTAGACCACAGCAGCGGTTAAAATATTTATTTTTTAAACTGGTTGTGACGAACGATACAAGCCCCAAGTCGATTGGCAAGTAGATAAACAGGACTTTATTCTACACGGCCTTCGATCCAGAAAATGCCAAATAACAAACCCTATAAAAAGTTGTTTTTTTTGGAAGTTGTTCTTTTGGGAATTGTCCTTTTGGAAAGTTGTCCTTTTGGGAAGTTGTCCTTTTAGGAAATTCCCTTTTGGGAAGTGGACGTTTTGATACAGTGGACGTTTTGGGAAGTGGTCCTTATGAGCCGAAAAGAATTTCTTATTCGTTCTTATTGCTTTAATTACGCTATCCCAGTCTAGTCTAAAAAGACAAGTCAAAGTCTAGTCTAGTCTAATCCAGGCAGTTTTGATATGACTAGAAACTCGGATAAGATGATAAACAACACGACAACACTACACAGATTGTTGCATTGTTGTTAAATAATGTTAGTAAGCCACATTGAAGATGAAGCGTTGGAGATTATGGCTCGATTATACCATACGTTTCTGACCTTGTTGGACAATCTAGGGTGTTAGTGATGAACTGATGAGATAATACCAAAAATCGGTAAGTGGATAAGAAGGTCTTATAGCTCGATTATCTCATACATCAATGTAAGCACTAGATTTAGGTTCCAGAACAAAAATGCATCGCGAAAATGGCCGCGTTTGCTCACTTATTATACACCTAAATATCATAATGTATATTGTAAAAAAACATTAATAGCATTAAGAGCGTATTATAAACCTATAAACTCGAAAATAAAGGTCAATTAATGTTTTCACATATTTTTACTTAGTACTGTACTGCCGCACAAGTTATGAACGCAGTAAGTACAACTTACTGTGTTTGTGATTGTGATAATAATTGAGGTGCTGACATTACGATCTATTTTCTCGAAACTGTTCATATGTTCTTTACCGTGTTCATAAATTGCGCGGCAGTGTAATCGACCTTCCTTATTTGAAATATGACTACAAAAGAGTATTTGTGATTTAATTATATCACCGATTGGCGGTGAACGATTTTTTTTGATGGTGAAAATGAAACGCATGGAGTTCTATGTTGCAACGCACACGTCCTACAAAAGTCGGTCACAAAATAAAACTTCGGCGAAAAGATCGGTCCAATTATCGGTACTAAAAAAGTCGGTCGTGGGCGGGCATCGTTATAGCGAAACTGGCGTTGACGAGATAGACCCGAAAATTGGTAAGTAAATATGTCAATCATCAGTTCCTCACCTCGTATGCATCGTATGTAGTTGTTGAACTCCTTCTGCAGGCGGGTGGCCTGCTGATGCTGCCGGTTGAAATTCTGCAGGTGTTCCTCGAAGATGTCGTCTAGTGTGCGGTCCACCTTGCCCAGGTTCTGGAGCAGCTGAAACGAAGAAAGAGATGTAATTATAACATATGTTTATAACGTAACTAGCGATCACCCGCGAATTAGTCCGCGAAAACAACAGTACCCTGTGTTCCCTCGGAAACTTTTGGGGTTAAAATGTGGTTCCTCGAGAGATAAGATAAAAAAACACTTGAAACAAAATTATAGAATCCAGAATCTTTCTAGCATCAGCAAGTAGTACCTGAACCTGGTAAAGGTAGACTGGTCGTAGTAAAACTCCTTGAAGAATTTTATGTTTAGGACGACTGCTGAGACGATGATATTGATTTGTGTTATGACTATTTATAATTAATAGTCCTAATGACTAGGACGCTTAAGAAAGTTTCGTATCATGATCAAAATTATGAACGGCATTTTTGCCGTAAAACAAAATAACGTCGACTTTGCTGAACTGCATGTAATGAGGTCTGTTTTGGAAAAGCTGTTATATACAACACAACATGCATGCATCTTGTATTACACTGTCTATTTCCAACCAGCCCTGTGCAGTTCATGTACTACTATGTAGTTGATAGTGTTAATCCATCAACTTTTATTGCTGTTATCCGGCATGTAACCTCATATTGTTGCTTCATGTGTATGTGAACTGAATTTTAATCGAATAATCCTCCAAACATTCAATAGTTGTTATAGCCTACATACCAGAAAACTAAGCCCTGGTGTATTGAGAAAATATTCGTGATTGTTTTCCTTTCCTACATTTTAAAAATAAAGACTTAAGCTCTTTTATATTGTTTTGTAATCTTGTTAAGTATTAGATTACTCCTTCGCATCTCCGGGATAATAAGTTTAAAGATATAATAAAAGCTCTCATACTAAATAGATCTATAAAAAAATCTTGGATCAATTATGCTAAAACCGCATAAGTGTTTACATTAAAATCATACAATAAGTTCTTCGTTGAAGAAATTAAATAAAAAAATGCAAGCTGAATTGCATTGCATAACATGCTTAAGTGACGTGAGACCAAGGCCACATCTCGCTATCACTTGGCATGCTAATTAGACTAATTAATTACGGTTGACACCTCCGCACATTACGGCAGTGAACAAAAACGCCTTGATCCTGTTTACATTACTGTGAGTGTAAAATTTACTTCCCACAGAAAAAAATGTCCGGACTATAAAAAGAGAAAAAAATACCTACATGTAATACATTATCATGTAAATGTGTTGTTTTTTCTTAATTTAACAATATCTAAACCGTGACTATAAAATTGTATAAATAGGTCGGTCTGTTTAATGTTAATGTTACCTTACACAAAAAATGCTTGAAACTAAAAAAAAACTTACATATCTACTACATACTGGTTACGGGAAGATCTCTACAACTATAACAAAGTCTTGTTCGTGCGCAAGAGTTTAAAAAAAGGCACTACCGCCCGATACAAATTGCCCATTCATGACTTATTACACGAACTATTAAAAAGCTATAGATTTTTAGGAAGTAAAGCATAAGATCTGCTGAATTTAATAAATATTATTATATTATAATTATAAGATAAAGAAGCCTGATCCATCAGTGGAACACTTTACGCTGACGATGATAACACAACGGCATAGGATAGGTTATTTCTAACATTGAGATAAACAGTCTTATTATCTCCGAGGCGAGTGTACCGTGATCTGTCAGTTAAGTGCATTAGCATAACAACGATTGGTTATGCAACATGTAGGAACTAGCGAAAGTCAGTGCGACAAACTCGCTGAAACCGACCCGCCTACAGTGACTGACACGCGAACACCCATTTGAACGAACCCACGATGAAACGACGAAATCATTGCATAACATGTGTCTTTTGACATGTTAAATTGTGGTTAAGTGACATCATAGAAGGCTGTAACCTTAAATGACACACATTACAATACATTACATATCGTGCTTAAATTTTAATATATCGATTTGCTAAATAATTAACTTTATTGCTAATGCATACAATATCTCATATTTATAATAATAAAACTGAAGGCATTCCCGATGTCAATGACACTGAAACAGAAGGATCGTTTGGGGAGTGGCATATTGCTCATTTCAAAATTAAGTCTCGTTCTAGGATAGGGAGCTGTAACTTGCTGTAAAAGAGCGGGAGGAAGCAAATGCCCTTAATGAGAATCTTTCTAGTTATTCTTCAGTAAAAGATCTGCCGCCCTGTTAAGGTTAGAAAGCATTGTGACATTCATAAGGGATCCATTATTGTTGCCTAAACTGAATTGAATATTTCTTTCTATTTAAATTTCACGTATGCCATTCGGAAAAAGATCTTGTTGATATTCTAAGGAATCGATTGAACAGTGAAGGTTAACATTATACAAATACCTCATCAGACCCAACAGTTACGTGGCGACAAGCAGGTGCAGCGCATAGTTCGCGAACAATGGGTGCGCGCGATTGTCTGCGCAAGGTCGACAACGACGGGTCGTCTGCATACCAGCCCAACTAGTACCGTACTCACTGTGGTGTTCGGACATGTTGGTATATTCAAGGGTTTTTCGATATATTTAAGTGTTTTAGAGTAAGAGCTTTAACATTTCGGAATACCATAGAAAGGAGACGGTCTAGATTACCATAGAAAGTCTTCACTAAAATGCAGCTGGACCTAATGAATGAAAATCGGGAGAATGCAATATGTAGAACTCGTATGAGTTGAAAAAAAAAATCTTAGTCTAGCCAATTTTTCACAATTAATTATTAAAAATTAAATGTTTTTTCATTTTTTACACGGCCATCATATTGTTTAAGTTTTATGGCAACACTAGCACAAGCAGTAGAGAAGAGATAGAGTCAATCAGTAACAGTGTATCAATTTGTTATACAGTATCGATATGTATCGCGGGCAATTATATAGATTTTTTATATTTTGCAACAGCTTTGTATTTCATTCGATATTTCGTTACGAGATTAAAAACAATGCCTTAATATTATAGATTTTGTTGAGTTATTAAAACTAAGTTAAGAGCATGATTTTTAACGCGAATTAATATAATGTCACCGCATATCGGTTGGTAATGAATCGATACTCAACTCAGTACCTAATATGGATATATTTGGCTCATCTCTAACAAATAGTTATGTCATGCATTGACATTGTCAATTTGACAATGACAATAATTGACAGTCAAATACTTTTTTAAATCGGGTATGTTCTCATCTTCAAACCAAGAATAGCTGCGTTCTCTAACGCAATTAGGAGTAATTTTGTATTTTTTTGAAAATTAAATATAAAAAAAGGGCTAGCTTTAGAATTTAAATAATAACGTAAGGACATTACGTTTTAAAGGCTTTATCGATTACAAGTCTCATTATGCCAGCTGCTTCTTAGGGGATTTTTATTCCGTCTCCTTTCATCAAACCAATAAGCCTAATTAATAAAAACTTTTATGCTTTAGGAGAAAACAAAGAGATAAATGCAAGTGAATTTATGTAATTTAAATTTTTACATTTGAACTTTAAAGTTCGTACGGATATCGAAATATATAAAGGTGCCATGGAGATTACCAGCGACTGACAAGCAATAAAATTTCTAATGTATCGGGCAGTCAATGTTTAAGGTACCCTTAAGTGTCGAAACTTAAAACGAAGAAATATTTGGAAAACTGAGATTGAGAACTGAGACGTGATGTTTGAATGGTATGTTTAGTAGAAGACTGTATCTTCTTTGAATTGTGTACTGTGTGTAGTTTAGCAGGAATGACTTGAGACTCTTGACGCAATATCATAATAATACAACAGCCCAATTATTGAAGACAACGTTTATTCGTGACGAACACAGAGCACGGGATCGAACAAGAGCGACAAGGTTGCTACTCGTACTATATAAAAATACGGTATTTTTTTAGAAATAAAGTATTACAGCAATTCTCTTAATTCAGTGCAATAAGACTGAGCATGGCAAGAATGCTGATGTTATTAAATACCCTTAAAAAGTAATCGGTATTAAGTTTCATTTAATTTAGAATCCAGACCATAAAAAGGTAGCTAGGTAGGTAGGTACCAAAAGCAAGTATTAAGATACACAATTGTTAAATTGACGATAGAAATCATACATTTCATATTCTAAAATACTTGGATAGTTCGAGGTATTCGTATAGTGCAAGACATTCACACGGAACAGCCTAATGACAAGTAATGTGAGGGATTACGATCCAGCGTTGTCTCGGCACTGTAGGCGCTGAGGTTGTGAAAGTATTCAGCTGCTTGTGAGTTTTTTTATTAAAAGACAATCATCAATTGATTAGACTCTAAACTTCCAATTCTCTCTCTTCTATAGTTTCTAATGTTTCTAGATAAATATATTGTCATATTTATTCACCGATAGTTCTGACTACGACACAGGCACGAAAAATCAAAAGATTGTCTTTGCAAAACTTCAAGTTTTCCACTTTTTTGAGATATTATATTTTCCTATACGACTAAATGCTTTTAAAATCAAAATCTTTTATCTAGCCGCGTTTCTTTTCCATACTAATTCACGTTAACTTTTGAATGTTAATGCTTTTGCCATATTAGCCAAATGAAACGTAGAAAATTATTTCGCTAATCCAACTGATGGACTCAACATACGGTTACGCCTTCGTGCCATCGCCCGGCCATCCATTGTTCGGCGCACACGCATTTATGCATGAATATTACAACAGATACCATGGAGCGGAAGAACCGTCTGCAGCTACTGAGAAACCAAGTTTTACATAACGATGAATGGGTGGCATGACGCCAGTAATGTTATCAAACGGAGACAGGTGTTAAAACAATGTTTTCTCCCTAAGAATTTAATCTAAACAATGATAAGTAGGTTACTAATGATATGGCAAAGAAAGGAGTCATTGTTGTTGACATATCGGCTGGTCGAGAAGGCGTGACGACAAGCCCACTTTTAATCTAAAAACTATCTTGTCTATCCAAAGATAAGTCTAAAAGAGATCACTTTTTGTGATCTGATGCAGCCCTTTGTGCGTCTAATTTCTTATATTTATTTTACGAAGAAGTTTAAGTGGTGTCCAATTAATATATAAATTATAATTCTTTTTAGTCAACATAAAAATACTTTAAACATGCTAAGTGTCCAAAAATGTACTAATGTCGCAGAGAAGATAGAATTCCAGATATTCGTGAAATCCCTAATTATATCAAAATCATTAGACGTCGAATACTTCAATACATTACGTCATCCTACTTACCCCAATAATATATGACTATCTTTTAAACTTAACGTAAGTAATTGCCTAGCAT
Organism: Eudonia lacustrata; assembly: GCA_947562085.1. Taxonomy (NCBI): domain Eukaryota; kingdom Metazoa; phylum Arthropoda; class Insecta; order Lepidoptera; family Crambidae; genus Eudonia; species Eudonia lacustrata. The sequence continues at coordinate 1,869,320 of OX387315.1, read as the reverse complement.
TTCTTTCTTTAAATAAGACATCAATAACCTCCGTTTTCGGAAGCCACCATTACTTATCTGTGCACACCGTTCGCTGCCTCCATTACGCGCGCGTGACGTCAGCGTCACGTCCGCCGGTGCATCCTTTCGATTTCGATTGTCTTTGACCTCTAATTACGTCTATTGTTTTAGCTTACGCGTCGAAAGTTAGTACTAACAGTAGGTTAACTAAAGCTATGTTTATCTGTTTTCGGTTATTAGTGCTTTATTGTATTTTCTATAACTAAGTTGTTTACTGTGCACGGAAAATGGTATGTAAGTAATGCAGCTCTGAATGCTAACGAAAAATTAAATTAAGAGAAACTTATCCATGTTCCTCTTAATTTATTTTTTCTATTGTATGAACAAACATTTTGTGAGATCCAGAAAAGGTTTTTTTTATACTATAATGTCAGATATCATCTATCAATTCGGCCTAGCTAGCATATTTTAATATAAGTAAATTATTTTCATTTTCAGAATGTATTTATTTATAATCTATATATATTTTTTGGGATACGATAGAAATATTTTTTATTCCATGCACGATTGATTACGTTGCTAAAAGAAGTCTCTTAAAGCAGATGCAAAAAAACGTTTGTTATTTCATGTTTACTTAAATGCCGGATGTTACTTTAAAGAAAGCTTCCACTTCCAATATTGTATGTTTAGTATCTCTAAACGATAAGTGTAGTATAAATAAATTTAAAATATTATCTAGCTTCTAGTACCATGAGAACATTTAGCTAATGCTGTAACTGCATTATGTATAATGTGGGTTCGTAACCTTTATTGCGTGCTCTGTCATCATAATAGCAGCAGCCGGGAAGCGAACGGGACGAAAGAGGCAATCATGACTTATGTTGAAAATTAACTAAAGATTGCTATTTCTAACTTCTGAAGGTAACTAATGTGTTGCTTAAAGATTCAATCATCATCGCCTATACATTTTCTACTACTCGGCTACGTACAGTCTTCACATGCGCATCCCAGTACATTGAAGATCATCAGCAGAAATTTTTTATGTCTCACTGTTGGCGCACGAGCCTTCCCTTTGGATGAATAAGGGAGAAAGAGATATAAACCACCACGCGGGTCCAGTGCGACTCGGTGGTTGTTAACGACTGCCTTTCGAAGCACAGAAAAGCTCGAGATGAAAAATTTTTGGTCACCCATCCTTTGCCTTTGCGAAAGTCGAAAAAGTTGAAAGTTAAAACCTTGGCTATCGCAGACCGAGCGAGCGCGTTAACCGCTGCGCCATCGAGATCCTCATCGCAGATCAGGCTATCCATAATCCAAAGAGCTAACCCAGAAAGGGATTGTTTTGATGGGGTTTTAATGTCACCTTACAACAACAACCCAGCTCAAGGGTTACATTACCAACCAAAACATTTATTTATTTATTTTTATTGTTACATAATCAGACGCATTGTGCATAAATCAGACGCTTGATAAGTGTCACCTCAATAACCGTGCATACAAAAGTGCTACAGCAAAAATCACAATCAAGCAATAATGCACAAAATTAACATGAAGTAAACATATTGAAATTTTTGAATCTCTGAAGAATGACAGTTAATAAGCCTATTTTTAAAATCATCTCAACAATCGTAATATTAAAAACAAAACATGCACATATTCAATACTGGCTTTATAAATACATTTTAGCAATTCAGAATCTACAAAATTTACGAACATGCGTTGCAGTGTAGCCGGTAAAATAAGCAGTTGCATCGATACAAAATGGTAATGACAATGGAAGTGATGTCATCTAAGTCTAGTTTGAGTTGAGTAAATCAATAGTTACATATCAAAACTGTAATAATGCACCTACCACATTAGTAAACCAACAACAATAACACATTGGGAGATTGGATCTTTGGGACAAAATCCGATATATAATTGTAATTGGTTTACTTGATACAGTAAGGTTGTAACGATTGCCTTATTACGCCAACAACCCAAATTATGGTTGATAAATTCACATAAAAATCTACACAAGTGCCACCAAAAAAAAATAAAAAAAAAAATCGTACATTTTACTGTAGGTATATAAAACCGTTAATTCTAAACCTACGATAGGATTCCATAGTTCTTATCGATAACGAAACTATTTCGAATGTGACAGGTAATTCTTGCTTTTGTTTTGTATCGATTGATAGGCAAATTCCCCGTGTGTTGCCGGGGATAAAGAATTGCACCACCCCATCTCTTCCCGTGGGTGTCGTAGAAAGCGACTATGGGACCATTCCAGAGGACGGGCAGCAGCGTCTCTGTGATTATTCTCACCTTACTGCGATCGCCAACCCGCCTGCCAAGGGTGGCGATTATGGCAAATTCCCCTCAAAATGATTTATCCTTGAGGAACGCCTTTGTCCAGCAGTGGACGTGGTTTTAGCTGAGATGATGATGATGATGATGTTAGGCAAATGTCTTGTTCCACCTGATGTTAAGCACAAGCGGAGTCCAGAGCCAGTTAGTGGAGCAGGACTGTGCCTCACCAGCCGACCACACCTTACCGTAAGTACCTAATATCGTGGCAGTCACACCTTCACGACTTCACGTTAGATAAGTAAGTGAACAAACGTAAACCTTAATGTCACGTTTGTCGAGGCACACACACACGACATGTATTTAAATAGCGATAACTAATTAGCCTATATGTAGCCTCCATCATCATTAAAATCAAGTCATTGTTACCAATCAGTATGACTTTTTAAGTAAGGGATGGCAAACGAGGAAACGAGTCATCTGATGGTAAGGAATCACCAGTATCACCACCACCCACGCACTTGGAGACACGCTACGCAACACCAGAGAAGGAATCGCACATGCGTTTTGAGGAATAGGCTGGGATTTCATAAAGATCCCCAAGTCGTAAAATCGATGTATGCAAAGTGTTACCAACACTACAGTTTAGTTATAATGTAAAAAATCAGACCGGCTGCAGAGTCAGTGCTTTCACGTAATAACAAAGTTTAAGAAAGAAACATTCAATTAAATTCTATCAGAAATGATTAAACAAATGACGCACACACAACGGTAAACTTTGTTTGAAATATACAATGAGAAGACTCTGTAGTTTAATCGATCGATTAGAAATCGTCATTGCACATGCACGGAATACTCTACTAGCTAAGTCAGTGCCAAGCCAAGGGAGATGCAGCGAGCCATGCGGGCCGCTATCTAAAAATAAACAGAGATAACCGCTTTGTTTTCTATCCGCAGTTGCCTCACACATTTTTATGTTTTGCTTACGTTAACACAGACACGAGCAAACGCGATTTATGTCTTAGAAGCGAAATACGCTTCATTACTGTTTTGTTCCAATGAAAGAAAAGTTATTTAGCCATACAGACAACATCACCCTAAAAATGTCTCACTGATGGGTTCAGGCTTTTCCATCGCTCGTTCCCTATATTCTGTCTGATATTTTGCTTACTGGAGTTAGAAATTTGACATACCTAATTCGTATGGAGCTTATGTCAAATTTGTATCAATAGTAGGCAAAACAATAGATAGATAGGTTATTGGGAAAGGGCGTTAATCGATAATAATGGAAGAATATAGGGAGATTGGACGAAAATCTACCATGCTGGTTCTTGCAGATAACGACAGCCATTATGCCATAACAACTCAGGGAAACTGCTACGTGCCTACCGAAGCACGTACGATTCTTCTCCCGAAAGGGTGACCAAACTGACCAGTGGTGGTAGCCAAGGTAACATTAAGAAAACGATAGCGAAGTTCGAAAATAATAAAATGTATGGCATTGACATAAGATTGACCACGTGATTTAGCGCGGCTTATGTCAATCCCATACATTTTATTATTTTCGAAGTTCGCTATCGTTTTCTTAATGTTACTTTGGCTAAGCCTACAGATAGCAAAAGCTAGATGGAGTCGAGTATCTGATAATTTCGCTTATGTCACCCACCAGCATGTACCATTAAAAACTTTAAAAAAAAATATAGGGTCACATTTTAGCTTCAGTGCAGCAATTAGCACTTGAAAATAAAAAGTAAAATTTCATATTTGTGCATTCTTGCGTGCCACATCATTATAAATTTAATAACACATTCGTCATATTATACTCTACAATTCTACATCGTTCGTCTTTACTTGAACTGCTCGGCCGAACGAAGCGTTATAATACTTACTTAGTTTACAATTTGAATCCGCTTCATCAAACAATTGTGACTGCTTCCTAAGTCGTAATTTTATGCTTGTTTTTGATAGCTCAATAACAATTTAACATTGATATTGCAATAAATCTTATTTGCCATTAAATTTCACACTAGGTATCTTATGAATCAGTTTACCTACAGTCCGTAATCCTTCCTGTATTAAAATACTATTAAGTATTCTGTGCCTATAATGTATCTAGTTTCTTAATTGTTTAAAAATGAACAATTAAATGAATCACTATTAAACTCTCGTAAATCGGCAAAAACCGCTTCGTTAAGAGCGTTTACGCAGCACACTAGCGCCGCCAATGAAAAAAAAAAACATATCTAGTACTTAATTAGAGATAGAAAATCAAATTATGCTCAACAAATTTATCTTCGTCTCATTTAACTAAACGATAACATGTCAGGTGTTCATTAGGTGACGTAAAAATGCTAATTACTTCATTCAAATACACTGGCCTGCAAAAATATTAACTATACTTTTAAAATTGCAATAACTTTTTAAGTACACAAGATATACTTTCGAAACAAAAAGGAAAATGTTACTAATGTATAATTTACTTTAGTTTTAAAGAAAGCTGATAAAAATTGCAGCAAAACGTTTTTTATTTAAAAATCTCTAACTTCTATAGTTTAGAAAATAAATAAATATTAAAAGTGTAGTACTTATTTTTGCAGGCCAGTGTAGTTTGTTGAGCATAATTTGATTTTCTATCTCTAATTACTAGATATGTTTTTTTTTTCATTAGTGGCGCTAGTGTGCGGCATAAACGCTCTTAAAAGTAAATTTATTCTTAACTACTTTGCAGCGAACTATTTGCTGACCAGGACATTCAATATAAGAGTATATTCAATATTCTTCATAGAAAGCGACTAGATAAATAAATCAAAACAATGTAATGAAATACCTATGTGAAGTGCAAAAAGAAGAAGCAATTTTGATGTAAATCAGCTCAATTAGTTTCAACAGCCTACATACATAATATTCCGTTCTTACTTCCACGAGGTGATTGTAAGATTCTCCTCGGATCTACATATTCATACGCGAGAGCGTTTATTAATGCTACTATTATTCTGAGTTGGATCGTTCTGAAAACCTTGCTTTAAGTAAATAGAATAACTTTATTACGGTTTGAATGAGAACACGTTTCGTACGATAGATTTATTAGAACGAAAACGGGTCATAGTAATGAAATAAAGCTGGCAAACAATAGAAATAGGTTAGCTTATACGAAAATTTTGCGATTGGCACAGATTACATACATGAGAACGATTTGTCATCATCATTATTAGTCTTAAACGTCCCACTAATGGACAAAAGCCTTCCCAGAGGTACCTTAATCAACCATTCTGACCATTGCTGGGTTTTATCGACTTATACCATACGATAACAAACGGGACCAACGGCTTAACTTGCATTCTAAAGCTCAAAATCATGTTTTAGATTACATAGAGTTTAGACTAGACTTAGATTTAGATTAGGTTACATAAAATGCGACAGGTATGTTAATAAAACATTGTAAAAACAAAAAGAGAAATAAACAAAAAATAAACATATGGTTCATAAATATTTCTAGTAGCACCTTAACGCTCCAATAACAAAACATGATCGATCACTTACAACCAGACACTGTGTTAATAGCAGGTGCAGGTTGCATAAACGTATGTGCAGTCTACAGTGAAATAGACCTAAACTATCTATACCGCTACAAAACACGAATAGGGTATACAACATTAAGTAAGGCCCAGTTTATACCAAAGAGTAGATGGATGGACAGGTGAGGAGATATTTGTAAACAACCAAAAAGTATTCATCTAGGATATCTATCTATTCTCCGCTTATAGGTTTCTTACAGAATCTATCTGGATGGCCATCTATCTTTGCCACTTAGCATTACCACAAAATATAAGGAGACTGTTGACGACTTTAGCAGTCGTTAACAACCACCATTCCGCACTGAGCCCGCGTGGTGGTTTATGGCTCGTTCTCCCTATCAATCCATACGGAAGGCTTGTGCCCCAGCAGTGGGGACATAAATGAGCTGATGACGATGATGATGAAGGAGACTGTAGGAGGTAAGCTTCACAAGTGTGAAGTAAGTACCGGGCTTCCTTATATGTGTGCGTTGCTCGAGCGCGATATGTATTAGGTCCTTGCCTATGAAATTGACGTTTTGTATGAAGATTGTTTATAAAATTTATATTTTTCATACTAACGTTTTTTTAATTTTCTTAGCATCTATTTATGTTAACACAATAAAAATTATAGAGTAGTGTGTTTCAATCAAGACCCTTCAAAGCTACAATGAAACAAAAGGTCAATTTCACGAACAAAAAAGAAGTCAATTTAAAAAAAAATTGGGCGATAAAGACAAAATGAATATCATTGTTATACTGAAGCCTAAGTAACATAGTCCTAATTAAAGGTGTATAATAATATTAACAACCGGTATTGACTTTTAGAAGTAATACACCTATTAACAAGTGAGAAGAAAACGTCAATTTCATAGGTAAGGACCCAATATTAAGCTTAGCTTCTGGGGTCTCCTTAATATGTGGCATCAGTGTCTTGCATTGCTGGTCCGGTTTGAATGGTACCAGTGACATTCCTGGCCATACAAACATAATAGTTACAGAAGGTCGCGGAGAGGTTCTGCGAGGAGGACATCAACTAAACCTAACAATTTGGATCACAGCATAGTGACTGAGCTAAAAATCATTATTAACCTTTTTACCGCCAACAACTTCTATAGAAGTTCGAGATTTTCGTGCCGTCCAGCACTTTTATAGAAGTTCTTCTTTGTACCTACTTTATTAAAATGCATTTATACGTTGGCGTGCAGCGGGACATCGCGTGCAGGATAGTTGGGCGGTGAAAAGGTTAAGTATGGGCAAGATACCAAAGTACTCAAAAAACAATAGGCTGTATTTAAAACATTAATTAGTATTCAATTTGATATGCACGGAATCATCTGCAGGCTAATTAAATAGCACCTGCACTAGACCGGTTTTATTAAGTTGTTTCCTACAGACTGTATATGAGTGAAAACTAATTGTTACAGGAAGGAACCCGTTCAGCAACGCTGGCCAATTATAATTCAAATTCAGGTGTGAAACGGCATTTACGTATGAAATCAAAAATAATTGAGCTTCCTTGCAAGACAGGGTCACAGTGCACTTTCTATTATTCTTTCCCATTCGTATGAAACGCACGAAAGTCGAGTAATTACCATTTACTATTCTCACGTTTTGAATCTCGAGATCTTAATTATAACGAAAACAAATGATAAGAGTAAAAAGAATTTGATTAATGCAAAGGTGCGTAATTTATCTAGTATTACCATCATGTACTGCACTATTTTCTAGTTTAAGTAATTGGTACTGCTAATAGTGAGGTATGGGACATATAGTTAATCCCAGGTCACCCACCATCAGTTTAAAATTTCAATTCACGCATTAACTTTAACTTTCGTTCATGTCCTTACTCACAAAAACAATTCATCAATTCATTGATATTTACTTTAGATTTGGGATCAAGACGATTTAGCCTATCCTTAGGTTTTGCTCAGAGTCGAACGCTGCTGTTGAACCTGGAAACTTCTTGTATTTTTAATCTCTCAGATATTCTTATAAAAGCTATGTGTTATGGAATGGCAGTGGCTGAAAATCAGCGCCACCCGGGATATTGTTCCTAGGCATACTTCTAGGTCAGCACGCTAAGCTACTTTCAATTCCTTTGACTTGTATATTCTCAAATATAATGTTTATCGTATGTAATGTTTTTGAAAAGCAAGCAAAAACGTTTAACTTGTCCTAATTACGTACTTTAAGAATACCGATTCAACCGAAGCACACTTTTCTACCTCATCAAAGTCGAGGTCTCGCCACGGCCGAGGTAACTATGTAATTGGCGGTTCAGTTGACAACGGACGACAATCATGCAATAAAAACTTGAAACGTGAATCAACATCTACAGGACACCTCAAGCAGAGCACATTTCAGACACACATATTCGCACAGCCAAGCGTTCAATATTATGTAGGTAAGATACGTTTTGTTTAGTTCCCAAAGTTACTGATAGATGACACTGTGCGCCTCAATATCGCGGTATCAATGTTTTCGGCCAAATGGTTTTACATAATAAATTGGACTTGCTAACGGAGAACTCTAAATTTATTAGGTTTCAAATTTGAGGGTTTGTTGTAAGTCTCATTCGTAAAAGTAGCATTTTACTCATCAATGATCATCATCAGCCTATAATATAAACGTCCCAAAGCTAAGTTCAAGCTTTCACACATAAGAAGATTGGACTAGGTATAATAACTATAACACTTTATGGCCCGACGTTTGTACGAGACAGTTAAAATCTCAGCATGAAAGGAGAGTTTAAAGTAATTATAAACGGGATTACTTATTATCTTTAATGTTGTCTGTCTCTCTCTGTGTGTGTGTACGATATTTCGGCACAGATGTATGTGCCATGATCACAGATGTACTGTATTATTCTTATGTTAGTGATCAATGTGATCATACTAGTTTTATAAATATATAAGTTTCTAAAAGACTTCTAGGATGTTGTTACTCATTTCAAACTCAAAGTCTAATCGCGTAACCAACCACCAATTACAACTTATATTGTAACAAAATCTATTTTCAATCTCTGCAAACAACCAACAGCTAACAGTAAACATTTAAATTGAATGGAACAACTATGCCATGTGAGTTATTGGCTGTTTATAATTTCAGACATGAAGTCATTATGCAATTCTCTACGCGAGACTGGTTCAGAAGTTAATTATCGTGATACCAGAGATACACAAATATTTGCTTGGGTACCGCACGTCATATGTGATAATTTTGATATAGATAACATAACTCTTATTATTTAAATAGTTTTAGATCTTCTCAGAGTACCTATGTCACAACTATAGATGAGTGAAAGTGAAAAGGTTTACTGGAGTAACCTACCACAACAGTAGTGACTTAAATTATATTACACAAATAGCGCTGAGAAATTATTAGAGTACTGAAAACGTGACCAACTGCTGGTTAGGTTTCATAATAGGGTCAGATATTTCTAGATCTCAGGATATACAAGTGTGCAGAGGCAACCGCAAGCACTTGCAAACAGCCGATTGCGAGAATACGATATCGTTATTCAATATCGAATGGTCTTAGCAAATCATATAGCACTTCGAGAAAACCACATAAACTTCGCAATAACAAAACGGGATTTCCTGCACTTACTACGATTACTGAAAATATTGTTAACTTGAAACAACGTTCTGGCCAATTAGCCATTACAATTTGCCTATTTATGAACTTGTTTTTTTTTAAATGAGTAACCTAATATTCTGCACCTCACAGCCGCAAAATATGCATCGCTTGGTTGTCTCCGCAGAGCACTGTTGTTGTGACTAGGGTTTTATTGACTTTACTTAATTAACATCAGGCTACAAACGTCTCACTGGTGGGCTCAGGCCTTCCTACATGAACAAAAGTACATAAGGAAATCGGGTTACAACAGCCTACTACGGTCTGGTCTGTGCAGACATTTTAGAGTGTTTTAACGACACACGACAACAACCGAGGCCCACGCTTAACGTACCTTCCGAAGCACGGATCAAAATAGTCAGCAAATTTTTGGTCACCCATCAGAGTTTCGACATATGTTACAAACCTCTCCACAAATGAATTCAGCAACGTAATACTTGGTTAATCATTAAGAAATGTATTTAAAAATTCTATGATTTTCTACTCAAGCATTTAAGAAAACGTACAATACAGTCAGCTGTTTTCAAAGATTTCTAAACCGATTGAGGCGAATCTTACTTACACCGAAACAGTAGTCTAAAAGGCTATTTGTGTATTCCAACGCGAACATCGGTGATAATGCCTCAACCGACCGAGTGTTCGTCGCCAGTCGTCCATTGTCGACCGACAATACAGCCATCAATCAACCGGGGGATCCTATACTAATGGTGATTTAGTTGTTGGAGCTGCGATGTCATTTTATGTTGATGTTCGCGAGAGAAAGACCAAGTACAATTTGCATTTGTGTTTGGCATCAGTAATCTTTCAACATAATTTTATTTATAAATCCAAGCTTTTATGAACACAACTGTTTCTGCTGGCGCCTTCAACATTGTGGTAATGTCTACAATGTAACTGAGCGTATCATATTATCTCATACAAGGTTAAATTAAACTACTCTGTAGTACGTAAAAGATAAGACACAAATATTTGGAAAAAAATTGTATGGCAAGAAAATATACCTAATTGTAACGTCTATCCGCATAATGACGTCGTCGACGCAGTACGACGACGTATAAATAAGCTTTTGATGGAATGTGACAAGATTAAATCACTGAGGCAATTTATTATAGAAGATAACAACTTGAGCAGTAACTTCTAGGGTCAATCCAAACACATACTGAAGTAGATGTGAATATTCTATCTTGGGTCGGGTTTGCAGTTTGGGTAGATACGTATAGTTTGTTCAAAAGAGGATATAACACCCCGAAAGGGGATAAAATAATCCATCAATACAAGCAACTTATATTACGGGGCAGATAGAACGAGATAAAATTGAGAAGGCATACATTTTTTATTCGTCGTATAACGCTTGAAAGTAAATATGTATAAGATCACAAGATACTGTATTTCTAGATGCCAAAACTTTACGGATTATTAGTTTATGAATCTATAAAACTTTTTATACATTAAAAATCTTTTAGTACCTATCTAATTATAAATTATTTTATAACCTATTTTTAACTGTATTCAGGCAATAAATGAATTATGAGTTAAGATAATTCTTCGCAAACCCAGTCGCTTCTAAAAAAAACTTCCTGTCGAAGTGGCAGTGCAATAAAATAGTGTGTGTTTAAAAAAGGCGGCGTTTGGCAACGTTCCGAGTCGAGCAAATTCCTCGAGGCTACCGCAGAATTGTCAAGTGCGATCATCGTTAACTCTGACACGAAACAGTTCATTGGCTGCGAACATTGTGCGGATTAGATCCCCGATCCGATCCGAACCCTTCGGAGAATCTAGTGGGGCACGGGGACACGCACGTTAGTGCGTGATGCCGTTCCCTCTAGAAAACCTCCAAAGGTGATTCGTTTCACATAGTTTGAGGAACCCTTTAAGTTTCTCGCCGCCCCCAAAAAGCCCGGTGAAGCTGAAAATGCCGTTTGAGGCAATCACCAAACTATCTCAAAAATATGCGGATTAAAAGGGTTTTGAATTTCAATTGAGATAATTTTGTTGTACTACAATCTCAAAAATATGCGGATTAAAAGGTTTTGAATTTCAATTGAGATAATTTTGTAGTACTACAAATTGCCTACGGTCTCTAAACTCCGAGATTTCAAGCCCGCCTGGCTAGCTATCACTGTCTTCATATTTATTTAATTTAGTCGTCCAGCTGCGGACCTGGTTTTGCAAAATTAGCTTATCTTTCTTGATTTCATTTCTCAATCTAAACACGCCAGCCACTGCCTCCATTAAGCAAATTACCTAAAAAATGCTTAATAATAAAGCCATTAGCCTCATAAATTATCCTACATCGTAGTCATACGAGTGCATAGTACACACACGTCAAACGCTAACGCGTTGCAAGATGCATCTGGTCAACCTTGGGAACTGTACGGACGGACGCAGTAATAATCACGATGGACGCAGTAGCGTTCGTTTCACCGTTTAGTGACGTTTCAGGTACTTCGCAACATACGTTAGATTCAGCAAGGTTGCAATTAGCACTTACTTACTTAGTTACTCCGAGTCTCCAACAGCTTACACTAAAAGTAGAATAGAAAATCCATTTTGGGTTTATAACTTAAATCTACTTAGAGCAGTAGACAATTGATATTAATTTGTATGTACACTGAAATAGTTGTCAGACAGGAAAAAGGAAGAGGTACAATGATCGAAGCTTGCCTAGAAGATGCCTATTCACTCTAACTTTAAAAGGGTTGCAGGTTTTAACTTATTTTATGCTGCAAACGATACAACTATCTTAAGCAAAAGTAAAGCCATGGGTTTGCACTAAACGTACTTTCGTATCATCTTATATCAGAGAAGTCTTCATAGTTTTCCCTCTCAGTCATTTTATTTGGATCTTTTGATCAACCTTTTCACTTTTCTTCACCTCTGAAGACGGTTGCCATGTTGCTTTAGGCTTGGCAATGTCCCACATGCCCTACAAACTGGTTGGTTTAACATTGGAATAGCTTAATGAATCATAATATTTTTAAAAAGCAAGCATCGAAAATGCATGTGTGGAATTTACATTGTTCACGCAAACAATCGGAAGAACTTAATTAGGCTTACTGAGTTTTAATCGGAATAAAGAAAGAATTCACGATTAAAATTGTGTTTTGAATTGGAAACACTTCTTTCCGATAGTGTTACTTAATGCGATAATGACAGCATAAGCAGTAATGTCTTCCAAAGCCTACACAACAAGAGAAAACAAATACCCTTGGCATCGTGCAAGCTAGAATCCCTACAAATGCACTATAGTGCAACACAGCACCTAGACGTCTTCAACAAGATTAAAGACCTTACTATATTGTAATAAGTACTGAAATTGCAGCTCCATAGCTACTCTTAAGATTGACTGTACCTAACCTGTCGTTATGGAATATGAAATAGGCTACATTACGTTAACTTTTGTTTGATCTATGGTCGATTTTTCGGTCTTTAAACAGTCATTAATAATTGTAGAACTTATCAATCCCTATATTTTCTTGTACTACAAGTGTAAGTACTAATCGTTGCTCAAATAGAAGTTTTCCTGTACACTGTTGGCACTAATTATATTCAAACATAATTCTGTCACTCTCAATTTTTTCTTAGAAATGCTGAGGTAGTTGAAGTATGTTCTTTTAACGAGAACAAGAATGTTGTGGTGCTGCGCGAGCTAGCCTAAATATTGCAATATGCGCAAAATTATATAATTTCACCGTAAATTGGGTGAATAGCCGACAGAAACTTGATTCCAATCCGAGTAGTAGGTACGTGGAGGATAATCTCAGATTTACACAACACAACAATATAGTCTTACATTGTTATGTACAGTTACAGTGGCGAGCTATTAACTAGTGATGCAACTACAACAACAACTACTTTAGCAAATACAAATTTCAAACCTGCTTGAAACAATGATAAACTTTTATAAAAAAAAAGAAGCATTACATATTTTGCGAATTGGTTGGTGACAGGCAATGACTTCAGTCGACAGTTCTCTCGATATATTCAGAAGATACAGTAGATAGAAGAAAGAGTCACGAAATAATATATATATTTTAGGGCCAGAAAAATTTATGCTATTTTACCGAAATATCTACATAGTTACTTTAGTTATTTTCATTCTACCTGGATAGTTTTAAAGTAAGTAATGCATCAAAGCGAGCTGATTGCATTACAGAGGCGGTAGCAGGAACTATTTCGAGAAAATCTATTGTAGTATGGCTGAATAGAAAATTGAGATTCGACAAATAGACAGACAATCGTGACTAGGCTCAACTGCCATTGTGTGCGGCATTGTGGCATTTATATAGATTATGTAGTAATAGAAAAAAAGGATCATGCATTTGATTTTTGTTTGCTTGTATTAACAAAGTTATTTAGGTTGCGTCAGAAAGAGTTGTGGTTCACGCTCATCGTTGCCAGGCACAGACACCAGTAGGATGGAAATAAATAGCTTATAACAGTCCCACTGCTGGGTGAAGCCCTCCACCATTGAAATCTAGTCATTACTACAATTGATGGGAAATGGCTTAATCACCACGCTTGCCAAATGCGGGTTGGTAATCACGAACATGTGCTATGCATCGAAAAATAAGAAAAAAAAACGAGCGAGCCTTACAGTAATCGCATAATATGATGTGTAACATTATTTTGAAATCTCACCTTAATAATAAGCAATTTAAACATTTATATTCTGAAAAAATGGGTCAGGTATTACATCATTTTATAACTATAAAATAAATGCAGTAAATACTCATTTTAGAAAACATTTGACATATCAAAATGACTTTTTATAGTCAAATGACACAATATGTCACATATAATAATAATAATATGTCATGTTCATGATATCGATTTTAAATTTAAAAACGGCGCGCGCTTGCGCGCTTCCCCGACTTGCTGTTACACCGTTACACATACTTCCGTCCCATTTCACGAAATCACTCGCTTTTTGGGTATCGGACCGAGCGCTTTACCATTCGGCCATCGACATCAATAGTTATATGCAAATCATGCAGTTATAGATCAACATTAGGTTACACCATTGTTTGCATCACAATTAAAATAACAATCTAACTAAAGCCAGCACTATTTAATTGGGTAGCATTAACGGACATAAAAAGTAAGTACATGAAATTGTAAGCGATTGTAACCGGCAGATTTCGTAACAAACCAAAACACGCACGAATGTGTAACATGAGGCACTCATTTTTAACACATTTTTAAGGATCCAGTTCTTTCATGCAGTCCATTGCATAAGCAAGGATTCCGAGATTCCATATTTTTATATTATTGTAATTGACCGATTCTCATTGCTACTTTGATTACGAAAAATAAAGAATTCCTTACATAAACTTCAATGTAGTGCTGCCTAAATAAAAATAGTTTGTTATGCAATTAGTATTTTTAAAATGCATATATAGAATTGTATAGTCGACCATGAAAGTGCTTTATCACTTTTGACAAAAACTTCCATTACAATAAAATTTCGCTAAGGCTCATTGTCAATGAAGACAACGTATTGTCACTTGGTCTTTTATACAAAAAAAGAACTTGTTGTTTTATTAAATGCAAACAAAATTCCCTTCTAAGGTGGTAAGGCAATTTCATTGTCGACTAAACATTGTTTATTTTTTCGGCCATATGCAGCTTGAAGCTGAGTTTTTTCTTTAGAACTTTCGCGGTCACACAAAATATACAAATATAAAATCAATCCAATCTGGCAACTATGTAATACATTAACTCTAATTATCGTTCGAAAGCAACTGCCCTTTAATGGAAGGATGACCTGAATAACGATCCAACTGTAACAAAACCTTCAACTGGTAAGACCAGACAAGCAACAAGTTTGCAAATAACTTAAAATAATAATGAACCGACCACCAAGTTTGTCCTTATAAATGTTATGACCCGTAGATAACGAACATAACCTACCCTAATAATGAGTGCTCATTATAATAAATTAACGAGTTTTAGAACAGATAAACGTTATCGGATTATAAACTTCTCAAAGCGATAGAGTAAAATAATTATAACAAATTAGGATAAAGATAGAACTGGGTTATATTAACAAGTCAAAATGTGTAAATTACTTTAAACGTAATCATAATCAATCATGCATCATCAGTTACCGCAGTAAGAGTTTAAAACAATGGTGCACGAGGTGCATGGGAAAGTTTCGCGAAAGCATCAATCTAACACAATGGCTGGCCGTAAACTTGACACGGTGAATAATAGTATGCAGCGTTGATATAAAAATATCGTCGTGCCATACGGTAGACACTGATTCAATGAATAGAAAACATGACGAAGAAGAAAAGAACATATACTTATAAAAACAAATTGAGTGCGACCGGCGAAAATAGAAAGCAATGGACGGAAGACGCGAGATGTGTGTCGCGTCGCGACTCGAGCGCAGGTGGATCAGGGGGGAGGGTGGCGGGGGAAAGAGATAACAAACCGACTAAGCCAAGTTAACGTCAAAAGAAAAGGGACAGGGCAGAGCGCCCAGTTTAACAACAACCACAGAGAGATATCTGGCTTTCCAACTAGAAAAATGTGTTGATGGCCGTCATACATCTTTCTAGATAGAGCAGGGGCCGTAGCTGTAGCCTCACACTGCACGGAACAATGATGCTGTCTATCAAATTTGCCGTCGCCCAGCATCTACCAATAGCAAGTAGGAATAGTGAGATAAAGTGAAGATTTAGACACCGCAGTTTTGGTAATGAATTTTACTCACTCAACTTCATAGCAAAAGCTCCAGAGAGGTCTACGTTCTAATGTCAAACTTATAACTATGTAATGGAGAATTTCCATAGGGTAGAAATTAATCATTAAAGGTAATTGAAGAAAGGTCATACGGGGTCTGTGCCCCACAGGACGAAAATGGAATATATTCAGGGTACTGGTAGTAGAAAATAACTAAGGTAATTTTAATTTCGTTCCTACGAGTGTATTAAATAAATAATAATATTTTTAATTAATAAATAACCTTGTTAATGTAAATCGTGATATAATATCAAATTAACTCTAATTTGAACATAGCTGATGATTACAAAACGAGCTAATGCTAATGGTCTCACCAATATAATAAATTATAATAACAAAAGATATTTAATCAGCTGAACATACATATCGAAGGTGCGATCACATCAAAGCTTTGAACGATAAAGAATGTACGTACAGGTGATCAGAATTGAGGCAGTGTAATTTCGCCATAGGTCCGTAGGCGGGAGATCACGCTTTTGCCTCCGTGACATTTGGCACATAGTTTAGCAAAAGCAACTCTCGGGGATGGCTCGAGACAGCCTTTGGACGTTCACTTGTTGCTTGCCGCATTCCTACAACACAAACGCAGTTGCGAAAACACTATGTATTTGTTGGCCACAAATTGTTAGGAAGGAACGCGTAATTGTGTTGGGGGTCACAAAGTAAACTCTAATTGAAGTTATTTGCGGTTGATGATAACTCTTTTTATTATTTATCTTGTTTATATCAATGATCTTCCTTTCATGGTTAAGGAAATGTCGGAAATAGCACTGTTCGCTGATGACACTTCTTTAATATTTTCTTTATATAAAGAAATCTTTAAAAAAATTAACGATACCCTCAAAAGATTGTCTCAATGGTTTTCGGTTAACAACTTAGTCTAAACATATTGCAAAAAAAAACGAAATTGCTTTGATTTTCACCTCCAAATACACGACTTTCTCCATTGAATATTTAGTCAGATGCTAGAAACTTAGAAATCGTTAATAGTACTTCTTTTCAAGGTATAAATATAGACTTTAGACTATAGTGGGGTTCTCATATTGAGGGTCTAGCAAAAAGGCGTAATTTGTTCGCAACAAAGTATACGTTAAAAATTATATAAACAAAACAAAAACATTTTAAAAAGGCCTAGTTCAGCTGTCTTTGCCGTTAAAATATATATTAGGAAAATAACTAATCAAGATACTGCTAGGCTGGTTTATTTTGCATACTTCCATGGTATTATGTCATACGGATTATTGTTATCGGGATCAGCAGCAGACATAGGTCGAATTTTCATTCTCCAGAAAAGGGCAGTCCGGTTTATTTACCAGTTAAAGCCCTCGTGATTCCTTAAAGGATTTATTTAAAGATATAGATATTTTGACTTTACCGTCATTATATATCATATTTGTAAATATTATGTATGCGCGTAAAAAGCTACACCTTTATACCAAGAAAAAAAAAACGAGGTTCACGGATTTAATACAAGGAATCAGAATAAATTATGTGCACCGAAGCTCAGACTCAGCAAGAGTAGTAAATCCTTTATAGGTAATTCGATTTTATAATAAAATACCTGATGATATAACTGCGTTGACAGATATTAAATTCAAAACGCACGTTAAACATGTTTTAATTAAGAAAGCTTATCTTACTAATATTATAAACGCGAAAGTTTGTAAGTATGGGTGGATGTTTGTTACTCTTACACGTAAAAACTACTGAATAGATTTGGATTAAATTCGGCATTTATATAGATTATAACCTGGATTAACACATAGGATACTTTTTATCCCGATATTCCCACGGGAACGGGAACCACGCGGGTGAAACCGCGAGCGGCCGCTAGTTATAAGATAAATGACTATATTGCAGACATATATATATATAAGGCTCCCCTAAAATCCGAACTGGAGGTAGATTCAGTAGTTTAGTCTAAACTATCATTTTAGTTTTTGATTTGTAGTTTTGACGTCAATAAGTGCCTGAGGCTCAATATGTTGAATAAAATGATTTGACTTTGACTTCGATTGATTTGTCATCCAATCGTGCTTATTAATCATCAGCTTCAGCAAGTATGTAGACTTTCCTAGATTTATTTTCGGAAATAAAGGCGAGCAGGTCTTGGCCTCATTTCTTTTTCGGATCGTGAGTAATGCTGCTACAGATATGTCGTATTCATACGTCAGAACGAATAAAGATACCGTTGTGAAAAAATTACTGGAACGATGTAAACATCAAACATCGAGATTACAAGATTTACAAGTTTTTATAGTTAAACAAAATGTAATACTGATGTTATAGCCCAAATATTCACTCACCGTGGTGACCTTGTTTTCATTTTCGTTCAACGACAGCGGCGATTAGTCGTGAATCGTTCTATTCATCGCTCAAGACAAATAATGAATGACATAATAAACTATAAAAGCCAACTTTTATTCGTCAACTTTTATTTAATAGGCGTTTTATGAACACTTACTTTACAAAATTAAATAAATAAATGCTATAGCACACGAAAATACTAATTACCGCAACATTTCATCAGTTTGATGAACATGATGAACATCGCACTTCAGTCAAATTATTGCGTGCGTTGACTCAACGCCGTTGAGTACATATTTGGAGCTGGTATCATGATCGCAAATGCTTTATACTATATTATTAAACGAAACGTGCAACTAATGGAAGTTAAGCATACAGCAATCTTCAGTAAGTATCTGTTATTTTCTTAGCAAATTGATCACACTGCAGTTGGTAACTTCAAATGAAATAAAACGCATTGGAATCTGAAAATACAAAGCTAACCTTATACGCATAGCAAAGATGGTATGCAACAAAACTTGCCCGGTAAGATCAAGTAAGGGCCATGTTGACTTTGAGCATAGGCAGGTTCCAAAGCTCTTTTTGTTGGAGCAAGCAATAGTAATATCAATAAACTTGTTTATCTTGAGAAAGATAGAGAGAACCGCTTCTTAATGGACCGGTCCATTAGAAAGGTCCGTAACGACATATCTACAAGCTGCAAGTCAAAATGTCGCTACAATGATTTCATATATCGATTGAAATATAAAAACAATGAAATACAATGCCAAAACTTAGATAGAACTGTTCCAAATAAAGTTCGAATGTATATTAATTACGATACAGTAGCGCCAAATTTAATTCGAGTAATGACGCATAAAGAACACTTTACATCGGATTTAGTTCGCTACGATACCTTGCTATGCTTGTCACATTTATTTAACAACGATTGATGACATAAATTTAGAGGGGGTTGATTGATTTGAATCAACATAACTAACATCTATTGTATTGTATAATGTTATGATAATTATGACTCAATGACGCATATCATTTTAATAAAAATTCAAAAAATTTAATACGAATTCCGTTTGCTCTACAAATAGAGCAAACGGAATTCGTATTAAATTTTTTGAGCAACAAGAACAGTTCTTTGAGCAACAACAAAATATTTTTGATCAATTGTTACAGACAGATACTGAACATGGACATAATGTTTTGAAAAAGGTTAAACGTCGAAATAATAAACGGCGCTAAAATTCAGTGACACACGCCATTAGTGCCAAAAAGAAGTTCGCGCATCGGACACATTATCCAGTCTGCCAGACGGGAATAGTCTCATCATAGCCCGGCCTGGCGTACGTCCATGCGCACATCAACTTTTAAAAAGTCCCAACTCAATGGGAGCAATACGCTATTTTCAATCTTGTTTGCCAGTTTTTAGGTTGGTTTTTCCTTGAAAGATTTTTGGCGATAGAACGTAGGGAACTTCCCAAGACAGATATAAGTTGCGTCTGCGCCGGTCCTTACGTAACTTTCGGTTGACGGCGAACTCAAAACGTCACATTATGCTTCCGGATGACACATGGCTGATTTTATAATAGGGCTATTGTCATACCGATTAATGGTCTCAATGTACAAGGTTAGCTTGTAAAATAAAAATAGTTTGCTGTAAATAACCGATCCTTTGCTTACAAGCACTATTGCGGATACTATTTTTAGGACTTATGGGATAAAATAGTTGGTAAGAAATTTATTATTTAAAATTACGAAATACCAAAAATAGAGTCAGTAAATAGAAATGTTGAAATGTATTGGACTTTGTATAATCTGTTTAGGAATTTCGGGTTTTGTGTGCTTTTATTCAAAATACTCCTTCAATAAATATGGTACGGAAAACGGAAGCGAAAGCTATAAAATACAATATAAATAAATCTTCCTATAAAATTGGATGGCATATTTTATTTTAGTGGAACCGATTCCAGAAAGTTACGAATACATATCCTTTAGACATTAGTATACACTAAAAATTACTCGCGCGGTCGTCATTCGCGCATGCATTATACAATGTACTATCTTTATAAGATTTTCTGTATACATTTTCTATCTTTTCCAAGGTCTGCTATTTCGTAAACGCTGTGTATTAGCACGCGGTAGCTAATGATGCCTGAATCCTGATATATCCATTTTCGTCGGCAGTCCAATCGTGATCTCTATATTAGGAAGTAGATATTTGTTTTTTTATTTCTTAACAAGTCTCATAAAATTGTGTTAAATAAATAGGAATATTCTACTTAGCAATAGGTCAGAATTGAATGTTATATTTTTACAATTATGCCAACCTTCCTCACGAATTAATATGAAATTAAGGAAAAGAAAAATTTTATTGAGGTCCAAACAAATTCATAAAATAGGACGAAAGGACGTTTATACCTGGTGTTATAAAGTCAACTTGGGTGACAAAGGACCTTGATATTGAGCAAGTTTTGCTAGTTATGACCATATTAGCTAAAGCGGATGACGAAAGGTATGGTGCTGCCATATTAAGCTCGGTCCAGTGGTTTTGCAAAATTGCGTGGGCCATACGGCCATTCACCTGCGAGACCTGGCTGAACGAATCGCTTTTGGACCATTTCCAAAACCGGTAATCTCCTGTTTTCCACTTGACGTCCAATATCGTCTAATAAGTCTTAATAAGTTTAAGACTGCTCTGTACAGATGGCTATCCGATAAAACGTTTTACAGCACTAATGAATATTTATCTAGCATAAAGCATAATATGTACTCATCAATAATAGACAATTTTTACTTCTTGTTGTTTATATTCGTGTTGTGTTGTATTATCATTCTGATTCTGATTCCTATTGGCATTTATCTCATTTGTATTTTATTCGATTATTATGAATTGTAAATTGTAAAAACAGTATTTGACATCTGCAATGTAAATTTTAAAAGAAAAAAAACAACTTGTTGATTTTAATTTATTATAATATTTGCACGCTATTGTTAATGGTTGAATAGGCAGAACTTTTAATATTAGAAGACCTCCAGTGTACCCTAATCAAATGCAAATAAATAATATACTATTCTATTCTACAGAAAATAATTTAAAACAATATTGGTGGTAATTCACAGATAAATGTATGAATTGCGTTCATGCTCCATTAGACAGTGTCTTATAGACATTTATTTTTCGTTGCTCTACGCATACATTTATCTTCCTTAAATGCAGTTGCAAATTTACAAATCTGAGATGTCTTATTAAACATTGAAGAGCAGGAAACATAAATCACATAGATAAAACGTCATTGTATCTGTTTAGTGTGGGTAATTGTTTCCTGTTGCCAGTTTCTGTACAAACAAAGCATGTCTTTGAAGTATCGTAAGTCAATACGAATATTACTCTTACAGTATTGAAAAAAGAAACAATGCGAATTATTATCGCATCGATAGCAAACGAACAAAGAAAACTGTACCAACCGGCGATGATAGCAAGGCAATGAAAAACAGAACGCCAGAGTACGCGATACCGTACCAGATAATGTTATCTGCAGCAATGCCAACACCACATTTGTACCACTTGAACTCTTTTTACCAATGGTCAGTCCCAAATGGAATGTATTTGGCGATACAAATAGAAACAGCAGTAATTATGCTAATATCGAATACATTTTGGTATCCGACACAAGCTTTCAAAGTTCTAAATGTTTGCGGAGGAGATCTTGTAACCAGAAGACGCCGGCCGGGGCGCCCGCGCCGCCGCGCCGCAATAAATTCGGCAAACTTGGTGATTTCTTTCTCCGGCTTTGTGGTATAGATACACAAAATACCTGCACATATTATGTTTAACACAAAAAGTTTCTTATCTTTTTAATAACAGCTATTACTGATAAATTATAACAAGTTAACCAATTAATTGTATTTATCAAATTTTGTTTTGATACTTTATGATACTAATCTATCTAAGCTTTTAACAGCATTGCAGCAGTCAAATACAAGATACACTATATTATCTGAACATTTTATTAAAATAACAGTCCAATGCAGTTTCAATTAGAAATCAGCATTTATATTATAGTTACGTATTCGTAATGTATATATATGTGTGTGAATCGATAATTGAACTACTAAAGTTTCACTTTCTATTTGAAGATGAGTTGTTGGGGTCGATGTACCTATTACAGAATTCTATTCCTGTTTTCAGATTAAAGTAAAGTTATTTATTATACTTTCTAGTGTTGTATTACGTGTTTGTTGTCAAGAATGACGTTATTTAAAAAAAATATCTTCTAATTACTTGAGATTCAATCTTGGAACATTGACGTGATCTCAACATATTATGTACATACATCAAGAGTAATCAGATAAAACGAAGAGGAAAAATACACTCGACTCATACATCACATGGGCATGGGCAAACAATATCATTTGTCTTCGACATTAATAATACCTAGAGATGATTACTGCTAGATTGTAAAAAAACATAAAATTAGTGCAATACCAATGAAATTAAACATGTGAAAAAGAGATAGGTATTGACAAAAATGTGGATCGAACGTAATTGTGTCATACAAATTGGCAAATTGATGAATATATTTAAAATCTGCCGTATTAAAGATACAGATAATTATTTTGAGAGTATGCTATAAATACATTAAGATATCTCTGTATCTAAAACCCGTATTAAGAAAGCGATAGATTATCCGAGGACTTATGACGACATGCAACAGTAAACATTTTCGTGCATAAAAAACCTATAAACGTGAGATGTCGTAGGCTTTAATGTAATTCGGTTAAAATTTTACTTTTGGCGCGGGCGGCAGATTTCTATTTTGTTTACCGCTAACAACTAAAAGCATAGCAGGAACTACATTAAATGAAGCTGAAATGAGATAAATCATACAGCATACAGCTTTTCGATTCACAAACAAGAAAGGCAACGTGTCCAAACACCAGCCACTAGAAAGTACAAGTAAGAGAGAAGAAAGTGCGTGGTCGCAAAAACACGGTTCGCCGCAGCAGATTGGAATTTAGCGCGCGAACCGCGAATGCTGCCTGCGCCTGCGCTGCGCAGGATTTCAACAGTTGCCATTCTGAATTTCCACTTTGTTTACGAGATAGGGTCATTTAATACCCATTCGAAACCGAAAGACTATGACATGAGTCATTATCACATCAATATACGATTGCATCATTAATATTTAAAGTGGCTCTATTTCGACTTTGATACAGTAGAGCTAAGGTTTTCTTAAACATTGTTCTAAGATATCCTCATTGTCTGGTTGCTATTTCTAGTATTCACTATAAATCAGTAACCAAGACTCTAGCAGCGATAGTAAAACTTTAGAAATTCCTGAATGTTTGATACAAGATTTTGTGGTACTCTTACGAGTCTGACCTAATGTATGTTGCGGTCTACCGTAACGCGAAATGAGGGCGTAACGAGATCGATTTTATACATATACGATACATATTTGATATAATAGAGCGCAACGCCATTGGATCCTATGATATTCAGATGTGTAACAAATGTAACAATTGGCAGGCGCCGTAGGAAGTAGGCGACATGGTTGTGGCGAAATGAGTGCCGAACTGCCGAGCATTGTAACACATGCTATTTTTATAAGCACTGTAACAATTTAAAATCGATACAGATTTTTGCACAACTATATTGCAATATCAACTCTTTGCCAAGAATATAGTTACCTACGTGATATTATTAAAATTTAACCGCACTCGAGTTTTACGCTTCTGGTTAAGATAACCTTGTAGTTTTCAAGATAATTTTGACTGATGGCAATGGCGTAAGATTGCTGATAACACAAAACAGTTAACTTAGCAAGTAGATTGAGCATGTGTAAAACACTCCGCAATGACACCTCTCCAGCTATAAATTTCTAAACGCTAAGAGAATCGCGCGGAATGTCGCATTAAGCATTGAATAAGATGCATCTATCGTTTTCCCTACATAAATCCGAGTCTATTAAGCAATCTGATTAAATGAAAGTGCTGGTTCCATAATACTGGTAGGCGTAGCGTGGGACAGGATCGGCGACTTGAATGTGGTTGCATTAGCCACCAAGGACGACACACCCACACATCACAAGCGACGTGTTATAATAAAAATTCACGAAATAGGACTTAGTGATATCACCGGTTGTAGGTACATTGTAGACCTTTAGAACATTGGAGCTGGTTTTGTAGGGTCGGATCTTGCTGAATAAGTTTAACACGTGTACCGTAATGGAAGATGATTCATATAAACTACTACTGCTATATAGTTAACATTCAATGCCTAAACTATACAGAATGCTCACGTAACTCACGACTTGCAACATTATGTCCCATAACGTCCTATATTGTTCGACCTTGATTTATAGCTAGCTACAAAAGAGAAGTGTGCAGAACAAGACAGCGGCGCTAAAAACCAAGAGAGTGATAGGAAACACTGGGTCAGCGGACCAACAAACAAAAGGATATAGATTAGAAATGTCCCTCTAACGCCAAGCAAGTTAAACAGTGGTCAAATTAACATATGTGAAGTATTTGTTTGACCATTGACATTCGCGTCTCGTCGGCGCATCGAGGGCGTAGAAAGTTCTTCATCTTGCTTGACAAAGCTAAAAATGACCATATACTGGCGGTGTAGTGTAGGTGTGGATTTACATCACAAATAGTGTAAAAAAAAATTAAGAATGACCACTTTCGATTCCACTAAATTCGTGTTATTGTTTAAAAGTTCCAAACGGACGTTTGAACAATGGGCTGTGACTTACGAATGTTGTGATGTGTCGAGCAGAAGAAGACTTTCAATAGAAGAATTTGTGGAGGGCAACAAAATGGAATACTAATCTATTTGCATATTTTAAATGTTTACAACTCTACCTTTCCGTTTCCGATAATAACAATACTAGCTAATACAAAAAGCAAAATGACGAGCTATGGGCGATGGGCCATTCATAGGCGTTCCCATGACGAGTGCACAGTTAGCACAACTGTTTGTAGTTAGCATTGTCACGTACCGACCTCCACAATGTCTAATGCTGACGAAATAAACCAAATTGAACTTTACCCTAAGGGCACAAGATAACTTCAGAATGCTTCTATAACATTGCTTTGTTCAATTTATTAGAATAGGAAAGGAATTTGCTAACTGTGTTTGAGTTTAGTAGCAGGTGCATAAAACTAGATTCACCTGGTTCCTGGCAGAAAATTTTAGTAACTTACAAGAAATAGTGTTTAAGTACGTTGATAGAAGGGCGAGGGAATCAAATCGTGGTTCTATTTTAGTACAGGCACACATGTTTCCGACAACGTAATATGATGGATAGATAAACAAATAGCAATGTTAACATTGAAATGAAATGCGTTATACGGATTTACTCGTGTTTTTTTTACATATTATTTTATACTGATGTTTTTTAACTCATTGCATGCAGCTTTCAAGCTCTTTCCCGTCACAGGGACTGAGAGACTGAGAAAGACAACGATATAGTACCGTTAATGTCTTTGACGGATGGCAGGCTTGTGATTGACCCTATTTGAGAACTGAAAAACGCTCAATAAGTAGTAAAGTAATAAACAAAATTACATCTTAAAGAAATTAAGAATAAGAACAATAAACAAAATTACATCGGGCAAAGCTTGTTCTATTCTAACTCAGGGTCGCTAGATTGGTCAGAGCTTGCATCCTGCTCTTGAATAGCTTGTCGTATGCTGAGCAGAGACCTTCGTCTGGATATAGTAAATATTTACTCCTGTGTCCTTTTATGATAGAGCATTTTCCAATATTTATGACACTGTAAGGGAGAATCTCTCGCCCAGAGTAGATAGACTTACGAACCGATGGCATAAAATGACGTTCATAAGAGCTATTTGTAGCCTAAACTGAATAAATGATTTTGAATTTTGAATTTTGAAATTATAATGAGAAATTAATTAACAACGACACTGTAATCTTCGTCGTCGTCGATTTTATTCTCTAATCTACAACCCAAGTAGTTTCCACATCTATTATACTGCTCTCCCAAAAATAAGGCACAAGTAGTTAAATATTTGCGACTAGCGGCGTTCGCGAGACGATTCCTGTATCACCGTTACGTTTAACAACAATCAATAATAAATCTTAACCTAAAAAGCATGTACAGAAAATCAAATTTTTCAAAAGCAGGCTTGTGTAATTTGTAAGGATAACAGCATACTTTAATAAACACGGGAAGAACCTGTTATTACGAGGAATGCACGCATTAGACGGAATCATAAACCGGTCGCGAGGTCAGAGAAGGGTTCAAGTTATCGACTGTCCAAGATACACCGTTCGCATGAGGCGCACCAACACTTTTTCTATACTCGATTGTGGCCCGTTAGCGGTCCCCAATCACGTGGCTCTCGCCAATTTCACACCTGTTGCGTGGAGAGTGCGACAATGCCTTGCCTTTGCTTGTCACATTTCTTATTTTATCGTTTAACTTAAAAGTTCATTCTTACTGGTTTTATAGCCGAATCAACTTTATCGACGACGAAATAACTTTTGCTATCCACATATTCTTCTTTACCACTTTTCAAGTGATTGAAACTGAAATCGACTCTTGCTTTTTTTAAATGATACCTACATTACAATGAAATAAATGAGAAAACCAACTATTTTTGGCGTGAAAGTTTCGTTACCAAAGAAAGCTAGAATATTAGTAGATGTTCAAACAATCGTATGTTTGTATCGTAGATGATATTATGTCCTTGGCAATATGTCCTTTAGAGTGTCGTCAATGCAATCGAATTCTCTATAAAAAGTGTAAATGTTTTCTGTGGCCAAGTGGTAGGTAACCAATAAATTGTTCCGCATCAAAAGGTACCAGAGGAACCTTCTAACACTACTGTAACAGAAAAGTAAGCCAAGGAGACGCCTCCTCGGCGAAGGTACCTTTAACATGTACTGCAACAAAAAACATAAATATACTTGGGCAAGTCAGCGTGATGGCCAATTTCACAGCAATTACACCAGATCATATTGGTCATATCGGTGCTAATAATGCATATAATGCTACGGTTTGACACGGTACGGTTATACAGTTTATTACATTACATTACAGATGGACAACGACCGGCCGTAGACTTAACTAGCCTAGATATTTATCCCACTTTTTCACCATACTTATAGATTTGCATAGACGTTTCACACCGTGAAAGACCAGACGACAATACAAGTATGAATTGACATTGGCGACACAAACACTTCACTTGCTTTAATGATAACCTGTAGCCTGTATGGCACATAAGGACGGACGTTAGAAATTGTGGAAAAAAATAAGTAAAAATAGGTAAGAATTAGATAATTCTAATCAAACAACTTTGCATATTCAACATCAGGTACCTCCGTACCTATTGTATTTCATGTCGCATTGTGAACATTCGATCGATGCACCGATCCAAATGGTACATTCATAATCACATCATATTAGGTTAAAGCAACCAGATCATTGCTTCAATTAGATTAAATAATCATGTAAGTAATATCAATTTACGAGGCTGGAATTTAATTTGAATTGGTATCATTTGTGTACAATACGTTTGTGTGAGCAAAGGCATTTAGGCTAATGGGTGTAACTTTCTGTATACGTACATTAGCATTGTGTGTAGCGGAAAAAGGTAGGGAACTACCAGATGGTGGTTTGATAGATGATGGTTTTTCGTCTGCTACAATGTAATTATTTGCGAACAAACATACCGCCTGTCGAGAAGTGTTAGTCTCTTTACCATACATTACCTGTATAGAAGTCACTCGCAAATAGCCGAATCTAAGGTTTTATGTAGGTACTTCATAGGTTTCGATCGTCTTCTCTTAACTGAAAAACACTAATGCTGTGCACCGGTAGAAATAAGATCACAAGATGAGCATTTCGAAGGGAAATCTAGGAAGACGAAAAGAGGAGTGCAATCAAACCATAATATTGGTATCTTTGTTACCTTATCATAGTTTGATATTTTATATCATAATCAGCACATTATGTCCCCACTGCTGGGGCAAGAGCCTTCCCTATGGATGGATAGCGAGAACGGGCCATAAACCATCACGCGGGCCCAGTGCGGATTGGTGGTTGTGATATTCTATATACCTACCTACATATTAATTTAGATTGACCACAGACAGCAATGGTGTGTTAGTTTAGCCCAATAGGTACTTACTGTGGTTAGATGATAGTATCGTATAATAAGTGCTCTCACAAATTAGTCGAAGTTTCACAAGTATGAATCTTGAACCATGCATGGTTCAAGGTGCCCCTAATGACATGCCGTGCCGTGATTACAGATGCAAACAATGCTCGCGCGCATGAATGGAATGAAAACGAAGTTTGAATTTGAACCCAAACCACTGTCTCAAAATAAAAAGACTGCAGAAGGTAAGCAAAGGCGCTCGAGCAACGTCACTGACACTGGTCTCTATGACACTGGTCATAGAGACCATGAAGCTGTATGATAGAGACTCGTTAGTCGTCACTAACACGCGGTATGAAAATTTTCTTTTACGTCACAGACCAAACAAATTATGCTCTAAATGAAATAGTGGGTCACGGACACGTCCTAAACAAACAGTGTAACATTGTGTATTTTATGTCTGTGCTGTGCCATTTAGAATTTAGTGGTGATGTTTACGTAACGCCGAGGTTTGCACATCAGCACTGAATTCACGCCACGCACTACTTAATTGGATATAGTGATTTTAACTTTTTAAACTATCACAATTAACCACATTAGAGTAATTATTACACACGGGTACCTACTGTGATTTTTGTCGTTTTTGAGTTTCCGATATTTCGGCACAGTTGCATACAGCATTATCATGATTTGACCATGCATGGTGCAGTTGCATGTGCCAAATTATCGGATTCTCCATAAGGTCATAATCACTGCGTAATTTTGTAATGCTTTCTTCTACCATTTCTTATAATAAGGTTTTAACCTTGCCACACGAGTTTGGCGCTAAGCGAACTCGCTGAAGTTTAAACAAAATTAAATGAACTGTTATCTAACTACTTCTGTAGCTATCTTATCTCAGAGGGGCCTGCAGGTTTCTCTCTCAGTGCACCTTGACTCATTGGGATATTATTATTTTTTTACTTTTTTTTGGACAACAAGCAGTTGTAATTAACAATAATCTAATCTAGACCTTGAGTGCCAACAAAGACTATATAATAGTTTATGTTAATAGGGTCAAATTTGGTACTAACCATTTCTTTTAATGTTACCTACCCCTTTTGTGTTACCCCATTCTTCTAGCAGCTTCCTGCCAACTTTCATGTAACCTGATGGTGAGTGATGGAAGAGCACACATAAAGCCAGGCCAGGAAGACTTGGAATAAAGCCTTCAATCAATTTGATGACATTTTAATATCATACCTACCCAAAAAAGATATTGGCGCAGGAAGTGATGCCATATAATTAGAATTGATTTTAGTGCTTTCCTTAAGGAACAGTTAACAGCTGTACTTTATGATAATTTAACAGGTTAAGTGAGTTAATAAATGGTAACATTTAAAAGAAAATTAAGAATTGATTTTTAGTTTCTCGGTTCCCTGTACCCATGTCTGAATGAAATGAAAAGTAAAAATTTTACATGGGTTAATTTATAATAGTTGTGTCATTTCAATTAATTCTTCTTACTATCTAACTATACAATGAGGTTTATCACAGTTAATACACATCATACATAGATATAACAAACAGGAAAAATTGCAGTAACAATTGGTTGGACGTACAAGCGTGCCTAAAGGCAAGTGGGCCTCGTGCCAACCTGGGTCATTAGCCCATTGCATTGCCACAAACTAGTTCATATGGATTCTTAGGATATTTACAGCTACATTTCCTACAAGTACATTAATAAAACTGAATTGAGAAGTCAAAACTGTACATAGGTTGTTTAATTTGAAGTGTCTAAACTAATACACTAAAATATGAGAAAAACAGGGAAAAATTTAAAAGAATCCTTTGAAAAGGTAGAACATTTATGTTTATATAATCCATAATAATATGAAATAAGATTTATTTAATTTAAGTTGTAAGTAGGTATATTTTTTACTTTCAAAAGTATTTTAATATTTCATAGATATAAGTAAAATAGTAATTAATGAAGTAGCAATCTAATACTTTAGATAGGTTTAATAACAAATGCCAACCAGCAAAGAGCACATAAAAATAGACGAGATGAAATAACTACATTATTTCTGCAAAAGTAGAGCAGACATTCGGCTGTCCCCGCTAGCTGCTGTCTCTACCACTAGTGTTATTTTTAAATTGGTTCACATCCCAACTACATTTACATCATAAGAACAGAATGAAAACTTATTTCTTCCACATGTTACAGCTCAAGATTTAAGTATAGTAACTTTTGATTATAAATATAAAATAACGAGAACAGTTCTGTTGCACAGTGACAGGTCCAAAATTATCTGCTATAGCCTAAAAATAGTTGCTACTCTTGCCCTGGAAATGTAAGACGGGGACCAGAGCGGTTCAAATTCTATAACTACGCATCAGTTGCATGCATGCACCGTAAACACACCGTCAGACCCTCCAGTGGTTCACTACAGCACGGCCCAAATAATAATCAACAGGTGAAATTCCAGTCCTATGGAAACCGGCTTCATTGTGGCCCACAAGAAACTGGACCCGTCTCCGAGATCCCTTAGTAAACTAACTTTCACAGCACTGCGTTGGCAAAAACTTGAAATCATCACTTTTTTCCATAATAGAGCACACGAAACATACAGGTGAAACAGTAAACGATAAATACCTTTTCCTTGGCTCGTCCGGCATGTTTTTGCACTGATTTCGCAATTAACGCACCTTTACTTTCAGCCATTTCAATCACTTTTTCATTACCGACCGTCTTTATTACGATTCACCACCGATCTGCAACCGAATTTGGCTGCAGCTGTTCGCTGACACACGTCAAAATCCAAATGCGTGCTGTTGCCGTGCCGTACCGCGGCGTAAGTGACAGAAAAGCTACACACTAGCGCTGCGGTGGCGACATGGTGGCGACGTTATGTGTAAATATGTAGGAAACTGTTGAACGAAGTACCGGCACAAAAAGACAGATGTCACTGAAATTATAAATATATACAGACGCCCGATGAACATCAACCAATAAATGTAATAATAATGTAATAAATAAATGTAATAATTTAATAATAACATAAAGTTTAAAGTATTAAACTTTGAAGTATAAGGAGGAAATATGACAGTTAATATCAATGATATTTTATGTTTAATATAGTATTGTAGCGAATTTTTTAACAGACTCTTGACTCTAAACTCGTCTTTCAATTTTCCTTGTAGATCATATAAATCACAATGCATTGAAATATTTTACTTTAATTATTTATTCAGCTGAATATACATTATATAAAATATTAATACACCCATCTCTAAACTTCTAAACGGTACTACTGCTATTAAAAAACACTCGACATTTTTTACTACATGACAACTTCTTACAAAAATATTCCAAACTTTACTTTTAAACAGACAAAACCAAATACCTGCCGGTCGGTGGAACCCCAAGTTAGTAACTTGAGGTTCCACCGACGACGGAAGATGGCGCGGCTGGAAATTATTTTTTTGGAATCATTCAATGTAGTTATGAAAGATTCCCCCTCTGGGTGCCAAGTGCGAGTTATTCGCCATTCGATCACGTTAACGAAAGCGAGAATTTGTATGGCAAAACCTTTGACTCAAAGGGCAAAACATTAACTCCTTTCGTATGCCGCCAGGGGGCGCTGCTTCAATGCCATACTAATTTTCGTTTTCGTAAACGTAACCGAATGAATACGGATAGTAAACAAAACTCACACTTGGCCCCGTCGTTCAAACGTTAAGAGCGTTTACGCCGCACACTAGCGCCGCCAATGAAAAAAAAACATATCTAGTAATTAGAGATAGGAAATCAAATTATGCTCAACAAACTATCTGAATGAAGCAATTTAGCATTTTTACGTCACCTACCTAATGAACACCTGACATGTTAAGGTTTAGTTAAATATGGCGTTATAATTAAAAGTGGCCGTAACGTCTTATTTATCTAAACCATAACATGTGAGGTGTTCATTAGGTGCCGTAAAAATGCTAAATTACTTCATTCAAATAGTTTGTTGAGCATAATTTGATTTTCTATCTCTAATTACTAGATATGTTATTTTTTTCAATAGTGGCGCTAGTGTGCGGCGTAAACGCTCTTAACAATAAAGTTTTGGTTCGGTTTTGGTTTAGCCGATGTCATAAATGGTATCATGGTATCGCGCAAACCTTTCCCAACGATTCAATCTAAGACGTACCGTTAATGATAATGAATTTTCTTCAGAGTTAAAACGTTTAGTGCTTGCTACGAGTATTAAAAAATACTAGGAGTTACTTTTACAATCGACTCTCGATTATGAATGTTGAAAACACCGCCACATTGTTTTCCCCTCGGAACAATAAGTAATAGCTTTAGATATTATTCTGAGGATTTATCACGCAAAATGTACGCTTTTTAAAAAAGCAGATATTTTGACGCGAGAATTTTCGGTTGAAAATTAAGGTGCTTTTTCGATGATATTAAGTCAAAATAAGGTGAAAAAATAATATTTAAATAAAAAAAAATTGTGGTTAAAAGTGGTAAAAAGGTAAGTTTACACCAAATTTCGTGAAAACTTTTTTCCATAGGACTTGTAGTTTTGCCGGAAATCGAGATAAATAGTTTTTTCACCCTTAAATTTATTTTTTGGTATTGATAAGTCATCGGTCATAGGACGAACTCTCAAAAATAGGATCTTGAGTCCCTTTGCCCGGCCAAATTCAGAAGTACTTTGATTAAAAAGCTGACATTACATTACATTACATTTACATTATTACATTTCTTTAGGATCTATTTGACTTGTTCACGTATTAATAGTATCGATCGACTGTCAAAAACTTCGATCAAATACGACAATAACATTGTCCTAGTATCTCTTAATCATTTCAGATTTTAATAGGAGGTATTCCTGTCTAGATTGCACGAATGCTTTGGATTACTAGAATTAGTGAATGTGTGGTCTATGTGGCACTATTTATTTTGTAGTTGGGGGCTACAAGTTCTATTAATCTCGAATAGAAAATAGTCATGGACTATTTACTTTCAATCGGTATGTTTTTGCCACGGACCTGAAGTTTTTGCTATATTATTTGTCGAATGATAAGCGAATAAAAATACAAATAAAAATTGGTAAAACCATTTTGTAGCAAAAACCAGACGTCAATTAAATTGTAGAAGATTTATAACTCAGAAATTGCATCGGGTTAGTTATCTTTATCATATATAGTGACGTAAACAATGTGCATACTTTTCTAAATCGATATATCGATACTTTTATTTTACAGATTTCCTAAAGACCATGCACTAATGTCCATGCTAAAAACAATTGGATAAATCGTATTAGACTTCAAAAAGGCATTTGATCACATATGTTCTAAGCATTTTACTATGGATTCATTCGTGTGTAAGGGAAATGTGAAATGGAGGCGACTTAAGAGGGTGCCGCGCGGACGCAAAACTGCGAGTTTAGGCATATAGCTAACGATCGGCGCGTGGATGAATTTGATTGATGATGAATTGAACATGAATACGCACGCACACTAATAACTGTACAGTAGGCTGGTGATATAATTGAAGCAATGTTTACTTTCGTAAAATCATAGGCGTTTGGGTAAAAAATAATAAAAGTCTTAATATTTTCATATTCATATTTTTTAAATGAAAAATTAGACAACAGTGGCCTGCGGAATATCAATACAAACACTTTGATGTCGGATTATTGTTTCATGTGCTGTATTTATAAAGTTTCTGAAGAAATAAGTTTATAGATATCATTACTGTTCATGCAGTTTCTGGGTATTTGTTTCAAATTCCAAGACAACCATGGCCTTGTGAAAGGATCAAGCTAACCTACACTAGTCCTTTTAATGTATTTGACCTATTCAGCGCCTAGCACCAGTGACTTAAAAACACGTAAATTTTCGAAATTCTGCGCGGCACCCCCTTAAAGAAAATGCGGTTCATACATTATTTATTATGGATGGATCTGATGGAATGGTATAATATGTATTAATTCATTCATTTCATGTTAGCAATTAATTGCAAAGAAACCTAACTTAAACGGTGACCCGTCCTAACTTAATTTTACAGTATTACAGGAAGTGCTAATGTGCCTGTGAAGGAAAATATAGCACAAGTCTGCAGATTCAAGAAACTCTTTAGAAATTTATCACGAAGACATGTCGTACAGAAAAATAAAGAAATAATGCAATTTCAGTATATCATACCGACAGATATTTTTATCTTGTCAAACCATCTCGCACCGAAGTTCGGTTAGTAATTTAATTAATAAAAAGCTTTTGATTTATATTTTGAATCTAATAAACATTTATTATAATGTGTAATTATTTTTTTGTAGAATCGCTTGGCTATGATAACAATATAATCAGACATATTCAGAACTTGATAATAAAAAATCAAATTTTAAAATTAATGTTTCTATTTACGAAATCATATTTTTCTGTCAAATTCTTGTAATTGCTGAAATTGATATCGTATTGTTTTTCAATGATGATTTAACCTTTTTCTGTATACAAACTGGCCCTAGCCCATCTTTAAATATATTTATTTAAAGATGGGCTGGATGGGATGGATTAGTGATATTTCACTAAGATTTTATTATAGTTTCTTTTCAATGAGTTTGCTGTTTTATAGTGCAATTGATGGTTTGGGTTGTATTATAGTGTATTTATTGTCAAATTAACATAACTACATATGGTTAATAAATATAGTGACAAAAGAAATACTATGTTGTTGTTTTAAATTATTTAGATCGATAGTAAAGTCGATAAAGTCACCACATTACCTCAAGTATGACGTCACATATGACGTTTCGTTATTTCGAAGGTGTCACAAGATTTGTGACAATCGGGGAAGGGACAATCGATGTCATTCCAAAAGATCACCTAGGTTAATGAACCTAGGTGATCTTTTGGAATGACATCGATACAAATTCATCAGTTCGCACTATCATAACTAATGAGTTATGATAGTGCGAACTGATGAATTTGTGTTGCTAATATAGTCCGGTTTCTACTAGCTTTAGTTATTATTCTGAGTCCAAACCCTTCACCCGCCCGGCCAAGCCGTCACTCAGCTCAGTGGTGCGAGCACGGATCTTACCAATCGATAAATTTATCGGTTGACAAAACCGTTTATCTATCGAATTTTATCTACAACCGCTAGCACGGGACTCGGATCGGTAGGTTTTATCGTGTTCTATTTTAGCGATATTTAAAAATGGCAACACGGCAATTTTATCGTTCCGTTCGTTCATCATTCATTCGAATTTATAATAAATTATTTTTAATTATTAATTAATTAAATAGTAGTTTATGCAACTGTCATATAATGAAGGGTATTAAAACACGAGTGTGAGTTTATGAAACGAGCGCAGCGAGTTTCATAATAGTAACGAGTGTTTTAATACCCGTGTTATATGCAGTTGCATACACTACTTTATCTTCACTAATGCAATTAGTCAAACAACAAGAATAAAAGCTGACAATAGTTTATTTATAATAATTGTTAAAATTTTGGATGGTACAATTTTGAAAGTTAATGTTAATTAATGATCCAGCAGCTGTAGCGGTCGCGGGGCAAGCAGTAGAGCTCGTAGATGGAGTTGGAATATTTAAAATTACTTCATTCGTCTTGTTTTCTATACTGTTCAAGATCGTATTTGAGACTTGAATTTTATTCATTAAAGACTCATCAATGTAGCTTTCAGCCACAGTAGAAAACTTCCACCCCCCGTGTCGTTTCAGTGCGGTCAAATCACCACCGCTGTCTATGAGAAGGGTCGCCGAGGTGCGCCGGAAGCAATGCCCCGTGTACAACGCTGGGTTAGGCAGATTCAAAAAACTTGCGATAGTTTTTCCCAGAGCACCAAATTTATTAATACCAGTTCTTTGATCGACGCACTTCCCCGATCTATAGCTCAAGAAAAAGGCAGGGTTTCGACAAGGGGTGGGTCGAAGTTCCTTGTATTTTTTACATACGGCATAGCAGTTGCCCGTCACAACGAAAGAACGATCTATTTTCGTTTTTGTTTTCGAAACTTTCACCATGATTGTACTGTCGTCTATGTTAGAGACTTCATCAAACTGGATGTTGTATAGCTCTTGCCTTCGGCATGCCCCCATTATGCCGAAGATTAGTGCAACCTGTAACAATAAACGATATAATAAGCTTGAGGTACATAGCCAAGGCAAAAACTATGATTTATGAAGTAGTAAAGTGTAGGTACCTACTACCTAATTAATACACAAAGCGCTTAAACGGAGTGTCTAGATAACTTGCGTGTGTAGTACGTAAGTACTAGGTAGATTAAATAACAGAACTAAAATACACTTACCTTTTCAAAAAGATACAAAATATCTGGTGAATCTTTCAGGAACATCTTTATTTGACCTGATGTAAACGTCAAGGACTTTTTTTCCTTGTGTCCTTCTGAACTGCGTTTCAGGAACGCTATGACTTTTGAATACTTCGTGATATCAATATTGTTGTAGATACTCAGTGTGGACTTGAGCATAGAATATTTAGCCCACATAGAAGATGGCTTGAATTTGTCGGAAAGGTCTTTGAGATACACAAGAATGACATTTTCAGAAAATGATGTAGTTTTCTTTTCGATCTTCCATGCCAAAAAGTTATTATATTTTTTTCATATAATTTTCTAGATCTTTCTGGCAAAAGATTGTGAATTACTTTTGTTGCCAATTCTAGAATATCCGGAGGCGTACAAATATCATCGTCGCTGTCCCTTTTTAACTTTTAATTTGTATTTTAAAAACAAAACACATTGCGAAACATTAAGTTCACGCGTACGTGTATTGTCACAGTGAACTTGCCGCCATTAAAATCCAACCAATGAGAGCGCAGCTGCGCGCGCAGGGCCAATCAGGAGCGAGCGCGCGATGTTCTTTTTTTATTTAATTGGCACAAGATCTTACCAAAGAGTTTTGTGTATGTAAGTTTAGTAGTTTCGACGAAGTTTTCACGTATAACACAACTGTTTTCAAAAGCCTGCCTAATATCAAAATTTTATACAACTTGTATGAGGATTTTGACATAAGGCTCGCCAGGTTAATTGGTCGCGTTTTATTGATGTTATAATGAGATTTTACGATATCGATGTGGATATTATACCATCATGTGAAATTGCTTAAATTGAGTGTTTTGTAGTCTGCGCTATAACAGTAGTAATTATAAGTCAAGTATTGGAAACTTAAGTAGAATGTTACAACATTAGTGTAGATAAATAAATTTAAATGTTAGTGATTAAATTCTCTTTGTTTTGTGTTCTGTTTCTTATCGTGTAGGAGTTTTAAAGGAATTTTAATAAGGAATTTTACCGTCGGATGTCGCCCCAAATGCTCCCGATAACCATACATAAAGGCTATTTCTCGGGATATGCGAAACAACCTCATGAAATCAGAATCTTCTAAATCCATGGGGTTGTTTCTCTCCCTCAGATGGCGCCGAACAATGTTAGTTTCTTCGCGACGTCGGTCGTCGCCATTGCGTCTCTTCTGCAACCAGCAAAAGGTGCCCGAAATTCATTTTTTCACCACCGCTCAAGAAAAGTAATATTTAGTAACTTTCCAAAGGCGTCGTAAGCGTCGATAACTTTATCTACCAACTTTTGGAGGCCGATAAATTTATCTACATATCGATATAATCTATCCACAAGAAATGTCATTTTCGAGTCCCATGCTAGCTTTTAAACAAAATAGATACAATTTACCGATTATATCTACGGGTCGATAAAGGGTCGATAACGGGTCGATAAAATTTACCGATTATATCTACGGGTCGATAAAGCAAATGTCACTTTATAAGTCGATTAAAGATCCGTGCTCGCGGTGCAGTTTCGCGATTTATACAGTTCCATGTCGCTTTTATTTTGTTATCGGCCTTTTTATTTTCTCACTAATAAATAATAACTTAGCACACGCACAAGCTTTCCTGGAAGTTTTTCAATACTTTTTAATATACTTAAGGAAACTAGGATTATTATTAAATTTTCCTGCTCATACAAATCATATAACTTAACCCTACTTCTATGCAGACCAGTTGTAGCCCAGTCTGCAAACTTATTTGAATTGTTATTGTTATACGTTTTTACAGTGAACGTTTTGTTAAACCCACACTTAATAAGACCAACCCTTTGTTCGCATGTTTCCAACTTTCTCAGGAGTCCAACTTTTCATAGATACAAATATGCTTGTAAAGAGCATCTGGATCATCCTGTGTAAAGGTAAAGTAAAGCCGCGTGATACCAAATATTTTCTTTAACCCCTCTACCTTACCGCGGCCATTATAGAGGCAGGAGACAGCATTTTAAATTCAGATGCTAAAACCATGCTCCTAAACTCTTCGTTAAAAAAATTTGTCTGTAATGATAATTTTCAATTCAGATAAATTAATTTTATTTATTGTAAAAGTGTTCTTAAAAGTAAAGTACAGTTAGAAGCAATGACTCTTTACAATACGCTTTTTACTCTTTGTTTTATGTCAATGTCAGACTCAGTGACCAGGGCTTGATACCGGTACTGAAAATGCCGGTAAATAACGGTAAATACCGGTAATTTTCATTACGATACCTCGATATTGGTACCTTAACGAATACCGGTAATACAGACCTTAATATAGTACCGGTACCGAGGTATCATAGTTTTTTTGGTATGTACCGGTATTTTTGGTACCAGTATCAAGCCTTGGCGCCACTCCGGACTCAATTACTATGCTCTTTCGCTCACACTTACGTAAACGCCTATTTGGCTTCGGTATTAGAACACCCACTTTATACCGATATCAAATGGTCTTTACTGTATAATCGATACCGGTACCAACTCGAGTATCGGTACTGTATCAAGCAAGTTAATTGGAACCGGTATCTGTAAAGTACCGGTATATTAATACCGGTACCAACAAAAGTACCGGTACTATATCAAGGTCTGTATTACCGGTATTCCAAGCCCTGTCAGTGACATACAAGGATTTCTTGGCGGGAAAGTGAAGTCATGTCTGCGGTTTTGTTTTATTTTCTAAAATTTGTGTTTTGTCGAATATTAATGTGAAATAATGAAGGATTATTAACCGTTAAGTGTGCGTAAGTGCGCATGCATGAGTGTTTGCAAATTAAACAAAACAGTGCAACTTCACTTTTCAAATTCTCTCAAGAAGTCCGCCCGAGGACTTAGTAAAGCCCCACATCTTTACTGAGATATTTATATTCATATTCATATTCATTTATTCACCGAAAATTCATAACAATAAGTACAATGAAAAACGGACGAATAGGCTTGATGGATTTCATCCGGAGCCGTAAATCAATACACAAAAAGGGACTTCTTGGCGGGAAAGTGAAGAGTCATGGCTGGGCTTCAGTTTTTTTTTCTAAAATTTGTGTTAAGTCGAATATTAATGTGAAATAATGGTGGATTATTAACCGTTAAGTGTTCGTGAGTGTGCATGAGTGTTGGCAAATGAAACAAAACAGTACCTACACTTCTTCACTATTTAAATTCTTTCAAGAAGTCCACCCGAGGGCTTAGTAAAGCCATACATCTTTACTGAGATATTCATATTCATATTCATTTATACACCATAAATTCATAAAAATAATTACAATAAAAAACAGTCGAATAGGCTTGATTGAATTCCTCCGGAGCCGTAAAACAATACACAAATAAAAAAAAGTGACATACAACTGACACTGACAGTGACATTAGCTCTTTTTTTCTGCCGTTGTTTTGTTTTTGTTTTCGTAGTGCAAATAAAAAGCAATTTCAAAGTAAACATCTTTGTGTAACGCTAAAATTGAGCGGATTACATCATTTAGTTTAGATACCTACACAATTTACACTGACTTTTAAAAGGAACTGCATTGTAAATCAAAATGGTAATAATATATCATTAGATCCGGACGCCAAAACAAAACATTTGGTTCCTTTTACCCTGAGCTTGTACCGTAATTCGTCGTCTGCCGTGAATACAGACACAATAAAATATTAATTGTTTGGCTACGCTGATCAGCCGTTGCGCATCATCATCATCATCATTCACTGGCCTAAGTGCACTGCTGGACTTAGACCGTTGTGCATATGAAAGGTTAATCGTAGGTATTTATTTTAATTAACAGGACGCAAAGACGGAATTGCAGAAGAATGCAATCGCTGACGCCAGGAGGTTGGAGCTGGAGACGTTCCAGCGGGCCCTGGACATTCAATGGCTGAACAACCGCATGGAGGATGGACGCATGGGCCGGTGCCTTGCTCTCATTCAGAAGGAGGCAGAGATGGAGAAAAACTTTCAGGAGGCTTGTGATTTTTGTTTATTGGATCTTTCTTAATTATTCTTCTTCTTCCTGGACTAGTCTTATTTTACTTGGGAAATCTCTTTTTTTTTCTCTCTTTGAGTTGGCGCAAATTGTCCATTTCTTACACTCTTTTCTATCAGTCTTCTCCTTCAGCCACGTCCGTTACATTCATATCTTCGGTTATAGCACCAGAATATTTAAAAATAAACTGTTGTTCACATGGCTCCATTATTATTTCTTATGGGGACGTCGCCAGCCGAACGGACGATCCACCCGCGTTGTTGCGGGCCACTTCATCCTTTTCCCCGTTCTCCCTTTTAAGGGAGTTAAGGTTCATCCAGCTTTCACGGCGCCCCGTCGAATCTTTTGGTCTCTTTATTGAATCTTGCTATCTGTTCCACCTTCAGATCCTTTAGGTCCTCTATGTGTAGTCTATCCGACCCCCAGAGCTCCCATCTTGCCAGCGAATACATAGGGCACTCGGCTAGTAGGTGGAGGCTGGTCTCCTCGCTTTCCTTGCACTCCGGGCATATGGGGTCGGTTTTCACTCCTATCACTGTCATATGTCTGTTCAGTCGGCAGTGTCCTGTTATGACTTCAATGACTAGCCTCATGTTCTCTCTGGAGAGTCCCATTAGTTTGCTAGTCTTTTTCTTATCTATTCCCTTGATGAAGATCTTCGATTGTCTCATACCATTCGAGGACCTCCATCTTCTGTTGGTTTCTGATGTAATACTGTGACTGATTACTCCCTTGGTGATGTTGTGCGTTATTGGCAGCCGAGGTTCCGGCCCCACCAAGTTTTCCTCTGCTCCCTTTTTGGCTAGTTCGTCAGCCTGTTCGTTTCCCGTGTTTCCCTCGTGTCCGGGAACCCACTCTATCGTCAGGTCCGTTCTCTCGGCCAGCCTTTTTAATGATTCCTTGCATTCTCTGACAATTGCTGATGTCGTCTCTTCTTTGCCTAGTGCCTTCAGCGCCGCTTGGCTGTCGCTGTAGATAGCCATCTTTCCTGTAATAGTGAGGTGTTCAGCTATCTCAGCGCATGCCATTATTGCGTATATTTCCGCCTGGAAGACACGTGGCTCCATGGTCTAGTGGTTAAGACCACTGGTCTTTGACCCGGAGGTCCTGGGTTCGATTCCCAGTAGGGGGGTGCATCTTTGGTTGGTGGTAGGGCTTGTTTGCCCGCCTGGCTAGCTACAATCTTATCTAAGTATGTCGCCATAACCTCAATGTTTGTAGCATTGTTGTGTTCCGGCAGCTAGAGGTAAGATAGCCAGGCCTTATTATCAATTAAGAGGCCTATTACATTTTGACCGTGATTTTTGCATAAAATCCCCAACTTCGGCGTTCTTGTTCAGAGAAACTGAAACCCTTAGACAATTTTGACTTATTGTATGGTGGAGAATAGTTATCCTCTCAAGTGGCAGTGCAAAAAATGGCGAAATTCAAGATAATTAAAAATGGCCGTCAAGTGGCAGGCCCCTTCGTGGGTGGTCCCTACTTAAGGGTATCGGGTTACACTAACTCGAGTTCGAAACAAGGTCGAAAGAGAATAAGCATGTAACATATGTCTACTTGTTCGTAATGAAATAAGCTAGCTGTTTATTAAATAATATGGTAATTCGATATTTTATTTTTTTACCAATATTTAGTTGAATGTAAGGTTAAT
The DNA here is from genome assembly GCA_947562085.1 of Eudonia lacustrata. Lineage (NCBI taxonomy): Eukaryota > Metazoa > Arthropoda > Insecta > Lepidoptera > Crambidae > Eudonia > Eudonia lacustrata. The sequence continues at coordinate 1,826,691 of OX387315.1, read as the reverse complement.
GTTTTTTTTTTCATTTTTCAAATCTAAATTCTAATAATTAAATAAAAACCATTTTTGTAATATGTATTGGTTTTATATACAACATTACACCCTATTTAACAATAATTTAATAAGAACAAGATATGTCTTCATACATTATTCTCACACATTATGCTAAACAAAACACGACTTTGATACGCTCGTACAGAGTCGCATACTGTCACCGCGCATAGAGCGGGAATTTTGTTTACACATCAATCTGTTGGCGTTCGGTATTGCGATCCTTGTTTAACCTATAACGTTTTGTCCCTTTCTAACGGACGTTACGTAGCGATAACGCTACAAAATATTGTTTTGAAATTTGGGTGGCTGAAAAAGTCATAATATGACTTTGTGCCACTCAAGGGGGTGTCAAATTTCAAATGTCAAAATTACTCAAAAGTCATAATATGTCTGTTCTGCCACCCAAGAGGTTAGTAGTATAATTTGTAGCGGCCTCGCTTTCTGCAATTTTTCCTTATCTATTGCTACAACAATTGCTGTACGTACAAACTTTGCTGACAAACTTGAACCTAGTAACTTAGATAATTCTAAAGATTTTAATTTTGATTAAGCAGATTACACGCAAATCATAGAGTTACTTTCTAAAGCTAACTGGGATACTGCCACACACTCAAAAGATGTATACACTGCCACACACTCAAAAGATGTATACACTGCCACAGATAACTTTATAAAATCATTTATAGAATTTTCAATGACACAGTACCTAAAAAAATAAGATCGAATTAATCTTCGAATCGCTATACAGCTTGGTTTGACCGCAATATTATATGCGACATCAAGCGCAAAACGAAATTACACTGTGCTTGTAAGCGACATAAGTCAAATGACATTCGTGAATTATTTTCTGATATTAGAACTAGTCTCAAACAACGTATTGATGTGGCATACAAATCTTATATGCAACGTATCGAGAGTAATTTAAAATATAAACCTCAACAATTTTGACAACATGTTTCTAGTCTTAGGAGTAGAGGTGGATTTGAACTGAATATATCGCGAGATGGTGTTACTTATAACGGAATGCAGGCGGCTGAAGCTTTTGCTGAGTTTTTTGCCAGTGTCTTTTTACCTGATATCCCTATTTTAGATACATACAATGTAACATTAACAACAAGTATGTTAGTAGATAGCTCTTACATAAATATTTTTAATGTCAATTCTGATGACATCAGAAAAGCTATTAATAAAATAAAAGTAAACAGCTCTGTCGGACCAGACTGCATTCCACCACTTCTTCTTAAAATATGTAAAAATTACCTTATTTCCTCTCTTTGCCATATTATTAATACAGCTATCCATACTGGTGAGTACCCTGCTCAATGGAAGATTACACGTGTAACGCCTATACCGAAGTCAAATTGTAAGTTGGCCGTTGAAGACCACCGTCCCATTGCTTTGTTACCAGCCCCCGCTAAATTATTTGAGCGTATCGTTCATGATGAAGTCTATAGGCAAGTCAACATCCACTTCTGCAACGAGCAACATGGGTTCAGAAAGGGAAGGTCAGTTGAAACAAACCTAAGTGCCGTAGAATACTAAAGTTGATGTTATATACTTTGATTTCCAGAAGGCTTTTGATAGGGTTAATAATGATATCCTATTGGGTAAACTAAAAAGCTTAGGATTCGCTCCACGCTTGCTTTACCTATTTGCAAACTATCTTCGCGATCGCCAACAATACGTCAAATATGGTTGCTACGCATCTAAACCCTATCACACGCGTTCTGGAGTCAATCAGGGGTCAATATTAGGTCCTCTTTTATTTTTGATAATGATAATGACCTTGTCAAAGTTGTCAGACATGCAAAATGTATATTGTACGCAGACGACCTAAAGTTAAGACCGAGTTAGACTGTGGTTTATTGCAACAACGCGATATCGACTCGGTGTTGGAATGGAGCAAACAAAACCAGATGCAATTTAATGTCAGAAAGTGTAGTGTTATGACCTTCGGTAGGAAACTCACTAAGATGCGGTAAAAATATGTATTAGGCGACGACGACCTCACACGTGTGGAATCAATCAAAGACCTTGGTGTAAATTTGATTCCAAACTAACATTTCACGATCATATAGTATCGCTGGTGAAAGAAAGTTTTAGTCGTCTAGGATTTGTCCTACGGAACTGTCGTGGTTTTAAGAATCCCCTGGTAATTAAACTTCTTTACTTTGCACTCGTACGCAGCAAACTTGAAGCCGGTAGTTGTGTGTGGCACTCCCATGAAAGTACCTACACCCTGATGCTTGAGAAAGTACAAAAGGCGTTTTTGAGGTACCTTTACAAGCGCGTCTGCACTTACTATCCTTATTTATATCCCACCTTATTTCTTCTGGGATATCTTGGATTTAATTCCCTCAGAGCACGTAGAGCGAAGGACCAAATACTCATTGGAATTAAAATACTCCGTGGTCACCTTGATGCTCCCGATCTTCACAACAACTTAAGCCAGCTGTACGTAGGCCGGCCGCGCTGACTGTTTGCCCCGCCGCGCGCCCGCACCGCAGCACGTGCTAACTCCCCTCTAAGCCGCATACTAATACAAATCAATGCACTCCTGGCTGATCAGCCTGAATGTGATGTGTATGCGGTTGGATGGAATGAGCTCTTAAATAGGTGTATATTGTTTTGCGAGAAAGATGAGTGTGAGACTACCTGTTTGTGATTTGTTAGTTATTCTTTTTTATTTTTGTTATTGTTATTTGTATTTTTGTTATTTCTTTTATTATCCTTGTACTATTTACTGTAATTGGTGTTCACCGTTGTAATAAGTAATGAATAAATAAATAAATAAAGCCAAAACTCCGAATCTAGTTTTTAATTAAATACGCTGACGGCAATTTTCAAGCTCATGATTGAACTACTTTACTAAGCAAACGAAATAAAAAATATATAATAATATCTCTTAAATAGTGGTTCAAGTTCGTAGCGGCCTCGGAATTCCGAAATATGAAAAGAATTTCTGCAAAAAAAATCCCATTCAAAGCCATAAAACGTTCAGATTTTGCTGTAAATATATCTCTTTACTCCATTAATATTATTTAGTAAAATGTACACCAGAATTAATGTTAGTTTATAAGATTTCAAATTATATACTTTTTTTGAAAGATAAAAAATTATTAAACTTCAAATAAATGTAATTACAACTGCACAAAATGCTACTTTTGCGATGCGTCGGCCGCTCATAGTACTGAGAAAGCGCGAGCGCGCGCATTTTGTGATAGGCCTCTTAACATCAAGTGAGATCAAGGCACTGTTCTTACTCGTTAGATATTTAAAATAAAACCCAGTCACTGGCAGTAACCATATTAACAAAATATTGCTCTGTTTTATAGAGAACTGACCATGCTGCCATAGTCAATGCACGAGCAGAGAAAGAAACAGCTCTTGGCATTGAAGTAGCCAAAGTGCGTCGTGAAGAAGCCTGCGAATTGCTTAGAAGGCATTATTTGAGGGAAAATGACCCCAGCCTTAAGGAACTGTCCAAGAAGCTCCAGGCTGGTTACGTATGCAGGGACTTGAGACAGCAGATCAAAAACAATGAGTATAGGAAACTGCAAGACAAGGTATTTGTAGACTTATTTGTGTTGCTGTTACTCTAAATATATTGGAAAAAGTATTTTCTTAAAAACATATTGATTTGATGCAGTTATATTTGGTTTTTTGATTACTCTTAAGGAGATTGGTAAGTCAGATTATTTAAATACTTCAAAGATGTGCCATAAAAAGTTTTCAATACAAACAATACAAAATACAAAAGATACAAAAAGCCTTTAAATGGCTGCTTAGCTTAATTATTGCACTCATTCTTTATGAGTTTTGCCAAGTCCATCTTGATGGAAACATTGTAGTAGAACTAAGTTGGCGTATGTTAAGGTCTTGTAGCTGACTGTAGTGTCGATTAGTTATCACCAGCATATAAAATGTCACTGCTAGACTAACAAGCACGGATTCACCGCCGTTGTGGGCACAGTGGGCATGCCCACAACCTTAATTGAGATCGAAGATATTTTTTTTGTGCTATTTATATTTTTAAAACTGGCTTTAATGTATATGTATGTATTAAGTATCCATTAGGTCAATTATTGTTTCTTTATCTTTATCTGTGGTTATATTCAAACCCTAAAAAGAACTAGCAATGAACCGTGTGCGTGTGTGATTTTGAACGTAGAGCAGCATACAACACACGCACACTCAAAGTTAAAACCTTATCAAATCGCTTGCCGCACTCTCTCGACTCGCACTTGGGCGATTTTTGGGTGGCCGTACCCACAGCCGTTTTTGTGTGCTGGATCCGCGCTGTAGATCATATCACTCCGTTTAATTCATACATTAGATCACCTGTCTTGCTGGGTACCCTCCAAAATCCATTACTTGACTTGCACTAATACATTAGCCATTGCGAGTGCTTACAATGCAACTTATCTCACTATAAATCAAATCAAATCTCTATAGCGCAATTAAGTGAAACATACATACATACACTAACCCTGACCACGGACCCTGCAAAGGGTTCAAAACGTCAGGATAAAAATTAAATAAGTAATTTGTAAAATAAACGCGAGTAGATCCGTAAAAGTTGTTTCATTTCAATTGTAAATATTTATAAAAAAAATGCAGATTCATCTTCGCAGATGAAAAAACACCACAATTTTGATAACACAACGTTATAGTAAATTTTTACTTTTTATTTTTAAGTGCTAATTGCTGCACTGAAGCTAAATTAAATATTTATAAAAAATACAGTGAAAATAATTAAACGTTTACCCGACCCAGCCAGGAATCAAACCTGGGTCCTCCGCAATCCGGGCGGCCGCACCGACCGCTATGCCACCGGGAAGGCCGACGTAAGCGCTGAATTTATTAATTGAATTTAGCGGCACAGTGCGCCATCTATCCAACGGTCTTTGCAACCGATGGCGGGTCGGGTAGGCGTTTAATTTTTTCACTGTATTTTTTATAAATATTTAATTTAGCTTCAGTGCAGCAATTAGCACTTGAAAATAAAAAGTAAAAATTTAAATTACTTGTAGTTAAACTGTACAATAAAATTAATTAATAATTAATGAAAACGACATTAGGCTGAAGAACAACACGCCAACGACATTCTGCGCAACGCTCTCTACAACGACCACGAGGCAAAAGAGCGTGAGGAGACTGAGAAGAAGAAACGCAACACGCAGTACTGCCTGGAGCTGCAGCAGCAACTGGTGAACCGGCAGCAGCAGAAGCAGTGCCAGTACGAGGACACGCTCATCGAGAAGAAGATGCTGGACGACATCATGAGGACGATATCGGACGAAGACCAGAGGTAGGGATAAGATATAAGAAAATAGTTAGAAAAAGTGCAATGAATTGATTTTAATGATGGAGGCAACGGCCTCCATCATTAAAATCAATTCATTGCAACGGCAACGGCCTAGCAGTGGGATAGCATTTATACTCAACGCAAAGACTCGTGGCAGACGGTGCCGTAAATCACTTTTGTAACAGAGATGCGCACGCGCTACAGGATTGTCGATAAGAAGCATTGTTTGTGAGTTATCGACAAATATAGTACAAATCACCTCATTATAGTAATGATCATAACTAATAGTTATTATACTATGACAATATTACACATTATGTATTGAAGGTAGTTAGCAATAATTAAACTGTAGGTTACCCTCTAGTTGAGCGTTAAAATGAATAATGTATAAAAGACAAAGTCGCTTAAACGTCACAGTCATTTTAATTGATAATTTCTTTCGAGATGGAGGTGTTTATTAAAAATAATATAACAAGTGTTCAGGGAATATTCAACAACAAAGTCGTGTTAATAAAAAAAATGTTTTAAATTTCCTAACAGAGTTAAAAGAAGATCCTGCCAAGTAAAAAGAACTCGACTTCAACAAGCCTCGCGATCTAACTGCAATGATTTGTGGGATTGGTTTGATAACTATCGATAGAATAAAGAAGGAGAGTGCTTCTGGCGATAATAACCCACTTAACATTTATTGTTATCGATAAACATAGTATACAAACAACGCGTATCACTACGTCTTTGTGACATCACCCATATATAGTGTAAGTGCGAGAGAGCACATGCTGTGCGCTGTCTCATTCGCACGTTTTATTGCACCGTCTGTCACGAGTCTTTGCGTTGACTATAGTCTATTTACTTTATGTCTACGCCGTTATTTCACTAAATGCGAACGAATCTGATGTCAGTCGTGCCTCCATCATTGCCCCTGTAACCTTCTTAGATAGATAGAGACACAAGTTTACGACAGAAATAAAACAAGGTCTAATAAAAAAAGGTTACAATAAAATTGATGATTATTTTAATGATAAGAATGTGTGGTCATCTTAGTCTGCTCGCCTGCACATGTTATTTCACATTGTAAGTAGCACGGAATAGATAATTATAATTAACTGTTCTGTGGTAAGTAGTTACACTTTGGTATTATAAAAGGTTATATATTCAAAGAATAATTAGATGATAAAACAGCCTAGATGATAAAAAAGACATTATACATTTATTTGAATCTATATAATAAAATAAATTTATATAATTTTTATACTGATATGATAGCCTTTATCAGCAGTGTCCTAAATCATTAAGTTTTTATTTAGAGTATCTTGAGTGTGTCATGCCCTTTTTATTGTCTTTGCGGTGGTGGCGTGTGCTTCGGGTCGTTACGTTCCCTAAAATATGGTTGAGCGAAGCGATCGATGGCTGATTCATATGTCATACTCGTGAACGGGGTGCATAGTGTGAGTTTTGTTTACTATCCGTATTAATTCGATTACGTTTACGAAAACGAAAATTAGTATGGCATTGAAGCAGCGCCTCCTGGCGATATACGAGAAGAGTTAACATTTTGCAATACAAATTCTCGATTTCGAATGGCGAACGAAACTCGCACTTGGCACCTGGCACCTGCTCTTACATACTTATATTATTTTTAGTATAATTCACTATGGTTTGACTTTGTTTTCCTTAAACAATTTTTGACTTTTACTAGAGTACTGTAGTGGTACTGTTGGACATTGTGGAAATTGAAACTTTTACTTGATGTAAATTTGTTAACTTAGATTTTTTATTTTGTTTTTTACATGTTATATTTTTTGTGTGTATTTGTAATGGAAGGGTCCTGCTATGATAAGGCATTTTCCAATATTTTTGACGCTGTAAGGGTGAAAAGAGGTTGACACTTGCTGAGTCTCTTGCCGGTTCTTCTCAGTACAAGATCTCCCGCCCAGAGTAGACTTACGAACCGATGGCATAGTGACATTCACAAGAGCTACTTGTAGCCCAAACTGAATAAATGATTTTGAATTTGAATTTTGAATTTGAAGAGAATTTATTTGAATAATACGTGCACAAAATTAAAACAATGCAATAAAAAATGTTCAACTGAAAAAAATATATATAAAAATAAAAATTAAAAACAATTAAAATACAACTACAATAAACATTGGTTATCAATTGTGTGCCGTAGCATAGCGTTGAAAAAGGTGAAAAGTCACGACACCCCCTAACCACCTTCTTTTTGTCGTACAACTTTACTTTGTAATGGCACCGTATTTTTTTATTTCTACAAACAAAATCCAAGTTTATTTGTTCTATAATGAATATTTAACTTACCAAGAAACGGAAACAAACTTATGATGTTTGAAATAATGACAGAGAGCTGCAACAGAAGCGCGAGCAGACGGAGAAGCTACGCCGCGAGATGGTGATGTCACAAAAGGCGCGCGAGGCGTGGCGCCGCAAGCAGCGGGAGGTCGTGCTCGTCGAGGAGCGCGCGCAGGAGGCGCAGCGGCGCGCCTGCTCCGACCGCGCCGCCGCCGTGTGAGTGCTAACCTCAACATTGTTTACTCATATTAGAAGTTGCGCCGCCAGAGTCATGGTGACGTCGCAGCAGACTTTTTTTTATTTTTTGCTGATTGCCTCGGACGGCTTTTAGAGGGAACAGCATCACGCACTAGTGTCCCCGTGCGGTACTAGACGCTCCGAGGGATCGGATTTCGCGCCGCAAGCACCAAGAATTCGTGCTGATCGGAGGAGCGCGCGCAGGAGGAACAGCGGCGCGCCTGCTCCGACCGCGCCGCCGCCGTGTGAGGGCTATCATCAGCCTACACACGTCTACTGCTGGACATAGGCCTCTCCAAGTGCACGCCACCGAGCACGATCCGCGGCTATTCTTATCTAGCTCTTGCCAGCCAAATGCGAAGTTCGTCTTTCCACCTAGTCTGAGAGCGTCCTACACTACATTTGCCGATACGCAGTCTCCACTCGAGAACTCGTTTACCCCATCAGTTATCGCTTCTGCGGCTAATATGGCCGGCCCACTGCCACTTCAGCTTGCTAATCCTGTGGGCTATGCGGGGACTTTGGTTCTCTGTCGAATCACCCCGTTCCGGATCCGATCCCTCAGAGAAACTCCAAGCATAGCCCTTTCCATAGCTCGCTGAGCGACTTTAAATTTGTGATCCAGGCCTACCGTGAGTGTCCACGTTTCGGCTCCGTATGTCATGACGGGTAGGACGCACTGATTGAAGACTTTCGTCTTTAGACTCTGTGGAATAGGCGACGTAAAGACCCGACGTAATTTCCCATATGCTGCCCAGCCTAGCTGTATCCTTCTGTTGGCCTCTTTCTCGAAGTTGTTTCTACCCGACTGCAGAATTTGCCCGAGGTATACATATTCCTTAACAATTTCGAGAATACTGCCTTGAATTACAATCGGTCCCTGAATAACATGTTCGTTGAACATAATCTTGGTTTTGTCAAAGTTCATTCGGAGACCGATGCATAGAGAAGAATCAGCTAGGCCGTTCAGCATGTATTTTAAATCTTGCAACGTTTCGGCCACGATGACGACGTCGTCCGCAAATCGCAAGTGTGAGATGCATTCACCGTTGATGTTAATCCCACATCCTTTCCAGTCCAGCGGCTTAAACATATTTTCCAAAGCATTTGTGAACAATTTAGGGGATATAACATCCCCTTGACTCACACCACGATGCAAGGGGATATGCATAGTCTGCTGGTTCTGTACTTGGATGGCTATGGAGGCGGCATTGTAAAGAGACCTCAACACTTGGATATATCGCCAGTCGACTTGGCTTCGTTGCAGAGATTCTAGAACAGCCCAGGTTTCGACAGAGTCAAATGCCTTCTCATAGACCACAAATACTAAGCACAGGGGTCGATTATACTCCTCGGTCTTCTATATAATCTGCCTCACTGTGAAGATGTGGTATATGGTGCTATATATTCCTCGAAACCCGGCCTGCTCCGGGGGTTGAAATTCATCGAGTCTTTGCGCCAGACGGTTTGTGATGAGTATGACTCTTGAAAACAGCTTGTAGACATGGCTTGAGTGCTAACCTCATAATTATAGTTAAATATCATCATCTTCTACTGCGCCATAGACCTCCTCAGTCAGGGTTAAATTAATTTTACCCAAATTTCGCTGCAAGAAAAAATTCAATTTTACAAAGAAATACATGATTAAGTTTACATACATACTCTCACGTCCTCCCAAAAGGGTAGACGAAGCATTAAGCTCACCAATTTTAAATAAGCTTGCCGTGCAGTGGAGTGGGTGGTAAAGCAGGGCTCTGAAGTAGAATAGATGTGCGGGCATCTTAGAATTGGAACCCTACTGTTGAACCTATTGTTGCCATAGTTACGTCAGTCAGTCTAACTGTCCTACTACAATGTACAAATTTCTTTTTATTTTTATATTTCACATTTACTTTACAGAGTAGCAGAGAGACAACGCAAAATGCAAATGAAAGAAGAGCTCAATGACAGAATCGTCGCCAAGATATTAGCAGATGAGGTATGTTGAAACATTAAGGCCCGATTTTTCAGTCCTCAGATAAGTTTTATCTTCATTAGATAACAACATTGTCATTTTTCTAAAGAGAATCTGTCATTATGTCATAATTATTCAATGAATAAACTTTAACTGACCATTGAGAAATCAGCCCTAAGTATTTTTTTTTAGTTGGACGGACTTGTTTGGCTAGAAACTTAGGGTTTCTCGAGCCATGTCATCGAAACACCGTTTTGATTGGTTGGGTTTCTAGAGAGAATGCCATCCGCTAGCGTGTTCACGTACCCTACCAAAGGTTCGGACGGATCGAATCAGAAGCGAAAAAACTCGAGGGTGCCTCAACAGGTTAGGACCTCTGCTCGGGTTGACCGGGTCGTAGGTGTTTTTAACCTTTCGTCTGCTTAGACTAGGAGCATCTGCCAGAAGAAAGTGCCAGATCCATCTTGCAAACAATTAAAATTCTATAGTTTTTATTTTTTTATTTTTTTTATTTTTAGGTCTACAAAACTGAATACAATCCGTTAATAATCTATGCTTATGGTAAATTATAAAAATATCACATTGATTATATACTCTACTTGAAGCAGACACAGCGTGCACAAAAAAAAAATTACACCAGGTGAACAAGATTAAATAATTACAAAGATAAAAACAGAACAAAAAAAAAACTATACTAAATAAATGACTTATAGTATTCACGTAGGTATTCTATTATTCCCGACAGACGAAAGATTAAGTGTCTGCTTTGGCGAACGGCATACAGCCTGTCTGATGGAAAGCGGCCACCGACGGCGCGGACGTAACGCTAACGTCAACCGTCAAGCCAGCCGCATTTTGGATGCGTTTTCCCACAAATTTAACTTGTACGAATACGCACGCTCTCCCGACACTCCCGACTACTTGTTCCTCGCGCACGCAAGCTAGGTGCGAACTAGTCGTGTCTTGTCTAGAACGCGCGTGTAGTTTTGACACTTGAAATCAATCCCAACTTGATTGGATTTTTCATGCGTTCGTACGAATAAACGTCACGGGATTGTGTCACTCTGGCATTTCAACTAAGAATAAATTTGTTACAGGGCATGCTAAATAAAAGCTTGAAAATACAATCGGTGTTCAATGAGTTCAATTCGTACATTCAATATCAGTTCAGTATGTTAACGTACGAAAATGCACGCAAAGTGCGTCTGAAATGGAAAACATTTATTAGTGACACAACTTTAAACGATACGTAAAAATTTACGATAAATTGGGTGTGTGGCAGCTAGAGCTCTCGCCTACGGCCGATATAATCGGTGACCGATTTTTTAGTCGGTGAAAATGAAACGTTTGGAATTTTAGGTACCAACGCACACAGTCTTCAAAAAGTCTGTCACATGTCGATAAATATGTGTTTAAATGTCGATAAAACTCGGCGAAAAAAATCGGTTCGATTTATCGGTACTACTAAAAGTCGATCGTGGGCGAGCAGCGTAAAAGGTGATTATTTACATATAATTTTACGCAAATATCGTTGCGAACAAATTACAAGTTGAAAAAAGACAAAGTTTTGAAAAGATTCCACGAGCGGGATTCGAACCCGCACACCATGACATGCCGGGTCAGGTGCACTGCCAACTAGGTATGCTATCGTTGCTCAATCCAATTCGTCGAAATCAATCAACACTATCTACTTTTTACTTTATAAACTAAAGGAATGGAAAGGGCGGGTTCGAATCCCGCTCGTGGAATTTTTTCAACACTTTGTCTTTTTTCAAAGCGTAGAAGGCGCTCAGCATGACGTCAGACCTAAGTTAATATAGGATAAAATGGTTTTTGTTTTGTTTATATATTATTATATATTTATTATTTTAACGCAAATTTTGTTGCGAAACAAATCACAAAAACACAAAAATTTCCACGAGCAGGATTCGAACCTGCACCCTTCTGACATACCGGGTCAGGTGCTCTCCCAATTGAGCTATCGTGGTTCTAACCAGCCCGCCGAAATTATTCAACACTATTTACTTTTTACTTTGAGAGCCAATGGCGCCCATTCAACGTCGACAACTCACAGTCGTTGACATCGAATGGGCGCCTTTGTGATGTTGGAAGGGTGCAGGTTCAAACCCTGCACGTGGAATTTTTATCAACATTTGTGTTTTTGTTAAGATAGGATGTCGATTTAGGTATGTCATTGTTCACTCACGACAGGGGGAGCGTCAAGAGCGCGAGAACATGATAAAGCAGTTGCAAGAGCAGGAGCACCTCGAGAAGAACGCGCAGGACGACGTGGCGGAGCGGCGCCACGCCGAGCACGCGCGCGAGGACACCAAGCGCGCACTGTTCGCGCAGATGGACGGCAAGCAGCAGCGCGCGCGCGACCAGCGGGTGGTGGACGCCGAGTTCAGGAAACAGGTCGGTATTGTTAACCCTTTAGCCGCCACACTTCGTATCAGTTGGCGTGCCCTCAGCGCCAGGCACTTAAATCTAAAAATAAATACCTACAACGAATAGGGATGTTCAATGGTATATCGATAAACAATAAACACTTTGACTTTGACTTTTGATATACCCGTCCCAGCTGCGCACGGGCACGCTTAAAATTTCAATTTTTGGTCCGGGTGTAGAAAAGGGGGCCCCAAAAAATAACACAATTTTTTTTTCACGAAATACTTAAATACATTGCTAACGAAAAGAGATTTCGATTTTTTGGTTTTTAATATATTTTTTTTGTATAGATCCAGATTTCTGTTGTCTAATAAAAAAAAATAAGCTCAAAATAATTTAAACCCGATAATAAGAATTTTTTTTTTTATAAATAAAAGCGTGTTACATTGTGGTGGAACATTTAGCCTACTACAGCTTCATTATTTTTCTTTTGCAATCACAATGTAACTCGCTTTTATTTACCTATAATTTTTTTTTCTTATTATCAGGTTTAAATTATTTTAACTTTTAGTTCTTTTTTTAACAAGTATCTAATAAAAGCTTGTTTTTAAAAACATTTTTTTCTTTTAATTTTTTTTAAGATCTTTATTTTCAATAAAACCGTTACTTGAAAACTTAAAAAAAAAATGTTATTTTCAAGTTTTTAGTTTTTTTAATTTTATTTTCGTTGAGAACTATTCTACTAATCAAGCCCTTTCATTTGATACCCATATTGAGGAAGTAGTGATGTGTGACATGTTTACACACTCTCATACCATTCAGCCCTCGGCACGTGCTCACCTTGGCATTGGGTCATCCATCTAATCCATCTAATCAAAGACAGAGTCCACATTCATAACAAACGGAACAATCGAACTTATTTTCCCGATCGAGTTTCTATGGCCATCTTTCAGCTCCATCATCAAATCCTGGTTACCATCTAGCAACAAAGTACTCGTCAAGACGCACCAAACGAGTCCAAACTCGATGGGGTTTTGTCGTTTAAACTACCGCGTTCCTGTGGCCACCTTCCGGTTCCATCATCAGACCCTGGTTACCATCTAGCACCCAAAGTACTTGTCAAGACGGATCACGAGTCCAAACTCGATGAAGTTGTCTCGTTTAACTACCGAGTCCCTATGGCCACCTTCCGGTTCCATCATCAGATCAGCTCTATGTCATAATAATTTTGCATTGTCATCCGATTTACATATGCATGCAAAATTTCAGCTCAATCCGTCAACAGGAAAGGGGTCAAATTTCAATTGCTAGATTTGACCCAAATATATAAACAAACAAATAAACAGGGCAAGCTAAATAAAACTGTTTAAAAAACCCATTTATCGATAACACGAACATATTAGCTACATGCTTAAGCACAACACCAATGGAAAATTCTAGAAGGCGGCACTCGTTTATGACCTCAGAACCGGTAGTCTTTCTCCGACCGTGGCTCTAGGTGTACTAACAACATTCGTTTTTAAACATGCAAGCCAGGGATGGGAATCATCAATTCACTCACTGACATTTTTATCATCATCTCAGCCAAAAGACGTCCACTGCTGGACAAAGGCCTCCCCCAAGGATCTCCACAACGACCGGTTTTGTGCTGCTCGCATCCAGCGGCTTCCCGCGACCTTCACCAGATCGTCGGTACACCTTGTTGGAGGCCTGCCCACACTGTGTTTTCCGGTACGCGGTCGCCACTCCAGGACTATCCCGCTCCAGCGGCCATCAGGTCTGCGAGCAATGTGCCCTGCCCACTGCCACTTAAGCTTTGCAACTCTTCGGGCTATGTCGGTTACCTTAGTTCTTCTGCGGATCTCCTCATTTCTGATTCGATCACGCAGAGAAACACCGAGCATAGCCCTCTCTATTGCTCTTTGAGTGACCTTGAGCTTTCTTATGAGGCCCATAGTGAGCGACCACGTCTCAGTCCCGTATGTCATCACTGGCAACACACACTGGTCAAAGACTTTCGTCTTGAGACACTGCGGTATATTGGACGTAAAGATATTTCGTAGCTTACCGAACGCTGCCCAGCCTAATTGGATTCGACGATTGACCTCTTTGCTGAAGTTGGACCTACCAACCTGGACCGTTTGTCCCTGGTAAACATAATCGTCCACAACTTCAAGGGCAGAGTCCCCAACTTTCAGAGGAGTGGGTACAACACGTGAGTTCGACATAACTTTCGTCTTCTCCATGTTCATTTTAAGACCCACTTGTTGAGAGACTGTTGAGGTCACCGAGCATTGTGCCGAGGTCTTCCAGGGTCTCAGCCATGACCACTATATCGTCAGCAAATCGAAGGTGAGTGATGTATACGCCGTTGACAATGATGCCGAGTCCTTTCCAGTCCAGAAGCTTGAAAACATCTTCCAGTGCAGCAGTGAACAGTTTCGGAGATATCACATCTCCCTGTTTCACTCCTCGCTGCAACTGGATAGGTTTCGAGTTCTGATCCTGAAGACGGACTGACATAGTGGCGCTTTCATACAAACACTTCAACACTTCGATGTACCGGTAGTCAATTTGGCACCGCTGGAGAGACTAGCACGGCCCATGTTTCAATCGAATCGAAGGCTTTTTCATAGTCCACAAAATTCAAAATTCAAAATTCAAAATTCAAAATCATTTTTTCAGTTTAGGCTACAAGTAGCTCTTGTGAATGTCATTATGCCATCGGTTCGTAAATCTACTCTGGGCGGGAGATCTTGTACTGAGAAGAACCGGCAAGAAACTCAGCAAGTGTCCAGCTCTTTTCTCCCTTACAGCGTCAAAAATATTGGAAAATGCCCTATCATAGCAGAACACTTTCCATTACAAATAAACACAAAAAATATATATAAGACAATTACAACATGTAAAAAAACAAAATAAAAAATGTAAGTTAACAAATTTACATCAGATAATTATGTAAAGGTTTCAATTTCCACAATGTCATACAGCACCACTACAGTACTCTAGTAAAAGTCAAAAATTGTTTAGGTAAAACAAAGTCAAACTATAATTAATAATACTAAAAATAAGATAAGTATGCAAGAGCAGACCAGCCTCCACAGGCGGCACCCGTTCACGAGCATGACATATGAATCAGCCATCGCTTCGCTCAACCATATTTTAGGGAACGTAACGACCCGACGCACATGCCACCACCGCAAAGACAGTAAAGAGAGCATGACACACTCAAGATACTCTAAATAAAAACTTAATGATCTATTTAACGCAACGCTGTTTGTTATCTGTAGGACAATGCACAAACGCTAAGCAAAGAGGCTGGTTATACTCCTCGGTCTTCTGTATAACCTGCCGCATCGTATGTATGTGGTCTATGGTGCTGAAGCCTTTTCGGAAACCGGCTTGTTCGATAGGCTGGAAGTCATCAAACCTACGTGCGAGACGATTCGTTATGACTCGAAAACAGCTTGTAGACGTGGCTCAGAAGTGAGATGGGCCTGTAGTTCTTCAGCAGGGTTTTGTCGCCCTTTTTGAAGAACAGTACCACCATACCTTCGTGCCACGTCTCTGGCGTTCTGCCCCCTAGTACGACGGAATTAAATAGCTTCTGAAGAGCTACGAGTACCGGTAATAGTGAAACTGGAAATGTCAAAAGTCGTAACAATGAGTACAAATTGAGTTACGAAAATCAAACCTTAACTTCTGATGCTGATGTTGCTGCGGCATTTGAGAAGTTTTTTACTGATATTCCAGTTTCAACTACAAATGCTTTGGACTCCTCCCCCACTGTAGCTGAAGCGGTTATAAAGGAAAATGTCAAACCTAGTGAAAACTATTTTAGTTTTCAAAAAAATTATTTTAGAGATATAATTAAAACTTTTAACACTCTTAATAAAAAGAAGACTGCTGATCTGTGGGCTAATTCCGTCGACGTCACTAAATCCGTTATTGAGACAATAGCTCTAGTTTTAGCTTTCATTTTTAACGAATGCATTGACTGTGGTGTTTTTCCTGACCTCATGAAGCACAGTACAGTAATTCCATTATTCAAATCAGGTAGCACATTTGACCCCACTAACTTTAGACCAATTTCTGTGCTACCCACATACAGGTTGTAGATTTGCATTCCCGCCATAAATTTACAGCTGATCGTAATTGGTACACTTAATGACTAAAAAATACTTTTAACACGGAGAAAGTAATAAGGAACCGATTGATTAATAAAATGATCTCAGTGTAAATTAGAATAGTGACCGTCGACTGACGAGAATAGGGGTGCAGACCGTAGTAGGTACATAAGAGCGCAGCGGGCGGACATTAAGTCGATGAACTTACGTAAACTTGTAGGTACTATTATGTATTCTGTGGTAAAGTGGCTTACTCTTACGCATAAGTATACTTTGTTGCATTAAACTATTATTAGGTACTTACTGATCATGTTTAAGATACTCGCAGGTACTGCTCAAAGTGGGCACCTTCACGTTCTATGCACAAATGAGCACGGCGCCTTAAGTTTCTAGGTAACTTTTGCAGCACACTACGATTTGACCTTACACTCTCAAAAGCCATTAAAATATTTTGTTTTAACTGCACAACACTCGTGATTTCGTCTTTATAAACCATTCTTTTTATGTCTCCCCACAAATAAGTCACAAGGAGTCAAGTCTGGCGACCTCGGAGGCCAGGGCACTGGCCCACCTCGACCAATCCACTCGGTTCCGAACATTTCGTCCAAATAATCGCGCACTTGGCGTCCATAATGCGGAGGCGCCCCGTCCTGGTGGTAAAAGAGATTCCGGTGAAGAGCTAGTGGCACGTCGTCAAGCATTACGTCAACTACGTGCTGCAAAAGTTGCAAATACGAGTTGCTGTTGAGATAACCCTCGATGAAATAGGGCCCGAGTAAATGTCCACCAACAATGCCAGCCCACACATTGATGCTAAACCTATGCTGGAACGAATCTTTTTTGGTCTTATGCGGGTTCTGTTCGCGGTGAGCCCACCAATGTTCATTGTGGACGTTGTAAACACCGATGCGCGTAAACATACACTCGTCCGTCCATAGAATGCTGGCTTCTCGGTGTTCTAGTACCCAGTGACAAAAAGTGACCCGGGCGGCATGATCTTGCTCGTTCAATTCTTGAACTCTTCTGAAGTGGAACGGGTGCTGTTGCTCCGACTTAAGAAGCCGCCAGACTGTTGTGTGGTGGACATTGAAGTGGCGGCCAGCATCACGAGTACTGGCACGTGGTTCCCTCTCGAAGTATTCGAGTATTTGCTCTTGCAAATCGACTGAGAGGCCCACACTGCCGCGACCCTGCGCATGTCGAGGAACGTTGAACTGGCCATGATCCCTCAGTCGTTGCGTGGCAGCAAGCATTACCTCGCGCGATGGAGTTGGTCTGTTTGGAAACATTTCCACAAACATGACCACGGCTCGACGTAGACTGTTCCCACTAATTGCGTATAATCGCACCATCTCCACAAGTTCTACGTTAGAATAATTTTCCGTCATTTTACTTTTTTTACACACACAAACAACACACCTAAGAACACGTTTCGCTCCAAATTCGCTAGGGCTAAGAAATGTGTCACTCGTTCGGGGTTGCGCGGCACACTGGCTTTGATGCGTGCGGCGTGCGCCCGCCGCCCGCCGGCCGCCGGCGCTCGCCGCGCCGACAAAGCTGCGGGCGCGCCGCGAAGCTCGAGCTTGTTGCTACCTACTCGTGGTCGGGTGAGCGGGCGTACGCGAACGAGCGTTTATTTTTTAGTGCTACGCAGACGTGCGATTCGTATTTACAGATTTTGAAAATATGATTATTATTTTTTCATATTCTTTTTATAATTTATTTGTAATAAGTATAAGCAATACGACTGCTTCTATGAATATGGCGTGAATGCAAATCAACAAGTTGTATAGTAAAATATTTGAAAAGATAATTCTAGACCAAATTCAAGTTAATTTTTATAGAAATAAGCTTTTACATTCTATACAATATGGTTTCACTAGGGGTCGTTTGACTTTGACGCTGGTGTTGAGCTTTTACTTCAAATATTTAACGCCTGGGAGGATTCACACGATGCCCTAGGGGTTTTTTGTGATTTATCCAGGGCCTTTGATTGTGTTTTACAAGAAACCCTGGTCAGGAAGCTCTACCACTATGGAATTAGAGATGCATCACTGAATCTTCTTATCTCATATTTGAGTGATAGGGGTCAGAGGGTTGATGTTAATGGTAAAAGATCTCCGGGAACGGTGGTTACAATGGGACTTCCACAGGGTTTAATTCTTGGTCCTTTCTTATTTTTAATTTATAATTCTTACCACTTACTTTCTTACTTAATAATCTTTACCTATTATATTAACGCCTTGCCTTACTTTGTAAAAGACAACCATGAGATAGTATTGTTTGCAGATGATACCTCACTTTTATTTAAAGTGAAACGACGACAGCCGATTGATAACGATGTGAACAATGCTGTCCCAAAGATAGTTCATTGGTTTAGTGTTAACAATTTGCTATTAAATGAACGAAAAACCAAATGTATAAGATTTGTAATACCCAATGTTAAGGAGGTAAAAACCAGTGTAAAAATTAAAGATAAGAATGTGGACCTTGTGGACACCACAGTGTTTCTAGAAATACCTGTAGCTTTGCATCCAACGTAATGACGTTGGATGCAAAGCTACAGTGGGGCCAAAGGATGAAGTGGCCTGCAACAATGCGGGCGGATCGTCCGTCCGGCTGGCGACGTCCCCATGATAAATAATAATAATACAGTGGGGCCATCATATAGATAAATTGTCAAGTAGACTGAGCTCTGCGACTTATGCAGTAATGAAAATTCGTCAGATCACTGCATTGAAACAGCTAGACTTGTTTACTTTAGTTATTTCCATAGCGTAATGTCGTACGGCATTTCACTGTGGGCTGCCGATATTCAAACTATAAAGCGGGCTATTCGAGCAATTTATAACCTAAAAGCTGGTAATTCTCTTAGGGAGAGATTTAAAGATATTAATATAATGACAGTTGCATCACAATATATTTACGAGTACCTAATGTATGTTTATAAAAATATTAAAACTTTTTCTAAAAACAGTGATATTCACAATGTAAACACTAGAAATAAAAACAAACTAGCAGTACCTTATACTAGGCTCCAAAAAGTAAACAATTTATTTAGGGGCCTGTGTGTACGTTTTTACAATAAAGTTCCAAGTAATATCCAAAAACTTGATATTAATAAATTTAAAATTGCCATTAAAGAAAAGCTTTATAAAAAAGCTTATTATAAATTGTCTGATTACATTGAAGACAAAACAGCATGGGTTTAAAATGCTCCAATCACTCCAACAGGTATTTCTAATTTAAAATATTGTTAGGTTTTTAAACTTTTATAACTTGGTAACGGCATATAATTTTGTAAATGTCGTTACATATTGTATTAAAGCTGTGGAGTTTCTTGCGCCCATTCTTCTCCGCAGCTAATAAAATGGACGTCCTGAATGGGTAGTAGGTAAAAACATTTTTTGGACGATTCAAAAGCACTTTTCTAAAGTTTATTTGAATAAAGAATATTTGACTTTGACTTTGAAAGAATAAAATATCAATAAAAAGTTTAAATTAAAAATTAAAATAAAATAACATCAAACAATATATGGATATGTGATGATTTAAATACAACTAAATAGCTTACCTTTCAAATGCGGATTTTTTTTTTTTTTTAATTTCTATTCATTGTTCCTTCTTTTATTTAGACACCCGTAAACACAACGGTATCTTTTATACAGATTGTTTAAGATCGTTTAGTAGTCATTGTTCGGTGCACAGAAATCACAAAAATAATCGTTTCTTTTACGCGCGACGTGGAGCGTGCGAGCCGAGCGGCAACCTACTGCCTGCCCGGGAGGCGCGCCGGCCGAACGTACCTAAACTGCGGAGCGACACCCCCCTAGTGTTACCGTAGTCTGTAAAATAACGATAACAAAAATGTACCATGTACGAGTTCAATACCACAAAGTTATTACAATATAAATAAATTGTATCGCAGACTGCGGCAAAAATAGCGGCTGAAGACGAGAAGGAACTAGCGAAACAGCTCAAGGTCAAAGAGAAGAGCCGCCTGTACTCCGAGCAGCTGCAGGAACAGATCCGCGCCAACGCCGTCCGCCGCGCGCGCGACCAGGCGCGGGAGGATGCGCGCGCGCAGAACGTGTGGGACTGGGACAGGGCCTGGTGAGGGGGCCTTGTTACACTAAACAGGTCCGGCTGCAGCGACAGATCCAGGCCGAAGCCGTGTCACAAAGTAAGCAGGCTGCAGAGGTAAGTAAGCTTCATGCATACCGCTCTCCAGCAACGCACGCATAGATGCGGAATCTCGGAACAGTCCGAGTGCGTTTTTGCGAGGTTCCGTGTCCGTGAGAGGTTGTCTATGTGTGCGTGGCTCGAGCGCGTTTGTATAAGCTTACCTTCTGCCGTCTTGTTATTTTAAGAGGAAACACTAAGGTCGACTGAATTGAAAAATATGTATGAAAAGTAGACAAAACCAACGTTTAGTAGTCCCCGGATTCCTCCTCCAAAACTGGACCGATTTAATTACTTTTTTTTATTAAAAATTAAAGAAAGGCTTTGGCTGTGTCCCTAGATTTTCCTTTTTTTTATAAATTAATTATTAAAAAAAATATGAACCTTTAAAAACCTTAAAAATTAGCCAGATTTTCCGCTGTGTTCACATCCAGCAAACAAATTTGACGAGATTATATAAAAAAAGCAATACATAGGGACACAGCCAAAGCCTTTTTTTAATTTTTAATAAAAAAAGTAATCAAATCGGTCCAATTTTGGAGGTGGAATCCGGGGACTACTAAACGTTGATTTTGTCTACTTTTCATACATTTTTTTCAATTCAGTCGACCTTAGTATTTCCTCTTAAGCACGCGCTAAACGTGTGGGACTTCGAGAACGCCTGGTGACGGTGAGTAGGAAGCCTTTGTTACTCTATACAGCTCAACGTTACGGAGAAGAGTCGCGCCTGTACTCGGCAGATCCAGGCTAACGCCGTTCGGCGGGAGGAAGCTCGCGCAGAACGTATGAGGCTATGATAAGCAGTGATAGGAATAGGTAGTGCCTAATCACCTAAAGTTCGAAGAACAGAGACATAAATCGGAGACTTCCTTAGTACAATTTTTTTTTCTGGGACAACTTTGTCCTAGCAGCAGTTTATTAAAAATAATGTTAATTGGAATAAGTAGGTACTAACCCGAACTTTACAATTTATATTTTCGGAATATTAGAAAAATTTAAATACTAAAAAAACATGCATTTCAAACAAATTGTCGTCTTTTTACGTAACATGAACTGTACAAGTGACGCATTCTCAAGACAATGCCCCGAAAAAAAATTGTCTTTAGGAAGTCTTCACTTTTTGTCTATGTTATTTTTCATAATTTGAATTGTTAATGTTAATTTAAGTGAATTGCAATACCTGAAATGGGTAATTAAGTTTATAAGCCACCTACATTTTACCTAGAATAAGATCTTTATATATACTTAATATGCAATAAATATATTTCTATTTCTATTCCCCAAAAAAGCACTACCTATTCTTATTACTGCTCATGACATATAGAATTACACATAGCACTGAATGCTTTACTTTATCTTACTGCGATATATACAATGTTATTTTTAGTTTATACGAAACCTGAAAACTGTTTGTTCACAATCAGTAATAGAATCGATTTCAATATTTTTTATACCATGTTACATTTTGACCTAATCATCATCATTATCATCATCTCAGCCAAAAGACGTCCACTGCTGGATAAAGGCCTCCCCCAAGGATATCCACCTATCACCATCTTGACCAAATAATATTTACAAAATCTCAAATAAAGTATATCATACTAAAAAACACAACGGAACAGCACAAAAACTTGTAACTTCGTGAGTTTTCAAGATATTACTTTAATTTTTTTTTACTGAGTCTTTAAATGAAAATATTTGACCCGTGTTTCGATTTTCGTACAAACAAAAAATAAGGTTGTATACCTACAAAGATTCCATTCAACAATTTTATGACCGACAATTTGTTTGAAATGCATATTTTATTAGAATATAAATTTCTGTAATATTCCGAAAATATAAATTGTTATGTTTAGGTCAGTACCTACTTATTCCAATTAACATAATTTTTAATAAACTGCTGCTAGGGCAAAGAAGTCCAAGAAAAAAAAATTGTCTTAAGGAAGTCCCCGATTCATGTCTCTGTTCTTCGAACTTTAGGTGAATAGGCACTACCTATTCCTATCACTGATGATAAGACCTGGTGAGTGAGGAGCCTTTGTTACGCTATACAACTCAAGGTTACGCAGAGGAGCCGCCTGTACTCGATTGAGTATGTGGAGTTGCAGCGGCAGATCTGGCCAACGACATGCGGTGGGAGGATGATCGCGCAGAACGTATGGGACTATGATAGGGCCTGGTGAGTGGAGGGGGGAGGGGACTTTACTATATTTTTTTATAATGTCCAGTGAGTGAGACATTTTTCATTATTTTATTAGTTTTCAATATTATCTCAATTAAGTACATAAAGTTCAAAATGTGGTAGGAATATACATCCCTCTGACTGTGAAAGGATTTAGGAAAATACAAAGCTGTCTGGATTAACTTACAATTTAAAAAAAGTTTATTTTTGTTTTTGTTCATAAATTTTAGGTAGGCGTTTGATACAAGTTATCTTTTCAAGTGATATTTTATTAGCTTGTAAATACAAACTAACAATTAAAAAATATACAAAAATAATAAGCATGATTCCTGTAAAGGATTCACGATGGCATCAGCAGTGATCGGAGTAGGTAGAGCTATTTTATGTACTTGCCATATGATACAATAATATGGATATTCCCCGAATGAATGTGAAAGCATACACTTTCTATAAGTATAAAGACGGGTTTAAGGACAGTAGAATAAATAGATAGAAACTTGATTAATTAAACCACATATATTTTTTTATGTAACAATTTCTTATATTTAAACAAGAATCAACAATCATTTAACATTTTCGTTCTAAAGTTGTATAAGAACATACCATACAAATTATTTGTTCCTCAAAAATCGAAACATGATTGACAACGTCGCTCGTGCGCAAATGGGCTTACATAGGTACCATTTTTTATACTTATTGATAAAAATAATTATAATAATCGAATCCCGGAGTATAAGTCGGAATCCCGTGGAATATCCATATTAAGATCAATGTTTGCGGTCAATGAACCTAAATAGCTCTACCTACTCCGATCACTGGTCATCAGGTCAAAATAATGAAAGCGAAGCGTTTTCTCCAGTTTATAATAAAAAAAAGGTCAAAATAATGTGTAAGAACGCGAGTAAATTGATGAAAATCGCTTCATTCCACTGTGTACTGGGTGCCTAGTGTGAGTTTCATTCGCCATTCGATCACGTTAACGAAAACGGAAATTAGTATGGTATTGAAGCAGCGCCACCTGGCGACAAACGAGAAGAGTTAAAATGTTGCCATACAAGTTTTCGTTAACGTAATCGAATTAATACGGATAGTAAACAAAAC
Source organism: Eudonia lacustrata (assembly GCA_947562085.1). Lineage (NCBI taxonomy): Eukaryota > Metazoa > Arthropoda > Insecta > Lepidoptera > Crambidae > Eudonia > Eudonia lacustrata. Next base: position 1,802,857 of record OX387315.1, on the reverse strand, counting down.
TCACACTGAACACCCTGTTCGCGTTAACATAAAAAAACAACACTGACGATTCAACCGCTCCATTCTCCGACAGGCGTAACGAAGTGTTCGAGGAACGCAAGAAGATCGTGGAAGAGCACGTTCCCCACCTCCTGGGCTACTTGCAGGCCGGCGTCATCAAGAAGGAAGACCTTCCCGCAGTCAGGGCCGGCGCTGATAAGCACGAGGAACTCGCGTCCATGGATATAGAGTCTCTGGCCGTCTCCAATAGACCCAAGAGGTTTTCGAAATGCAACGCGCAATGTAGGATACTAAGGGAGTTTTAGATGGCAAGTTAATTGGAAGACGTTTTTCTACGGATATTGATGGCATCATTTTTTGTTCTTGTTGCAAGGGTTGTACAGTCACGAGCAATAACATGTGTACACTTTTGACTAGTTTTGACTCTTATTCCATTGTATTAAGAGTAGAGATGGAAAAAGCAGCTTATTTTTTACACGTTTAAGCATTGTACGACTTTAAAAAAGCATGCTTAAAAAAGTGCTTTTTTGCTTTTTTGCTTTTTCGTGTACTTAGCTACGTAGTGTTGAAACGAAAAACGTGAAGCTGTCTGTCTGCTTCTTGCTTAATATTGTTAACGTGTTTTGTTGTCAACATGTTTCATTGTCATTTAAAGCGAATATTGAAGTATTAAGTTGTACGACGTAAATATGTAGAATTTAATGTTTTTTTTGAATTAACTAGTTTTCTTTCGTACTTTAAAAAAAATGTTCTAAACGTAAAAATTATGTACACTGGAAGTTACACTAATGTCATTACACAAAATTTTAAAACTTTATTATATTAGTGCACATTTCCATAAAGCACGTAAATAAGCAGGCAAGCAAGAACGCACACTTACCGCTTCACACTTAAAAACTTACTACTTTTCACTTTCTTTATAATTTGTACCATAACGAAAAAAGTGTAATAACCAACCTAAATATCACAATAAGTGCGAACACTTTTTAAGTGAAAAGCATCATACGTTCAAACCTAAAAGCACGCCTAAGTACTTTAAAAAAAGAGCATGCTTTATTAAATGCTTTTGTTTTAAACGCCCACATCTAATTAAGAGTTACATTGTATACATGTTAATGCTCGTGACTGTACACACGCCTGCACATAAGGCAACCACAAAGTGTCAAATTTCCTCAATAGATTTTGAACTTTATCTATATGACATAGGGTTGAGAACTTGAGACAGTTGTGTATAGGTTGACGTGCAGGTGGTTGTACCTAGGAATTGTTTTGCACACGTCAATAGCGCTGTTGGCACACACTAGGATCAATAAAAGTACTAGATTAAGGATCCGGAAGAAATATGCATAATAAAAATAGCCGCGTTTGCTCTTTTATACCTACATCATAATGTTAGAGTGAACGAGAGTGCGGCAACAGTGCCGTGACCTTGAATCGACGTACCGAGCTGTACCTACCGGCTAGGGTTGAGTCACACATATTTAATTTATTATTGTGTAAATTTGGGTGTCTTTTATATTGTAAACTTACCTTGTTATATCTGTCGGCAAAGTAAAAAAGGACAAAATGGGATTATTGTTGTGTGTGTTGAGACATCCTCATACACAACAGGTTTTTTCCAGACATTTTCAATAGGCACCCACCTATATGCAACAAAACTCGCAATCGCGACACCCAAACCAAGAAAAATACGTGTATACTGATCGGCAGCGCTCAGTGACATACTTGTTATTCTCCGTTACTACAGCAACATACGCTGCCCGATCCGCGTTTGCGGGGACAGCCCGCGTCATCGGGTACTCCTTTCCCGTGCTTTTTTCTGTCTGCTAATGTAGGTGAACTACGAGCTTGTGTATGTGCGTTTCGGAGCGCTTGTATGAAGTTGCCGCACTCTCGTTCACTCTGATAATGTCTTATTAAATAATGTAAAAAAAGGTTTATATAGCATCAACAGCTTTATATGAATCTTAAATCACAAACATTAAGGTCAATTATTAATATTTTTACCTAATACTGTAATCGACCTCACTAAATTGGAATAAGATCACAAAGAGTATAACTGTATTTATAAAAAATACAGTGAAAAAATTAAATGCCTACCCGACCCAGCAAAGAAATCGAACCTGGGTCTTCCGCAATCGGCGGCTGCACTGACCATTATGCTACCGGGAAGACTGTCACGCGGGAAGCTATCGCTGGGAAAGGAATGTTTTTCACTGTATTTTTTATAAATATTTAATTCAGCTTAATTGTAGCAATTGGCACTTAAAAATAAAAAGTAAAATTTAATTTATCTGTAGTTTAATTGCGTGGACTTTTTTAAAACGCTTTTCGGCAATCTAGTACTGTTATCGATCGTAGCAACTTATACTACTAATTATACCTTAAAACAAATAATGTGTATCTTAGTTGGACAGTCGCTAGAAAATGTATTCACTAACTTGTCGAGTACGTTAGCGGCCCTTAGGCTGCCTGCACATTGACTATTATTGATGGAGCAACTTTGATTGCGCTTTAGAGTTGTCAATTTGCGGCTAGCCTTAATTTAATTAACTATGGTGAACTATGAAATCAACATTTTATTAAAGATTATTTTGAATGCGCTGTTAATTAATTAATAACTGTCTTGTTAACCCACCTAGAAAGCTAATATAATTGAAATGACTGATTAATATAATTATATTTTTTATTATTTATAGATTAAAATACTATGTTAATGTAATGGCTATGAAATTAAGGTGATAATAATAGTTGTTCTAATGTTTTATGAAATTCTAATAATGTGATCTCTAGTTTATTGTAACAATGCCAAATGACATGAAATGAAAATTGTGATCTGAATTATATATTCATACTTAAATTATAATGTGTATTAAAATAACATTTTAATGTGAATTAATAAATAATATTTGTTTAAAAAGTACATGTTCATATTTCATAATCCGTTAGCACAATATCAACTCGTTTGCAAAGTCGGGAGGTCCATAAACCTTTAAATTAAATAAAGTGAGTTATATAAACAGTGGGTGGGTCCTGTCGAGTGAAAGTCAAACAATAATTACGGGTCCCCGCGAGCCGCAGAAATATTTAAACGACTGAAATTAATTCCAAATACGCGGCTGGAATATTAAAAGGGTGGACTAGTGGTGTGGCCATGCTTGCTTATTTTGGTGGATAAGATAAGATAGTATAAATAATTAAAAAAAAATGTGTCTTAGGAATACCGCCGCCGGCGCCGGTGCTTGTTCGACAAAGTTAAAAGGATTTTACAAGAATACTCATACTAACGAGTTATATACAAATAAGTACATTTTATTTATAATGCAACGAAATATTGTAAAGTGTTTAAAGTCTTGCGTGTTTAGTTTTTTAAACACGCAGCGCAGCACACACTATTGTTATTTATTGAGAATCGCTGACATAATCTTATATCTAGATTTATAAAACAAATCTCTAATTAATTTAAAACAGCTAACAGTGATGTTTTTAACATGATTTATGAGTATTAGCAGGGTGTTACTGTTGTGGAAAGGCTTATGCCCAACAGTGAAACCAAATAAAAGTGCATTTATTTGGAAACAAACAATTAATCAATAACTTTTAATCTCAGTCTACATTAAAAGTGTACTCTTCCTACATCTCCCATGACAGTTTGCATTTTTGCGCAATAAAGAAATAAAAGCCAGTTCAGCGGTCCAGCAAACACACGTTAGCATTCAAAGTCGCTGATAATAATCTCAAAAATAGCCCTCCTCCCCTGCCTCGCTTCTCCATCGACACTCCACTCAGCTTTTATTTGCACTGTCGCCATTTTGTCGGCTTATCTGTCGTTCGCAGCATAAAAATCATGTTTGCCGATGTGTTTTGAATAGGCGGAGTTTAATGCCGTCGACTGTTTGTTATGATGAAGTGTACACTGTATTGGTATTGCCATTTTGTATGGAAAGTTATTTGTGTGTAAAAGGTCATTAGCCTTTAGGATTTCCTATGTCATGTATACTTAAATATTTTATATAAACAAAGTTGATGAACCGAAGATCCATGTGGCGAATATTTGTTGTCCATTGCTTACTTTACCGATGTTTGTTGTAGTGGCTTGTTCCACCAAAACATAAATAACCTACTTGATGAATCCACTATTTAGCGATGCTTTATTTTGTAGTGCCCAGTAGTTACCACTGTTTACTTACAGAGTTGTGCCAAGATGATCCAAGCCACAAACTGGTCGCAAAGTTGTAAAAACATTTTTAGTAATTTTTTGCGTTGTTTTGATACAAGAATGTTAGCTAATTGTTGTTCCTGTTTAATTAGGGATGGAGGAAGAGTCTTGAAAAGATATGTTTTACAACTTTTATAGTCAAAGAAACAACGTGTACAATTCCAGTGAATTTATTTCAGGGTTTGTTACATTTTCCATTCAAATTATACGTCGTTAAATTGGAGCGTCACGCCACCGATGATGGGTCAGTCATCTTCATCCCACCTGTTGTCAATCATCATTGAATTATCCACATACAAGTTGAAGCTCAAAGAAGTAAAAGATTTGTATTTATTTGTACTAGTGGCCGCGCAGTGGTCGAAATTCGACCGTAATTTTATTAAGGCTGCACGGATTGTATCCTAAGCAATGAAAAATTAAAAAAGATAGAATGTGAGTTTAGATTGGCATTGACAAAAACTGTACTTATTAAGTAGTTGATTACGTAACTGCTTTGTGTAGATATGTATGTATTTTTTATTATTATTTGTATTTTTAGTTACACTAGATTTAATATTCTGCGCTAACGTCCAGCGGCGCTGGGCATGGTGGCGGCGCTGCTGACTGCTGAGGCCGCCTTCTTCTTCTTCCTCATTCTCTCCGCGTACGCCTGCAGCGCGCGCTTGAACTCCCGCTGCTCTTTTATGTGTTTCTTCTCTTTCTGACCTGATGTGGTCTTATCGTAATACCATTTCATGTACTTTTCGTATTCCTGTTTAAATAAAAAGGATTTTTTTTAAATTGTTATATTCACAACGGAATAACTTGGACTTCAATGTTGACTCAAATAAAAAATGTTGACATTTTTTTACTTCATTTCTGCATATTGAGTGAGTATTTTATTCGATTACGTTAACGAAAACGAGAATTTGAATGGCATTGAAGCAGCGTCTCCTATGTAACAAACGAGGTGGAGTTGCTCTTATTCATACTGTGTGCCCGGGGTTCGAGTACCGCGCGTGGAAATGTGTCTGCACTATTTTAAATAGTAATTAATTAAATAGTACATACGACTTTTTCTGCCGTCTCATTGTCTATGATGAAATCGTAAATTTCTTGGGGTGACAATATTTTTGCCCGCATTCTAAAATTAATAATATAGTAAGTATTAAAACCACAGATCTACTATTACGAAATCAAAGCCAAAACATCTTGTGACGTGGCAAGCGAATTTATATTCTAGTTCATTACTAGAACTCCGACAATATTCTTAGCCTTAAAAAACCGCGGTAAAGCTGCCAATCAAAAAATTATACACATGATACTAACTTAACGATTCGGTCCGACGATAAAAAGTTAGTAAGGGCTTCTTTCAGGTATCCATAGCTGTACCCTCGCAGCACGTAAGCCAAACAGTAAATGTCCAAGTCCCGGGGCAATGGGTGGTTCCTGAAAGTCAATGATCAAAATCCTGAAGAAGGCGCTTGAGACGACTTGCCTCACTAACCATGAGTAGACCTTTCGTAATCCGGGTTAACTTGGTAAGATAACTAACGAGTGTTACATACAATACTACAAACGGACAGAAGACAAAGTATAGACAAAGGCTGTATCGCTACAAGACAAGCCATGTCTTCTAGACAACCGTTGGCTTTAAAACCTAAGAAAGTGATAAAGGAAGTGTTCTTGGTGCAAGGTTTACTCACCATACTTACACTGAGTTAACATAAACTACGTGGTACTTGTTTGATCCCATAAATCTTTTAGTTAAAATGTTACACACGTCTGCAGATCTGGCTATCACAAACTATAAAACTTTCTCAAAAGACTTTCAACTTTATGTGGATGGTATTTATTTATTTTATTATTTAAGTATTAGATTCACCAACGTTTGTTTACATTGGTTTTCGCTCTCCACCGCAGCCTCGGCTTGCTGGCCGCCTTCGCCGGCCAGCCTCGGCCGCGTCTACGCGCTTCTAAATTACACTCTAGGGGTAGGACAGACAAGACTACGTGGAGTCGGATTTGCAGCGATTCGTTTCAGTCACTGACTTTTGTAGCACAATATTACTAAAAACACAACGTATTAACTTTTTAAGACTATGCTATTTATATAAAAAAATACATAATTTAACTTAATAAAATTATAGCAAGTGATATACGTAATGTTGTTTTAAGAAGTGTATTTAGACCAAGTAAAAACTATATGCAATGAACGTTATATCCTTTGAAATTAGTTCATTTGTAATTGTATGAAATGAAATACACCCCTTAAAACAACTTAAGATTATGTCAAAACAAAATTATGAATGTTAACAGTTATGCATAGTAAAATTATGCGTTTTAAAGTATGCTTAATAAAATTTTGTTAAACAAAAATATAAATTTTAACGATTATGATGTTTTACATTATGCCTTTCAACAATTCTGCGTTATTATGTTTAGGTATGCATAATAAAATATTATGCTTTTTGATTTTTATACCATATGATGTATGGCAATCGAAATTATGACAATAAACAGTATGCGTTTTAAAGTGTCACCCGAGTAAAGTCATTTGGTTGATTTTTAATTGAAAAAATTTTACAGTATTGGATTCATGTGCAGGTACATGTTTGAAAAGTCGAAAAATAAACACTATGAACTACTGAGATATTACATTACATGGGTTAAATTGTTGAATTTTTGCTTGCTTGCTTAAACGTTATTTCGTACATTTTCAAAATTCAAAATTCAATATCATTTATTCAGTTTAGGCTACAAGTAGCTCTTGTGCATTCACCTTAAACCTAACTTGAACTTGAACTTCTTATGCCATCTGTTCGTAAGTCTTGTGGGCGGGAAATCTTGTACTGAGAAGAACCGGCAAGAAACTCAGCTAGTGTGCCAGCTCTTTTCTCACTTACAGCGTCAAAAATATTGGAAAATGCCCTATCATAGCAGGTCACTTTCCATTACAAATAAACAAAAAAAATATAGAAGACAATCACAACATGTAAAAAAAACAAAATAAAAAAATCTAAGTTTGCAACTATTTGTATAGCTATCGACCAGATTACGAAAAGTCATGAGTTTCAGTTCCACGTAAGGCAAGTAGTCTAGTATATCACAAATCTTCATACTCGTCAACCCAATTCTTTAGCAGCAGCATCACGGCCGAATAACTGGTATCCGGTACCAGGACCACTGCTGGGAACTGTTTCAACAGCTGTTGGCTTTTCGTCTGCCAGGGATCAATGCAGCTACCTGGGGACAGAGTTTCTTTACTTAATACTACAGAGCCTAGGAACTCGGTATCTTCCGTTCAGTTTTTATTTTTATTGCTGACGGGTTGGTAACACTTGGCCGTCATCTCTCACCTGATGTTAAGTGATGATAAGGCTAAAGGTGGAAGCGCACTTCACCCGGCATCCTCATCTACTGAGGAACTGGCCATCTTATATCTAGCTGCCGGAACACTGTTGTGTTCTGCTGTTGTTGTTGTTACTGTTGCTGTTGCAATAACAACGTAGCTAGCCAGGCGGACAAACAAGCAATACCACCAACCAAACCGAGTACACAAACATGTGCACGCTGGGAATCAAACCCGGGACCTCTGGGTATAAGACTGGTGGTCTTAACCACTAGACCACAGAGGCGGTTAAAAGTTAAATATTAACAAGCGTGTTAAAGGCTCTCAGCTCATACCAAGAGGTTTCAACTAGAAGGCGCTGCTACCTGCTACCAATACCTACCATTCAAATCCTCTTCGTGACGTACTCCAATGGAAAGAAAAACTTGCTTTAGGCACCCTGGTAAGATGAAGTCATTCAAAGCGTTTTGAGTGTGTGAATGAAAAAATATACAAGTAGGGTACATAGTTATTTTAGCAACACACCTATCACGGATATAACATCAGTTTTTTGTATCTTCTTACACAATTTGCGTATCAGAATGCGTCTCACAACATCTGGATTTTGAATAGTTTCTCCTGGTGGCATCTACGGATATAAGTCGAAGTCAAAGTAAATTTAATCAAAATAAACTTCAGAAAAGTGCTTTTGAATCGTCCAGACGTTGTTTTACCTACTACTTACCCATTCAGGACGTCTACTTTTTAGCTGTGGAGTGGAATGGGCTTCAAGAAACTGCTAAACGTTTAGTTCTTAGGGCTAACATCCTGAGCTCTGAGCTCGCTGCATGTGGCCTCGAGCCATCGCCGTGGCAGAGAAGGTACAAGGTTTATTGGTGGGGAGGCATCGCTTCCCTCGTCGAGCTTTTCGTGGCTGGACGAGATGAGGATGAGGATGAGGATGAGAGTCCCACACAACCCGAGATCGCCCCCTTGCCTGGCCCCGGTGTATGCGTAAGACAGCATTTTATAAACATGAGCTTGAGAAACTGTGAAGTCGTCCTTGATTCGACCTTAGATATTTTGAGTCTGCATCTGCAAACTCGTCCTAGGAAATGGTAGGTTGAAAAGAAAATAATAGGATAGAATACTTTACTGTACACAAAAAAAAAACAAAAATACAGACACGTTAAAATAAAATAAACAGGAGTCGATAGAGGGCAGCCCAGTGGCGGTAGCCAAAGTAACATTATGAAAACGATAGCGAAGTTCGAAAAGAATAAAATGTATGGGATTGACATAAGATTGACCACGTGATTTAGCGCGGCTCAAGTCAATCCCATACATTTTATTCTTTTGTTATCACTAAAAGCGATATCTTCTAGGCAACTTAGTAATGGAGAAGATAGATATTAAATAAGATGGAGGCGTTGAAAAACTGTAGGTACAGTAATAATATACTACACTAGCTTTTGATCGCGGCTTAGCTCACATGGGCTACAAGAATTGTGAAAAAAAAATTCTAAACAATCACAAGTTGTGATTGTTTTTTATATTGCAAAATATTTTAGTTTTCCTTGATTTATTCACTAAACACTAATTGTATTCTAAATTTGAAGCTTCTATGTCTGCTAGAAGTGACTTAGAGTTAGTAAGATAGTCAGTAAGTGAGTGACAAAATTAGAAACTTTGACTTGTTATAATTCTTAAACTACTGGTTTAAATTGAATGAAATTTAAAATACACCGTGTTTATACAATGCCTGCCTGGTTACTGAAAATTCAGGCTTCTAGTTGTATCTACACCGAAGTAATAGGGGGTCGAAAATGGCCTGAACTGTTTCGAGAAAAGGATGGTAAGTACGGCCGTGCCGCTTTTTTGAACGACTTGGCGGGGGTACTGCCGTGCCCCCAGATATGTATATAGATAGATAAACATTAGATAAATATATACCTATATATTAACTAGTTACTATTCTATCCGTTATTCTTTCTATACCTTTCTGTAGTATAACCTATGGATGTGGCGTATGTAAATGACGGACGGCTGGGCCGCTCGCGCGCAGGCTACCACTGAGTTCGCAATGTGGTTCAGGTCAGCCGTGGTCGGTGACGCCTCCAGTATTTCAGCCGGGTTCAGTTCGAATAGCACAGCATCTGTATAATACCAAACATACATTTTGTTTTAATTTGCTCCTTTGTTATATGTAGGCATATTGCACTTACAAACGCCTCGGTAGCCGAATGGCAAAGCACTCGGCCGGCACTCTCTCATCAGGTGAACTGTATTAGACTGACGAATTTCATAAATTGACCAGTTAAGTAAAGTGACGAGTTATAGAAACTGACAAAAAAGGAAACTGACTGATTGACGAATTTCGCGGTACTGAGGAATGAGGTAAACTGACGAGTTCATGAAACTATATCCGTATATGCAACGGGACCCCATGTATAAATGGTTTAGGTCCTAAATAATCGAGTTTGTATATGTTTCTACCTATCGATTTATGTACTTAAAAATGTCTACCTTTGCAAATTAATGAAAAAAAATTGAAATAATTCTGTGCTGTGCCAGCGGGGCCCTTTGTTAATTGAAAGTTTACAGACTAAATGAATTGGTATTCAAGGAGCCTCTTATTTCTACCTTCCAAATAACTTTTCACTACACCCTAGATATAAATAGTTTTTGAGAAATATGCGTTCGTAGATTTTGTCCTTCTAGCAGGGCCCTTTGCTATTTAGTGACTTACATGACCCCAGGTAGTTTTAAAAAACAGTCGGTTATTTCTACTTACTGAATCAATTATTACCAACTTGCTAGTGGCAGGGTTTCAAGAAAAAGAACCTACTGAAAACGTGGTGCTAGTGCTATTAAGTTGATGAGTTATTTTACAATAAGCTAATTCTGACTACACTAACATACCAGGAAAATGTTGTATTTTTTTTTTTAAATATGATGATTTCTTGATTGATTCTTAATAAATATAACATATTATACTTTTTTTGTAATATGATTATGGGTAGGTACTTATTCAATTATGTAAATGTAAATAATATTTTTTCTAGTTCTTTTTCTTGAAACCCTGTCACTAGCAAGTTAGTAATAATTGATTCAGTGAGTAGAAATAACCGACTGTTTTTTAAAATTACCTGGGGTCATGTAAGTCACTAAATAGCAAAGGGCCCTGCTAGAAGGACAAAATCTACGAACGCATATTTCTCAAAAACTATTTATATCTAGGGTGTAGTGAAAAGTTATTTGGAAGGTAGAAATAAGAGGCTCCTTGAATACCAATTCATTTAGTCTGTAAACTTTCAATTAACAAAGGGCCCCGCTGGCACAGCACAGAATTATTTCAATTTTTTTTCATTAATTTGCAAAGGTAGAAATTTTTAAGTACATAAATCGATAGGTAGAAACATATACAAACTCGATTATTTAGAACCTAAACCATTTATACAAGGGGTCCCGCTGCATATACGGATATCATGAAACTGGCTAATTAGGGAAACTGACGAGTGATAACTCGTCCCGAGATGAAGGCCGAAGTGCTTATCCGTAAAATATATTTAAAAAAAGGTGAAGTTGCATCAAAAAGGATATAATAGCAACCATTGCCAGCCAAAATAACAGAAATGGAAAAGGAAATACTAAATCCATTACCGTTGATAGTAGCCAATGCGTGAATCAGAAGCGTTTTCCCGCTCAGTCTGGGGCCGACTACGAGGAGCTGGTGGAAGCCGTGGCCAGCTTCCCTACATTTGTCCCACCAGACGGCCCTTAGCTCACCGCTGAATTGCGGGGCCGGTCTGTAGAAAAGCATCACTGTTATAATTATTATTGGTTATTAAAATTCTATGTTAAGGCCTGTTTTCACTTTGATTAGTGATTAGTGCAGGTGATGAGTGCAGGTGCTTAGTGATTAGGAGTAAACTCGTGTGGACAGCGATTGATTAGTGCGAGTGATTAGTAACCTGCGTAGTAAAGTGATTAGACGCGAGTTCTATTTTTTTGCGAGTGGGCTGCGAGTAGCCACGTCCCGCGCGCCCTCCCTTTTCCCTCACTCGCAGCCTGCCTGCACTGCGCTGCACTACACACGTCTGGACAGCAGTGTTTAGTGTTTAGCGTTTGGCGTCGGACGCTCGCTTGTGAATTAACAACTGAATTTACTAAACACAGCCACTTGACAAAGTTGGACACTTCTTGCACTAAACACTCGCAATTACTAATCACCTGCACTCGCACTAATCAAAGTGAAAACAGGCCTTTATTAACAGTGATAAGGGTAGTGTGAGTTTCATTTGACGTTCGATTACGTTAACGAAAACGAAAATTAGTATGGCATTGAAGCAGCGCCGTTGGAATTGCTGTAAAATACAGCAATTTTAGTAATTTCGTGTTAGTACAGGCTAGGGTTGCCAACTATTTTCAGGAAATTATAATAAAAAAAAGGATTTAAAAAAAAAGTATTTTCTAATTTATTTATTTAAGCGTTGTACCCACAGAACACAAGAAGTTGCACCTAAGTCTGATATCATTCAGTAGTTCAGAAATTAAGTCAACATGAATATTCCGTTCAAACGCACGTGTGAGATTTTATTATGCTATTTGTTACCTATAGGTTACTACTGAGTATTTCACATATTTTAATCGAATAGGATCTTTCTACTTTACTAGATTACTTAAAAAAACTAATTAAAATGTGTCAAACTAACAAGTATGATAATCTTCATGTGATTACTTTAATGTAAGGTGAGCTATTTAGATTCTAAGAATAAAAGTCAATATTATTGCTATGATTGTATTTCTTGTTATTTTATAAATAATACTACAGACATTAATTCCATCAATTCATTTTAGCTAAGCTTTTTAAACACGGTGGATTCTTTTATAAAATCAGTAGCTATGATATTGCAACATAGTAAAGCATAATACATAACGTTTTATAAATTCTAAGCACATAATAAATAATAAAATAGTATAACTGTTCACACTTAACTTATTTGGGAGATCTGCTTCGTTTGAATGCCGACGAACAACTGAACTGGGCAAGGAGGGGGCGGCGCTTTTATAGGCAGTGACAAACAAGTGTGACTCAGCGCGTCAAATCACCTGATTTGTATCGGAGTATTTTTAACGTAAATTAACCATACAAATAACGCCAAATTTATTACAAAAATGTTTTAAATATCTAATAATGCAAAGAAAACAATTTGTAACTGATTTTCTTAAAATTAAACACTTCTAAACTTAATAGTGAATAAATTACACATCATTAAATTAATCAGTACAATGTGTATTTCCTATCACACGCATTAGTTGGAAATAAAGTATTCTCCATACTTTATTTTTATTAAAAAGAATAAAGTATAGGGATGGAAAATAACGTAGGACACGTTATTTTAAAGTATGGTTGGCAACCCTAGTACAGGCTGAAGTAGTAACTGTACTGTAGTAACTATTTCCTGGATCCGGGATTCGATAAAGAAAATTCGGTGTTTTTAACCACCAAGTTTTTTTTTATTTTAGCCCCCTTTATTCCGATCAGTGGTTATTTAAGAGCGTTTACGCCGCACACTAGCGCCACTAATGAAAAAAAAACATATCTAGTAATTAGAGATAGAAAATCAAATTATGCTCAACAAACTATAAATAAATAAGACGTTACGGCCACTTTTAACTATAACGCCATATTTAACTAAACCATAACATGTCAGATGTTCATTAGGTGACGTAAAAATTCTAAATTACTTTATTCAGATAGTTTGTTGAGCATAATTTGATTTTCTATCTCTAATTACTAGATATGTTTCTTTTTTCATTGGCGGCGCTAGTGTGCGGCGTAAACGCTCTTATATATAAGAAAGGAGGTATTGTCTTCTGGCTGATGTCGTAAGATCATCAACCCGCGTTAAACCAGCGCAGACGGTTGTGGACTATCTAAATGCAGCTGTAAAGTAAAAGTAAAGTCTACATACTGTCCCACAGCTGGGCAAAGGCAGCCATCGTTTAAATCAAGTCATCGCTACAATTGATGGGTATTGGCTTAATCACCACGCTTGCCAAAAGCGGGTTGGTGATCACAAACCGAGACTATACAGGGTGGAAATTTTCAGCGGGGCAGTAAGGGGAAGTACCTTATCCGTTGCAGCTACACGAAAATGGTCTTAAGAGACTATCCATAATTTTTTATGGAATTTTGATCCCAATTCAAAGATTTTCAAAAAAATGTACAGTTAGCAAGAAAATAGCCATTTTACACAAAAACATTTTTTGATGCCAATCGATCCTGTTTCTAATACTGATCAAAAACTTCTATCGGACCAACCATCGCTGGAGTACTCAAAAAGTCACAAATTGCAAAAAACTTTTCCCGTACATTTTGTATGAAAATTTTTCGCAAAAGCTTTTTTAGTGACGGTTGAGATCTTTTTGTTGACTGAATAAAAAGATAAGTTTAAAAACAATTCAAATTTGGAACAAAATGGAATTGAATTTTTCATCCAAATGGCGGTCACTTCGTGCACTTGATAACGTAGTAGGGCAAGAAACAGCAAGATTTTAAATAAGAATAACATTATCAAGTTTTGTTAGTTAATAAAAAAAGAAAATTAATACGCCTTCTTTTTGATATCTGTAAAATTCTACGTGATCATTTGTCTTTAATTTTATTTTTGTATTTCAGTTACACAAATTCTTTACAAAATGTAAGGGAAAAGTTTTTTGCAATTTGTGACTTTTTGAGTACTCCAACGATGGTTGGTCACGTAGAAGTTTTTGATCAGTATTTGAAACAGGATCGATTGGCATCAAAAAATGTTTTTGTGTAAAATGGCCATTTTCTTGCTAACTGTAATATTTTTTGAAAATCTTTGAATGGGGATCAAAATTCCATAAAAAATTATGTATCTCCTAAGACCATTTTCATGTAGCTGCAATGGATAAGGTACTTCCCCTTACTGCCCCGCTGAAAGTTTCCACCCTGTATATCGAAAAAATCTGAAACACACCGTGCCAGACCTGGGAATTGAACCCGGGACCTTCGGGTCCGACCGACCGAGCAAGCGCTTTACCAATCGGCCACAGAGGCGTTATGCAGCGACAATTATGGGAAATACTGAACCTGAGTCCAAGACTAAAGATGAAGAGCACAGCAATTTTATTTTTTTTAAATCCGATTTATATCTTGTATGTGTTATTATTACTAAGCCATAATTATTAACTTTAATTTGTCATGCAATTGTAAATTGAATATTTATGTTAGTGAAGTCATGCACGTCAGGCGCGCATAAAGCAAGCAGCAGTGATCATAAATGATAGTACAAGAGGGTACTGAACCACTAGGGCTGTGACTTGTTTATTTTGATAAGACGTCACTATAGAAATATTTAATATTTTATTTTATATTTTTTTAATTTATTTTATTTCTCTAAGCTTGGGCACATATTTGCGCCGTTTGGGGTTGAAACTTTGAGACCATGGGGACCGGCAGCTCGAAAACTTTTTCAACAAATTTCCGCTCGACTTATAGAGATCACTGGTGACCCTTGAGCTGGCGCGTATTTTGGCCAACGCCTAAGTTTGGTCATCCAAAGAGGCAACGCCGCTAGCATCCTGGGCACTCTCCCGCTTGGCAGCGATTTGGAGTCCCTTTTTTTATTTGTAAAAATTATGTGTAAATTTCTATATAATATATATATATATATTTTTTAACTTCTCTTAATTATAATATTTATACTTACTTACTATGATTACAATAAATATTATTCATCAACTAAAAAAAAATAAAAAAATAAAAATTAAAAATATCATAAAAACCAAAGTTTATAATTATGTCTTAGTAACAACACATACAACATTTAGATCGGATACACTTTGGATCTTTTCATTTTGACCACACCTTTCACACGTGTATATATACGTTACACGTTGTTACACGTTACACGTGTTACACGTTGTATATATCACAGAATTAAATAATAATGTCAAGGCAA
Source organism: Eudonia lacustrata (assembly GCA_947562085.1). Classification (NCBI taxonomy): domain Eukaryota; kingdom Metazoa; phylum Arthropoda; class Insecta; order Lepidoptera; family Crambidae; genus Eudonia; species Eudonia lacustrata. Next base: position 1,787,334 of record OX387315.1, on the reverse strand, counting down.
GTCAAAAAATATACTAGATGTATCATTTAGATTATTTTCATGCTTAACGATTTGGGTGATGCACACCGAATGAGACTTACTCATATTTACATCGTATGTCGTCTCCAGCATAGTTGAAATCTCCATGGAAGTCTTCCAGTTTTGTCCTCGGGTACTGCTTGAGGATACCTCTGAACGCCAAATCCTGCGCTCAGAAAAAGCTCGGTCAAGAAATTCAAAATTAAAATTCATTTAGGCTACAAATAGCTCTTATAAATGTCACTGTGCCATCGTCTTCGTTCGAAAGGTGGAAGGGGGGGGGGGAGGTTCAAGGTCTCCCGCCGCGAAAGACCTTGTACTGAGCAGAACCGACAAGAAACTCGGCAGGCAAGGGCACTTTACAAATAAACACACAAAATATAAAAGACAACCACGACATAATTAAAAAAAAAAATGTATGAAATACATTTTATGTATGAAATAAACATAACTAAGTTAGCAAAACATCAGGGTGCCAAGTACGAGTTCCATTCGCCAATCGATCGCGTTAACTTTTGAATTGAATTTGTATGGCAAAATGTTAACTCCTCTCGTATGCCGCCAGGGGGCGCTGCTTCAATGCCATACTAATTTTCGTTTTCGTAAACGTAATCGAATGAATACGGATAGTAAACAAAACTCACACTATGCCATTTAAACAAACTCGAAAACAAAACGAAAACAGTCGAAAACAGTCGAAAACGACTTGCTGTTATTAGCACTTCATTGCTATTGCCACAATACAGATCAATCCGACAGACTATATTTCCATTATACAGCTTCTTGTCCCGAACATGGCAGATAAACCTTGCATAGAACCCCCGGAAAATTACAAGCATCCCCAAAAAGCAACACGACATGGCTGATGTGTTGAGGTTGTTTGTTTGTAAGGTGACAACCTTAGGTCCAGCTGATCCATTTTTTTTAATACTTCCTCCTCTAACGTAATCGGAGCTATTTGATACAATGAATTCAATACTAATTCTCTTTCATTCAAGTTCCATCATTTTTGCCTCTCGCTTCCATTCCACATGCTTCACATTCATACATCCCTTTCATTCATTGGAAGTGGATGTTCTGCCTATTTAGTACTATTATATATATTTAATTTTTAGCTATTTAACAGGGTAGGGGTACAGGGGTAAATGAGTTTTTTAACATTTTTAACCGACTTCAAAAAAGGAGGAGGTTACTCAATTCGACTCGTATATTTATTTTTATTTTTATGTGTGTTCGCGATTAACTTCGTCGTTTATGAACCGATTTTGATGATTCTGTTTTTGTTGGAAAGGAGATACCCCAAGAGTGATACCATGATAAGGAAACCAGGATCTGATGATGGCATCCCAGAGAAATCGAGGGGAACTTTCGAAAATCGTAGTGGCGACTAGTGCATTTGTTAATGTATTCATTAAGTATTTTAAAGCACTACTACTTAATGAAGGTCTGGAGTCGATCTGATGATGGAGCCGAAAGACAGTCGACGGAACTCCTCAACGATTTACAGCAATTACATGGTGTTTGGGCTTGATTAATTTGTATTGATGAGAACTTTACACCTAGATGTGTTGTGACTGTCATTAGGGGGTCTGATGATGAAGACGAAGGACAGTCAAGGGAACTCCTCAACGTTTTACAGTAGCTACCTTATGTTTGGACTTAATTCATTTCTATTGATGAGAACTTTGCACCCATATGGGTTATAAATGTCATTACAGGTTTGATGATGGAGGCCATAGACAGTCGAGGAAATTCCTCAACGATTTACAGCAGTTACCTTTTGTTGGGCTTACTTCATACGGTTCAATATCCCAAAAGTTTTTGGAGTTCGTTCAAAAATAGTACCTAAGTTTTACATAGGAATACCACTACCTACTAGGCCGTCGTTTCCTCATCCGAAAAGCATCCTTGTTAGGTCTACCCATCACTAAAAATCAAAAAATAAAATATTTTTTTACAAAAAAGAAACCGACTTCAAAAAACAGGAAACTAAAAAAAGTAAAAACAGCTCTAAAAAGCAAGAAATAATATTGAAATCACATTATTAGTTATCTAGATACGCATATCAGTTATAAAGAAGGTCTATTGAAGTCGGGTGGGGCTTTTACAATAAAGAAGTGACAACTATAAAAGTTTAAATGAAACAAAATTGTCCCCCAGCCGACCACCAACCACCCGACTTCAATAGACCTTCTTTATAACTGGTATGCGTATCTAGATAATTAATATTATGATTTCAATATTATTTCTTGCTTTTTAGAGCTGTTTTTACTTTTTTTAGTTTCCTGTTTTTTGAAGTCGGTTGTTTTTTGTTAAAAATTATCTAATTTTACCTCTCTAGGGGAGGTTTTTCGAAAATACTAAAACACGTAATTCTTTACTGTTGTTGAAAAATCAAAAGATCGCTTGAAATTATTCATTTTGATAGTTATTACTTTACAAATTACGATTTCCAAAAAAAACCTTTTTCTCTTTTTTACTCCTTTAAAGAAAAATAAACAAAATTCCTGAGACAGGTCATTCTTTAATTCTTTTCAAGAACACAAATACCAATTTACATGTATTTAACTTCAAAACTGACAGACTTTCATACAAACTTTCACTCCCTATTCGACCCCTTTAGGGTGTGATTTCCGTAAAATCCTTTCTTAGTGGCTGGTTACGTCATTCAGAACAGATACAAAATACCTACAGAACAAATATCTAATTAGCTTCAGTGGCTTAGGCTCGGCGATGATGAGTCAGTCAGTCAACAAGTCATTGTATGTATATAGATTTGAAGTACCCATGACTGAAATAAAGTGATATTTATATGTCGGCATTTTTAAACTTAAGTAATAATCTTAGATTTTTTTTAAAGGCGGCATTTATATACATAAGCAGTAAAATCTTAGACTTTTTTAGATAAGAAAAAATATTATATTACTGATCATTATGCGCCAAAACGTATCCATTTTTCTTACTTGACAATATTGAGCGGACGAGCGTGCCCCGTCAGCCTCGCGTGCGCGTGTGACGGATCGGATGGTGTAGGGGACACACTTCCCATAATGTACACTTTAGAGTCAAGGATTCATAAAATACATTTTACGAGTCCTTAACATACGTAGGTGTATATCAATTGGTATTTATTGCATGCCATGAATGCAAATTAAATACCATCCTTTTAATAGCTACACGGGGGGGACAGCGCGTACGCAGTCCCCACTACCAAAAATAACGCATCCGAGTTATCCACATTAGGGATAATCGCAGGGGTCAATCGCTCCGCAGTGCAATGGAGCAACCTCGCCCTGGGGGAACCGCCTTCTTGATCACGGTGTCCCCTATGCCAGGTAAGTATGCTTTTACACAATTCTCTCGCCCTTATATATCCCGCGACAAAAATTTCGATACCGCCATCTAGAAAATGTACATAACAGGATAGTGACATCTAGCGGCGCTTTAGCGTAACAGTGTAAGCAGTGCTTGGTATGAGAATAGCATGCTTTGTTAGCACAGAGTGGGAACATGTCCGTGATTCATGTTCAACACAAGCATTTTGCTCGCGACTTCGTCAGCGTGGATTTCGTATTTTTCCGTACAAAATCCAATACTTCGATTCCTAAACAATAAATAAAAACATTTTAGAAATACCTACTGCTCGTATTTTTTCTCTTTTTTTATTGCCTTGAAATGCTTAGATTATTATTTAAGTACATTTCAATCTACAATTGAATTACAACCTACTTTCAGTTGCTTGTTTTACTTTTTTTAATAATCTAGATAAATACCAATATTCTATTAACAATGTTAATTGTTTTTTTTGTTATCTGGCAGCAAAACTATTATAGCATTCGGGTTAATCTAAAAGTTGTCCATGGGAAATGCATCCCTTTCTCAATTTGTTACCCACCAGTGAGAATATTTATCCTATTTAACGTAGGAAGAGCAAATGATTCACCGGAACTTAAATGTTTAAAGGATAGGAAGGCCGTCACTAATTAGGAATGCGCAGAATGTGCGTTGTCCAGCTTCTGATCAGGTTAGAAAGATCTCTACGATAAAAAATATCTCGCAATTTTTTTTAAATAGTTTTGTGTTAGGTATTCCTTCACAGATTAGTGAGCTTAAAATTTTTAGCAGCATGCTGGGGGCATAAGTAATTAGCTTTATATGTTGTCCCACTGCTTGGCAAGGGCCTCTATCGTTGAAATCAAGGAATCGCTATTGGATAACCAATGCAGATTGCCGGATGCCGGCAATGCCGGTTGGTGATCAAAAACCGAAGAAAGCTTCGAAAAATCAGAAACACACATTGCCCGAACTGGGAACTAAATCCAAGACCCCCGGATGTTGGGCCGTTTGCTTTGGTACTTGGCCCCGAGGATATTCTCGCAGGTATTGGGATATGTTGCTTGAATAAGATGTTTCATACTACCTATGTACTGCGCGAGCCTAGTGAGCGATCTATTTTCCAGTTTGATTTCAGCGTCACTGCCATTAGTGGTAGGGAAGAGATTTTTTTTCTCCAAGCAAGACTAGCAACCGTCTCTGTGGGCTACTGATTAGACATCCTTACCTGTCTCACACCTATAGGGCCCGGGGTTTAACATTTAAAAGTGGCAGTGTAATATTTCAACAGATGTATATTATTGTTTTATATTTTTTATTTTTTTACATTTTATTTTATTTTTCAAATTTTTTTTTAGTTAGAGATAGGACATTCAGGTCGTTACTAGTAAAGGATAGAAGGATAGAGGAATTGTAGACTTCCACCATTAGCTTTAATATTAACTTACTTACATCAGGTGAGATAAAAGGCCCAAAAGTCAAGCGTCTCCGGAGAAAAAAAATGTTGTGATGGGAAATCGTCATGCCCATTTGTACTTTAATTGGTTCTCATCGATTTAGAATGTTGGTTCTCATTAATAAATTAAAGAGTAAATTGTGAGTTTGAATTGTAGTCCATACAGTACGTATTTACATAATGTTACAGCCAATAAAAAATTCTTACATTTTTTGGTCGGCGCACTAAAAAAGAAAATAATAAAAAAAAAATAATAAAAAAAAAAAAAAAAAAATAATATCTGCACGAATTTTCTTTTTTCAATATTTCGTGAGCGTCAAGTTAGCAGCCTCACCATGGAATAAGATGGTTTTGACTACGTCAAAAAATTGTGTATTAATAGTGACGTATAGCATATAAATAGTGATACTATGGTTCAAAAGTTATTTGAGTAGCTTGGTGAGGCTGCTAACTTGACGTCAAGCTAGCAGGCTCCTTAAGAAATACAGTCCGTATCAATGTGATTATTTTATGTCAGAAAACTGTGCATAAATAGTGAATTTCAATACAAGCCGAGATATTACGGTCTCTAAGTGGGCTGCTAACTTGACGTTTCTCGCGATGGGGATTCCATAGAAACGGCTACAAGTTTTAAACAAATAAACACATAAAAAAATTTGTGCGTGAAATTGTGAATCTTACGATATAAAAAAAAATATATAAACGATACGATACTTACGATATAAATAAAAAAAGAATTCTTCTTTGCTATTTTCCAAAAATCTAATGTAAACTTCTATCCATACATTCGATTTTAGGTAAATTGTGCACAATTCTATAGTAAAGATTTATTTAATACTAGAGCGGCCGCTCGCAGTTTCACCCGCTTGGTTCCCGTTTCCGTGGGAATATCGGGATAAAAAGTATCCTATGTGTTAATCCAGGTTATAAACTATCTGTATGCCAAATTTAATCCAAATCCAGCCATCGGTTGCAGCGTGAAGAAGCAACAAATATACACACATACATACACACAAACTTTCGCATTTATAATATTAGTGTGATACCTAATAAGTACACTTAAAAAGCACTTTGAAAAATTTAAAATATTTTTACATGAAAATGATTTTGTTGCTCAAATATAAAAGCTAGGTTATCGTGCCGCTGCGCTGACTTTTTTTTAGATGTAAGTACTGATGACTAATATTTTTTTAGAAGTAGTAGTTTCGGAAATTATCTCCTAAGTCCTTTACAAACTAACCTACCACTTCATAACATTACTGTAGATAATAATAACGTTGTTGTGGCTTAACTAAAAAACTATAAAAGCTAGGTACCTATATCGTATCGCTGACTTTTTTTTCAGCAAAGAATGAATAACATTTTTGTTGTACATTATATTTTCATGTATACCTACCCAAGCAACAAAATTTGGTACTATAAAAGTCCTGAGAACATTTTAGAACGTGCTAATTAGTGTGCATGATTAGCATTATTATTATATGATTAGCATTATTATATTCATGATAGCTCACGGTGATAAATCAGCTGTGTAGTTGAAACCTAAAGTGCCGAAAAACAGTTTTTTGGTACTGAAATAGTGCTATCTGCAGCATTTATGTCACAATTTGCACTATAAAAGTAACTAAAATATGTTTATACTTAGTGCTTTTTTGTACCGTAAATAATTCCAGTTTTTTTTATCACACTTAATCAATAATTTTTTTGTGTTTGGTCGTGTATCGTCGTGAGTGTTACAAAAATCAACAAATAACAACAAATTCAAATTCAAATTCAAATTCAAAAATCATTTATTCAGTTTAGGCTACAAGTAGCTCTTATTAACAACAAATATTATTATGCTTTAGTTCATTCGCCAATGTAATAAAAAGGAAAAGGACACTACGCCGCTCTGCCGTAACTAGCACTTGCGAAATTAATTGTATTGATAAAATCATTAATGCCAATTAAATTTCAAATTTGACAATGCGCCCTAGTAATTTTCTTGTTTTAATTATATTTAAATTAATAAAATAACTGGCAACTAAATCCATAGGTACTTTGCCCGATTATGGCTGCTATAGTACTCATTGGCTCCAGCAGCCGTGCTGCTAACTTAGAGCATTAAACCAACCGGAGACGCCACTGACAGGCGTTCCCCTCTGCCAAAATTATATGACCGGCGGTCATATCGATTATATAAAACTAGTTCTCGCGCGTTCCGGCGTCATTTACAAATCGCGGTGCACGCGTTAGGACGTAAGCAAAAAATGTCGAATTGCAGCGTGTTTTCGTGTAAAGAGCGATCAGAAAAGTCGAATGTACAAAAGGATAACGTTACTTTCCATCTGTAAGTATTATTTTGTCTTATTATTGTTGAATAAAGCACTAAATTTGCAAAAAACTGAAAAAATATTGTCAATCAAAAAGTGTTGCCATTAAAACGTCAAGTTGCAACTTTGCGTAACTTTTAAAATTGAATGAGTCAACATTGAATTACAATTTATACTTTACGTTCTTTATCGTTAAAACTGCTTTTTAATACAAATGCTTATTTAATTAATAATAAATCACTATTTATAAATTGTTACTTATTTTCTTTTTCCTACGTTTTTTGCAACTAAATTGCTTTAAAAAATTTCAATACTATGAAACTGTATGTTTAGGATCGGTCTACTTCATTAATATAATAGTTTGACGTCCCGTCATTTGTCCCGAAAATAGGAAATTTAAATTTAATTACATTGGCCACACTGCGACAAAGTTAGAGCTGCGACAGTACAAAAACAAAACATCGATATATCATCATAATATTTATTCTGGCTATATATGTTTCAGATTTCCAAAAGATGTATTTATTATATTTATATATTTGGATCACAGCTTGTGAAAATCATGTTTCGTGGGGAGTCCACGCCAACGCACACGATTTGCTCACAGCATTTTCAAACTTTTTGTTTTATACTGCAGTCCAACAGCGTGTCGTGGCAACTTTGAAATTATTAAAATATGTGTGCTTTATATTATTATAAAGTACTAATCATAACTTCTTTGAAATATTTACAATAAAAATAAAGATTATTGAATTGTTGTTAATTCTTTTTCGTTTAGAAAATAAAATAATGAGGTTAAATTATTGATTACCATTTGTTTACGACGATGCCTAGTTTTAAGTAATACATAAAACTCGCAACCACTGCGCCCAGAAGTGCTGTCTCATGCGCTCCAGCTGCTTTTATCGGTTGATCGAAATCTTGGTCGAAGAAATGTTTTTTCAGACATGAAAAACCTTTATCCAAATGCTTGGAAAATGTCCTGCTTGAATCGAGGCAGGAGATTTTCTAAAATTGTCAAGATTCGGACCAGCCAAATGTGGAAAGTTCCTTTTTCATTTTGTTATTCTATTTTCAGTCTTCCTTTAAGATCCTACGTTACCCACATAAAAGATTGATCTGCGTTATGGAACCATGAAAATACATGTTGTTCAGTTTTTCTGTTCCTTCTGTTTGATAGTCTGGGTTAGATAGCCAACTATTTTTACAAGCTTTTATTAAACTAGCAATGTATGTATGTATGTATGTATGTATGTATGTTTGTTCAGTTGGAATCTTACACCTCAATTTTGAATCAGATATCTTCAATCGATTGAGCTGTAATTTCATGATGAAGTTTTTGTTTGACATGCCAATTAAGGTTACCAGATCGGAACTTACCGAGTCCGGGACAATTCCATGTCGGGCCGTGGCTATGAATATGTAAAAATTAAAAAAAATATATAAATATAAATTACGGAATATTTAATTTTATATTTATTAGGAAAATTCATTTTATTTTATAAATGTATACGTTTATTAGTCCAGTTAAAAGAAAGTCTAAGTCGTCCTGAGAAATTTTAGTCACTTGAGGATACTTTAGTTCATAAACCGACTGAAAGTACCTACTCTGAACTTATAACGTCACTACACAATTATATAATATAAAAGCTTGTCGCGAGATTCACTTGTGTAGTAAATTAAATAACTCATTATTATTATTGGCATCGACAAATTTAATCGATAGTGTCAAGCCCTATCGATGTTTATATAAACTTGACGTCAGACTCGTGCACGGACAGGCTATCCCTGTGTGTGAATGTATTAGTGTGCGTCTAGTTTATGCTAGTGTTTAATAATTTTGTAGTTTGCGTGCGTAGCGACGTCATTGAAAAATGCATCAGTGTGAACTGTATTTGTGTGCGTTTACCTCGTCCCCCGCAGACAATGACAGACTTTTTTTCATAGAAATTCGTGCGCATGGCCTCTCCATTTGGTTTAATGCTCTAGGGCTGCTAATGAGCTATCCTAACAGAAAACAGCAGCCATATTTCCTCGTCTGTCCATAACGTATAACAATGGTTAAATCAATGTTATACCATAATATGGCGTTTCCACAGACTAGGAGATAATTTCGTTTCGATTAGGGTTTTTAATTAATTACTAATTTATTGTACATTTTTGTCACGATTTAGTATCGTAGCAGTAACACAAACTCACATATAGAACTATTTAGAATTGAAGTTATTTAGCAGCTGCACCAGAAGTCGCTATTAGTACTGTTAAGTACTATAGAAAAGTTATAATGATTTTTACAGAACTGGCTCCATAGCGATGTTGAGGGAGCTTGCAAGAAGATATAACTTACTTTTATAGTGTAAATTGATCCTGTAATAGTGTTTTAGACACTCCTACAATACTAGTACTGTAAAAGTAATTTTCACGCATTATTATTGCAAAATAGATAATTCGAGGGGTGAAAGGCTAAGTGAGTTAAGCGACATTTTTGCAACTTTACAGTAGAGCGTTTTAAAGTTTTGAAATTCAGAAAAAAATTCGTAGATATTCGGTTTTTTAATCAATTTAGAATTTAAATATACAGTGTTTTTTTAAATCAAACGCCTCATCAGATGTTTTAGTTTTTAACCTAATGAAACGAAAGGCTGCAGAAATAAATGTCGCTTAAAGCAACAATACCACTTGGCTCTTTTTTTCTAAGCAAGGAAAAACGACTTAAACGACGTGTCCCCTTGTTTCCGGAGTAAAACTAAATGTCTTAAGATACAATGACTAGTAAAATTAGCATACGCCAAAAAGGCTCAAAGGAATAATAAAGTAATTTTCTTGTAAAGCTAAAAGATTGAATTACCTTGCTACAGATGTAAAGATTTAGGCTAATGTGCTGAAAGCCCAATTCTGTCTTTAAGTACCTTTAGGAAAAGTAGCTCAAGCAACGATCAACATCCTAATTTTGTTAATTTAAATCCTCATGATTTAAAATTTTATTTAAGGTTGGTTGTTGAAACCATCACTATAACCTTTGTACCATGAAAATTGTAGCATGTATCTGACGAGCTATTTGATTTTTATATGTTTAAAATAAAAGAACGTAAAGTCAATAACGAGATTTTATTTTAGTTTTTTTTTAATTATAATAATCAGTCTCGTAATATGTATGTTTGGTGTAGGCACATGTAATTAATAATCTTACAAAATAGATATTTGAAATAAGTTTAAATGTTACTTTTTCACAATATTAACTGTAGTTAGTGATCAAAATCAAACTACTTTTTACGATTATTTAATCAAATCTATTATTTTAATTGATAACTACAAAATGTTATCGTAGTTAGTAATCAGTACTTAGACTACATTTTGCCCAAGACTGTAATAATACAACAAACAATGCGGTGATAACAGTCTCAATAAAAAGCTCTCAAAGCTCTCAAAAACTTTCTGCTTTTCTTGCTTTTCTTTTTCTTTCTGCTCAAGCAAAACACACACGTACCGCCTCTTTTACTATTTGGGACCGACTGAAGCGCCCCGCGCGATTGCATCCCTTTTATTATTGGGTAATTTTAAGGCAATGAATACATTTTGAATAGGTTTTAAACGACATTGATTTTAATAGTGTATAGAATACCATGTTTGCTGAACGCACATTACTAACTCACTCTAGTTTAGGAAAACTGATTCATGTACAAATGTAATGTATAATTTTTGAATTAAGCGACCGCTTTTTGTAAACAAATATAGGGACTAATAGATCAAACAATGAATTCACCTAAAAATTGTAAAAAGCTAATTAATTTATGTACCTAGATAAAGATAAAATAAGCGAAAGCCAAATAATTCAAGGGACAAATTTATTTATTTTTATCACCGGCTAATTGATTCAAGCGACATACTTCATATACTTTTGTGGAAAGCTATTTGCTTTAAAAGACAAGCTTAATATATTTTGTCGCAAGCTATTTGCTTTAAGCGACATTGGTTTGTATATTTTAAAGCAAGCTAAATAATTTAACCAACAAGTGCTGTAGTTATAGATATTGGAAGAAAGATTTAACAACCGTATGAGTTTAAATGTGAGAAAGGAAAACTGGTTCAAGTAACAATTGGTAATGTTTTGATATAACTTAAGTCAAACACATTAAGGAAATTGCAAATTCTTGTGTCGGTTCAGCTAGTAGCGGAGCGGAAAAAGCGTCCAAATCTAATTGACTTAAGCGACAAAAAATAGGTCAGATTGCCATGAAACTCGGCTCATTCGACGCAGAAAAAATTTGCTGATTCCGAAAATGTATATAACTCAATATCGCCCATGATGTCGCTTGAATCCATTAGCCTTTCACCCCTCGATATACACAAAACTGTCAATAAGGTCGTCTATAGTATTAAATGGTACCATAATCGCTTTTATCATATCTATTACAGTACAACACTTTAATGATTATTTTGTATAGTACTGTAAGCGCTCTTAAAGCAAATTTATAGAACTTAAATGCTCATTAATTTTATAGAAGCAAAACGCTATGTTAAAAACCTTTATGATACAAGCAGTCACAATGATTACCATTATAGGTCTACTATAGGAGTTTCACCCGAGTTTTTTCCGTAATAACACGTGTTGTGAGACTCCATTTTAATTTCTATCTACCGTACAATTTAAAAAACACTTGAAATTGGCTAAATGCTAAACGCGAAGCCATTAATTAAGATATATTAATAATAGGTCTATTATATCACTGTTTGGTGATTAAATGCCTTGGTTATAGAAACTACTTGGGTATCCGTTTGGTCAGCGTACGCCGATGAAGCAGTAGTTACGCAGCGCTTTTTTAACCGACTATCAAGTAAATCATTACACATCTAACCTCTTTGGCATACCTACATGTCCGCCATTTTGAAAAATACGTGTTTGGGTGGCCAGTGATGAAACGCATGTCAATCGACAGAGTAAGTGATTACAAACAAAAAGTGTACCATGATTAAATCTCTAAGTGATACGGTTTCTGAGATATTTGACTCCAAAAACAGAAAAATAAAACAAAAAAATAATAATTATATAGTGAATCGTCTAACGTAAATGTGATAACAAAATTCCTCCGTGCTACACGAAACTAGTTCCACCCGGTTCGGTGCACCGCGAATTTTGTTATCACATTTACGTTACACGATTCACTAGGTATATAAAAAATATTTTTTGTTTTATTTTTCTGTTTTTGGAGTCAAATATCTCAGAAACCGTATCACTTAGAGATTTCATCACGGAACACTTTTTGTTTGTAATTACATACTCTGTCGATTGACATGCATTTCATCACTGACCGCCAAAACACGTTTTTTTCAAAATGGCGGACATGTAGGTATGCCAGGTTCCATACAAAAATGTTCGAACCTCTTTAGAGATTTCGTGCTAAAGACTAATCTTTATCAAAATAACATTTTGCGTTATATCAGTGAAAGATTTTTTAAAATTGGACCAATAGTTCCAGAGATTAGCCCCAACAAACAAACAAACATTATCACAAACGTTACTTCTTTATGAATAGTATAATAAGAAGTATAAGATAAGATAAGATAAGATAAGATAAGATATAGATGTAGATTATATTGATATAGACCGAAATCACATTTCTAATTTGAATCACATACATTTCAATACATTTACCTCCATTTGTTCAGCTAAACCTGCAATCTTGATGGGTTTCACTTTCGTTTTCTTTTTTTTTCCGCGGCCTTTCGCTTTCATAGGTTCTGGCATTTTCTCACCGTTATTTAAATAATCTGTTTTTAAGGCATTTTTAAGACGTTTTAACTCCTGCCTGCATCAATAATTTATTATTAATAATTATTATCATCATCATCATCATCATCTCAGCCAAAAGACGTCCACTGCTGGACAAAGGCCTCCCTCAAGGATCTCCACACCGACCGGTTTTGTGCTGCTCGCATCCAGCGGCAGAATACATACATATTTATTATTATATGTATTATTAAAAAAAGGAATACAGAAAAAGGGGAAGTCCACCGGCGAGATGGGTCGACGATATAACTTAGACCGTGGGTTGCACGTGGCCCAAACTAGCGCAGGATTGAGGCGAATGGCATCAACAAACAGAAACCTATGCCCAGCAGTGGGTCGAGAGGGGCTGATGATGATGATGAATAATTATTATTACAAGCCAGGGGAAAGACCATCATGGAATTAAGACAGAAGATGGAGATAGTGTATGACATCATAAGCCGTCCCACTATCTCCGTGCAAAAACCCTCGATAAGTTTTTCTGTTTTGACGAGAGTGAAGAACGAACAAATATATAAAAAATAAAGCTCTACGAAGTGACTTACCAGCCTCGTGAAATATAGATACTCGATGCTAAGCAAAGGAACAGTAACAGGGTCTCATAAGTTAAAAGTAAATACCTCATGTCATCATCCACCGACTGCATGATTTCCATTTTAACTTTTGCATACGTATCATTTATGTCCACAACTCGAACGAATCCTTCTTTAACATCCAACGTGTCATCGAAGTCAAGATCATTCCAACTGTTGCGATACGCCTCTAATACCTGGGATTTCAATGATTTTATATTATTTTGATAAAAGATATACATTTATATGTAACTTTAAATAAAATCACACTAATTTTATAAATGCGAAAGTTTGTGTGTATGTATGTGTGTATGTTTGTTGCTTCTTCACGCTGCAATGAATGGATGGATTTGGATGAAATTCTGCATACAGGTAGTTTATAACCTGGATTAACACATAGGATACTTTTTATTCCAATATTCTTACGGGAATAGGAACCACGCGGTAAAACCGCGAGCGGCCGCTAGTAAATTTAAGCAAAGCAGAAACCTATGTTATTATTAGAGACAAACGAAATAAAATCAATTATATTTATATTTTTATTAATTACTAGTTGTCGCCCGCGACTTCGTTCGCGAAGACTACACTATCCCACAGGAACCTGTTACCGAGATAAAAAGTAATGTTCTAGTCCGGGTCATGGTCTGTCTATGTGCAAAGTTTCATCCAAATCCGTTCAGCCGTGTCGAGTTTTGCGCTTAGCAACATTCATTTTTGGGGTTCCGTAGTCAACAAAGAACCCTTATAGTTTCGCCATGTTTGTCTGTCTGTCTGTCTGTCCCAAGCCTAGCTCATAGACTCTTAGTCACAGAAAACTGTAATTTGGCATGGATATACATATTAATCACGCCGACAAAGTGGTGAAGTAAAAATTTTAAAAATAACTTTTTTTAGGTGGCCTCCCGTACACCTGAAGTGGGGATGTAATTTTTTTTTCTTGTCTACCCCATATTGTAGGGTGTCATGGATAGCAATTTCAAAAATATTGCGGGTTTGTGAAAACAGTTTTTTGATTGAGACATCCGATTGTGAACTATTAAGCTTTAAAGTGCCAAATTTTGTTATAGTCAACTGATCCCCCCTCCCCCTGCCAGCCAAATGGTTCTTTTTGGATACGTGAAAAAATTCAAGGTAGTTGTATATACAATGTTATTTTTAGTTTATACGAAACCTGAAAGCTGTTTGTTCAGAATCAGTAATAGAATCGATTTCAATATTTTTTATACCATGTTACATTTTGACCAAATAATATTTACAAAATCTCAAATAAAGTATACCCTACTAAAAAACACAACGGGACAGCACTAAAAGCTTGTAACTTTGTGAGTTTTCAAGATATTATTTTAATTTTTTTTGTACCTATTCTTACGATTCCTTAAATGAAAATATTTGACCCGTGTTTCTCTATTTTCGTATAAACTAAAATAAGGTTCTATACCTATGATGAAGTTAAAAAGAAAAATATCACAGCTAAGTAGGCTTTACAAGTTTATGAGTAACAATTGGCCAACTTATAAAATGTACTTGGCGCAGTACAAATTCCTTATTGGGAACTATTTAAGTAACGTTGTCAGGTGTGTGAAACCAGTAGTATCTACATTAAATAAATGTTCATAAAAGCCCTCTTATCTTATTGAGATGGGCTACGGAATCCTACACTGCGCGTGACCCGACACGCACTTGGCCGGTTTTTATTTATATAAATACTCACCTCACAAATATGTTCAGTTTTCTGCGATTGTGGGTAATGAAAGCCAGGGTGTTGAGTTGGATTTTTCATCAACTTCCTCATCAGAGCAGCTAGGTGTTTTTGCTTCATTAGTTCTTCCTTTTTTCTCATCATTTCTTCTTCTTTGGCTTGCATCGCAGCAAATTTTTTCTGTTTTAATCCAAAGTATTTTTTATCAACAGTGTAAGTATAAATTAATTTATCTTTATTTGCTATTTGGAGACTATGCGTCTAATTTGATAACTATGCTATAAACTCATCCTTACCTCTAGAGCAGATTTGTTTTTGTTAGCTTTTTTATCCTCTAAATATTTTTTATACTCTTCCCACCACTCCACGGGATCTGGTATTTCCTCTCTCATAATTAGAACTGAACCACCATCCGTGTCTTTAGGAATATTATGAAAATATTGGATATCATCAAACCTGTAACAAATACCCACACAGTTAATAGGTAATTTAAACATTTACTTTTGAAAAAACCTTTATTATTTAAAGCTGGTACTAGTGTAACTAACCATTTTCGGAACCAGTCTCTAATAAAATCTCTGTAATGGTCAGCGAGATCATCAGTAATTTTTTTCATGAAGTCCTCTTTAAGTTTTTCGCACGATTGTGTCCATTCTTGCTCAAATATCTTTATCTTTTCCATACGTTTTAACTTCATCTGAAATTGGTGTTGATCATAATATTTTATTAATTGTAAATCAAATCGTGCATTGTGTTTTATTAAGCTCATTATGTTTCACCTTATCAGCCTTTTCGGATTCGTCTTTTTTAAATTTTTCACATAATTGTATTCCTAAAATCTCATTCTCGACACATTGTTTCTTCTTATTTCTTTTCATTTCAAAGAAAGCTCTGTGGAATTTGAGAACATTAAAATTTGTAATTTACAACGATATAATTGAGTGTATCTTATACAAAAAACTGGCATGGAAAATTTTTGAAAGTAGGAAAATGTTTGACAAAAGTATTTTTAGCAAACAAAGTACTCGTAGATGTATTGAGAAGAGTAACTCACCTGAATGCTACTTGCATAAGTTTGGCGCTCCTCTCTTTAAGCTCAAACGGCGCTTGGGGGCGCAAAGTTCCCGATAACTCTTTCACCCACTTTTCTCTCTGTAGTTTTTGGTGCGTTAAATGTTGTATTAACTGTCTTTAGGTTTAAAGGAATTCAGTTAAAATATAAATAATGGCTAAGTGGTCTTAAAAATTAGAATTATCTATGTGTTACCTGGATCGTTCATGTGCTTGTATTAAAGCCACCATTTGTCTTTTGCAAAGTGTTTCTTCAGATTCCTGGACAACTATTTCTTCTACCTGTTGTGTTTCATTTTCATCTCCCTCATTATCCCACCACGCTTCACCTTGGTCTATTTCATCTTCTTCGCCTTTTTCAGCTAGAAGAACATACAAATGTTGTATGATGTCTGACTTTCTTTTTTGTTAAAACTTTTGATTTTTGTTCCTATTCATATCCGGAAGCTAAATCTTCATGGTGTTGTTTTTTAGACACTTTATTGTACGTAATTAAAATATATACACAATTTTAAAGTACGTTAGTAATTAGTTTACTGGGATTACTATCAATACCAACAGTTAGTTAATTGTTTTACCCATTTTCAATAACATTTCTCTCTTTTCTTCTGCTCTTTGAAAGGCTTCTTCTATGAGAATTCGTATGTTTTCTGGTCTTGACAAATGAGGTAGAACCTCGGTGAGTTCAGCATCAAACGATGTCAGCCTGTGGTCAGTCAAACCGTGTCCTAGAAATTGGACGTTGCTGCATTCAAGTTTTCTGATATCGTGTTTTAGTTCTAATATCCTGTAACAGTTTTACACTTTATATTAACATAATGTTCTAACTGAAGTTTTATGTTAATTAGGTAAAGTGCATGTTCTGGTAGCGATTTTTGCAGTGGCTGGTTAATGATGGCTGCTAAATTAAGGTTGTTATCTCGAATCCCTATGGAGGGATCCCTTATGAAGGAATGGTCCTTGAAAGTCAAGTGAAGGCGTTGGCCTTAGTTGTTGTCGTAAGATGCTAGACCAGCGTGGTAAGTTATGACCACATATTCTACTAGTGATGATGATAAAAGAGTTTTGTAAAAAGAGTGTATGCACACGGCCAAGATAAGCAAAGAGGCTGTATACAACACGATTATTATGAGGGTTTCTTTTTCGAATTGAAAAAAACGTAATACCCGCCTGCTAATGACAGCCTTTACCACCTCGACGATGTAGCTCGTTTTCTGCACTTGCAGGTTTTGTTGGAAGCACTCCAGAGCGTCATTGTGGACATTAATGTACTGGCCCAGCATGCCATTTAGACGTTTCACAGCCTCACATAGGTTTTTGTCATGTTCTTTGGTTTTCTATTACAAAAACTTTGTTAAAGATTTAGCATATCTTTACCTACACTGGCTGCCTAAGTGCGAATTTCATTCGCCATTCGGACACGTCAATTGTATGGCATTGAAGCAGCGCCTGCTGGTGGAATAGCAGAGTAAAAATTTTGCCATACAAATTCTTGGTTTTTTAAAAAACGTGATCGCATAGCAAATTGTCTGCACTAGGCACCCTGAAATTACATTTTCACATAAATAATTTTGATATCAGTAATAGTTGAGATGGTAAGCTATTAGTGCCAGATGAGATGACACATGTCGATTAAGGAATGTATTCTTCAACTTTAGTTTTGGAAAGAAAAGAGTGGTTTTACCTGATATTCTAAATCGACTTGCACTAAACAATCTAGACGGCGAAGAGTCTCTTTCCATTGCTTATAATAAAACTCACTGGACATTACAAAACTAGTGATTACACATAAAAAATGTTGATAAATAAAAATATTGGACTAGTTAGACTTTTGAATCGGGTTGGTTACGTTTTAATTTTTAAAGCTAGATTACTGTCATACTTAGCTGCTGTATAATTACATTTGGTTATATTTGGTTAATATTTGGTTGTAAATTTTTTATATTGTAGTTTAAGCCCAATTTCAGTGTACCAACGTCCCTCTGCTGAGATGAAAGCCTTCTCACGTGGACAATAGCACAGAGGGGAGAAAAATGATTTAAACATTTAAACCCTATGACTCACCACAATCAGACCATAAAATTCATTTAGTCATCAATATCAGCTCATTTTATGTCCCTACTGCTGGGGCACAAGCCTTCCCTATGGATGGATAGGGAGAATGGGGCTATAAATCACCACGCGGGCTAACGGGTAACGACTGCTTATGCAGCTGAGACCAGCGGCTTTTTGTATCTTCCGAAGCACTCCGAAGGAGCTTGATTATAAATTTTTGGGCACCCATCTGATGACCGGCCTTTGCGAAAGTTGCTTAACCTTAGCAATCGCAGACCGGATGCGTTAACCACTGCTCCATCAAAGAGCTATTTAAGGTTTAGTTTAGAGACCTTAGAGAAAAATAAAGGTCATCCTTAGGACATAGGAAGTTAGGAGCTATCGCATCGTCATTGTCATTCGGTCGTAAAAGGGTAAACTGTGTTCATTTGCACGCTATCATTGGCTGCGGAAACCTCTCCGTCATACCCGATGGGGGAAATAACCGATCGCACATGACGGCAGCGGGCGCTGATCATTGCCTTCCAGGGAATGTAATACCTTTAGCAGCGAGTCTACCACCCCAAAATGAACTCAAACTGTTAGAAAACAGAGTTTACATTCGTTCGTGTCAACAAAGGTGTTCCCAACGAAATAGGGACGTGTTTTATCGTGTTTGGGCGCCCACAGTTTCCGGCTGCGCTGAATGCCCGGCTATCTTGTCACCGGAAGTAGTAAAGCCTTCCGCAGCGTCTGTCAGCGCGCTCCAAATGTGTCGTCGGCGTTTTCGTTGCGGCGGGCGGGTGGCGCGGCGGCACCCTTTTATTTGGGCGGGCGTTTTGTTGTTTTTTGGGAAAGCGTTTTGTTACGACTCGTCGGCGCTTTGATGGTTTGCGGGCGTTTCGTATCTCGTTTCAATAAAGAAAAGGTGAAAGCTTTTTATAATTTGTACAGCAATCAAGTACCTACCCATTACTTGCCTCTCCTGTATTGATCTAATATAAGTATGGTTAGCCATAGAAATGAATGACTTGCGGTATTTTGCACTCGTTATTTAGTAATTGCTATTTTGTACCTACTTGTTATTTCGTATTTGCCGTTTCATACTCTTTATTTCGTACTTGTTATTTCATTCTTGTAATTTTGTTCCTATATTATATATTTCGTACTTGTTATTTGAAAGAAAGAAAGCAAGAAGAGAAAGAAAGAAAAACATTCATTGACACACGCTTACGCACACAAAATACAATACAGTCAAAACAAAGCAAGCACTAATAAGAAAAGAAGGAAACCAAAAAAAACAATAAAATTAAAATAAGTATAAACATTTCGTACTCATTGTTTCGTTCTTGTTATTTCGTACTCATTGTTTCGTTCTTGTTATTTCGTACTCATTATTTCGTTCTTGTTATTTCGTACTCATTGTTTCGTTCTTGTTATTTCGTACTCATTGTTTCGTTCTTGTTATTTCGTACTCATTGTTTCGTTCTTGTTATTTCGTACTCATTGTTTCGTTCTTGTTTTTCCGTACCTGCTATATCGTACTTCTTATTTCGTACTGGCTATTTTGTATTATTTATTTCGTAATGTTGCGTTACGTCAGAGTATCCAAAACTCTACGCATAGGTACGTCTGGGTGCGAGTTTTGTTTACCATTCGATCTGAAGCAGCGCAGCAGGGCTAAGAGCATTAAATACTCTAACCAGCAGGGCTTAGAGCATTAAATGCTCTAACCAGCAGGGTGTTGAGCGAGGAGAGTATAAATTATGCCATAGAGATTCCCGCTTTCGTCAAAGTGATCGAATCCTACTAATATTATAAATGCGAAAGTTTGTGTGTATGTGTGCTCGTATATTTGTTGGTTCTTCACGCTGCAACGGATGGATGGATTTGGATGAAATTCGGCATACAGATAGTTCATAGCCTGGAATAACATATAGGACACTTTTTATCCAGATATAACCACGCGGGTGAGACCACGAGCGGCCGCTAGTGTTAAATAAAACTATTGAAGTGTTTTTATTACTGTGTATAATAAACTATTGTGTTTTTTATAGTCAAGCGTAGAACGTTAAGAAATAACAGAATTTTTCGACAGAAGACGAGTTCTCTATCTCTTCTCTGTTATTTAATATCAGAGTTCCCTATTGTTATATTAATGTATAATCTATGTATCTTTACTGCTATAGAGCAAAAATACACTGCTATGGTAACTCCTAACTCCTCTTAACACGTTTCAGCATCGCAGGTGATTGTGTTAGTAACACAATATATCCGATACGCTTTAAAAATGTCAAGTCGATCCCAGAGCACTCGGCGATGCGATAGATACGTATCTATCGCTGGAGGTTCTTATAAGTGGCCTTATCAAAATTCGATACATCGCTAGGGAGGCCGCGGAAAAATGGTTAAGGGTGAAACTAGCGCGATGAAATAGTTATCAAGTTTACTTGTTACCACAAAAGTTAAGATTGCAGTAAAAAAAATCTCTTATAAAGGAGCACCATTTTCTTAATCAAAAAACCTCACATTAAAAAAAATATATTACAAAATCTGATAAATTGAATGTACGAAAAAATTCATGAAAATTAAATATACCTACCTAACTATTAAAAAGTAGGTACAACGATCGCAAAATGTAATTGTAAAACAATCCAGTGGTACCCTAAAATGACAAAAGAAAAATCTATTTTCCATCAAACAGCGTGAATATTGAAGGACTGACACATGGCAGGTGGTATTATGGTAATAGAGGGACACTAGGCATATCCAGTTTACGCATTAACCTGCTACCCTATTGTGGGCCTTAAGCGCTGGGTATTAGATGGAAAATCCCTGAATACGTCTCTTAAATATTAGAAGGCGAGTGGAAAATGTCAAGCAACAAATGTGATTGAGTTGGATTTGAAATAATTTAAAGATATCGTCAGCGTTGACGACTGTCTATTGTTTTTGTTCAATTTGGTTGGTTGATGTTACCGCTGACGTGTTCTTTTCTTTGTAGAAAATATACTTACATTTATTTCATGTTTTTACGATATTGCTAAGTTGAGTTTAAATAATGAAACCGTAACAAATTCAACTGAAAAAACTTTTAAAACGAAATGGTGTCTGTATTGTCTCAGTTTAAAGAAAACGGGTCTGGAGTCCCACAGGGAAGTGTGTTGGGAACTATTCTATTTCTCCTTTACGTAAATGACATAACCGAGGCAACACAACATAAATGTACTTTATATGCGGACGATATATCCGTTATAGTGACATCGAATGACGTTAAAAACAGTGCCTCTCTAGGAAACCATGAATCTGACGTAAACAATACTATTGACATAATAATCGAATGGCATAATGCAAACAATTTAAAAATCAATCTTGCCAAATCATATTATATGCAATTTAATAAATCAAAGCATAGAAAATATAACTTTACTTTGAATGTTCCAAAAATAAGTGAGGTAAAACATTTAATTATAGATGAGGATCTAAACCGGAAAATGCACATAGATAATTTGTGCAGTATAGTAAATAGATTCGTTTTCAAACGTGTTAGGGGCGTAACTAACAAGAAAACTGCCAGTATTTCCTATCACACGTATATAGAATCTATCACGCGTATATAGAATCTATCACGCGTATATAGAATCTATTTTGGGCTAAATGTATTAATGAATTGACATATTAACTTTGATATATTATTTAAACTCAATTAATATTTGCATGCTATTTTTATTAATGGCGAAACATGTGCACTTTACCAATTTTGTAAAAACCTTATAATACCGTGTTTTTAAGCATATAAATTTATTTATTATTATTATTATTATTCTCTTTATTAAACATATATCTTAAGAGTTTTTTTTACAATATTTTATATAAAAACATATTTACAATATTAAATATTATAAAAAACTTAACCTAGGTTGCCACCGGCAACGGGGATAGTCTCAAGCTATCGGTGGTTAAGGCTGCAGAGTGAGGAACCTCCTGACAATACGTGCCGTGTCAAGGAGTACTGCCTTTTGCATCTGACCCTTGACCCAACCTTTCAGCGAGAGCCTCTCGAGGTGTTGATCGAGGCTCTTGGCTAAAAGACCGTTTGCCGAAACGACTATCGGTACAATAATGGTTGAATCTACATCCCACATGGCGGTAACCTCGTGAGCCAATTCAAGGTACTTACTGAGCTTGTCCTTCTCGGCTTTCACGAGGTTCTCATCATGAGGTATGGTGATATCAACCAGTATTGCTCGACGCTGGGATCGGTCGACCACCACGATATCAGGCTTATTGGCGATAATAGTCCTGTCCGTAAGGATAGAGCAAAACCCAGTAGAGCGTTGCATGAATTTTCTAGTACTGGCGCAGGTGCGTATTTATAGTACGGCACCTCCGATTCAACAAGGCCATATCCAAGAGCAAGTTGCTGGTCAATTATTCTGGCTACTTGGTTGTGACTGTGCAAATACTCTCCGTTAGCAAGATGAGAACAACCAGAAATACTTAATATGTCGAAGTGATTCTTCTGGACGGCGGCATGCCCGACATATGTCGACCGTACCGTCCCTCATAATGTATTTCCGATAGTTATTCGTCTTGATAACTTATTATCATTATATTTTATTAATATTGTATTATGTTTTAATCGTGTGCATGTTTTGTTGCAAATAAATGAATTATGTACCTATCTATAATTTTTCAAAACAAAGAGACAGCCGATAAGAATGTAAAAGCGCACTTCACCCGGAACCCTCCACCACCACAGGATACTTAATAGCATCTTATCACTAACATTCGGACAGTTGGCGACAGATTAAACAAGATGGTGGCGGCTAGCTACAAGAATACCTATAATAGAAACATTAATACCATAGTAGTGTTTCAAAGTGCAAATCGAGTTCAGTAATATACCTATATTCCCTGTTAAGAATCGAAACGTGGCACCTCTGGCGGCCTATAGCAGCTGACCCCGATCCGATCCGAACCCCTCGGAGAATCTAGTAGGGCACGACACGCACTAGTGCGTGATGCCGTTCCCTCACTAGAAAACTACTGATGGTGATTCGTTTCACACGGCTTGAGGAACCCTTTAAGTTTTTCGCCGCCCGGTGAAGCTGAAAATAAACCCTTTAAAAAAAAATAGCGGCTGAAATTGATGTCAAGTGTTAACTTAAAAATGAACGTTTTCTCTCATAAAACCTATGCTAGCACGAGTCACGTCACACCTAGTACACACCACCGCACGGTCTCCAACAAGTGATCTCATAAAACCTATGCTAGCACGAGTCACGTCACACCTAGTACACACCACCGCACGGTCTCCAACAAGTGATTTCTCCTGATCTCCGAACGTGTCTCGTTAAGTGCACCTGGAGTGAGGATCGGGTTGCTGTGCCTCCCTCAGGATAGCATAATGCGATATTGCCGAAAAATATGGCGGCGCCAAGAGCGTCCTCGTGGGATGGCATGGCTATTGAACCGGGAGTATTTTACATGTTTCATGTAATATCATTTATGGAAGGAAAAGTTATTATGTCGCAACATGACACATTCATGTTGGTATTACAAGGGTTATCGAGTATGATACTTACATTATTACTAATTAAACCTTTATAGAATTAAGTTAGGTCTAAGATACCAGTTGCAAAAATCATTAAAAGATTAAAAAAAACTGCTAAGCGTGTATAAATATTGTTTATGTACTAAAAGGCCTACTGTGTTCGAAACGTCTTAGAATGAAATCAATGTAAAATTGAATTGCGTTAAATTTTTATAAAAAAACTTTTGAAAATCCTTGCAGACCACCCACACTACGTTGTAGGAAGTTCAATATACATTTCAAAATTCAGGAAACGCATAAAATTCTTAAGCTCTCAGAAATATGTGGATTTACGCAATATCTACAATATTTAGAATTTATTATGAGCACTGAGCATCTAATTCGCAATTGAATTAAAAGTGCTGACGTCACGGGAATAGCGGCCATAAGTCCGCGCGCGGGTCTCGTCGGCCCGATTTATTAGCCACGCAAACAAGTTGCAAATTGGCCTGTTGGAGAGACGTTTTCGCTAAATACCTATAAAAATGTCTGCTCACTGTAAAATATTGTAACTAGCGATGTGCCGCGAGTTGTAAGCGACGGCGATAATTAATGACATTCCAAATGGGAACTAATGTCACAAAACAAGGACACTGCAAAAGGGAAGCTACATACAAGCGCATTTGAGCCACGCACACAGAGACAACCTCTCACGGATACGGAACCTCGCAACAGCCGCGCTCGGACTGTTCCGAGCTGTTCTGAGATCCGTGTCCGTCAAAGTCAAACATTTATTTGCACAATATTGTGTACAGTACATTGAGATGAGCGACAATGTTGAGCAGGGTCAACAATATTCTGCCTTAATTTTGTAGGCATGCAAATGTCAATACAGTATAAAATTTTATAAATAACATACCTACCTACATAAATGGAAATTAATGTCAATCGAATATACAAATTATTAATCTAATACAATTCACCTGCGTTAATTAGCTCTCAAAAAAATATTTTCCCGTTTTTGCAACATTTTTCATTGGTGCTCCACTACTATTAGTCATAGCGTGATGTAGCCTATAGCCTTCCTCAATAAATGGACTATTCAACGCAAAAATATTTTTTCAATTCGAACCAGTAGTTCCTGAGATTAGCGCGTTCAACCAAACAAACAATCAAACTCTTCAGCTTTATAATATTAGTATAGATTTGTCTACTCCAATTAGTGTCTTCCGCGTGAGGGTCTATGTGTGTGTTTCTTGATTGCGGTATGTATTGACCTTATCTTCTGGAGTCATTTTGTGCTAACGTGATGATAAAAAATATTATTGTGTTAAGTACTACCTAGATAAAGAAATTATAAATACCTAGTTATTTTTAACGGGATTGTCAACATGCTTTTTGGCAACTGTGTCAAAATATCAGATAACTACCATCGACATCGATATAGTGACAAAGGAGATAATACTATTGTAGTGGGACCAGTGCTTGAACAGTGAGCCCAGTATTAGCTGGGTACACCAGTTTTTTTTTTTCAGTTTTCGTCGTCGCATAAATAATGTAGAATTTCATTGGAGGAGAGAGAGAGATCCTTGGGGGTGGCCTTTGTCCAGCAGTGGACGTCTTTTGGCTGAGATGATGATGATGATAAATGGATGACAGCTAGAAAGCAGGTGGTCTGTAATCAATTGGTGCTAAATTAAAAACCGGCAAAGTGCGTGTCGGGCGACGCGCAGTGTAGGGTTCCATAACCCATCTCAATAATGCGGACTCTGAGAAGAGGGCTTCTATGAACATTTATTCAATGTAGGTACTACCGGTTTCACACACCTTACAACGTTATTTAAGTAGTTCCCAATGAGGAGTTTTTACTGCGCTAAGTACATTTTATAAGTTGGTCGACTGTAACAAAATTTTGCACTTTAAAGCTTAATAGTTCACAAACGAATGCCTTAATCAAACAACTATTTCCACAAACCTGCAACATTTTTGAAATTGCTATCCAACGACACCCCACACTATAGGGTAGACAAAACAAAAATTACAAAATTTTACTTGACCACTTGGTCGGCTTGATTAATATGTATATCCATGTCAAATTACAGCCTTCTAGTACTAAGAGTCTATGAGCTAGAATGGGAACAGACAGACAGATATCAATATCCCACCTTACAGACTGAACACTGACAATAATAAAGATCAACCCCATACCCCTCACTGCGTGCAAAGCATTACGTTATCATTTCATAGTATTTCATCTTATTGCCGCATTTGACCATCCACCTGCTAGGATGTTACGGTGGTAGATGCTTACACAAAAAATGATTATTCACTCTTCCCTTTAAGAGACCGGTCAGGGAACACGTGAGCTGGCAGCGTAAACTAATATGGCTGTTCCATAATAAAAATGATATGAAACGTAAAAGGCGACTCTCTTATCGCTTAACACTTACGCCACACGCCAGCCTAGAAGTCTGTATAAATTGTAGCACTTTCCGCGTTTGGATGGCTCATTTCGGTCGGGCCGCGAGATACTTTACCGCCTGAAACGTGAAATACCGTCCTTCCTTATCTTCTTTATTAGCTGAGAATGGCTACCGTCTACAAACTCGGAGAAATATTGTAATGCAACGGCGCGTCTCACTCTTTCTTATTTAATTTCATTTGTTTTTATGTTCGAAACAATCTACGACTTGTTTTTAAAAGAAACTATCGTGCAAGTAGAATATTAATGTTCGAATCAATCTAATAACAAAACGCCATTTGACCGACAAACAATTGAATTTCTAATCAACCTGCCCCCTGACTATGAGCTCTTATAGCAGTATTATTGCAGTTGTGGAAAAGAGACGCGAATATATTCGCCGCTACACGCGTCTCGTTTTCACAACTGCAATAATACTGCTTTAAGAGCTCGTGGTTACCCCCCTGTTAAGTAAAATGAAACCACTAAATAAATTATATGAAATCACTTCATATTAATTACAATCAATTGAATATAGATGAAGCTTAAGTCGTCGTGCTTAGTTCAAGAAAAAGGGCTCGCCTTGTTGTATTTGTCTCGTTGCACCTTTTTAAGCCACAATGTTACACCAAGTATATATAAATGGTAAAATTTTGCGTAAATCTTGTTGGTGTTAATAAATAAACATATTAATAATAAATTTATTTACAAGTTTATGTACACACAAAATGGTAACAAAATAAGCTCAACGGGTGAATGTAGTACTAGGGCGCTGCTTATTTCAGTTCTGAAATATCTTCCAGCAGGCTCGCAAAAGGAAACGTTATAAATAAATGGTAGAATTGCTGTGTACCTCCTGCAGAAACTAAAATAAACTTACTTAAATATTTATAATACACATACCATACTAATAATTGCATAAAATAAAAAGGAAATTTAATATACAAAACAAAAATAAAAGGTGAAAAAAAGAAAAAATATATATACATTGGACGACAGAATCAACTGGACAGGTAGTGTTCCTTCAAACGCTTTTTAAAAAGGCTGATGTTAGGAGAGTCTTGAATATTAGGCGGCAGCGCGTTCTACAACCTGACAGCATGCACGGAGAAGGAATAGGAGAAAAAAAAATCTTAATTAATAGGTACCTAACTTTCTATTTTTTACGTTTTAACTGCTGCCACTGAGAACGCAAAGACAGGCAGTCTTCTAACTAAAGTATGTTGAAGATAAGACTGTAATTTTGCCTAGTAAGTCGTAAAGTGCTCTATGCTAAGACAGTAAGCATTAGCAGCCAGGCCTTCCGCGTCCCAGGGACTGTTCATCGCATGAGTCTTTAATGAGCTACAGATTCGATTACTGTAAAGTGGCTTAAGCTCTTGTACTTATTTATTGACTTGCGTTTAGTAAACGCTTTTGTTTCAGTTTAAAAGTTTTAGTAAAGACGCAAGGAGTACTTACCTACGTATATTTTTGATTTACAACTTTTCAACGTGATATTAACTGGGTTGAAACGATTTTTTTCATGAATTGAAGCAGCAGCGCCCCCTGAGTCCCTAGTGCGAGTGTATCCGCCATTCCATGACCTTAACGAAAACTTGTGGAAAAGTTTTGATTCCTCTTATTTATCACCAGGAGGCTACTTCAATGCAATTCAAATAGAACATGCACTAGGCACTCTGGCGACTGACGAGGTAAGTTGCAATTCTCGATTTAGATCACTGGTAGAAAATGGTAAATAAAACTCGCACTCACGACTGGTTATTCTGATACTGCAGAGCGATACCCTTTATAAACTTTATAATTCTTGTTGTTTATAACGTAATTAACGTTAGAACCAGCCAAGGGTTGTTACAATTGGCTTAAAGGCCTTTGTCAGCGGCTACAAAGGCCGTATATCACTGGAACAACTGCATTAGCGCGTGGCTAAATCGCGAACTCTTAATAGCGCTGCAATCCTATAATTCTTAATAAAGAGCTCGTAAAAACGTCGTCTCGCTCTGAGTTATGGCGAGCGAGCGGGACACCAGATTAGTCGGTTTGTACCGCCATGCCACCAAATACGGAGACCCAGAAGGTAAGGTAAGTAATATATACCCTCTCACGGACACGAATTAAGCTACAGCCAGTAGGTCAATTCTATTAAAAAACTGCAACTGCACGTTTACGTCTGTCATTTGTCGCGTGTAGGAGCAGTGCCTTGGAATAGACGTATTCTATTAAAATTCTCTGCACCACAACTACACTACAACTGCGCGACTACTACACTACAGCTGCACGAATCCTGCAATAAAACTAAAAGGCCTAATGTTAGGTACATTATATAATAATAAAAATAAGTGAAAAAAATTTTTTTTAAAGTTAAACGGTTTTATTGAAAATTGTACTAAAAGCTAAAAAATATTACGGTAGGTCCTAGGCACAGGTACAGGTAAAAAATAAAATCGTTGGGCGCACGTAACCTGTGTATTTTTTTTTATTTTTTTAGTATAATATAGTGGTTTATTTGATAAAATTTCACACGCCCAACGATTTTATTTTTTACCTGTACCTGTACCTAGGACCTACCGTATTATTTTTTGGCTTTTAGTACAATTTTCAATAAAACCGTTAAACTTAAAAAAAAAACTTTAACATTTGAAAATGCTTATAAATAACGCTGTGCAAAAGTTGCTCACGATCTACCTCAATAAACCTGCACAAAAACTGCACCAATACTAAGATAATTAATGGAATCAGGCGTTATTTTGCGGAAATCCATAATACAAAAAAATGTAATTTAAATAATATGTAGTGTTAATTCCGCTAACTCACTCGTTTATACAGCTTGGATGCAGTACGCATGCACCGCCCTCCCGCCCGCAAAAAGTATGCACATGCAGGAGAAACAATGCGTGCAAGCGAAAATGCACACCAACACCGATACCCGACACGTGTTTCGCCCCTCCACGGGGCATCCTCAGGAGCTGTTGACTGGTCGAGAGCTGCGCACCGACTGTTACGGCTCCGCAGCTCCCGGCCGCTTTTATAAAGCGCCATCGTTTGACATTTGTGACGTACTACCCGCGACAATACGTAATAATGGGGATGGAACTAAATTTGTTTGGTCATTCAACAGCGCATGACTGTCATTATTAATAATAAATTAATAATGTCATTAGTAATAAAAGTTTTCGGTTGTGTGTGTTGGAGCAATTAGAAATAATGAAACATAATAATGACAGTCATGCGCTGTTGAATGACCAAACAAATTTAGTTCCATCCCCATTATTACGTATTGTCGCGGGTAGTACGTCACAAATGTCAAACGATGGCGCTTTATAAAAGCGGCCGGGAGCTGCGGAGCCGTAACAGTCGGTGCGCAGCTCTCGACCAGTCAACAGCTCCTGAGGATGCCCCGTGGAGGGGCGAAACACGTGTCGGGTATCGGTGTTGGTGTGCATTTTCGCTTGCACGCATTGTTTCTCCTGCATGTGCATACTTTTTGCGGGCGGGAGGGCGGTGCATGCGTACTGCATCCAAGCTGTATAAACGAGTGAGTTAGCGGAATTAACACTACATATTATTTAAATTACATTTTTTTGCACCAATACTGCTGTCATTACTACACAAATGTCAAAATATTTTAATGGAATACGATTATTTTGCAGTAAACGTGCAGGTGTAGTGCAGTTTTGTTAATGCAATACCTATTTGCGTTACTTCTCCGTCCCTGCAACACTACGGCAGCAGCGCTGCTTATCAGAATACCGATGCTCATTTTGACACACGCGACGCTGCAGTATAGTTGCAGTTATTTAGTAGAATCAGCCTACTGAGCTGTTACTGGTGCGCTCGGACTGTTTTTGAACTGCACATAAGTTCAGATCGTTGCTTGAGCGTTGTCTAAAGTTAGCCTTCTGCATTCTCTTTATTTTGAGTTACCACATACACGCTGATGTATGGAGATGGATTCCGCTTTGTGCTAACGCTTGGCGATTTCGTATGAAATATGTTTCGGAGTTGTTTATTTGTGTGACGTATTGTTTCGGCGCGGTCAAAGGCGGCGGAGAGTCAAATGTTGGATGATAAAAGGCAACGCCATCCTGCATGTAGTTTGATGCTGTTTAGGAGATATTGCTTTTCAACGCTGATGGGTAACGGCATTCTTGAAGTATTCTGAAGCTTCGGCAGCTAATCAAGCTCGGAGGCTCGAGAGTTCAGTTAAGGGAGGAGCTTGAGGAAAGAAGTCAGGTCAGGGGCTTATAACCGCCTGGTTTAGAGAGCCAAGTCTTGATACCCAGCGGCGGATATATTATGTTATTTACTCTAAATGGTAGTGGTAGGACTCGTTTTAAAAAAACATGAATACTACCACTATATCTATTACAACGTTACCACCATCTTATTTAAGTAAACCTGTTGCTATATAGCAACGTTAATAGCAATGTTTATAAATTGTATGATTATAAAGATTAGACAAGACAACTCGGTCTTAATGTATCAAATCACAAACTGCCTGTATTACGAAGTACTTAAAAAAAAGACTCGGAGCAATTTTCGGGGCGGTCTTCTTCTGGGGTCGGTAAAGTATGGCCCCTCGGCGGCCCGAGGGCTGCAACTTATTACTCGAACATTGGACAACGTGCACTCGCCATGCAATTTATGTGCTTAGCTCGCTTCCTTACGTGCTCCAAATGGTTTTTATTTGATTCCCGTGAGTTACGGCGTGGCGTGGCGTGGATAGTGGTTTGTTTCAACGTGGGCGTAGATAGTGTTTGTTTCCATTTCAACGTTGACCGAGATAGACCGTCATCTCATCATCTTATTATGATGGTAAATATTTTTGGGAAAGAATATGCTGTTGTCCCAAGGCCTGGCCTGCCTTTAATAATAATAATACGCCAGTACTCGAAAATGGTCATGCAACGCTCTACTGGGATCGCTCTA
Source organism: Eudonia lacustrata (assembly GCA_947562085.1). NCBI lineage: Eukaryota > Metazoa > Arthropoda > Insecta > Lepidoptera > Crambidae > Eudonia > Eudonia lacustrata. The sequence continues at coordinate 1,756,125 of OX387315.1, read as the reverse complement.
TTATTACGGACAGGACTATTATCGCCAATAAGCCTGATATCGTGGTGGTCGACCGATCCCAGCGCCGGGCAATACTGGTTGATATCACCATACCTCATGATGAGAACCTCGTGAAAGCCGAGAAGGACAAGCTCAGTAAGTACCTTGACTTCGCTCACGAGGTTACCGCTATGTGGGATGTGGATTCAACCATTATTGTACCGATAGTCGTTTCGGCAAACGGTCTTTTAGCCAAGAGCCTCGATCAACACCTAGAGAGGCTCTCGCTGAAAGGTTGGGTCAAGGGTCAGATGCAAAAGGCAGTACTCCTTGACACTGCACGGATTGTCAGGAGGTTCCTCACTCTGCAGCCCTGACCACCGGTAGCTTTTTTTTATATTAGAAGGAGGCAAACGAGCAGGCGGGTCACCTGATGGAAAGCAATCACCGCCGCCCATGGACACCCGCAAAACCAGAGGAATCACAGATGCGTTGCCAGCCTTTAAGGAAGGAATAGGCTCGTTTCTTGAAGATTCCTAAGTCGTATTGGTCCGGGAATACCGCCGCTGAGAGCTGGTTCCACAGCACTGTAGTTCGTGGTAAAAAATTACGTGAGAAACGCACAGTAGTAGATCGCCATCCATCAAGATGGTGTGGATGGAAAGACAGTCGATTGCTTGGGCCCTGCCCCGCTGCTGGCGGTACTCTAGGATTAGGTTTTTATAATGTTTTATTGTTTTTATATTAAAATATTGTAAAAATCTAGTTTTAAGAAAGAAAATAAATAAAGAGTATAATAATAGTAATAAATAATAAAACTCTTTATTTTCAGACATACATTCATCGTTTGTTAGTAATACATAATACAATAAAAACTTACATGCTATGTTAGTATAATTTAATTTATATTTTATAATTTAATTTAATTTTAAAATATTTTGCGGCCCAAACTCCTGACATCACTTGCAACGTGGCCCAGTGTACTAGGATAGGGCTATCCACCCTGTCCGCTACAGTATCCAGAAAACACTTTGTAGACGATGGTAGCTGGTTCTGGTGTCCAGGCCAAAGAAAACGCGGAATTACGCCAATTTTTCCTTTTATTTTTATATCGACGGTAGGGGTACAATGGAATATTGGGAGCAGCGCGCGCGTCCGTTGCTCGCATTGATGATCGTGGCACTGGTCGAGGAGGAGACACCCCGCGCCCCCGGCGGTTCGCACCCCGCGCGCCGCTCTTTGATATCTATCAAGGTATCTACCTTACACAATTAACATTTTAAACTTAAAATATAGGCACGCGTCGTTAACATAGCCCACCCCAAGTGCTTCATCAGCAGCACTCAACACCGATCGGAATTCGTATGACGCGTGTGACAGACCTGGTTAATGCCCCTGACTTTGTCTTAACCCTGACCATTCGAACTCGCCCGTCTCGCCCGGGTAAAATTGCCTCAACTACGCCCCGTGGCCACATATTTCGAGGGTTGTTCGAGTCTACCACTAATATAAGGTCACCAACTTGTAAAGACCTTTGATCTTTTTGCCATTTTTTCCTTGGCAACATCTCTGGGAGTACCTCCCGAACTCATCGGTGCCAGTACACATCAGCAAGTCTTTGCGATATGCGCCATTGTTTTCTTAGGTAGGTATCCGAGTCATCGAATACTCCTAGGCGTGGCAAATTAGAAGATGATCCAATTAAGAAGTGATTTGGAGTTAATGATTCAGTGGTCCCTGGTTCTACTGAAACATGCGTCAGAAGTCGGCTGTTGACCATGTTTTCGACTTCAGCCAATAATGCTATAAGTGTCTCCTCTCGTGGGGCGCGCTCTTTTAGTACAACTTTTAGTGACGTCTTAACACTGCGTATCAAGCGTTCCCAGGCCCTACCCCAGTGTGGGCTCACCGGTGGGATAAACGTCCATTTGACACCTCGATTTGCGGTCTCGGTTTTTAGTTGATCATCGTCCAATTGTGCCTTTGATTTCTTCAACTCTGTGTCTGAACCTCTCAAATTCGTTCCATTGTCCGAGAACAAATGTTGAGGCCACCCACGTCGAGACGCCATTCGTCGCAGAGCCATAATGAACGAATCGGAGGTAAGTGATGCCACTATTTCAACATGTATGGCTCTGACTGTCAAACAAGTGAAGAGCACCCCATAACGCTTTTTACGGCGTCTACCAATTGTTACCTCCATGGGCCCGAAAAGGTCAACACCACAGAAGGTAAATAGGCGGTGATGATGCGCCATCCTGGCTTCAGGCAAATCTCCCATCCTGGGTATCTCTGGCTTGCACCTTCTCAAACGACACAAATTACACTTGGAGGTGACGCTTCGCACGGTAGGTCGTAATTTAATAATCCAAAACTTTTGCTTTAGCTCGTTGACTACCATCTCTTGGTTTCCATGAGCGGCCTTTATGTGATAATCACGTACAATCAATTTAGTGATGTAATCTCGCCCATCTAATATAATAGGTTGTTTTGTTTCAGGTGATATATTAACGGCAGCGCTAATTCTCCCACAAGCTCTTAGGATTCCATAATCATCCAGCATCGGCGTCAAGGTAAGCAATCTACTAGCTTTTTGTAAATGTAAAGGTGCTGTATGACATTGTGGAAATTGAAACTTGTACATAATTATCTGATGTAAATTTGTTAACTTACATTTTTTATTTTGTTTTTTTACATGTTGTGGTTGTCTAATATATATTTTTTGTGTTTATTTGTAATGGAAAGTGTTCTGCTACGATAGGGCATTTTCCAATATTTTTGACGCTGTAAGGGAGAAGAGAGCTGGACACTTGCAGAGTTTCTTGCCGGTTCTTCTCAGTACAAGATCTCCCGCCCAGAGTAGACTTACGAACCGATGGCATAGTGACATTCACAAGAGCTACTTGTAGCCTAAACTGAATAAATGATTTTGAATTTTGAATTTTTTTGAATTAAAAAAAAAAATGATCTACGATATTGAAGTGTGTGATAAGACTAATCTACTAAGAAAATTTAGATGCTGAAATCGGTCTGGTTAGCCTGTAAAATGCAAATCTATGTTTTAAAAGAGGTTACTTTGATATTTTTTTCTCTGTTATAAAAGTTGACAAATCGTGTTTTCGCAACTAGCAAAATGATGAAAAATCATGTCATCAAATATCACTTTCATATGTTTTGTAATCTTGACATTTATCACTTTAAGAGTGGAGAGAAACTATAGGTTCCTCCAGCAGTACCTAGTGAAGGTTTAGAGTTTGGTTGGTATCATGCAAGCGTGTTATCCCCATCTTACTACCAGACTTGGTTAAGGGCCCAGGCATGTCTGTAATTGAAAAGTCTTGCGAACCGGGTCTTTGCACTATTATGGAAACGAGTGTCTTGGTCCTATTGCTGTATGGAAGGATTCGGAGGGAAGGATAACTAGCAGGAGCTTTACCATAGTCCTAGGTACTAGATTGCGTGGGTTGCACGCCGTTAAGTTCCGTGGCAAAACTTAACCAGAGGGATGACGAAATTGTTGGGTTGGGAAGGAGGTAAAGGCTCTGTGAGACAAGACAAAGAGAGAGAGAGAGAGAGAGAGAGAGAGAGAGAGAGAGAGAGAATTATTAGAATATTATTGAAATATAAATTAAAAAGAACAAACAATGCAAGACAATTTTCAATCAGTACTGAAGTCTTGTCTATCAGCGCGAGGTTTGCTTCGCGCTTCGCAAACGTAACAGAAACCGAAAAGCTCTTTCCACCAAGGATCGCGTTGAATTTCAGCGAGCAGTTCCTCAAGCAGCCCGTCTTAAGGTCATATCTACTAAAAGAAAATCAGGGCCAAGAATGAATTTGTCGGCGAGGTGATTCGTCCGTGACGGACGGCCGGCTCGGCGCTCATATTTCACCGGCTCGCCGGCAGTCCGGCGGATTTATCGCCGTCCGACAAAAAAATGTGGACTCCTTTGGAAGGGAAATCTTACTGGTTTTATTCAACCGATATATTTTATTTGGAGGAAATGACGCGTCGGGCGGAGAGCACGATGATTGTCAGATTTATCTTGAGGATAAAGAAGGGTTCGATAGAGTTTGCATATTAAATTCTGGATTAGGGTTCGTCGGGCGCTGCGGATTTATTGCGTTGGCATCATCGAAGTTTATTGAGATATTTGCTATGGAAGCTAATCAGCCTGGTTACATGTTGTTTTACAATATTTCTTCATCACTTTTATGAGACAGTTATCATCAGACCATATAATATTCTGGTAGGTAATTTTGCCCAGAATCCGATCGGATGGCGACCACCCCAATATTCAATTGCTACTTACATTGTTTCAAAAAGTTATGTTATTCTTTAATTTACTTTACCATGTTGATTACCTCGAAAAGTTATTATCAGGAAGCATCTCAGAACCTTAATACGACTTCTAAAAGCAACGCCATCAAATTTGGTATACCTACCTAATATATTAATAATAATACGTATTTATTGACATCTTTAAAGCTGATCAGTTATCATATCAATAGCTATAATGTCTTAAATAACAAGACAACCCAATTGTGACACAGTGACTGCCAAAAATTGTTATTCCCAACAAGACATTACATAAATTGGGCGTCTCGGGCCGGCCGGCGGAGGGGAAAACAGTCGGTGTGTCTGTCGGTGTCGAGGTGTCAGCGGCTTGTTTTATGAAGGAAGTTGCTCATCGCGCGATAAATCTCTCGGACACACCCTCTGGCCCTCTGCGACACGGCACAGTACTCGGGGACACCACACTTTAATACTGGGCCTTCTAGTAGTTGAGTTAGTCAGCTACTATGAGGAAACACTAAGGTCGACTGAATTGAAAAATATGTACGAAAAGTAGACAAAATCAACGTTTCGTAGTCCCCTGATTCCTCCTCCAAAACTGGACCGATTTAATTACATTAGAAATTAAAGAAAGCTTTTGGCTGTGTCGCTATGTTTTCCTTTTTTTCATAAATTAATTATTGTAATAGATATGAACCTTTAAAAACCTTAAAAATTGGCAAGATTTTCCGCTGTGTTTCCCAAATTTGACGAGATTTTATAAAAAAAGCAAAACAAGGGGCCTTTTTTTTAATTTTTAATGAAAAAAGTAATTAAATCGGTCGGGTTTTGGAGGAGAAATCAGGGGACTACGAATCGTTGATTTTGTCTACTATTCATACATATTTTTTAATCCAGTCGACCTTAGTATTTCCTCATAATTATTTGAGGATTACGGGTGAATTGCGCTTTTGCCTGCGATCTTTTCGTCAGTTGGTTGGTTTAAAATAGCAAATTCAAAAACTGAATGTAGCATAATTTGAACAGCTTCTTGTCTAGTGGTTAAGACATCCGGTTCAGACCGAGGAGGTTCGATTTCCAGCGAAAGGTAGGCACAGACAGACGCCTGTACATGAGCCTTATACATAAAGTTGAAATTCTATTAGGGAAAGAATTTGATAGGCGTGTGTACATGTAGGTATGTGATCGGTTTGATTAGTGGTAGGGCTCATTTTTAATCTGTCTGTCTGGCTACCGCCATCTTATGTAAATATGTCTCCATGACATCAATTTTAGTAGCATTGTTGTCTTCTGAGAGATAAAGTTATGACGGGCAGTTCCTCAGCAATTAAGGATTTAGGGTAAAACCTTTTTTTATTCCAGATCAGTTATGCGCGTGGCGTTCATCTCACCTAACAAACTACTTGATATAAATATGCCTGAATCTATCAGGGTGCCAAGTGTTTTCGTAAACGTAATCGAAGGAGGAACTCGATGGCGCATTGGTTAACGCGCCCGGTCTGCGAGTGCTCAGGTTAAACAACTTTCTCAAAGGCCGGTCATCGGATGGGTGACCAAAACTTTATCATCTCGAGATCCTCCGTGCTTCGGAAGGCACGTAAAAACGTTGGTTTCGGCTGCATTAGCAGTCACAACCACCAATACGCACTGGGCCCGCGTGGTGGTTTTTGGCCCGTTCTCCCTATCCATCCCTAGGGAAGGTTCGTGCCCCAACAGTGGGGACATAAAATGAGCTGATGACAATGATGAATCGAATGAGTACGGATAGAAATAGAACTTTTTTAACTACTTTCAATGTGTGAGTTCATTCCTCTGATGTTCCTCCTGCCGTGTGCCGGGCAGCGATCGTCCCGGTGATGAATGGCGCGGCGGGCTGCAAAGAATCACCAGCTGACAAATTCATTCCCCACTTGACACCTCGCACTGTATGGGGATGCCGTCCGTGAGGGGGTGAACTTTCTAGGTTACGTAGCACCTTCGTAGGGTGCTGCGGAGGGAGTTAAGAAAACTATCTTATGTGAAAGGTGAAATTGGGTAGGAGTCAAGAAAACAGTATTTGATTTAAAAGGTGAAATTTGGTATTTAGAATAGAATATAATAAAATACTTTATTGTCATCATCATCATCATCATCGGCCTATATTAGTCCACTGTTGGACATAGACCTTCCCCTAATGAGCGCCATAGCGCCCTGTCCTCGGCTTGGCGTCCTCTTTATTATATTACACTAAAAAGAACATATACATGTTAACAAAATAAATGGGAGTCGTACAATGGGCGGCCTTAACACTAAAAGCGATAGCTTCCAGATATCATAAACTTATTTCGGTTCGATATAAATTATTTTAGTTATTTTGACATATTTCGTTTATCGTATTTCGATACGTCATTATGTATCGCATGGTAGATCCGTATAAACTGTTCCATTTCAATGTGAATAGTGTTCGCAAAAAGTTTAACTTTAAACAAAAAAATAATTGCATTCATAGATTTATACATATAGGTTTATATAGATAGATATGTACAGATGTTGTATTCGACAGATATGTACAGATATTGTTTACGACCTCCGTAGCCGAGTGGCTTGCACGTCAGACTTTGGGCAGCGCTAACTCTGAGGTCCCGGGTTCGATTCCCGGTCGGGTCAATGTCGAAAAAGTCTCGTGTCTGGTCTGGGTGGTTGTGGTACCGTCGTTGTTTCTGATTAACATAAAACGAGTGCTTTAGCTACTTACCTTGGGAACAGAACAATGTATGTGATGTTGTATAATATTCGTATATTTGTATTCATAGTAGCCAAAACAATTTTGACTGGGTCAATGTGCGAAGCTGTTGACTAGGGGAACCAGAACTCTGTGACCATGAGGGTGCAGGTACGTCGTGGTTTTAGTAGCCGCCTACGTGGTTCCTTAGTTTAATCATTGGTCACGGATCGAGAGGTGTCAAGTACGATTCCCAGTGGTGGTTATTGCTGATGGTAGAGTTTGCTATAACGCCTGGCTAGAAAACATCAAATCAAATCAAATAATTTATTTTGCACACTGTTACATAGAAAAGGGGGAAAAAAAGCATATAGATATTAAAGGTGAGCTGTGAAACAGAGCATAAAATCTCCGGCTCAGCGTGTCACGGCATGAGATTAATAATATTTTAAATATGATAAACTAAAATAAATAATTGTTGTACTCCGACAGTTAGAGATAAGATAGCGAGTTCCTTGGTAGTTGGGAGGCCTGAAGTGCGCTTGCATCATCAGACTTCGGATTATCACTTACTATTATTTCCTATGAGCATTCGTACACATAACATTAAATAGTACAACGTTATAATATCGTGTCATCAATAGTCTCATCATATTATGACATAAGAAAATATAGCAAAGGTTTGTAAAACATGTAATTTTATGTTATGACAATGACAACAAAATGTAAAGAGCAATTTGAGATAAAGGTGGTGTTGAGACAGCCGAGCTTGTTTCGCTTCATCAGTAACAAGCAAGCCACAGCCGCTGCATAAATTAAGTCCACCTTTATGAATATTCAGGTGTGTTGGTTACCGCGAGCGACCCGCTCTCTTGGGCTTTTTATTTTGATTTATTTAGGACGGCGAGGTGAGGTTGCGCTCATTAAAATATAATATAAACTCAGTAAAAGTGTTGCATGGGAACTGGGGTTCTTTGCGAATCTATTACGATGAGTTGTCGTAGCCTTTATACACCGAGGCGTTTAGTGGTTGTTTTCCCGCAGGTGGGTAGATCAGACCATCAAGCTGAACAACTTTCCCCAAGAAACATAAGTCAAAAAAAGAGACAATTTTTTTTACTAATTTTACTAATTTTACTAATATGTCTCGGTGTATGGAGTTTAAAAGGTTTGCGATTTCAGATTTGAACGAAAACTAAAAGGAGGTCAGATGTTCGGGTCATGATCGTCAATGATAAGGAACTTTCGTCATATCTAGATGATGCTATCCACCTTCATCTCATCTAATGGGATGGCAAAGCCAAAGACGGATGCGCACTTCACCCGGAATATTCATCTAATACTTAACCCTTTCAAAACAAATGGTAGCTAGGTATGTTGCCACCGAATATTGATCTTAGTGCATTTAAATGAAATAATATTGAAAACCAATGAAAATCTAAAACTGTATTGCCCGTGATAGGGTTTAAGGAACTTATTTAGTTTAATTTAAATTTTACAAATTTCTTACGTTTTTTGACGTTATTATTACCCACTCTACATGCGACTATTAATTATTTTTATTAGGCAAACAAATCCGGGTGTCGAGTGGGGCGCGCGCAGGGATTGGCCAGTGATGAAGTGCGCCCGCCTTCCGACCTGGCCCCATACATCACCGCAGTAACCCGCCCAATGTTTTATCGCCTAAGGAAACACGCTGTCTTCTTGAAATCGACACGTCTAGTCTATGAGAAAATTGTCGTTGCTACGGTTCTGAGTGTCGAGAAGAATATTATCTAAATATATTTTTTTATGTTATCTTTGAATGAATGAGTCCTGAAGTTGTTTTTTTTAATTAGGTTCTTCTTACTTTGTTAGAGAATTTAAAAAAAAACATCTCACCCTCTATCACGTTATGTCTTGTCGTTAATGTTGAAGTTACTGTCCCTTAATTGTCACTAAGTTGTTGTTTTTTATAGATAAACCCACGTTTGATCACAATTTCACCCGCTGCTTTATCCGTATTTAATTATGTAAGCGATCCAGTTTATAATCTAATTGCATCGTAATAAGAGATACTTGCCCTTAACTAACGAACTAGCAAGAACAACAACTGTCGATATGCAACAATGCTATTAAATTTTTGTAGGCGCTAAAATTATCTAATGCATGACATGGTTTTCTTGAGAAAGGAATAATAGGTAGTCTCAATTATATAAACAAAACAGTCTTTAACTTCGTAATTCCTTCTATCAGCTTTCACGGAAACAATTTCGTCATCTTCCAATGGACTTAATTGAGACATAATACACAAGTGAGATATTATTGTACGCGAACCATAATTACATGGTTCATGAGGCAGTCTTATGGCTTACCAGTCATTATATTGATTTCTCTTTATTATGACCTACGTACCAACAATCGCTTGAAGTGATGATTATAGGTTTAAAGTTAGGACGGGAAGAACATATGTCATTTCTCAGTACTTAATGACAAGTCTGCGACAGTTCGAAGGCTAATTGAATTTTAATAGCTGGTCTGTGTAACGAAGAACAAAGTTTCACTGTGGTTGACATTGAGGGTACTTTGAATAATATATGTATTGTTTACTGTATTGCTTTTTGATTATTGAAGCCATTCTAGGCTGCCCGACAAACACATAGAGGTGCTTTAATACTAACATAGTTATAAGTTATATTTACTAATAAAAATTGTTTATAATTTGTACGTATTTATAAAATTTATTAAATTCAGTGAAAAAATTAAACGCCCGCCCGACCCAGCCAGGAATCGAACCTGGGTCTTCTGCAATCCGGGCAGCTGCACTGACGGCTATGCTACCGGAAAGGCTGACGATAGCGCTGAATTTTATAAATTTTATTAATATTTAATTTAGCTTCAGTGTAGCAATTAGCACTAGAAAATAAAAAAGTAAAATTTATTTGTACGTATGTTAGTCTGTGAAGTATCTATTAAATGGGCCTACTATGTAATTTAACACTTGTAAATTGTTTGTTGCCTGAAATAAATAAATAAATTTTCGTTATTATTATTGAACAGAGGCTATGTTAATATTTGGAGAATTTTTTTTTCAGCTAAACCTGATTCCTTAAAGGTATCTCGGTTTGTAAAAAAGATTTGGATCCGGCCCACTTATATAAAATAATAACTAGCTATCATGTTTATTACCATAAGAATAATTAATAATAATGATTAAATAATAAAGATTACAACCAAGAAATTAACTTAAGTATATTTTTTTATTTATAAAATGTTTTTTTTTGTTTATATAATTTTTAACGCAAATTTTGTTGCGAACAAATTAGGCTGGGCTGGTTAGAACCACGATAGCTATATTGGGAGAGCACCTGACCCGGTATGTCAGAAGTTGGGAATGCAATCTCGACTCGAGATTGACAAATCGAGATCTAGCGCCATAATCACAGGGTCGAGATTAGCCCATTCGAGATCTCGATCGTAAACAAGTCGAGATCTCGCGAGATTTCGATATTATCGAGATTTCTAAAAAAAATATGTTACTTATACTCAATCTCAAATCTCATATACTCTGTATAAGAATCATGGACAACTACGAAGAATAAATCTAATATGATATTGCTGAGATGTTTTATTAATAAAACAAGATATTTTACTATTAAATCATTTAAGGGAACGAAATATTTCTATATAATCTGAAGAAAATGAAAAGGAAACATCAAAAATCGTGGTTTTGAAAGTAGCTTCTTAAGAAGCACAGCGTCTTCAAAATTTCATCTGCTAAGCGACACCTAATATCGGTAGCTAAATAGCCTGCAGCTGAGAAAGCTCGTTCGGCCTCCACGCTTGTAGGGACTACGGTCTTTCGCCACCATACTCGTAAAGATTCATTTCTTTCTTTAAAAGTCTGTCAATTTCAACCCTGTCTGTTATCACAGCTTGGGGTTGAGTATCTTTACTCGTATTTAAAGCTTCTTCCAACTCTTTCTGGAGAGAATAAGCCATCGATTCAGTCCCCGGACTTTCAGGGACTAAATTAAGGGCTTGTTGATGTGAGAGGGGTAAATCGTCTTCATCATCATCCGTTTGAAATAAAAGCACACGCATGATTCGTGCACTCTCATGTCCCAATATCTCGATAATCTCGATCAATATTGTCGAGATCTCGATCGATATCACATATATCGAGATTACAGATCGTCGAGATTGAATATCGAAAAAAAGGTCGAGATCTCGCGAGATCGAGATTGCATTCCCTAGTCAGAAGGGTGCAGGTTGAAATCCTGCTCGTGGAATTTTTTAAACTTTTGTGTTTTTGTAATTTTTTTAATGTTTTATTTATTTATTTCTTTAACTAACCTTAACATCGCATTTTATATTTTCTGTCAAACTGTGTATCAGTTTGTCGGCAGTAGCTCTCGTGGACATTTAACATAAAATAGATTGTAATGTACTTTCAACTTTTACTTGTAAACATATTTTAAATTTAGTTTAAATTACGTAATATTACAATAATAATTCAAAGCACCGTTAGGCAACACTTTGGTTAACTTTGGCAACAATATTTATTGTCATTTGGTATCGGGGTAAACGTGACAAAAACATTCTACAGCCAAACTACAACGCCTACAGATAAGGGGGTTTATGTATAATACTATAATACTAATAATTAATATTTTACAAACTCAAAACCCATGCGGGCAGAGCCGCGGGTACAAGATACATTATTAGGTATTTAGGACATAACAGAGAGACATACTATTTATATGGACACCATGATAGGTAATGTTTCTTTAAAATGGTCTTCAATTGATTTTTACTATTAATACTTACTATAGATATAATAGATGATTGGCTGCACCACAATAATTTCAAATTGAACTAAAAAAAATCCACTTATGTACAATTTATAAATAAGAATGGAAGGAAGAAATTACTAAACATATCAGTTAGAAATCAAATAATAAACGAGTCCATTGAGAAAAAAATTCTTGGAATCACCCTGGATGACAAATGCACAATAGACAAATCATATCACCCATATTTGTGGCAAATTGCATTCTTTCTCTTAAGCACTATGGCGTTTTGCTAAGATTATTAACGAGTCAACCGCTGTTCAAGCTTACTATGGCTATGTAGGCTCATTACTTAGGTACGGAATTGTTTTGTAGGGTAATTCAAGTCAAATCGGGCAAGCTTTAACCGTCCCAAAGGCATGTAGAGCAATTTGTAACGTTGACATCTGACGTCCTGTAGACCATTATTTAAAAGGCTGAGAATTTTGACCGTTGTATCTATGTATATTTGTGAGATCTGTGTTTTTGTTCGATTGCATCCAAAATTGTTTGAAAAACATCTCGGCCAGTCTCCCTGTGACCACGGACCCTGCAAAGGGTTCGAAACGTCAGGATAAACATTAAATAAGTAATGTGTAAAATAAACGCGAGTAGATCCGTAAAAGTTGTTTCAATTCACAGTTGTGTTCGCGTAAACATAAGAAAACAAAAACATCTCGGATTAACAGTAGATACCTTAATAAACTGGCACTACCATTAGTAACAACGACGTCTTAAGCATGAAACAGTTAAGTGCCTAATGGAAATAAAAGTTTTCAATGGGCTACCTGAAGAGCTTAAGATGCTACCAGTGACCATGTTCAAAGCCAAACTCAAAATCGGCTCATTGAAGAATGTTTTTATTCTCTAAACGAATACTTCAACTGTTAAAATTGAATTTGCTTTTTTGAATTGAGTCTTCTATAAATAACTTACATGAATTTGGAAATGTTAATTTTAATTTAATATTATAATTTAATTTTATCTACACTAATGTTGTAACATTCTACTTATGTTTCCAATACTTGACTTATAATTACTACTGTTATAGCGCAGACAACAAAACACTCAATTTAAGCAATTTCACATGATGGTATAATATCCACATCGATATCGTAAAATCTCATTATAACATCAATAAAACGCGACCAATTAACCTGGCGAGCCTTATGTCAAAATCCTCATACAAGTTGTATAAAATTTAGATATTAGGCTGGCTTTTGAAAACAGTTGGGTTATACGTGAAAACTTCGTCGAAACTACTAAACTTACATACACAAAACTCTTTGGTAAGATCTTGTGCCAATTAAATAAAAAAAGAACAGCGCGCGCTCGCTCCTGATTGGCCCTGCGCGCGCAGCTGCGCTCTCATTGGTTAGATTTTAATGGCGGCAAGTTCACTGTGACAATACACGTACGCGTGAATTTAATGTTTCGCAATGTGTTTTGTTTTTAAAATACAAATTAAAAGTTAAAAATGGACAGCGACGATTATATTTGTACGCCTCCGGATATTCTAGAATTGGCAACAAAAGTAACTCACAATCTTTTGCCAGAAAAATCTAGAAAATTATATAAAAATAATATAATAACTTTTTGGCATGGAAGATCGAAAAGAAAACTACATCATTTTCTGAAAATGTCATTCTTGTGTATCTCAAAGACCTCTCCGACAAATTCAAGCCATCTTCTATGTGGGCTAAATATTCTATGCTCAAGTCCACACTGAGTATCTACAACAATATTGATATCACGAAGTATTCAAAAGTCATAGCGTTCCTGAAACGCAGTTCAGAAGGACACAAGGAAAAAAAGTCCTTGACGTTTACATCAGGTCAAATAAAGATGTTCCTGAAAGATTCACCAGATATTTTGTATCTTTTTGAAAAGGTAAGTGTATTTTAGTTCTGTTATTTAATCTACCTAGTACTTACGTACTACACACGCAAGTTATCTAGACACTCCGTTTAAGCGCTTTGTGTATAAATTAGGTAGTAGGTACCTACACTTTACTACTTCATAAATCATAGTTTTTGCCTTGGCTATGTACCTCAAGCTTATTATATCGTTTATTGTTACAGGTTGCACTAATCTTCGGCATAATGGGGGCATGCCGAAGGCAAGAGCTATACAACATCCAGTTCGATGAAGTCTCTAACATAGACGAGAGTACAATCATGGTGAAAGTTTCGAAAACAAAAACGAAAATAGATCGTTCTTTCGTTGTGACGGGCAACTGCTATGCCGTATGTAAAAAATACATGGAACTTCGACCCACCCCCTGTCGAAACCCTGCCTTTTTCTTGAGCTATAGATCGGGGAAGTGCGTCGATCAAAGAACTGGTATTAATAAATTTGGTGCTCTGGGAAAAACTATCGCAAGTTTTTTGAATCTGCCTAACCCAGCGTTGTACACGGGGCATTGCTTCCGGCGCACCTCGGCGACCCTTCTCATAGATAGCGGTGGTGATTTGACCGCACTGAAACGACACGGGGGGTGGAAGTTTTCTACTGTGGCTGAAAGCTACATTGATGAGTCTTTAATGAATAAAATTCAAGTCTCAAATACGATCTTGAACAGTATAGAAAACAAGACGAATGAAGTAATTATAAATATTCCAACTCCGTCTACGAGCTCTACTGCTTGCCCCGCGACCGCTACAGCTGCTGGATCAATAATTAACATTAACTTTCAAAATTGTACCATCCAAAATTTGAACAATTATTATAAATAAACTATTGTCAGCTTTTACTCTTGTTGTTTGACTAATTGCATTAGTGAAGATAAAGTAGTGTATGCAACTACATATAACACGGGTATTAAAACACTCGTTACTATTATGAAACTCGCTGCGCTCGTTTCATAAATTCACACTCGTGTTTTAATACCCTTCATTATATGACAGTTGCATAAACTACTATTTGCGTACCAGTTTCTGGTGAAATGTGTGGACTTTAATGTATTTAACTCTTAACTTAACACCTTTTATGTACCATGTTTTATGCGAATAAAAAGTCTTTGTTTTTGTCTTTGACATTAAGAGCGTTTACGCCGCACACTAGCGCCGCCAATGAAAAAAAAACATATCTAGTAATTAGAGATAGAAAATCGTAAAATAGTTAAATAAGACGTTACGGCCACTTTTAACTATAACGCCGTATTTAACTAAACCATAACATGTCAGGTGTTCATTAGGTGACGTAAAAATGCTAAATTACTTCATTCAATTAGTTTGTTGAGCATAATTTGATTTTCTATCTCTAATTACTAGATATGTTTTTTTTTTCATTGGCGGCGCTATTGTACGGCGTAAACGCTCTTAAGTCGTCCCAAGCTCAGAATAATATTATTGTTCTGAGGTCCCAAGTCATTTAAACTCCCATAGCTTTGGGTATACTTCGTAAAAGGAGGTTATGATCTACTATATAAACATATTTCAAAAGCATCTTGTTACTTGTGCTAAGTGAACATGATAAATAAACCACTTCACTATTTATTTATTTACTATATTTTGTCATTCATAAATAAGCAGGGTTGTGCGAATTCCATAAAAGAAAAAAATGTGTTTTCAGCAGCTTCATCTTGTGACAGGTTGGATCCACAAGTTGATAGTTCACAAGGCCTAGATCCTGTGCTTAAGTCTAACTTTACCACGATCGAGCAGTAGAAAACTCAAACTTGGCATTTAGAAGAATGAAGAATTTAAAGCATTGTGCCAACCGGACGCGGGTAGCTGCAACTCATACAAGGAAATGAACAATACTAATGCTAAGCAAGCTAATTTCTTATAGTAGTTTATGCAACTGTCATATAATGAAGGGTATTAAAACACGAGTGTGAGTTTATGAAACGAGCGCAGCGAGTTTCATAATAGTAACGAGTGTTTTAATACCCGTGTTATATGCAGTTGCATACACTACTTTATCTTCACTAATGCAATTAGTCAAACAACAAGAGTAAAAGCTGACAATAGTTTATTTATAATAATTGTTCAAATTTTGGATGGTACAATTTTGAAAGTTAATGTTAGTTATTGATCCAGCAGCTGTAGCGGTCGCGGGGCAAGCAGTAGAGCTCGTAGACGGAGTTGGAATATTTATAATTACTTCAATCGTTTTGTTTTCTATACTGTTCAAGATCGTATTTGAGACTTGAATTTTATTCATTAAAGACTCATCACTGTAGCTTTCAGCCACAGTAGAAAACTTCCACCCCCCGTGTCGTTTCAGTGCGGTCAAATCACCACCGCTATCTATGAGAAGGGTCGCCGGGGTGCGCCGGAAGCAATGCCCCGTGTACAACGCTGTGTTAGGCAGATTCAAAAAACTTGCGATAGTTTTTCCCAGAGCACCAAATTTATTAATACCAGTTCTTTGATCGACGCACTTCCCCGATCTATAGCTCAAGAAAAAGGCAGGGTTTCGACAGGGGGTGGGTCGGAGTTCCATGTATTTTTTACATACGGCATAGCAGTTGCCCGTCACAACGAAAGAACGATCTATTTTCGTTTTTGTTTTCGAAACTTTCACCATGATTGTACTGTCGTCTATGTTAGAGACTTCATCGAACTGGATGTTGTATAGCTCTTGCCTTCGGCATGCCCCCATTATGCCGAAGATTAGTGCAACCTGTAACAATAAACGATATAATAAGCTTGAGGTACATAGCCAAGGCAAAAACTATGATTTATGAAGTAGTAAAGTGTAGGTACCTACTACCTAATTTATACACAAAGCGCTTAAACGGAGTGTCTAGATAACTTGCGTGTGTAGTACGTAAGTACTAGGTAGATTAAATAACAGAACTAAAATACACTTACCTTTTCAAAAAGATACAAAATATCTGGTGAATCTTTCAGGAACATCTTTATTTGACCTGATGTAAACGTCAAGGACTTTTTTTCCTTGTGTCCTTCTGAACTGCGTTTCAGGAACGCTATGACTTTTGAATACTTCGTGATATCAATATTGTTGTAGATACTCAGTGTGGACTTGAGCATAGAATATTTAGCCCACATAGAAGATGGCTTGAATTTGTCGGAGAGGTCTTTGAGATACACAAGAATGACATTTTCAGAAAATGATGTAGTTTTCTTTTCGATCTTCCATGCCAAAAAGTTATTATATTCTTTTTCATATAATTTTCTAGATTTTGCTGGCAAAAGATTGTGAGTTACTTTTGTTGCCAATTCTAGAATATCCGGAGGCGTACAAATATTATCGTCGCTGTCCATTTTTAACTTTTAATTTGTATTTTAAAAACAAAACACATTGCGAAACATTAAATTCACGCGTACGTGTATTGTGACAGTGAACTTGCCGCCATTAAAATCTAACCAATGAGAGCGCAGCTGCGCGCGAAGGGCCAATCAGGAGCGAGCGCGCGCTGTTCTTTTTTTATTTAATTGGCACAAGATCTTACCAAAGAGTTTTGTGTATGTAAGTTTAGTAGTTTCGACGAAGTTTTCACGTATAACCCAACTGTTTTCAAAAGCCAGCCTAATATCTAAATTTTATACAACTTGTATGAGGATTTTGACATAAGGCTCGCCAGGTTAATTGGTCGCGTTTTATTGATGTTATAATGAGGTTTTACGATATCGATGTGGATATTATACCATCATGTGAAATTGCTTAAATTGAGTGTTTTGTTGTCTGCGCTATAACAGTAGTAATTATAAGTCAAGTATTGGAAACATAAGTAGAATGTTACAACATTAGTGTAGATAAAGCATGTTTAAACACTACCGTCTAACCTTTAAAAAAGAGTTCAAAATGCAGTAGCCAGCCACAAATAGTTTGCTAGCTCGTATGCGCTATGTGATTTTATGCAAAGCGACCGATTGGCTCCGTTCACGACGTCCAATAAATTAGATTTATTGTTAATATATACCGTCAATACGCTTGTTTTGCCCGTCCGTCCGTCCGTAAAGGATTTATGCGTCGTATGGGAGGTTTTAGCATGTCGTTACGCAGTACTTTAAATTCAGCGAGTTGGTAATTGGCATCTACAGTCACGGTGGAGCGATGGCGGCCATTTGCATTCGTATAGACAAATAATGTTATGGACGTGCAGTTATGTTATTGGTGTAACGTATGGATGGCGTGACATTGTTGACTGCTTCTAGAAAGCGTCAAGCCAAAAGCCATATCGTCAGCTTAATCGCAACACATGCCTAAGCATCGTTTTATTGCTCGTCACGGTGCAATATTTAAGCATAACCAAAACGGTTCACACAGGATGCTTGTATCTGAAATAAGATCATAGTGCTACACTAATACCTTCGGATAATATTATAATACTTAACAATATATTAGCAAAATACTCACATTTACGCACTCCATCGCCAAGCCCTTGGCATCAAAGGCGACACCATCACACACCCCTAATCTTCTCGAAAGTTGACACCTCTCAACAACACTGTTCCCCGTACAAAGACTTTGACAGCTGTCAAACTTGCCGCCAAAATTGTTTTTTTTTAAGCGGCTGCCTGCGTTTCGTTACTCCCAATGATTTTCCGCTTAATCCTACCATTGTATAATGTTTGGGCGATGTAAATCGAAACCTTGTTATCCCATTGTTAATTTGACAGGCCGATGAGATCGCTACTCAGTGCGTCACTGCGTATGCGAACAGACGGGCGTGAATGGACAGGAAATATAAAATGTCGACTCAAATTATTAGCGGGGTGGAATGTGTAAGCTTATAGAGGACACGTGCAGAGCAGATTTAGATTTTAAATTTATCATTATTTACGATCTTTAACGTCCTCTATGATAATTTTGTGATGATATGGGTTACTGCACTATAATTAATTGACAGACATTTATCATTAGTTTCTATAATAAACGATTTTTAACATCATATACTAGGTGATGCTTAATTTTTTCAAATCGTTAATATGTTTATGAAGCTTATCTTAACTCTTGGATTTAATAAAATAAAAATTTTGGAGTCCTATTAGGTACATAAATACAAAATTATATTTATTATAACATTGACCAATAGCCATCAAACATATTGGTGTTTGATGTCGGACGAGGCATTTCAAGAAGCTTTCTTATCTAACGTAAATCCACCACTACCGTTTTGATGATTTCCCCATAATGATTTCAATAATAGTTCGTTTGTAAATATCATCAGATTTTCATAGTTTTTTTTGTGTAACAGACATTTCAAAAGCTGTTTATAACAAATATTTTATAAATAGCGTATTAACAGTAATTTATAGCACAAAAGCTAACTCTGTAGTTTTGTTTCCCTATACTTACATAATATTAACATATTCCTGAGAAGGTATTTATTTCTCTTGTTTTTCCATTAGTCTCGTGACTGCCATATTCATTAGTTTACACTGAAAGATTTGAGCATGGCGTGTATATAAATCAACATTATAATACGCCAAGGTTGTTCTGTTCGTTAATTACATCATTTATAATGCCATAGAGAACTTAACACGCAAACTCAAGTGCTTGTACAAAATATGAGCTAATAAAATATACAATCTCCGTATTAAATCCATTGAGATTATTTGATATAATAAACAAACTAACTTCCGCATATTTACTGACATGAAAGCTTGTAGCGGGTATTTTAGCTTAGATATCGGTATTTTTAACCCTATTCTTGGCATTGCATTATATGACACACTTAGTCTTAACTTACAAAAAAAAAATCGATTATTAAAAAAAGAACACATTATAAAAGAACAAAAATATTTGAAATTCCACAAAAAAAACTGTGTTTAGTGTTAATCAAACTTTCAATTCCGACTGCTTTGCGGGAAAGTGAAGAGTCGTGTCAGCGGTTTTGTTTTATTTTCTATAATTTGTGTTATGTCAAATATTAATGTGAAATAATGGCGGATTATTAACCGTTAATTGTTCGTAAGTGCACATGAGTGTCGGCAAATTAAACAAAACAGTGCAACTTCACTTATCAAATTCTCTCAAGAAGTCTGCTCGAGGACCTAATAAAGCCCCACATCTTTACTGAGATACTCGAGGGGTTGGGGGGTATATCATTTCTCACTTCTCATTTCTAATATCATTCATCATCATTATGTACTGGAAGAAATTGTATATTTATGTATTACTTGTAAGAAAAAATACTTTGACACTGGCTAAATGTGCTTAACGCACGAAGCCATCAACTAAAGAAAAAAAAACTTTCAATTCCTTTTTTTGGACTCAAAACACATTTTATACAGTTGCCTATAAGCCTTGAGTTATTTTCCAGCTGCTGCCCGTAGCGAGACAGGTAGACCTGCAGTTGTGAGCTTCTTTCTCACCGAGTCGCTAAGGAGGCTGAATAGCGTCAGGGTTGAGAGTTTCGTCGTAGCACTAGTGTTCGACACAGAAGCCCAATGTTTGACAACAGTGTTCGTCGCCAAAAACTTAAAGAGGTATCATTGACATTTTAATGGATGACAATTTTTATCATTTTGAATTTTGCATTACAGATCAAATTTTACTAGAAAAAAAAAATCAACCAGCTCCAGGAAGCTCGACTCGGAATCGAACACAACCTTTGGATAACCGGTACAATGCTCTGACCCCTGAGCTACCGAGGCATAGACAATTGTTGATAATGTAAACAATCATTGTCGATCATGGGTTCCAGTCGAACGCACCAGTGTTCTACGAGTTATCTATATATTAATACGTGAAGCAAAAACTTTGTACCCCTTTTTACGAAAATTGCGCGGACGGAGGAGTATGAAAGGAGATTGCTCTGGATCGCCTTAAAATTTACAAACATTTGAAAAATACGTTATGCTGTAATTAATTTAAATAATAATTTTGACAGTAAGAATTTCAAGCGGACACTGTTTATTATAAGTAAGACTTTTAAAAGTATTTTTTTTACCACCTAACTCGCCTTCTTTGTTTGTCAATATGTCAGTACTGATAATAATTATCAGTATATTATCAGTGTACAGACCTACCACCTAGTGATGTCTCCGTTCGATGTTTTCAGTCAATCAATTATTAATTGACTGAATACACAAAAAAAATCGAATTTGGTTTCGATGAAAACATGGAGTAACAAGATTGATATTTACACATAAAACATTATTGCTGCGCAGCATTTTAGTATTTCGGTTTTATTCACGTTTTTAAACATGTTTAGCATAGCCAAATACTTATAGATTTATTAACTTTCAATATCATTTGTAGCAATGGAACTTGACAATTGAGTAGGCCTTAAATTGCTATACGTATCATTAAGGATTTTATTTTTACAAAGTAATATAACGAGCAGGCCGCTCACTGCGTGGTAAGTGAAACGCTTGCCCCTGTCAAATTATTATTATATTCCCAAATATTTTCTCGTGTCATATCGATACTGCGGTAGTACCTACCTAGACAGCCAGGTATCAGACCTACCACCTAGTGATGTCTCCGTTCAGCGCCACCAAGAGGAAACTTGTTGTAGGGCATAGTAGTAAAAATATCAATATTTATAAGCATTCACTAAAGTGTTTCCTATGACTAAACATAACCTCAAAATCGGTCCTTTTTATTTAAACAACTGTCTTCTCAGAAGTGTCCGTCACGAAACTTAGATTTCATGGGTTAATACAGGCAATTCATTACTAGAAAATGAGTTTTCCTCTGCAGTTTATTTTAAGGCGAGCAATATATGGACGCAGAACAATCTCCTTTCGCACACTTATAGTTTATATAGAGAAGGAGTACAGGATGTTAATTTTTTTTAAATTATGCATAAAAAATACATTAAATCAATAAAACAAACATTACACACACTACCATGTATTTGACACACACGCATAATGTATTTGCCACCACATGCACATATACTCTTTTCAAAAATTTCAAAAATGCAAGAGGAGCGGCTGAATTCTGTCAACGCCAATGCAAACTCACATTCTATCTTTTTTAATTTTTCATTGCTTAGGATACAGTTCGTGCAACCTTAATAAAATTACTGTCGAATTTCGACCACTGGCCGACCACTAGTATTCATTATTCGATCATGTTCACGTTTCATTCATTAAAACGTGATTTTGTATGGCAGAGTTTTAACTCATCTCGTTATTCCACGAGAAAGCGCTGTAGGCACGGCTTTACAAGTTTTAACAAATAGCCTAACTCTACAATAATATATATATATATTTTTTAATATTATAAGGAGGCAAACGAGCAGGCGAGTCACCTGATGGAAAGCAATCACCGCCGCCCATGGACACCCGCAAAACCAGAGGAATCACAGATGCGTTGCCGGCCATTAAGGAAGGAATAGGCTCGTTTCTTGAAGATTCCTAAGTCGTATTGGTCCGGGAATACCGCCGCTGAGAGCTGGTTCCACAGCACTGTAGTTCGTGGTAAAAAATTACGAAACGCACAGTAGTAGATCACCATCCATCAAGATGGTGTGGATGGAAAGACAGTCGATTGCGTGTAGTGCGGTGAAGGAAATCAGCGGCAGGGACCAAACCGAACAATTCCTCAGAGCACTCCCCATGATAAAGGTCCCCATTTATTTATTGATACGAGTAATTTCCGGCATCGATGGCCCATAATTAGACAAATACTTTTCATACGTACGTATGTAAAGTATTTGTATAATTATGTTAATACAATGTTGTTTTCTATTGCCACATGACACTGTATTATAGAAACCCGTCCCGGCCACACCACCACGTCAATGGCTCGTCACGCGCCCATTCGAGCGAGTAATTAGCACTCTTCAAACTACAATGTGTGGTTTGGTCGACAAATAGGCGAAGGGACCTAGCTACTGTAAGCCGCTTGCCACTGTTATTATTTGTTAAAGCAGCTTTGAAGGGGTTTTTTTTCTATTTTGGTAAACGTTCGAACTCTAATTTTTTGACATGACACACAAACACATTAAAAAAAATGCACACCCAATGGTGAGTAAATGTAATACACAAATAACATTTCAAGTGGTTTAAAAAATCTATAAATAATTTGAAAAATTAATAGATCTTTGTGTTCTCTTTGTGCCACCCTTTCACGAAGAGCGAGATCAAACCAGTAGGCTTACCCAAAGTAACATTAAGAAAACGATAGCGAAGTTCGAAAATAATAAAATGTATGGGATTGACATAAGCCGCGCTAAATCACGTGGTCAATCTTATACATTTTATTATTTTCAAACTTCGCTATCGTTTTGTTAATGTTACTTTGGCTACCGCCCCAGACCAGCTGTCATAATAACTGCTTGAGTTTAAGTAGGTAAAAAGAACCAGAGTACCTAGTGAAAGTTTTAATTGCCATTCGATCATGTTAACGAGAAGGAGCTCGATGGCGCAGTGGTTAACGCACTCGGTCTGCGATTGTTAAGGTAAACAACTTTCGCAGAGGCTGGTCATCGGATGGGTGACCAAAATGTTTCATCTCGAGCTCCTCTGTGCTTCGGAAGGCACGTAAAGCCGTTGGTCCCGGCTGCATTAGCAGTCGTTAACAACCACCGCACCGCACTGGGCCCGCGTGGTGGTTTATGGCCCGTTTTCCTATCAATCCATAGGGAAGGCTCGTGCCCCAGCAGTGGGGACATCAAAAGAGCTGGTGATGAAATCATGTTAACGAGAACGAGATTTTTAATGGCATTAAAGTAGCGCCTACGGTGACGAAACGAGGAGAGTAAAGTAGCCATCATCATCATCATTAGCTCATTTTACCAACGGCTTTACGTGCCTTCCGAAGCACGAAGGAGCTCGAGATGATACATGTTTTGTCACCCATCCGATGACCAGCCTTTGCGAAAGTTGCTTAACCTCCGCACTGGCAGACCGGGCGCGTTAACCACTGCGCCATCGAGCTCCTCAAAGATCAAAAAGTTGCCATACAAAATCTTATTTACATTAACTTCATCGAATGGCAAATAAAACCCGCAATAGGCGCTCTAAAGTAGGGCTTAAATAAAATCGAAATAAAGATATTTATAAAATTTACAAAATACAGTGAAAAAATTAAACGCCTACCCGACCCAGCCAGGAATTGAACCTGGGTCTTCCGCAATCCGAAATAAAAAATCAGGTTACCTGAATGACTGCTACAAGTTTATAGAAAAAACGTTACCTGACGTTACTTAGATACTGTGCTGCTGTGCTTATAGTGTGAGTAACGTTATTATGCCCTGAAGTCTTCTGATTTCAGATAAGCCGATGCCAGAAATCTCAGTGTTGTCTGCCCATGCCCAATTGCCCAATGCCCATGCTCAACACAAGCAAATCTAGTAGCACGGTGATAGCGTTATCTCTAGGAAACCTCCGAAGGTGCTTCGTTTCACACGGAGGAGGAACCGTTTGAGGAACCCTTTATGTTTCTCGCCCCAAACAAGCCCGGTGAAGCTGAAACTGCCGTCTGAGACAATCAGCAAAATATCTCCAAAAAAAAATCACCACATAAGCTGACATGTCACATGACGCATGAGCAGACGCAATAACAACTCATTTGTTATTCTCTTTTATAGTCCATTGTATTTTTCTCATTGTGGTGGAGAGCTTTGAAAAGGTTTGTCGACCATCCAACAATCCTATTTGTCAATAAGTAATCTGAGCATACGAATCAAATGACCCACCCAACAGTGAACTGTTCACCCCAAAGAAATGTTATTCAATCAATATCTGTAACAAAATCTAACCGCTCAGAATTAAGGTTTAAATTTTTATACTTAGCATTTTACAGACTGTTGTCTGTCGCCGGTATCTAGATGAACAGTGAAACTCATGAAGATGTAGGTCACAATAGATATAGGTAAGTAGGGTATTTATAGGCTTGTTTGTTTTATTTCGTTCATTCCATTATTCGTATGAATTTTAATTTGACACTTTTGTTGACAGCCATTAATTCAACTAGTGTTGAGTTACAACATCCAAAATATCGCAGTGAATATAAAAGATATATCTATCTAGTGTCTACACATTATATTCACATTATAAATTCACAATATCTTTAGTTAAGTTTAGTTTCTATAAAAAAACTTGTTTGTATCTCATTGGTACACACTAACTTATATTGTTATATTGTAGAAATAAAACATTTCTATCTTTTATCTCTATCTTTATCTGGTTTAATTCACAATTAAAGCGTTTTAATTGGTTCTAAACCAACCACTTGAGATGACAGAGACTCAGACGACAGAGAACTCAATGTCTTGGTAGCTCAGTTATAAGAGCTGTCGCCCGGATCGCAAGAGGTCGTAGGTTCGTGGCTCACTTGAGTCAAGTCGATTGCTCTATTTAATTTCGATCTAACTAAGGTACTGGGAATTCAGAAATACAATTTAAAAATAATGTAATGCTTTTTATCCACTTCACCTGTGTTAAATGCAGCGTGAAAAACATAGATGTTTATTCATAGGCACTATTCGCATTACAGGATTTAAAGCTTTCGTTACAATAGTGGTTGTCGTTGCCGCCCGCACCATAAGAACTCACTTTGTAATAGGAGATTAAAGTTTTGGGGCGAGATAATAGTGTATTAACGATTAGCGGTTTTCGCTCCAATGGTTTCGGATTGCATTTGACAATAAACAATTCGAGTTGACTATTGTATTGCGTTATATAGATTCAATTGCACGTGGTATAATATTGCGACCCTTTGTGTTATTTGTTACTGATTCTCTAGTTTAAAAAAAACTAGATGTTGTAATTTCAATATACCTTCACTTTTAAACTTTCGCGTTCCATAGTTAAACAAATTTAAACGGGGATTAACGCAAACTGATTAGTAAAAGGTATCATGCCTTCTTTATACCCGACGTTTCGACCGAGTTACAACGGCCGTGGTCACGGGCTGCCTATAAAGAAGGTATGATATCTTTTTATTAAATAGTTTGCGTTAATCCCCGTTTAAATTTGTTGTAATTTCAATGTTTTAATACTTTAGTTACAAATCAATGGCCACAACAAAAGACTAGCTATGTGATGTGTTTAAATTACGATCGTAAAAGCTAAGTGGTTTCCGCCAAGTCTAGTGGCTGGATAGGTGATCTCTCCAGGTTCTGATGTCAAATAAATAAATAAACAAATAAACTTTCCTACACTCACACCAATTATCTAGCCCAATAGAAGCTTCGTTGTGAAACTCGTTAAATGGTTACTAGACAACGTATAAACATACTTAAAATACTTAAATACATACTTATTATACATAGAAAACACCCAGACCCGAGACAATTTAGAAAAACAATAATTTCAAAATTGATCCAACCGGGGATCGAACCCGGGATCTCAGAGATGGCGGCGACACCATGAAAACCGGTGTACAAACCACTCGACCAAGCAGGTCGTCAAAGATGTAAAGAGAAAAGTAATACCCTAGCTAAGGTTCTTGCCGGTTCTTCTCAGTACATGGTCTCCCGCCCTGGGTGCCTAGTGCTAGTTTCATTCGCCATTCGATCACGTTAAGAGCGTTTACGCCGCACACTAGCGCCACTAATGAAAAAAAAAACATATCTAGTAATTAGAGATAGAAAATCAAATTATACTCAACCAACTATTTGAATGAAGTAATTTAGCATTTTTACGTCACCTAAGAACACCTCACATGTTATGGTTTAGTTAAATAAGACGTTACGGCCACTTTTAACTATAACGCCATATTTAACTAAACCATAACATGTCAGGTGTTCATTAGGTGACGTAAAAATGCTAAATTACATCACTCAGATAGTTTGTTGAGCATAATTTGATTTTCTATCTCTAATTACTAGATATGTTTTTTTTTCATTGGCGGCGCTAGTATGCGGCGTAAACGCTCTTATCGAAAACGAAAAATTAATATGGCATTGAAACAGCGCCTCCTGGCGACATACAAGAGTTAAATTTTTTACTTTTTATTTTCTAGTGCTAATTGCTGCACTGAAGCTAAATTAGATATTTATAAAATTTATAAAATACAGTGAAAAAATTAAACGGCTACCCGACCCAGCCAGGAATCGAACCAGTGGCAGTGACAAAAGCGCTTAAGTCAGCCTTCCCGGTAGCATAGCGGTTAGTGCAGCCCGGGTTGCGGAAGACCCAGGTTCAATTCCGGGCTGGGTCGGGTAGACGTTTAATTTTTTCAATGAATTTTATAAATTTTATAAATATTTAGTTAAAATTTTGCCATACAAACTTTTGTTTTACGTAAACGTAATCGAATAACTCGGATCGTAAACACAACTCACCTAGGCACTCTGTAAACACAACTCACCTAGGCACTCTGTAAACATAACTCACCTAGGCACTCTGTAAACACAACTCACCTAGGCACT
Source organism: Eudonia lacustrata (assembly GCA_947562085.1). NCBI lineage: Eukaryota > Metazoa > Arthropoda > Insecta > Lepidoptera > Crambidae > Eudonia > Eudonia lacustrata. The sequence goes on along the minus strand of OX387315.1, from coordinate 1,729,090 downwards.
CTGTGTAGACTCTCGAAACGAACTGACATTCCTAAGAGCTAATTTTTGTAGCTTAAACAATTTTTTTAAATTTCATTTTGAATTTTGATTATTTTAAGGCACATAGGTACCAATATTGGTTTCTGTTGTCATCAGAAGATGCAGTCGTTAATACTCTACACCAGCGTGGCGTGTTTGTGGCCCAATTATTGTGCTAATGTTTTAACCTAACTGTATTTCATTTAAAAGCTGCTGTTGAAAAACAAAGTATTAAAAAAAGTCTAGAGAACGTTAAGCTTTGATATTATATCGACTTTTTTACAGGTTAATTATTCCCACATCAGACGTTTGTTAGATCGATCAATAATTCTTTGAAAATTGATGGTAGCATGTCTAAAATCAGTGTTAAAAAAATAATTAAATAAATAAATTTCTTTATTTTCCATCAGAATATTACATTTTTTGCTAAAGCAGCGAAGTAAATGTTTCTTAAAGGTAAAAAGAGAAAATTGGAGTAGGAAAAACATATAATATCTGGGAGGACTGGACCCCAAGATAGGATAAACCTGAATTTCAGGTCTCCAGGATCCCCGCCCGAACTATAACTACGTCTAACAATACAACTCAGATAATAATGTAAAAAAAAAGAAAAGACAAAAAATAAGTTAAGGTTTCATAGAACTCTATTCTATACAGTTTCAGACTTCTCCTTACTAACTTGGCTTGCTAAATCACCCTGCCATATATGTATTATTAAAGCCAAACCTCCCATGACCTAACATACATTATTAGGGGCTAACATCGCGTGTCTGCGGTACAAAGCCATAATTATTACATCTAACTCCATCAATATCAAAATGATAGAGTGCATACAAACGATTGATCCCCGTCATTCAAAATGGCTGCAATTATTTCGAAAAAACCTTATCAAATTTATTTCTAACAAGAACCCAGTTATGGCAATTCACGCGAACGATTTCGAGCAACAAATTAGGGGTTTACGGCCATTAGTCCCTTACTGCATGTTATTTGGGCCCAGTTTAATTACGTTTAATGCATACCGTTTACTAATAATAACATACGTCGCGCCGATCTGGAAAAGAACAGGTAAATTATAGGGCGCTGAAGGGCGACGGTGACTCTAGGACTCTGGTCAAGAACAGGTTGAATACCTTTACGTGGTGTACGGTGTTGCAATCACGAAATTGAGCAACTTCGCTATATATGGTGTGTCAAGGGATGGGTAGCCATATTTTTTTTTTTGTGTCTTATATCAGGAAACGTTTTTTCTTCTTCTTATGATATGGGGTCCTTCAAACGAGGCGTGAAGAGGCACATTGTGGGCCGGCAGAGTGAGGGTAACTGATGCTGCGTTGTTTTCACGCTGCACCAGTGTCGTGGCATCTGGATTCCATATTCACTTAATATCAGGTGAAATGGAGTCATTTGCCGTGCTACGTATATAAAAAACATTAGCCCTCATTAGCACGTCTATATATATATATAAATCTTCTGTGCGTGTGTTTGTAATTGACCTCCTTCTAAACGGCTGGACCGACTTAAATGAAATTTTTTGTGTGTTCAAGTGAATTCGAGAATGTTTTGGATTTACAATTGGACCCGGTAGGTGTCGCTGCTGCTGGGGTCCATCATGGGATACGGGTGTTCTAAAGAGGACAAAGTCGCGAGCGGGCTACTAGTATATTTATAAATTAGCTGTGATTACCATAAAAAAGGTTATAGTGAGTCAACCTTAAAAGCTAGACATTTTATTATGCTGTCGCAAACATTTTTTAGAACTTTTAAAGGGGAACAATTTCGTAGTACATAATTTTTGGGTAACTTTCACCGTTTACGCAGCGCACGCAAGGAATGCTCTCAAACCTTTTTTTCCTGTTTTTGCAACATTTTTCATTGCTGGTCCACTCCTATTAGTCATAGCGTGATGTAACATAGCATATAACCTTCCACAATAAATGGACTATTCAACACAAAAATATTTTTTCAATTCGAACCAGTAGTTCTTGAGATAAGCGCGTTCAACCAAACAAACAAACAAACTCTCCAGCTTTATAATATTAGGTCCTTACCTATGAAATTGACGTTTTTTTCTCACTTATAAAAAGGTGTAAAAGTTCTAAAAGGCAATACCGGTTGTTAATATTATTATACACCTTTAATTAGGACTATGTTACTTAGGCTTCAGTAATAACAATGATTATTAATTTTGTCTTTATCGCCCAATATTTTTTTTAAATTCACTACTTTTTATGTTCGCGGAATTGTCTTTTTGTTTCATTGTAACTTTGAAGGGACTTGATTTTTTTTCTTTTTAATGTCTGCTATTTTTAGCTAGTGAAACAAACACACAACTCTACAATTTTTATAGTGTTAACATAAATAAATGCTAAGAAAATTAAAAAAAAACGTTTGTATGAAAAATAAAATTTTATAAAAAATCTTCATACAAAACGTCAATTTCATAGGTAAGGACCTAATATTAAGTTTAGATATTGTAAGTGCACCAGTAGTCGAGACTTTAAGCTCAGTGTCCGCTACAATTCTCATCACTAAAATAACATAGATTTTCATTGACATTTCACAGCATTATAGCTAGGAAGCTGATTGATTAAAGAAACAGAATGTCGATCATTGGGTCCTGTCGAAAACTAGTGCCCCTACCTTGAACGAGGATCTGGGTGGTGGCGTAGTGACTTGCGTGTTGCTGCTCGGATGGGTGACCACGTGCGTTCAACGCGCGATCTCCTCTGCCTCCGTAGAGTGATGGAGCTGGGTCAAGTTCATTCATCATCATCATCATCTCAGCCAAAAGACGTCCACTGCTGGACAAAGGCCTCCCCCAAGATGGGGGGTATTTGCCATAATCGCCACGCTTGGCAGGCGGGTTGGCGATCGCAATAGGTTGAAAGTAACCTCAGAGAGATGCTGCTGCCCATCCTCTGGTAAGGTCCCTTAGTCGCCTTTTACGACACCCACGGGTTGAGATGGGGTGGTGCAATTCTTTATCCCCGGCACCACACAGGGTACAGTTCATTCATACGTGGCAGCAATAAAAGTCAGAGACACGTCATAATAAGCTTTATTTGACGTTGACAAGCACCTGTTAGATTATTTCGTTGGTCACAGAAAGTGCTAGTGTCCAGCGAGTTTTGCTGCCGTCTGTACAATAGCGTCTTATGGTGTAGCTGGACGCAACGGTTAGTTTTTTTAGAGAGAATTTGCTGATGGCTTGAGCAGGGGCCGCGACAAATCTAAAAGGGTTCCTAAAAGGGTTCAAGCCAAAACACCGTCAGAGGTTTGTAGAGGGAAAGGAAAATCACGCAGCGTGTCCCCTGTCCCTACTAGATTCTCCGAGGGGTTCGGATCGGATCGGGGAGCGGAACAACCCGATGGCACCTTTAGAGGCTATGGACATTGGCTCGGGTTGACCGGGCCGTGGTGGGTAGAAGCGCCCAGGTACATGTCTGTACCTGGTATAGAGCGCGTGTGAACTGGGTCGTCGTACCCTTGTTCTACGAGTACGGTGTTAGTGTTAGTGTTAGCATGTTTAGTGTATTCCTCCCTCCCTCCATCTCTTACTGGTTCCACAGAATATCAGCGCCTTGGCACGTCAATGTCATGGCATAAGCTGAGTGGTGACCATTTTGGTTGCATAATTATAAATTTAAAATGTCCATTATGTCAAGTTGTCATAGATGCTCCGAATAAATATTTTTCATTTCCTTTATTCTTGAAATGTGCAATTGCATTTCGAGGATCGGGTGGGGTAGACGAGCTGGATGCAGCAGCTCGTTGTGGAATTCTGGAAAAGGTCTTCTCGACCCTAAGTACTCTTTCGTTAGTAAGTATAAAAATGTACAAAGCCTCGTGTACCCGATACCTTAACAATTAAGTGGGCCCATCAAAATGCGCTACACCCCACCACGAAGTTACACTAATACCCAATCAGGGATCGTGGCCCGCGCGCAGCCCGGGGCGATTTTTTGCAAGTCAAATAGGTTAACTGTTAGGTTTCCCGACTGATTTTATGCTAATTCACCGCGTTGATTATGCAAAATCGCAACTCGGTAGTGCAGTTGAGATATCGATGCCAGTATCGATTATAGAGTTTGCATACAAACGGCCACTAAAGCGGGTATAAAGACGAAGCTTTTATGATAATGCAACGGTGCTTGCGATTCCTTTCTGTCATCGTACCGTTTATTTTGAATGGTAATATTGAAAATGACTATACTTATTGATTTAATTAATTATAATATATACTTTTCAGCTCTATCACTTATCAGTTATCACCATATATAAAAATAAGTATTATTAACTCTAAAAACACTTACATTTACATGCCAAGTGCAGGCGTTTGTAATCGTGACACAAAGGTGATGCTGCTAGCAGGATCACACCATGACAATCTTCTCTTTCAATCTATACTAATATTATGTAAAGAAAGCCTTTATTACTAAGGATTACATATATTTTTTAAAATTAAAACTAGTTAGGTATGTTATTATCTAATCAGTAACCTCAGATTGTCAAAGCCAAAGCCAAAGCCTTTTTTGACACTTTAGGCCCGCAATCCTTATTACAGTCGTAAATAGAATCTCGTACAAATAATATAGTAGTGATTATTTGTAACTGTTGCTAACTTTAGCTAAGTTTTAGCTGGCTTATGTAATTTTTTTCTTATTCAAATCTTTTAATCTTTTTTTTTTTAGGACGGGTCCTGGAGACTGAGGAAGAATGCCGAGATAGAGGAGCTCGTGGCCGAGCCGAACATAATGGGCGAGACTAAGTCGGCTAGACTGCGCTGGCTCGGCCACGTTGAGAGAATGGAGTCGGATCGGGCTGCGAAGAGAGCATACCTGGGCCGACCAAACGTTAAGCGCCCGGTGGGACGCCCCAGGTATCGCTGGATAGACCAGGTTGAGAAGGATCTTAGCCACCTCCAACGGCCGGACTGGCGAGAGGTGGCTGAGGACAGAGCAGAGTGGCGAAATCTCGTGTCGGAGGCCAAGATTCACTTCGGGTCCCTGAGCCAGCGCAGTAAGTAAGTATATTTTTTAAATAAATAATACCTATTATAAATAAATGTTTATATAATTTTTAACGCAAATTTTGTTACGAACAAATTACAAAAACACAAATGTTGAAAAAATTTCCACGAGCAGGGTTTGAACCTGCACCCTTCTGACATACCGGGTCAGGTGCTCTTCCAATTGAGCTATCGTGGTTCTAACCAGCCCGCCGAAATTATTCAACACTATTTACTTTTTACTTTGAAAGCCAAAGGCGCCCATTCAATGTTAACAACTAAGTACCGTCATTAACATCCGATCATAATATTTTTACAAATACTAAAGATCAGTTAAGAAGTAGGCAAGCTATTTATAAATGTTTATATAATTTTTAACGCAAATTTTGTTGCGAACAAATTACAAATACACAAATGTTGAAAAAAAATCCACGAGCAGGGTTTGAACCTGCACCCTTCTGACAGCTCAATTGGAAGAGCACCTGACCCGGTATGTCAGAAGGGTGCAGGTTCAAACCCTATTATAAATATTAAAATCATCCAGTCTCAGGAAGCTCATCTGGGAATCGAAACCACGACCTTCAGATTACCGGCCCAATGCTCTGACAGCTGAGCTACCGAGACCCCGTGTGTTTGATTCCTACTCGAGCTTCCTGAGATTGGCTGATGTTTTCTAATTTTTGATCTTATTACTACATTACTAGTGGTCGAAATTCGACCGTAATTTTATTAAGGCTGCACGGATTGTATCCTAAGCAATGAAAAATTAAAAAAGATAGAATGTGAGTTTGGATTGGCATTGACAGATTTCGGCCGCTCCTCTTCCATTTTTGAAATTTTTGAAAAGAGAATTTAAGCGTGTCTGTCAAATACGTATATACGTGTGTGTCAAATACATGGTAGTGTGTGTAATGTTTGTTTTATTGATTTAATGTATTTTTATGCATAATTAAAAAAAATATTAACATTTGGATAACCTTCTTTAGATAAACTATAAGTGTGCCAAATTTCATACTCCTCCATCCGTGCAATTTTCGTAAAAAGGTGTACAAAGTTTTTGCTTCACGTATTAAGAGCGTTTACGCCGCTCACTAGCACCGCCAATGAAAAAAAAAACATATCTAGTAATTATAGATAGAAAATCAAATTATACTCAACAAACTATTTGAATGAAGTAATTTAGCATTTTTACGTAAGTTATTGAACACCTGACATGTTATGGTTTAGTTAAATATGGCGTTATAGTTAAAAGTGGCCGTAACGTCTTATTTAACTAAACTATAACATGTGAGGTGTTCATTTAGGTGACGTAAAAATTCTAAATTACTTCATTCAAATAGTTTGTTGAGTATAATTTGATTTTCTATCTCTAATTACTAGATATGTTTTTTTTTTCATTAGTGGCGCTAGTGTGCGGCGTAAACGCTCTTAATATATAGATTAGCATTGTGAATGTAAAAATTGAAATACTTTTCTCCCTTGTGGAGTCGACAAATCAATTGCTGAGCGGGTTACATCCCTACGCCCCGGGGTCAGCGCTATCAAATTTGCGTTTTAATTAAGTATTTCTATAACGAGTCTGTTTTTGTTGCAAATTGTTTTCGCCGCCGAGTCAGCGGTCCGAGCGGAGCGAGCATACCGAGCGTCGCGGTACAAAATAAGGAGACAGAAGGTAAGCTTAACACACACGCGATTGAGCACACACATAGACCGGACATGCATCTCGGAGCAGCTCGGAACAGTCCGAGACTCCGAGCGCAGCTGTCCGAGCGAAGTTCGAAAAGAATAAAATGTATGGAATAGACATAAGCCGCGGTAAATCACGTGGTCAATCTTATGTCATTCCCATACATTTTATTATTTTCGAACTTCGCTATCGTTTTCTTAATGTTACTTTGGCTAAGCCTACTGTTCCTAGATTCCGTGTCCATGAGACGTTGTCTATGTGTGCGCCGCTCGAACGCGTTTGTAAGAAGGTTACCTTCTGTGGGTCTTCTTATTTTATGGCCGCGTCGATTTGTGGTGATTTGGTTGGAGAAATATGCTTTTTAATTACGTGTGTCCTGTTGGTGTGGCAAGGCAAATTGTTGTTAAATTTTATTTGATGGTGTCAATGTTTGCTTTGAACGATAAGAGTAAATTGGAGATATTACGGTGTTTCATGTATCTGGGTGCCACCTGCGGAGGCTGGTCTGCTCCTGCATACTTGTCTTATTTTTATTATTATTAACTATAGTTTAACTTTGTCTTTTCTTAGACAGTTTTTGACTTTTATTAATACCTACTGTAGGGCATTGTGAAAATTTAAACGGGGAACTGATGTAAATTTGCAAACTTAAGTATTTTTTTGTTCTTTCTTTTGTTTTTTTTTAACATGTGTGATTGTCCTTTATATATTTTGTGTTTTTATTTGTGATGGAAAGTGTCCTTTTATGATAGGGTATTTTCCAATATTTTTGACGCTGTAAGGGAGAAAAGAACTTGACCCTTGCTGAGTTTCTTTCCGGTTCTTCTCAGTACAAGATCTCCCGCCCAGAGTAGACTTACGAACCGATGGCATAATGACGTTCACAAAAGCTATTTGTAGCCTAAACTGAATAAATAATTTTAAATTGCATTTTTAAATACCTATGCTTATGGCATTAGATTTAATTTAATTTGAACACCTGGGGCCCGACCGCCTAACTAACCGATCGCTTTCACTTCGTGTGTGGTTTATGACATCATCTTGTCGTTTCGTGCCGCCTATGAAAGCAATATCGAAAGCCTATAACTTTTGGCGCGAGGTGGCAAGATGATGTCATAAACTATACGCGTAGTCAAAGCGATCGGTTAGGCGGTCGGGGGGCTGCATGGTCTGTGGTCCTGGGTTCGATCCGCAGAGGGATATACCTACTCGGTTTAGTTGTTAGGGCTTGGCTTAAGTCCGCCTGGCTAACTAACTTATTAGGTCCTCAGTGGTTGTGGATTCCAGGTGAAGTGCGCTTTCACCTTTGGTCCTGAAAGATCAGGTGAGATGAAATTACATTTCAGGAATAATAATAAAAGATTGTATGGTATATACAGCGTGTAAAAAAAAGGTGATGTCAAAATTAAAAGATCCAAAGTATTTCCCATCTAGAATTTGTAATATGTTGTTATTAAGACAAAATTATTAACTTTAATTTGTCATGCAATGTTAAATGAAATATTTATATTAGTGTAGTGATGCGCGTCAGGCGCGCAATGAGCTAACAGCAGTGATCATAAATGTTAGTACACAGAGGTTATTAAACCAGAGGGCTGAGACTTGTTTATTTTGATGTGACGTCACAATAGACATATTTAATTAAATATTGCATAACACATTAAAGTTTATAATCATGACTTAGTAACGCTGCATACAAGATCTATATCGGATACAGTTTGGGTCTTTTCATTTTGGCCACACCTTTCTGTTACACGTTGTATGCTTCTAGAAAGTTTTACAAATTCGGAGAACCACAGAATATGGGAATTCGTTCGGTCGTAAGCCCCATCCAATCTATTTTGGCTGCCTAATAGTTCTGCTGTTGTGTTCTATAACAATACTGCCTTCCTCGTATGCCTTCTATAATAATAAGTAATTTAATTATTTGTTTTCAATTACGAGGGCAAAATAAATCTTTAAAGGTTTCTGTGTATGGCCTGTGTTATTGACGTAAGTACGCCCATGAAATACATCGCTTAGATAAGCCATGATATAAAATAAATTTACCATGTCTAATTGTTGTTGACTGTATAGACTTTGAGGTGAAATAAACAAAAGATTTTTCTTTTGTTTCTGTCACTTCGAAGTAAAGCTAATTTGTCGCTACATTGTTGTATTTCCTTCAAAAAGATTGCGTCATCGCAATGTATACTTAGCCTTCAAAATAAATATGGTTTTTATTTACACAACAATAAAAATAGCAGACCATTTTTCACGCGGCTTCTAGTAATGTAGTGTAGTCGGGTATCGCTACAGCTGCCCATTGTGTAATGTGTATGTTCTTGTTAAAATGTGAAGTTTCAAATATAAAATAGTGGTACTAAAAATAAAGTTATAATATAATATGTATATCAATGCTTTATACGGGAATCTTTGCAATTTTTTATTTGATTCTTAAGGTAAGTCCACATTAAGTAAGAGTGTGTGAAATGTGTGTGACATGTTACAAAACTATAAATATAAGTTTGACTTATTGACACTTATCGTCTACACTTATTAACGAGCTCGATGGCGCAGTGGTTAACGCGCCCGGTCTGCGAGTGCTGAGGTTAAGCAATTTGTCACCGGATGGGTGACCGAAAATGTATCATCGCGAGCTCCTCCGTGCTTCGGATGGAATGTAAAGCAGTTGGTCCCGGCTGCATTAGCAGTCGATAACAACCACCAATCCGCACTGGGCCCGCGCGGTGGTTCATGGCCCGTTCCCCCTATCTATCCGTATGGTAGACTCGTGCCCCAGCAGTGGGGACATAAAATGCTATGATGATGATCGTCCACACTAATAAAACATGCTATATAACATGTTTTGTCATATAGTCTGGACTCACCTTTGTAGGACAGGTCAGGTTTTTTTTGCTATTACGTATCTTTATTGTGAACAATATAGTATTCTATTCTATTCTACTTCTAGTCGCTAGCTACCGCATTACTTACAATGTGTTTATTTATTTTTTATTCTTTATAGGTAAGTATTTGAGCAAATGTAGGTGAACTAACCAGTTATTTTTTTAGTAAACTTTTATCTTGTACATAGGACATAAATAGCATTGTGAATTGTCTATGCAACAAAAAAAAGTGATAAAAAACTTTAAATTATGTGATGGCTTTCATAATTTGGGAATTTATCATGGGATCAGTTATCATCAGTGGTGCTGCAATAGGGGTACTTATTGCAGCACCACCTACCAGGTCCAATTGTAAATCTAAACCATTCTCGAATCCACTTAAACACACACAAAAAATTTCATCAAAATCGGTCCAGCCGTTTAGAAGGAGTTCAATTACAAACACACGCACAGAAGATTTTTATATAAAAGCATTCTACGGACCCTGTCCGAAATAAATGATTTTTATTTTATTTTATTTATTTTATACAGATTATTATTGACATTGACCCTTGCCATCTTATTTACTGAGTAGTTAAATGTTGAGGGTTGTTGTTCATGTTCCCGGGCGAACAGGAAACGCCTTCCAACGCCTTCACTGTGGCGATCGTAAATAACGACGACGAAAACACGACTTCCCTCATAATTTGTGCTGGAGACTCCATGAATTCATCAGTTTGCGGGACTTTTATTAAGCTTTTAAGCGTATTTAGTATAAAGATGATATTAAAAAAGTCAACATTTTAGGTCGTCAAAGACAGTTTTTATTCTTCATTTCGTGTCACCGACATCGACATCATCATAATTTTTCCTGACCAGACCAGGGCTACCTTGTCAACAGCTCTGGTCAGCCTCGAGAAATTCGTCCATAGTACAAGAAGTAGAGCATAAGGGACAGGTAAACAGGTATTGCATCGACAGCGAGGAGGCTCCACACTGGCATACATTGTATTCCTCTGCTTATAAGATTAATGTACGCATATAGATAAACCCGCTCTTCTAAATGCAACTACACATTCATATGATACGTAGAACAAGGGCACGACGACCCGGTTCACACGCGCTCTATACCAGGTACAGATATGCACCTGGGCGCTTCTCCCCACCCCCACGACCCGCTCAACCCGAGCCGAGACTTTAGGTTGTTCCGCTCCCGATTAAAAAAAACATACGATAAAAAGAATATGTTTATTCACAAATTCAAAAAATAACGTTAGAAAAGAATTGTTTTAAAATTTACTCTTAATAATTATAAGTGTCACAAACCAACCTCATTTTATACTCTGTTCTACCCTGTCACAGCAAGATACTTGGTCACCCCAAACCGCGAGCTATAAGTTACAAATTAAACGACAAAAAGCTAGGCCATTTAACATGAAATACTGGCCTAGGGACAGTTCTCGCACAATTTACGACTCCTGTAAAACACGGCTTGTTCCGGCTGTGTACTGACAGCATCAAACTTGATTTTTTTCGTGTGCCTACATTTCTGCTATCAGCTGTTTAAGTTTGTACCCGTATTCTCTTTAATAAAAATAAAAACTATGTTGAAACTAACTCCCTTTCGGTTATTCATTTGATATTATGATGTTAATAACTAAATGTGTCACAAGATTTAATTTGAGACTTAGATCGTATTATTGCATGATAAACATACAAACATAAAAAGAGCCAGAGACCAGCCACATAGACAAGTTAAATATAAGTGTAGAGTGTAAAGAAATGACTTCGTAATAGCCAACTGTGACAAAATTTGAATGGTATTGAAACAGCGCGTCTGGTGGAATACGAGGAGATTTATAATTTTACCATATATAAATTTCCGTTTTCGTTAACGTGATCGATTAGCGAATATAATTTGCATTATGCACTAGGTCTAAACCCCTTAAAAGTTTTTCACACACCATCATTGCTTTGGTGGCTTGGTAGGACGAGCTAGTAGGAGGGTCGGTTCAAACCTCGCTTGTAGTTTATTAATTAACCCAAATAATAAATAATTGTTATCAATAAAGTTTCAATGATTATAATATTAAATTAAATTAATAGAATTTGGGGAAGTTCGCTCCGCTAAACCGGTGTATGCGGACTTATAATGACTTAAATACCCAAGCTATTGATATCTTTAATGATACTGAATGCCTATACAAGAGGAAGTGTGTGGCAATGTTAAATTTACTACCTACTTAGAGAAGTCGTTTTTGTCCCCTTTTTTCTTGGTGAGATTAATTCAACAATTTTTTAAAAATTGTTAATTAATATATTTATTTATTAGTTTTAGTTTATAACCTTTTTTTTATGGGTTGCAACCCAATTTTTGAAGGCTGTATACGCCTATAAAGGCATGTCATTAAAAATAGTCGCTAAGTACTTACATTTATTACTGTGTAAAATGATATTGTCGATGGTGTATCTTATCAAATAAATAAATAAATAAATAAACCTAAACAGTTACAGTTACAAAAATTAAACCAAACCAGGAACCCAACCAGCGCTCATCGAAACCATCGAAACTAGAGAACGTCATATTGTAGCGAGCGAAAAAAGAATCGGGCAAAAATTTATCTTCCTGGTGATAACACTTGGGCGGTTGTTTGGCTCATAATTCGTGGATATCGCGACCGAAGACCGGCCCATTTAACGTGAGTTACGGCAAGCCTCCATGAAAGTAAAAATGGTTTATTGCTAATGATTTTCTTGGTCGTGGTTTAGCAACGCCAAACGCAGAGCTCACTCGATTGTTTGGTAGCTTATAAAAATGTTTTGTTGCCGTATCATTGTTTCGACTTTTACAGTAGATTCATACATCATCAGTCTATAAACAGTCCGCAGCACTGCGCTTATAAACATGTTTTGTTTCCGTATGTACCATAAAATTATGACCGATAATATATTAAATTTACAACGAGATATCTATAAAAAATACTGGCATATATATTTTCGATACAAGATCAAGTATATGTATATAAAAAATCTGTAAAGCAATTTGCACTTACCTAGGTATGTTCAGAGCTTTCCCATGTCGCTTTACTATTGAGTGATTCTAGTGACTATATAATTAGACTATTTTTATTTTTTATTTTATTTATTAGAACTACCAACAAAACATACACTAGTTAAATTCAAAAATAAACATAAATCAATCTTAATTTAAGTGCTGTCTTACAAATTGAATCCGAACTAAGTAGACCTGATTGTGAGACATTTTAATACTTCACGTTTAATTGATGAACCGTATCAGCAAAAATGTCCCCGCAAATTCTTTGTTCCTACTATATTTCATAACGTTTTAGAAGAGTGGAACTTTCTTGTTGCTTTGTATAATAATGTGTTACGGAAGTAGGATCACAATCTGGTGCAAGCTTTGTCTTCAAATGTTGTTTGGGACAACCAATCAACATTTGAAGACAAAGCTTGTACAATAAATAAACAAATAAAAATCAAAGTAGTAAATCTGTTTTGTTGTCCGTAAAAAAATTATAAATTTATTTATCATCTACAAACGCGCCACAGCTGGTCTTAGGTCTTCCCACATGCTTATGAAGAGATCAGTACATGTAGCTATGAGACAGATTTAGATTTAAATAAGTTCAGATCATAAAGTGTTAAGTAAAGGTTAGCATTGCCAAATCGTAGCATAGCTTGGGGGTAACGGTTTGTCACCGGATTTTTTTGGGGGCGGCGAGACACTTATAGGGTCCTTCAAGCCGTGTGAAACGAAACACCGACATAGGTTTTCTAGAGGGAAATAAATAAATGGTACGTAGTTAATTCAGGGCTTCATCTGGATGTAAAGCAATCAGGACTTCCAACGTCTTCAATTTTTTAATATATATTCAATTCTCGTGTGCCAAGTTAGTTGCCATACTCCTCCGAATCGGATCAATCGATTTTTATGAAATTTTCTATGTATATTCGGTAGGTCTGACAATCGGTCGTAGTCTATTTTTTATACCCCTAAGTGATAAGGGTGGGCCACCCCAAACATTTTTTTTTCCAACACAAAATTTTCCACGATTTGTTTGTTTTGTCGTCATAGAAAATGTCAAAGTGGTACGAAGTCCGCCGGGTCAGCTAGTATCATATAAAATCGAATAAGCTTGAAATAATTAAAGACTTCTAAAAGGCTAGAAAGTATTTTCAGCATAACCGGACTTTTTTCTGGGCGGCGAGAAAATTATAGGGTCCCTCAAGCCGTGTGAAACGAAACACCGACAGAGGTCTTTTAGAGGGAACGGCATCACGCACTAGTGTGTCCCCGTTCCCTACTGGATCATCCGAGGGGTTCGGATTGGATCGGGAGCGGGACAACCCAGTAGCGCTAAAGGTTAGGACCCCGGCCCGGGTTGACCGGGTCGTGGGGGTCAGGGATAAGGCTGGACGGAGGGATTCCCACATAACCTGCGGGTTATTTTGGAGCCACAGTTATAATGCTCCGCCCATTGTCTCTAAAAATAAAATATTTAATTCTAAAGTTTGCGCGAGTATTGTCTTAAGTAATTTACGATTGTCTACTTATTTGTGTCGGTTGTGTTTCGTTTTGAGGAGCTCGATGGCGCAGTGGTTGACGCGCCCGTTCTGCGAGTGCTGAGGTTAAGCAACTTTCGCTAAGACCGACCATCGGATGGGTGACCAAAAATTTATCACTTCGAGCTCCTCCGTGCTTCGGAAGGCACGTACAGCCGTTGGTCACTGGGCCCAGGTGCTGGTTTATGACCCGTTCTCCATATCCATCCATAGGGAAGGCTCGTGGCCCAGCAGTGGGGACATAAAAAATGAGCTGATAATGATTATGATGTTCCGTTTCACAAAATAAATGCTTACAGCATTGCTTTTGGTCTTGCAGTGTGGTGTTGTGGCTGGAATGTAATAACCTGAACAATTTAATATAGGGTAGAGACCCTGTATGTACGTACTACATGTGATTCCCATTTTTACTTTACCGCGTGCTTGTCGTAAAACGTTGGCTATATTCTCAAAGAAGATATTTCAAATATTCAAATAAATATTTCAACGTCGACTGATAAGCGAACAGTAATTTATATTGTACCGAGGATTTTATCTATTACTTAATATGAATCAGTCATAACTTTCACTGCTATAAATCTATTTTTATCAATATAACTTTCTTATCTATGACAAGCCTGTCTTCATATCATCGGCTAATTTATGGCATTTGAAAACAATTTAACTGTTCTTCTACCGATACCATTTTTAAGTATGTCCTATATAATATTATTGATATAATGTTAAAAGCTCATTCCGTGATATTCCAATTATTGTTCTTATACTTCCAATTGCGATACGGATATATGGATAACAGTTTTAATTTTAAAAGAAGTTAAGTTTTTCTTAACACAATTAATATAATGTGTATAATAGATGTTAAACAGTAAAGTAAACACAACGACCGATAACAGAAACATATTTATGTTTCCGTCACAACCGATTTAGTTAACGTTGTCGTAATTTTATTTATTTTCAAATATATTTTATTTGGTCGTTGGTGCATTTCTATATTTATATTATTTTATTCCCAATCCTATTAGCGGAGCGGCAACCAAGCAACGACGCCGCGCCATATTGTACACTAAAAATTGCGCTGAAAAATGGAAATATTCTGGTTGATGCAGGATAATATTTTTTTTTTTAATTTTTTATATTTTATGTGTAAGCACAGTGCCTTGATCTCACCTGATGTTAAGTGATGATAAGGCCAATGATGGAAGCGCACTTCAGCCGGGATACTCAACTAGTGAGGCACTGGTTATCTTATCTGTAGCTGCCGGAACACAACAATGCTACAAACATTGATGTTATGGCGACATATTTAGATAAGATGGTGGCAGCTAGCCAGGCAGACTGTTAGGCCTACCACCAACTAAACCAAGTACACAAACATGTACTCCCCGCTAGGAATCGAACCTGGGACCTCTGGGTCTAAGCCGGTGGTCTTACCCACTAGACCACAGAGGCGGTTAAAATTCATTAAATTCGGTCGACTCTTGCACAATTCGATATCACATATTTTTTCATACGTATAAGTAAATTTTCATTAGTCTTTCTAAAATTAAGAAAAGTTCAAGGATCTAAATCTATATAAATAAAAATGAATCGCTAAATGTATTGCTAATCGCAAAACTCGAAAACGGCTGAACCGATTTGGCTGATTTCTTTTTTGTTGTGTTTGATGATAAAGTCTGAGGAAGGTTCATAAGGAGAGAAAAATCGTAAAAAATATGAGGAAAATAGTAAAAACAACAATTTTCTTTTCCCATACAAACCACTCTGTCCCCAGCTGTCAAACATTTGACGTCAATCAAAACAAAACAAAGGCGCTTTAGGGTTATCTTTGATAATAATTAGAGGTCAGATTTATTTATTTACGCGCCAAGTTATCAAGCAAAAAATATCGTGTACCTTATGGCATTACAATAAAATATCATCACATCACATGTATACTACTAAAGTCTTTCAATGTTATTTTATTTCTATTAGACTGCGACAGGCCAATAACTTTTGACAGAACGAAACGAAATTTCTGTCGGGGCAGCTATTAACATAAAAAAATCAATGTAACTTTGTTTTAGAGAAATAGGGCAGAACAAGGTCTGCCGGGACAGCTAGTAGTTAATAAAAACGTGTTCGTTACTTCTACTGAAGTTGTGCAGATTCTAGCGCCCATCCTTTTCCACAGCTAAAAGATAGACGTCCTGAATGGGTAGTAAATGAGTAAAAAATGTTTGGACGATTCAAAACAACTTTTTTTTAAAGTTTATTGCAATAAAAAAAAATACCTTAACTTTTTAATGATTTAACAGAATGTTTTGACCCATATTTTACGTACTAATGTTTAGACTTTTTACAATTTGAATTGTTAATGTTAATTTAAGTAAATTGCATTACCTGAAAAGGGTACTTAATTATGTTTATAAGCCACCTACATTTTACCTAGAATAAGATCTTTATGTACACTTAATATGCAATAAATATATATATATATATATATATATATATATATATATATATATATATATATATATATATATATATATATATCAACTGAACAAACGTTTATTGAAAATATTTGTCGAGTCGGAATAAGTATGTAGGGTACTTCATATTTTTACACTTCGCGTGCTAAAGGCGCTTCGCCCGTCCAATAACTGCGGCCAGATCTTCAGAACAAGACAAACAACGGAGAAAAATGAACGCGTGCGATTAATCACTGTTTATTTGCATTAAGAGGCGGCACCCTTGTTAATTTGTTGCCCGATGAAAAGTTAACCTATTAAAAGAAATGCCTCCTCGCGCTTGTTCGGAGATCCTTCGTCTAATGCAGATGACCACGCGTTGCTTGTTTTTATCTTTTACATTCAAACAGTCACGTCTCCTAACCTCCAAGTCTTCCACAGGGTAGGTAAAACCACTTCCTACTACTTGCTACGATTCTTGAATGAATGAATGAACAATTATTATTATAAATTATTATTATTATTTATTGGTAATACACGACACAAAGTCACATTAAAAAAGGGAAACTAAAAATAACAACTAAAAACTATGATGATAAAACGAAAGAAGGGCTCCGGACACATTCGTACAATTTCCACATTTGTACAATTCCACATTTGTACAATTCCACATTTGTACAATTCCACATTCGTACAATTCCACATTTGTACAATTCCACATTCGTATAATTCCACATTTGTACAGTTTTCTTCATACATGCTTGCCGGTGTATGGTACTCTTGACCTCAATTTCGAAAAGAAACATGCCTAGATAGTCCCCGTCCCATATTCACATACCTACGTTTCATTTAAGATCAATCTCTCCTCACTCATTCTTTCTACGTGTCAAAATCATCTGAGCATGCCTTTCTCAATTTTATCATGCCGTTGAACCTTGCGTGATGTTGTTAAAGACCGTGTAAAGGGTCCAGTATCTGTATCTATGAAGTGTTCGTCGTCTCATAATTAAAATGAGTTAAGAAAATTCAGTCAAAACTATATATTCCAATGTTTTAATGACAAGTAGTTACTTATTGTCAAATTTTTGTAAAATTGAATTGTGCTTAATCAAGGCGGACACTATAAGCAAACTCTAAATATGATGCTTTAACTAAATCCCCTAAAAATAGCACAGAACCCGTAATCCCGCGATCAACTCGAAAATATCCTCGTTTTCACGAGCGCTCTTAATCTTAGCGCGCGCAAGACAAATCACCACCCTTAAGAATTAATTTCGTTTAGCGCCGGCCGAAAGCTCGTTTTTCATTGTCATAAAGCTTTTTTCGTCTCAACGTTTTGTTTTTTTCCTTTTTAATTAGGCCTCGATGTCTACTTTAATATGCGTTATTAATTCGTTTTGTTTGTTAAGCGCTTTCGAATGTGTTCTGATGTTTTTTTAAATGGTTTTTTTATCCTGTTTTGATTATCACTTAAATGGTTTTAAATATTATTTTCAATCGTTTTTTTTACAAATAACATTTTTTTTGGTCTCTGCCTACCCCTATGGAAGGGCGTGAATGTATGTATGTATGTATGTATGCATGTATGTCTGTAATGAACGTATGTATGTACGTAACTATTTTTTTCTTCATGGGCGAAGCGCTGCCTTCCATTTCATCTTTCATGGTAAGTGACGAAAAGGACGAAAGAAGACAAAGCTTCTACTATTGAGGAACTGGCTATCTTATATCTTATTATCTGAATTCAGTGACAGGTTTAAGCTAATCACAACATAATTTTACTTAATGATGAATTAGACAGGCGGACTTCAAAACCGAATTGGCTATCTTATAGACAGACATAGACATAGACATTTATTTATTTACTACATAAGCACACAACCATACATTTACAAAAAGCAATAAAATAAAAGACAAAAAAAAGGAACAGCAATCAACAATATAACAACATAATGTATAATTGAAATTAATTAATAAATATTAAAAATAAAATCTTATATTTAAATGTCGGAATGGCAAAAGGTTTAGATAAGATATACACCATACCATACAATCAAATAAATTGAGTACAATATGTGCTTAGCTTAGAATCTGGTACCCTGGGTCTGATACCGACTAGTACACAAAGGCGGGCGGTTAAACGCGCTTATCACTTCTCCCATTTGCATCGGCATCAAAATGTTCGTGTCATAATTATATCGTCCGTCGTTATTGCCACGATTTACAACGTCCGAAGACACCTTGTCCTTCCACTTAACGGTTATAACGTTGTAAATTTAACTGTTACTGTTCCAGCTGTTAAAATTAACGATTATTGCGCGACATCGCACGCCCGATAACGTTTGATAACGTCAACGAGTGACGAATTATGCGATACGCCGCGCCGCTGTGTTTGAGTGGGCGATTTTTTTATATGAAAGCTTAATGTCAAGGTTAAGTTGGAAAGTAAATTTAACACTTTCAATTGTTTTATTCACGACGAATAGAATAAGAAGGTGTTACAAAGTGTTGGCTTTCTTTTGACTTGAAATTAAACCTTTTAATATTCTGTGAATATCGTATTATAATCTTTATATATAGGTACATATATATAATAAATATTCTGTGCGTGTGTATGTTATTGAATTCCTTTTAAACGGCTAGACCGATTTGGATGAAATTTGTTGTGTGTGTTCAAGTGGATTCGAGAATGGTTTAGATTTACAATTGGACCCGGTAGGTGGTGCTGTTATAGGGGTCCATCATGGGATACGAGTGTTCTTAAGCAGACGAATGATTTATTTGTTTGGTTGTTATGGAAACTGTCAAAGCGGTACGAAGTCCGCCGGTCAGCTAGTGTATTATAATAATGTGCCACTGGTTCCGAACACTTTTCAACTTCCGCGTTCCATTTTAAACATAGTTTGTAACGCTTTTTAACTCAAATTTTTGATAATACAAAACGTGTGCCTAGTTGCCTAGAATACCTCTAAGTAGTTTGCACTATGTCATGATCACTCTGCATGATTCAGCTTAAATACACATGCCGCATCCAAAACGAACGTTTTTCGAACCATGTCGTCACATCATCGTCTTAAAGATTTATTTGTGTTGTTGTAGGAAGATTTCAAAGAACACTGCCGAGAATTATTGCGTTAATAACCAGCGATGGAGCGAATGGTCTTGTTTGCTCCTTTGAATGAACGATACGCTATTAAAGAAGCTCCTGTCTGACGGAGAGGGCGTTTGTCGGCGACACAAATTACCACTATCATCATCATCATCGGCCAATATCAGTCCACTGCTGGACGTTGGCCTCTGCCAATCATCAATAACACATTAATTTGTGGAAATAGACATTCGCAGATTAAGATATTCGCGGATTTAGACATTCGCGGATTTAGACATTCGCGGATTTAGCCATTCAGGGAATTAGACGTCATCACACATACAGATACACCACCTCTCGCTGCCTCTGTGGTTTAGTGGTTAAGACCACCGGCCTCAGAGTCAGAGGTTCCGGGTTCAATTCACAGTAGGGGGTATTGTATACTCGGTTTGGTTGGTGGTAGGGCTTATTTGTCCGTCTGACTAGCTACCACCATTATTGTGTCAGCCAGTGTCTCAGTAGTTGCGGATTTCGAGTGAAGTGCGCTTCCACCATTGACCTTATTATCACTTAATATCAGGTGAGATAAAGGCACTGTGCATACCATATATACCTAACGTGACCATTTATTTTTTTACTCAAAACGGGACTTCGGTTTATGTTCATCAATTGGTAGGTTTACAGTGAAAAAAAAAACTAATTTCTTGTTAAGTTTTATTTTATTTATCAAAATAGTAGGTATTTTTATTTTTTTCAGATAAACAAAGTTTTTATGCAGCTGGTGATGATTTTAAATAAGAATAAAATTCTTGGCACGTTTTTTTATTGTTTATCTTTGTTATCAACATTGCCTTAAGGACCGGTTTTGGAAAACGGGACAATTTTGTGTGCCGAAGCTTTTTTCGGGGACACCAGGACGGAGAACCGTAAAAAGGGACGGTCCCGTTCAAAACGGGACGTATGGTCACGTTATATATACCATACTTTTATCAATTTAATATATGTTTTTAAACTTTTATGTATAAATTACTACTAACTGTATTCGATTCGATGTTCGCTTAAGCATGTTGGTGGCATATTCTATTACAGATGCAGTCGCAGCAGTTTTCTATTTAAGTCCGTAAAGTTTAATCGTGTGAAGATGCTCTAACTCTGTACATAACGTAACAATTTGCGAAATCAGAGAGTAACCATATTATGACCTTCTAATTATCGTTGTTGTACAAGTAAAATAATACCGAGCGTATGACCTCCAAACAAATGAACGAGTGGGTCAAAAAGCAAATTGAATGATTTACTAGTGATCCGTTCCCAGTGAGGTGACAGACGACAGTATTTCACTCAGTCCGTTTTATTGCGGAGTGCAAATTTAGCATAGAGTTATATGTATGTTCTTTCCGAGAAATGTGGGCGTAACTTAAATTACTAACTATGTAAGTACATGGTAAATCGAAACACTTTAGGTACATAGGTCTACTTGCGTTATTTTACTTATTATTGTATCCTGACGTTTTGAACCCTTTGCAGTGTCTATGGTCATAGATACTAATTGATCTATGGCCCCATAGAAATATATTCAATATATATCTAATTGGTGGTGCCGGGGATAGAGAATTGCACCACCCCATCTCTTCCCGTGGGTGTCGTAAAAGCCGACTAAGGGACCATTCCAGAGGATGGGCAGCAGCATCTTTCTGAGGTTACCCTCAACCTACTGCGATCGCCAACCCGCCTGCCAAGCGTGGTGATTACGGCAAATACCCCTCATATCCTTGGGGGAGGCCTTTGTCCAGCAGTGGACGCCTTTTGGCTGAGATGATGATGATGATGATATCTAATTGCCACAGCAAACAAAGTTATTGCAGCAGCAGCTTCTATCCATTTCGCGGCGGGTTTCACGAACGATTGTGAGCATCCCGTGAATGTGGAGGGCACGACTTGTGCCGTGAATTCATGGCGTGAATTCGCGCGTGAATTCACGGCACTAATGTGGAGCCGCCATTACATAATTGATCGAAGATATCTTTATCTATACTATTAATGAAGAGGTTGGTGACTTTGTTTGTTTGTTTATTTGAGAAGGGTAATAATCTCTAGAACTACTGGTCTAATTCCAGAAAAAAATCACTGATAGGATGCTACATTCCTGCGGGTAACATAGCGCTACTAATATATGTGAAATATAAACAAAAGGTTTTAAGTGTATAAAATGTTTAAACACGTTACGTAATTTATTTATATGACGAAGTCGCCTTGCCATGTGTAGATTCAGCTGTTATTAACACAATTTAATGATTGTAACTTCCGTTATAAATGAATTAAAAGAGTAATTACCAGCAAAAATTCAATCTACACTTACATATATTTTTTTGTAAAACATCGCAAAGTATATAATCTCTCTAAGTAATTTATCATAATTTTAATTAGTATTAGTATATTGTTTTCTAAAGTTTACGCGAACACTACACATTGAAATGAAACAACTTTTACGATCTACTCGCGTTTATTTTACACATTACTTTATTTAAAGTCAAAGTCAAAGTCAAAGTGATTTATTGCAATTAAGTGTACAAGAAGGTCTTATAAATGTTAGTATTTAGTGCTAACAACTTAATGTTTATCCTGACGTTTCGAACCCTTTGCAGGGTCCGTGGTCACAGGGAGCCAGTCTCCCTGTTTCATTTCAATAGTAAGTATTGGTATCAGAATACCGCAGAACAGCGCAAGTCGATGATCTAACTCTGAGCTGAGTTAGATCATCGACTTGCGCTGTTGACTGTACTATATATTTTTTCATCCTCCTACATAAATTCCGAAGTTAAAATATATATAAAACTCGCTAATAGTCTGTCACTCATCCGCTCTCAGTTATTCTAAACAGTTGATCGAGCAAAATACGATTACTTTTAAAGAAATATTTCTTATGATTTTTTAATTTTTCGTTTCTAAAAGCCGAGTGCGCGAGACGTTCCCTCCTCGCGACTTGACGACGACTCTCGTAAATTTTTTAAAAGAGTTTTTAATCAGTCGTCAAGCGATTTACAAATTAAACAGGGGCCGCGTTATGAAGAAATATCGCGACGAAACAACGGCTGTTTCCACTGTCGTTGGTTTGGGAAAAGAGCCTTATTATTTTATTATTTATTTTTATGCAACATATCGATAGCAGTCAGCCCATGACCACGGCCGGTGCAACACGGCGCTCGAACCCCGATCCGATCCGAACCCTTCAGAGACTCTGGGAGGGCACGGGGACGCGCACTTTTAAGTGTGCGATGCCGTATCCTCTAGAAATCCTCCGAAGGTGATTCGTTTCAACACGTTCAACACGGCTTGAGGTACCCTTTACGTACCTCGCCGCCCCAAAAAAGCCCGGTGAAGCTGAAAATACCCCGTGTGGCAATCAGCAGTCTCTCTCTAAAAACAAAAAAAACGGCGCTCGAAACGTCGGGTGTGTACGTCTATGTTACCTATACTAAGGGAATAAGAATAAGAAACATTTATTGACCTGCACAAAAACAAATACAAACAGGATACAAAGATTAAAAAAATAAAAATAAAATAAGAAAAAAAGAACATCATAAAAACAACTAACACAAAACAGTTTGAAAATTTAACACAATTACACAAAACAAAAATTAGAAGATAAAAGACCCTGCAAGGCCATCCATTCTACGGGTAGCTGTCTCAGCAATGCTTTAGTGGCAATACACATAATCCCCGTATAATTAACTCCTATGGTGAGTTTACAATAACCCGTGTTAACGTAGTTCACATTAATCCTCGTTAAAAAACTTTGTTAAAAATGGAGCACGAAAGTGTGAAAGTTTATATTTTGTTACTAAGTCAGCCAACAAGTATACGGCTCGCCTTTATAAGATATAAAGCGACTACCGCCGTATACCTATAGACGTTCGAGGCACCATGCTTTCTCTAGCTCACGGCAATAATATTACAATTGTAATGTTGTTTTTAATAATTTAAATAGAGTTCCAAAACATTACACTCACACAGTTAAGCGCAACAAGTCACAAACCGATTAAAAATATAATCAAATTAAACTTTAGCTGCTTATGATGTGTAGCAGGTTGTAGCGGATTGCTACGAAATTATCTAATCTTGCTACGATAGTACATCTACGACTCCTACTAAGCTAAAATTATTTTACTTTATTTAAATAATGACTTGCAATGATTGACCATTGTATTTTATTAAACTTTTTATAAGCATAGAATATTACATAATAGCTTATCTTTACGTAAGGTACCGTAAGGACCAACTACTCGGGCTTTGTACCGGAAAATCTGAAAAACTTTTGAACGAAGATCCGGACATGGAACCTAGTGCCTCCTGATGTCAAGTGCTTAGCCACTCCACCACCGATACGAGAGACCGAGGCGAAACAGATATCAATAAACATTTACTATAAGTGTTTTTTATAGTAACACTAGCTGACCCGGCGGACTTCGTACCACAAATAAGGGTTGATCGTAGAAGGGTGAAAATTGAGGATTGTATGTATTTTTGTATGTTGTATCATAAAAAAATAGAAATTAGAAATTTTGTCTAAAAAATAAAAAAAAAAATTTAGGGGTGGACTACCCCTAACATTTAGGGGGATGAAAAATAGATGTTGGCCGATTCTCATAGATACCGGATAAGCACAAATTCAATCAAAATCGGTCAAGCCGTTTCGGAGGAGTATGGCAACGAAAACTGTGACACGAGAATTTTATATATTAGATATGCTTATTATAAATATAACTTACAATAAAAACTTTACTCGCTTTTCTCGTATCGGAAGAAGTAACGCGAACACACCGAGCAAGAATTATAGCAGGCAAGGATCTCTCCGCAAAAAGCTCGCAAATTTCGTCATCAATTATCATTATTAGGAGCGGAGGCGCGTAATTGAGTTTTATAAATGGCGACTCGACGCGCCTGTCATAAGAACGCCTGCCTTCAACGCTAGGGTTGGCACAACACAAGTTGTACATTACAAGTTATTATTTAATTTACTAATGTAACTTTTGCATGTACTTTGAATATATCTAATTGTTTTTTTTTTAAAAGAGCAGACTGTCTTAGGTTGTTTTTCAATTAAGGTATTGAATAAGTTTTGCTATTAGAAACAATAATGTTAAGGACCTTTATACGTTTCGGTATACTATACAAACTATAATGTATTACATTTAAAACGAATAAGTCCATGATTATGACACCTTTTATGCTTAACAAAAATACAGAGATCTCGTTAGTAAATGGACATTTTTAATCTGTCGTCTGCTGTGAATAAACACAATAGAATTTTAATTGTTTGTAGGACGGATCTGGCACTAAGCAGACAAAAGGTTAAAGAAGTTAATTTAACTGAATTTATGTAATTTGAAACATTAAAGCAGCACCTCCAGATGCTAAACGAAATGAGTAGCAATAACGACAAATTAGACAAAAATATCATACAAATTCTCGTTTTCGTGATTTCGTTAACGTGATCGTACTCGGACACTCTGAAAACTCGGACTCTGCTCTCGGTAAGCGGTGTACGTCGCAGCCCTATCGCGAGGGATTAGCGATGCGGACGTGTTGTGTCGGCGGGTTATGGAAACCGACACTGCGTGTGTCGGCGATCGGCGACTGCTTTGCGAATTTTGCGATTCGGCGCTGGCGGGCGCGGCGGCGCCGGGCGATGAAGCCTTGGCTTAGTATCATCACCTTTTGTTTGGCCTTCCACAATAGCAATGGCAACGCAAAAAATATGTAGATAGATAGATAATACTTTTATTGCAACACTATAAAACATAATCATAAACAAAAAAAAACGAATGAATGAGGTGAAACTAATAAAACATACTAGAATAATGTGTATTTTATAAATGAAGCAAAATAATAAAAATAATAATGATGATAAATCTATAATCATAATGATGATAACAATAAATATGTATATACCATAATAAATACAAAATAAACCTACTTATACATAATAGTAGTCTCAGGTAGGAAAGTAGCGGATATTGCAGTTTTTCAGCAGGACAGGGTTAATCGGAAAGGTAGAATTTTTTCACAAGCTCTTTAAATGTGTGAATGGATTTTGCACTTAAAGTTATATTGATTAGTAGGAAAGATAAATGAATAGCAGCCCTATTATACTGGCCTACTGCTAGAATCAATTGGGAACACCAAAATTATTCCAAAATATTTATTATCGAATTTGAAATTTCAATAATACGACTTTCATAATTCTAAATAAAACTTGTTATTTTAATTATCGAAATTACATTTCGGTTAGTTTAGATAGACTTGAGACCACGCGCAGCGAAGAACGCGCAACAAAGCAATTTTTAACGTTTCGGAATTTAGAGAAATTGAGAAAGGTATGCTGAGATGGTTTGGACATGTCGAGAGAATGAATGAAGAACGATTGACGAAAAAAGTGTATAAGGGGAGTGTGAATGAAAGTGTTGGAAGGGGTAGACCTAGGCGGACGTTTCGAGACCAAATCGGGGACGTCTTGGAAAAAGGCCAGGTCAAGAGTACCCTAAATCGAAGAACATGTATGAATGGATCGTAGAAAGTGGAAAAAAGTGGTCTCTGCCTACCCCTACAGGAAAGAGGCGTGATTATATGTATGTATGTATTTAGAGATTCGGTCTTTTGAAATTCGTGATAATAATATTCGGAATTAAGTTTAAGTACGAAAGTTTTTCTTTATGTAATTTACTAGGGATAAAACTCGCGCTAAAACCACGCCGTCTCTCAGAGACCGTAAATAGAAATAGAAATACAATTATAGAAAAAATCTTTATTCACACATACCAATTCAAAACACAGGAACACTACCTACAAGTGCTAACGCGCCAATTCGAAGCTATGCCATCGATAAGATGAACTCCGTAGCGATAAACGTGTAAACCGATAGCCCTATAATTTGGTTCGACATGATAGGTACCTTCGTTCTTCGTATTATCGTAATGGGACGCCCGCTCGAGGCTGCCATAAATCTGAGGAGGCATAACCTTGGTGATCAGCTCCCATCCCTCAATCACTTCATGCGGATTCATAGTGTACAGCCAAACTGTATACTACAGTTTAGATTTGAGTCTGACACGTAATTTCGTCGGTTGATTGTCTGCTTTTAAATCGCACTATGACACGTTAGTGAAAACTCCGCAAAAGTCTAAGTATTATCTTATTATCTTTAGTCTTTTTATTCAAATAAACTTAAAATAAGAGTGATTATTCACATATAATTTTACGCAAATATTGTTGCGAACAAAATACAATTTGAAAAAAGACAAAGTCATGTCATGTCAAGGCATGTCATGAGGTGCGGGTTCGAATCCCGCTCGTGGATTTTTTTAACACTTTGTCTTTTCTCAAATTAAAATTAGTGCTTTGAATTTTCCAAAAAAAAATTAAAAGCAAAATTATTATTTACAAATACAATGAATTTGGTGTAGTTACGTGTTTTGGATAAGTTCTGTTAAGATTTATAAAAACATTCAGTAGACAAATCCCGTTTTCACTGAGGAACATTTTTAATCTTTTGAATATTGCGTCTATCAGTACGAGTATTGTATTATATATAATGCAATGCGTATCGCAACTGAAATTAATTTATACATAATTTATATATACTATACTTATACTTATATACATATTATCATCAACTCATTTTATGCCCCCACTGCTGGGGCACGAGCCTTCCTTATGGATGGATAGGGAGAACGAGCCATAAACCACCACGCGGGCCCAGTGCGAATTGGTGCTTATTAACGACTGCTAATGCAGCCGAGACCAACGGCTTCACGTGCCTTCCGAAGCACGGAAGAGCTCGAGATGATAAGTTTTTGGTCACCCATCCAATGACCGGCCTTTGCGAAAGTTGCTTAACCTCAGCACTAGCAGACCGGGCGCGTTAACCACTGCGCCATCGAGCTCCTCGTATACTATATACATAACTAGCGACCCGCCCCGGCTTCGCCCGGGTGCAATGCTGATACACGCAACCGCTATGTCCCTGCATTTTAAATCTGTAATGTCTTCGAAAATATTAATTTGAATTACATGCTGTAAAGGGCCATATTGATCTAGGTATATTAAATGCACAATGTATTTAAGGAACTTAATTGGATAAGGATTAATGCAGTATTGCTTAAAATCGCTTCGTAAATAAGCCATTATTTCTCGTAAAAAGTAAATGATAAAAAATGATTATTGTGGGTTATCCCTCAGATAGACATACCATCACGGACTTTTTTGTAGACCTTTGTAAGGTGTACAATACTGTAGTACATTATTTTGATCTATCTCGTAGGGTTCAGCCAGCGTTTGCAATGCAAGCCCAAAAAAATGTGAAACCTCTAAAATTATCAGTATTTCTCTACTATATTATGCATCATACATGTATTTATACCTAATATAAACCTTCTTCTTGAATCACTCTATCTATTAAAATAAACCTCATCAAAATCCGTTGCGTAGTTTTAAAGATCTAAGCATACATACATACATAGGGACAGCGGGAAGCGACTTTGTTTTATACTATGTAGTGATGATGATGATAATAGTGATGATAGTGAGATGATGATGATGATATACATAATGTACACGCAAAAATGAAATTAATGATAATAAAAACGTGTGGCGTGTAGAAAAGTTTGTATCGCCACTTAAAGCTTATCTTTCAGCCAGTTTCTCAGTGGTTTCAGCTTTATCGTCACTTACGATCTGGGCGGCCATTTTTGAATCGGTGACTAATTCTCACGACATGATATCATATTACGAGTGCTCCTTTTCCTCATATTCAAAGTTACTGGTAATTTATTTTTATCATCGAAAATTCTTAAACGATATTTATCATAATAATCAAATTGTAAAAAATTTAAATTTCATAGCGTATTTCATGTCACTAATAGTTTCGTGATCACCGGTGAGATTCAAAAATCGCCCCCAGGTGAGAGGAAGGCCAAGCACATCCTTTTTCTAGTAAGTAAAGTTAATTTGTTTTCCGTTGTTACAGGAGAAGTCAAAACCAACATTTGAGCTTTCGTCTACCTTGTTACGCCTACGTGAAACAATCATGAAGTTGAAGTCAATCAAGAACTATAACGTCACTCCTCGCAGCGGTGACGACGAAAGGCAATCGGAAGTTCATTACATAACAAAAGCCATAGGCGATTTTGGCGTGTTCCAAGCAATAGCTAGTTTCATAGTGTTTTCCAGCAGATATGTTATGGCCGCAAATGTGGTAAACGTAGTTTTCCTAACTCCGCACACTGAATTTAAGTGTGTTAGCTTTATTAATGACAGCAAAGTGACAGTGGACAATTCTACATGCTACAATGATTGTGTCCGATATGAATATTACGCGCCTGTGTATGAAGGTGCGATGTTGTCGAGATTCAATTTGATTTGTGACAGAGCGTGGCTTGCCAGTTTTATGCAGACGATGACGCTGATGGGTGTGGTACTGGGTGTGGCAGTTTTCGGGTGGATATCTGACAGGTTTAGTTTACTAATTCTGATATACATTGATTTCTTTTTATTTTTCACATTGGTCAATTTTACTGACAAGTTTATCATAAACTATGTTCTAGGAATGGCTTTCTATATTTTGATAAAGTTACATCGGCCGGGATTAACGGCTGGCTTTTAGAAATGTCTCTCTTTATTTTTATTTTATTGTTATTTAAAACAAAAAAAAATCTTAGAAATTATATTACTTACTTTAAATTTTTTCTTGATACAAATTCTTTTCTATGATCTGTTTAAACTAACGCGTCCTATAACATATATAGATTAATAGTGTAAGCCGATTTCTGTCCCAGTGATTATAGGACGATAGCTGCTCACAAAAAATCGGTTATGGTCTCATTTTGAAGAGCTCCAGCCGTAGATGTGAAGGAAAATAAAGAAACCTGTCATAGGTTTCACAATTCCTAAAAAATCTGTTGAATAAACGCGAAGTTTTGCGGGCGACCCACTACTTAGTTTAAAATAAATACTTAATTAGTATTATTTAATCCCGTTTTCTGATCTCGATCTCAACCAAAACTCTACTCATTTAAAAAAAATATCTTGTAAAATAATGTCTATTTACCTACATCAAATTAAAATCAAAATCAAAATAAAATTCAAATAAAATTAAAATTAAATTAAATTAATGCAATAATAATTGGGGTAAGGAAAACAATAATAATTATACATACGGATGAATTTTATGACATAATAGTTAAATTTATGTATATTTTTTTCTAAATATTCTTTAATTGTATTATAATAATTTTTAGCCATATTCTTAACTTTTTTCTAAATATAGGCAAACTAAGGTCCTTTACTGACTGTGGTAATTTATTATACATTTGTATACAGTTTGGATAACAACTCCTCTTATAATATTGTGTAATAAAAATATAAGGATGCATCTTAAGAGCGTTTACGCCGCACACTAGCGCCGCCAATGAAAAAAAAAACATATCTAGTAATTAGAGATAGAAAATCAAATTATGCTCAACAAACTATCTGAATGAAGTAATTTAGCATTTTTACGTCACCTAATGAACACCTGACATGTTATGGTTTAGTTAAATATGGCGTTATAGTTAAAAGTGGCCGTAACGTCTTATTTAACTAAACCATAACATGTGAGGTGTTCATTAGGTGACGTAAAAATGCTAAATTACTTCATTCAAATAGTTTGTTGAGCATAATTTAATTTTCTATCTCTAATTACTAGATATGTTTGTTTTTTCATTAGTGGCGCTAGTGTGCGGCGTAAACGCTCTTAACAAAGATACAGCATTCCAATATATACATAGAGGGATGTGTAATTTAGTTTTGAAAATAACTGCCTGCATGATGTAATTGGCGGGACGTCATATACAATGTTATTTTTAGTTTATACTAAACCTGAAAACTGTTTGTTCAGAATCAGTAATAGAATCGATTTCAATATTTTTTATACCATGTTACATTTTGACAAAATAATATTTACAAAATCTCAAATAAATTATTCCCTACTAAAAAACACAACAGGGCAGCTCAAAATGCTTGTAACTTCGTGAGTTTTCAAGATATTATTTTTTTTTTTTGTACGGATTCTGTAAATGAAAATATTTGACCCATGTTTCGGTTTTCGTATAAACTAAAAATAAGGTTGTATAGCCTGGATGCATTGTTTCTGCGATATAAAAGCTTTGTTTATGTCCGTGGAGTTTCCCCATAGGAGTATTAGCCCTACCACTAACCAAACCGAGTACACAAACATGTACCCCACGCTGGGAATTGAACCCGGGACCTCTGGGTCTCGGACCGGTGGTCCTAACCACTAGACCACAGAGGCGATTGATGATAAATTATAAAATAATAGTATACTTTTTTTTAGAAACTGGCCCAGTGTTTGTGGGTTCAAACAATAACATAACTCTTACCTTGCAGATTTGGTCGGCTCATAGCCTACCGTCTCGCTGTGGTTATCGGAGCCATCTTCTTGATAGCCACTCCCTTCGCGCCTACCTTTTGGACCTTCACGATCTTAAGGACCTTGACTGGGATCGGCTCGGGCGGAGTCATGGCTCTCAACACAATTTTCTTCATAGAAATCGTGGGACCGCGGTACAAACACTTCGCTGGTATCATACCGTTTATTATGGGTTTGTTATTTTATAATTGGAACTTGAAGATTTTTTGCAAAAAATGTTCTTGCCTGTTTTGTGGCAATCATCTCTTTTTTGACACAAAACAGTGATTGACATAACCTTTTTTTTATCGTTTTCTTTAAGGTTTTGCATTTGTTTCATCAATATTTAGTTAGTAATGATTCCCGGTAATTGATTTTGTTGTAGCATACATAATAATGTCTAAATAGAGCTGTTTTATCGTTACTTAGATTTTTTTTAGATGGTGTCAATCTGATGCTGCTTACTGCAATAGCTTACTATTCAGACACTTGTAAGAACTTTCTCCTGTATAGCGGCTTGTTTTTTATCATACATTTGATAGCCGTATTCACTCTACCTGAATCTCCAAGGTGGCTGATAGCTCGTCATGAAGGAGATCGAGCCATAGAGGTGATGACAAAAATTGCTAAATTGTAAGTAAAATGTATTTCATCATGGTAAACAATAAATTAAACCAATGCCGACCATATAAAGGAACATCGACTTATAGATATTAATAAAAAACAAGTTGTTTTGTTTTTGTTTCTTAAATAAACAAAATTATATAAATAAGTTTTAAACTTTCATGGTCACTCACATTAAATTAATTAATATAGGGATTCGTACTATACTTTATAATAATTTTGAGTATTCGATATTTTGGATTACTTTCGTGTCTGTGTCTTGTTGTGTCGTCACTTGTCGTGGCGCATGCAACTGTGCTGGAATATTTTAAGTTACTCAAAATCAAAAATCCTCCCGTCAGAAATTACTATATTGTATTTAAGCCCGCAAGTTTAAGAAACACCAAAATTCTTGCAATTCCAACTTCCAACATGTCAATCTTCGATCAATACGAGTAATAGTACAGTGGACTGTAAAATGGGGTTACTTTTGAATCAGGTGTGACATTGATCGCAGCTCCTGTTCTTCAAGTGGTCTTCCACAATGAGTTCAACGGTATGATTCTGGAGGTAATCACACAAGAGACGCCTAGAACGAAAGCATACCCATTTTAGCAGCTACTTAAGGATCTATAGCTGTGATGTTACAATTGGTTCAAAAGTAGCCTCATTTTACGGTATGTCAATAATACGATTGCATTTTCCAGTAACAACCGTGATACTTCTCACATCAAAGACATCGTCAATGAAACTATCGAAAATATGAAACGTGATCATACAGAAGTCAAAAAGAGAAGTTTTGTTGATTTGTTCCGTACTAGGAAACATTCTATTATAACCATCAGCTCGGTCTGTGCGTGGACCACTAGTGGGATCTGCTTTTATGGAATTCTCCAGTACTCCACTTTGTTCGGATCCAATATTTATATTGTGCTTCCCATAATATCAGTATTTCAGGTAAGACTTATAAACGGCTATTTCGCCACAGAAGCCGACTAACTGCGTAATTTTTTTTCAATTATTGTTTAACTATTATTAAGCCAACGAAGCTATAACTTCGTGATTATGCTACAGACACTAAAAATTTTAAATTCTAATTTCGTTTCTTATTCTAATTCGTTTAAAATCTATTATGGAAATTTGATAATTCATAATTTTTTGACATATCAAAATTGTTTAACTTTGCAATTTAAAAATGCAGCTTAAAATATTAAATAGGCCTTAAAGCTCGCCCCCGATAAATATTAATGTACAATTATATATAAAAATGCTTCTTTTTGAAAACAAAAATGTTTTAAGAAACTCTTGCAAACGCGTATTTTGAGTTAATGATTTTAAATTTAACTCAACAATTATTTTATTTTTAAGATCATCACGACGGTTCTAGCAATCTTTATCACCAAGACGATGAAACGAAAAACCAGCAGCGTGAGCATTGTAGCCGTCATCGGTATTTCGATGTTGATCCTGATCTTCATTCCAGACGGCCATTGGGCTTGCGTCGTCTTCGTCACGATCGGATTTACAATGGCAAATGCTATATTCTGCGTAGAATACGTGCAAGCTAATGAACTGTACCCTACTCCTTTAAGAAACATGGGCTTCGGTCTGAGCTCTGCTGGAGCTAAGATAGGGGCTATGGTAGCTCCTTTTATTGCAAACACAGAGCCACATTGGGTAGCATCGACTATATTTGCTGTCATACCATTGATAGGGATAGTGTTTTGTTTACTGTTGCCTGAGACGAAAGGAAAAAATTTGCAAGACACTGTCGATTGACCCAAATACAAATAAAAGGAATATACGATTTACCGGTTAAGCAATGTTTATTAGTGTGCCGCTTCTTGCTAACAATGTATCATTCAACAACCCTATACCTACATAGCATATGTCGTGATTTTAAACAATTATTTAACGAAAAATAACCTCAATTGTACCTGATATCTACAGATCGTCAAAAACAGCTTTAAATATAATCTAGTAACATTAATAAAGTAAATAGTATTATTTTTAACTCTAAATATTTTTTTAATGTTTAAATTGAATAATCTAATGTAAAGTCTAATAATGGTAGGTAAGGTAAATCATATTTCAGATAAAATATGATATAAGATTTTTATCGTATTTGTGTCTCGATTTTTTATAACATATCAATACAAATGCAATTGCATTAATATTTTATTAATTGGGTCGAATTCATAATAAATTGTTGCTTTGAAAAAGACTAATTAAATCAAGTGCACACGTTATAGGAACTTGTTTGTGATAATTGTGATACATCTGTTTGTGACATTGTAATATTGCTATGTTGTAATTTGTTTAAGTACCGACAAAACTATATTTTTATATCTCACTAGCTGACCCGGCAAACGTTGTTTTGCCAATTATTTCTAGGGAATTTGTAGGGTAGAAAAAAAAAACTAACTTATTTTAAGTGTGTGAGTGAACGATGACGGAATATAAAAATAACAAAACACTAAACATTTATTTTTTCACTTTACTATAATTTAATTATTATAATTTGAGGAGCTCGGTGGTGCAGTGGTTAACGCGCTCGGTCTGCGAGTGCTGAGGTTAAGCAACTTTCGCAAAAGCCGGTCATCGGATGGGTGACCAAAAGTGTATCATCTCGAGCTCTTCCGTGCTTCGGAAGGCACGTAAAGCCGTTGGCCCTGGTCGCATTAGCAGTCGTTAACAACCACCAATCCGCACTGGGCCCGCGTGGTGGTTTAAAAGCCCTTTCTCCCTATCCATCTATAGGGAAGGCTCGTGCCCCAGCAGTAGGGACATAAAATGAGCTGATGATGATTATAATTTATTCCTATATTTATTTATTTTTATTTTTTTATTTAATTATTACGACAATAACACTTACAAACAAAATCAATTCATTAATGCTACAGTGTGTACAATATTTTTTGTTAGCCCATCTTTAGCTAAACTAAACAAACTGGATGGTTTGCGCACTCGAGAGCATGCCGCGTATAATTTTCCGTGTAAAAAACATGGTGTGCTCAAATCTAAGCCACAAACAGACATCGTTTGGCCTTGGGACTTATTGATAGTAATTCCTACTCCGTGCTGTTTACTGGATGAGAAGTGACACCGGTAGACGCCTGGCGGAGACAATTGATCAATTGATTAATATGGCTATAAAAAATAGGTGTTGGTGATAGAAGGGTGAAAGTTTAGGATTGAATGTATTTTTTGATGCCACATCATCATCATCATCATCTCAGCCAAAAGACGTTCACTGCAAGACAAAGGCCTCCTCCAAGGATCTCCACAACGACCGGTTTTGTGCTGCTCGCATCCAGCGGCTTCCCGCGACCTTCACCAGATCATCGGTCCACTTTGTTGGAGGCCTGCCCACACTGCGCTTTCCGGTACGCGGTCGCCACATTTTAAGACAAAAAAATCAAAAAAAAAAAAAGTTTTGGGGTGGACCACCCTTATTACTTAGGGGTGCCTATAACAATAGACTACGATCGATTGTCAGACCTACCGAATATACATATAAAATTTCATAAAAATCGATCGAGCCGTTTCGGCGGAGTATGGCAACTACCATGTGACACGAGAAATTTATATAGACATCAATTTTGTATTATTTTGAATTTGGTTATTCTGTGCCATCACTATCTGCAAAATTCAGGATTATAATATTATGTGTTAACAAACATCCTTTAAATCTTATACAGATAGATATAGTATAGGTTGCTTAATAATCTTAGCTACTTTTTATAAAAATAAAAAAAAGATCCAATGTAATTGGGCACAAAAATATTGCCATTGACGTTTTATTTTTAGTTTATTTACGTTTTAGTACTTCTTGAGAATAAAATTTTTGGACATAATTTTAAATATAAATATACATATAATATAAAATTATTTAATTTTCTGTACAGTCTACGCGATTGTTACAAATTAAGAGCGTTTACGCCGCACACTAGCGCCACTAATGAAAAAAATAACATATCTAGTAATTAGAGATAGAAAATCAAATTATGCTCAACAAACTATTTGAATGAAGTAATTTAGCATTTTTACGGCACAACATTAAACCATAATTAGGTAAAAAAAAAAAAAATATAACAACGTGAATCGAGCTTGTAAAGATCATGAACACCTCACATGTTATGGTTTAGATAAATAAGACGTTACGGCTACTTTTAACTATATCGCCATATTTAACTAAACCATAACATGTCAGGTGTTCATTAGGTGACGTAAAAATGCAAAATTACTTCATTCAGATAGTTTGTTGAGCATAATTTGATTTTCTATCTCTAATTACTAGATATGTTTTTTTTTCATTGGCGGCGCTAGTGTGCGGCGTAAAC
The DNA here is from genome assembly GCA_947562085.1 of Eudonia lacustrata. Taxonomy (NCBI): domain Eukaryota; kingdom Metazoa; phylum Arthropoda; class Insecta; order Lepidoptera; family Crambidae; genus Eudonia; species Eudonia lacustrata. The sequence goes on along the minus strand of OX387315.1, from coordinate 1,692,978 downwards.
GCTCTTAAAATGAATCAACTTGACACAACAAACAACAAGAACCGACTTTACAAGATCACAATTGACGGTCTCAGCTTTATTACCTATAAATTAGTATTGTTTAAAAAAATAATTAAATAATTTTTTAATTAATTATTTTTTGTTAAATTATTATTTTGTACATGTTAACTCGTCTGTACATGCTAGTAGATCGTCAAACGACAATAACATCCATGTTTACATGCCTTGAAATACATGTTACAGAGACTTTAAGAAAGTGACTAAAACGATTCTCCAATTTCATTATCAACTGAAGGTTTATCGTTAAGTAATTTCGTTCGACCTCTCCTATCAGTGATGATACATTGAAGTTTTTTAAGTGTGGGCAGTCACATGACTGTCAGTTCCTGATTACAATGCAGATGAGGTTATCGCCACTCGCGATAGGCTGGTACATCTCAATCATGTTTCGAGTTCCGATAATAGCGTTCATAGAGGATTTGTTTACTTTGAAAAGTGTCAATTTTTCAATCAACGATACTGGGAAGAGTAAATCAAATTTAATATGATGGTTCTGTCTACGAGTATATTAACACTACGCAAACACAGGCTTTTGACAGAACTGGAGCAAGATCTTGTAACACATAGGTGACTTTTTTTACATGCAAATATTGTTATTATGAACAAGTACTATTTACCAAGTTACATTGTCATCGTACTGGGTCCGACTGATGGTTTGTGGCCCGTTCGCCCTCCATCCACAAGAAAGGCTCGTGCCCCAGCAGTGGGGTTATTAAAGCTGGTGATGATAGTAGATAGATGATATCAATAATTAAACAAACACTGAATGTGGAGATGAAACGATGCCAAAGGAACCCTACAAACACACTGTCAAAGTTTACAGGCGCAAGTGCCGGCGGATTTGAGCTGGAGTCCTCGAGGACATGATTTGTCGGCACTTTTGATTTGGGCCCATCAGCCGTCGTCGAGCGTAAGTGGCGCGGCGCATTTGATACGCCGCTGAGAGGGTGTTCCGTTGAATTGGCCCAATTTACTCCGTCCCATTATTGGTAGTAAAACTGCATGAACTTAATCTTTAGCTGCCTGATTAAGAGTGACGTTTATTATAATGATGAGTTGGTGGGCGCTTGCTTTGAACACATTACTCTTTTAGTCTCTTAGAGCCTTTTAAATAAACAAAGAATAAATTTGGAATAGATGTTCCGTGGTTGGTTCCCGTCATGTAAATTTCATTTAAAATGAGAGTAAAAGGGTCAAAACACGTAATAACTATTTGAAGCTTAATCTGTTGAAATGAAACAACTTTTACGGGTCTACTCGCGTTTATTTTACACATTTCGTTTAATGTTTATCCTGACGTTTCGAACCCTTTGTAGGGTCCTTGGTCACAGGGAGACTGAGGTGTTGATCGTCTCATAATTAGTTAGTAGCTTGTATACCCTAAATCTTGTATAAGCTTAATCTATGTTTATTTGTTGGGCCTTTACACTGAAAAAAATATTTTGTTGTACGAAGCTGAACTTTCATTTACTTGTAACATAAAATGGATGAACACAAAACTAGGGCAACACGTAACCAAAAGTAGTTTGGTTAATTAATTAACCGAACTGTTTTGTTAATTTGTCAAAACAATAATGTCTAGTTCTAACTAACATGTTCGTTCATGGCTAAGCCTATTTTTGACTAACTCTAGCAAAACTTTTAGCAGCTAGTAAGCTAACTTTTTGCATACTTAACCGAAAATTCTCGTTTACTTTTAGACTAATGCTTAAGTTTTTTTGTTGATTATAACCAAACTACTAGATATTGAACAGCCATTTTACTTATTTAATTATAACCCTAAACTAATTTTAGTAAGCTACTTTTTGGTTACTTGCAACCTAAATTCTCGTTTACTTTAGCTTAAGTTTATTGTTGATTATAACCAAACTACTCGGTATTGCACAACCATAGTCTCATTTTACTTATGCTATTGTTTCCAAAACTGTTTGATTGCTACTAACAGACTTGTTGCTTGATTTAGCTGTACTTGTTTTGTTATATGATGCCTATTACTTTTGTTGCATGCAGCAATTTATTTTTGTTGCTAGTAGCACGTGTATTTCTAAGTACGCAAAACCTCTCATAGGATGAAAGTACCCACCAAAATGAACAACTGTCATTATGGGCCCAACGTCGAAGTCGCGAAAAAAAAATCAGCCGTTCCATACATTTTCTTCGAGTACCTAGTACTGTGTTTTTCTATGGAACAACTGATTTTCTTTTGCGATTTGGAAGTTTGTCCTGTGAAAGTGGTTCATATTGGTGTGTACTTTCACCCCATGAGAGGTTTTGCGGACTTGGAATTACACGATGCATAATTGTATAATAAAATATTGTGTAATTTCAAAAATAGTTATATTTATTAATTGTAACATAACATAACATATATATATATTTAAGTACTAAATTATAACATTAAAGATAAAGTAGGGCCATTTTAATAGATTACATCTGACACATCATAAACATATTTATATTTTAAAAGGTACACAACTGCCTGAGTTTTGAATACCTACATCTATTTTAATAATCACAAAATTTTGACTGACTCGAAACTTTGACTGCCAGATGACTGATGACTAAGTAGGGCCAATTTAATATGATCTATTAAATTTAGTAACCGAATCAGTTGAAACTATATGATTGAGCTAATCATATAGTTTCAACTTATAGATAAAAAAGCGTAAGAACATCTTTAGTAAGTACTTATCTTTAGATACTTAGCTAGCTATCGGTATAACACTGACACACAATTTCCAAAATACCAATGGTATAATAACATTATAGATAGTAATCGAATCACAGCTCAATCATAGTTCCAACTATTGAACTTAGAGAAGTTCCAAAGCGTAGGTAATAGAATTTTCTAGGTAAGTAGTTGCATCCAGAATCTCCTCGGTATCTGAAAATAATATTGTTAATTAGGTAAAAATTAAAATTTTATTTAAACCGCTGACATGAAACTTCTAAATATTAAAAATAGTTTGAGCTTTCATGAAAGTTTTCAAAATCATTGGTGCACAAGTGAACTTACCATCATTTTCCATGTTGGTCAAAATTTTATGTAAGGCCGGATCTTGTTTTTTTCTTCGCATAATTAATTATAGAGGGCCTTATAAATTTCCAGTTATCATGCAAATGATTAAAGTACTGTAGATGGACAACTTTGAAGTCTTTTATGAGCTGAAAAAAAAATTACTGTGTTAGTCAAAGTAATAAATAAAAAATAAAAAATAAATTCTCACACTCAATAATAAAAAACAATAATACCCTAATGGTAGCACACATTTTTGTGCTACAAAGTATAACAAATCTATAGATTACTAAGTCAGTGAGTTCAACTAAAAAAGTTTATTCATAGAAATATTTTAAAATAATTAGTAGGTAGGTAAGTATGTTGTTTAAAACAATATTTTGATTGAACACGCCACAAACGCCTCGTTGGCCGAACGGCATAGCGTTCGGTCCGACACCCGAAGGATTCAATTCCCAGGTCGGGCAAAATGTGTTTCGGATTTTTCGATGCATAGCCCGGGTTTGTGATCACTAACTCGCATTTGGCAAGCGTGCTGATTAAACCATTACCCATCAACTGTAGTGATGACTTGATTCTAATGATGGAGGCCTTTGCCCAGCAGTGGGACAGCTATTTATTTACTTCACTTTATTTTACGCCACAAACACCAACCATCCATAATATTTCATCAAATTGATGATATACTTCAGTATATATTTTAGAAGAAACTTTATAATTCCTATAATCCTCACAACAGTTCGACCAACGAAGGCGATATCTAGACCCGCAGCCCAGACCGTGACGTTTAGCGTTTACAAGAGAAACAAATGCGTTCTTCAATACCTTACAAGACAATAAATAAAGTCTATATTACCAAATGCACATGCAACTGTGTGGTGATGTGAATTGTGAACCCATAATCTTCGTTTAGCGCAGTATGTTATTTAGCAAAGTGGCGGTTTGAAGTTGGCTTTGTGAAGTTTAAAATAAGCCTGTGGTTATCGGGAGAGGAAGAAGCGTCAGCTGTTGCATTGTGAACGATTTACGAATACACAAATGGTGGTGTTAGTAAAATGAGGGCGATCTAGACAAAGATCTGTAGGTATAATAACAATAAAGCATTAAACAATAAAAATAAATCATATTGACTTACTTTAAATGAGACTATCATAACTAGCCTCCAATCTTCCCAAGGCTGTGCCAATATGAATAATAAATAATTACATGGGAAAACCCTAAGGCCCAATGTGGGTTGGTTGTTTTTTTAGCGACAGCAACCGAGATCAACAGTTTAATGTGCTTTCCAAAGCACGGTAAAGATCGAGATACCTTTAATTTAGTCACCCATCCAGGGAAACGTCATTGCGAAAGTTGCTTAAGTTGTAAAAGCCGAAGCCGTACCGCCACCGACAAATTTATGTAAATATAAAGAATGTTGAATCTTTCACTGTAAAGCGAAAGCGATTGAGGAGCTCGATGGCGCAATAGGAGGAGCTCGATGGCGCAATGGTTAACGCGTCCGGTCTGCGAGTGCTGAGGTTAAGCAACTTTCGCAAAGGCCGGTCATCGGATGGGTGACCAAAATGTATCATCTCGAGCTCCTCCGTGCTTCGGAAGGCACGTAAATCCGTTGGTCCCGGCTGCATTAGCAGTCGTTAACAACCACCAATCCGCACTGGGTCCGCGTGGTAGTTCATGGCCTGTTCTCCCTATCCATCCATAGGTAAGGTAGGGCTAGTAAGGTAAGGTAAGGCTTGTGCCTGATGATGATTTGAATAAATAATTCTTCATTTACTTATTTTTCTCCATAATTTTCTTTTGAAAGTAAAAAGTAAGTCTGTTTAATGTTTTATTAGAACCCGTCGAAGTTCTTGAAGACAAACGAATTACGGACGAAATAAATACCTTGTCGCATAGTTGTGACAAGTTGACGGAGAGAATGCCGAGGGCCGACCACACACGACCACAGATACGGATCGGCGGAACCCCGACGTCCGGTGTTTGTGGTCGATACGTGGCGCTGATGGCGTGTGACCGTGCGACCTGCCGCTGTGAGACTGTGACGAATGGTGACGAGATTCAGCAACGGTCGAGTGGCTGAGAACAGCTGAAGATCACTGAACAAAATTATCACTTTGTACCTCAATTAAATTATTAGTAGAGAACCTTTTTCAGAAACTTTCTAGTAATTAAATTATGCAGTTCTCCTATTCAAGTTCAATAATATAAGCTAACTAAATAGAAAAGATCAACAATGAAAAAAAAATTTTTTTGATCTTTTCTTGAGTTAGTCCAAACTTTACTTATTCTAAATTTTTTTTTATCATCTCTGTACCTTACTGTATTAATATAGCCTATTAATTAAAATAAACTCTTACAAGTAATTTTTGACGTCATTCAAATCAATGACTAACTTCGTAAACTCTTGAACCCCTTCAAAATTTACCAACAGAATTTAGGTAATGTGTAATACTTACACAAAGTACCTATTTGTGACTTTTGTGGTGCAGTTGAAGATGTTCAACACATTCTTACGGAATGTAAGAAATATCGAAGGAAAAGGGACTCAATGATGCAAAAGTTTAATATTAATAGATATGATATAGGGGCATTTACAAGTATTCTAGCAGACTAACTTTGAAAGCTGCAAAATGTTTGGTGGACTGTTTGTGACATCACTGAGTCCCTTTCCTGTCTTTTATTAAGTAAGTTGATTAAATTAAACATTAAGGTTAGGTTACGATGAGGCTGACATGCCTATGAATAGACAAAAGCCTCCAAAGAAATAAGAAAAAAAAAATATAGTACTCGTTTAAAGGTGCTGTGATAGTACGAAACTTAGAGCTAGTTTTATTTGTAAGTAAAGAAAGAAAGAAAGAAAGAAAATATTTATTAACACACACACGCACACAAAAAACAATACAGTCGAAACAAAGCAAGAAATAATAAAAATAGAAGGAAAACAAAAAACAATTAAATGAAAATTTAAACAAAAAGCAGTGTGTGAGGCCACCAAGGACCCTGTCTCAGCAACGTACGCACCAGGTACGGTGAAACAGCATTCAACTCCTTTGCCACCAGGGCTTTACTCGCGCTCTATTAGGATTTTGTTAAACTTGACAATATAACTTCAATTACTGCTCGACTTTCCTTATAAAATGTCCATATTTACCAAACATCAAACGATCGCGTAATGAAAGACTTCCTAGCCATAAATCACTGGCTGAAACAATGGTTTCCAAACGCCTCACAATGCCGGAGCCATAATCTTATACCATGAACTGTTTGGTACCAGATGAAGAGATTGCCCTCCTTCACGGCTGTACCCGACAATCAGGGTAATGGTGATAATAGCACAGCTTTGTTTGCGCTGGTGTACAGGTTGTATATTGAAGATACTGTTAAGAGTGAATTATGCCTTTCTTATATTTATTCTGAAGGCGTATAGTAAAGTAAGTAAGTAAAAAGCCTATCCCACTGCTGGGCAAAGACCTCCATAATCGAAATTAAGTCATCAGAACAATTGATGGGTAATGGCTTAATCACCACGCTTGCCGAATTCGGGTACCTACCCGAACCCGATCACCTGATCACAAACCCGGGCTATGCATCTAAAGATCAGAAACACACTTTGCCCGACCCGGGAATTGAAACCGGGACCTTCGGATATCGGGAAGAGCGCTTTGCCACTGGGCCACCGAGGCAATTTCGAGAATTAGTATTGAGGTGGTTATGCATCAAAAAGTGCATAAGTAATGTTGCAAGACCCTTGACCACAGATCCTGCAAAAGGGCATCGAAGCGTTAGGATACAAAAGTAAGTATGTATTAACGCGAGTAGAACTGTATAGTGTTCTTTAGCTTTTTTATTCATGTCCCGATGTTTTTGTTTCATATTAGGTACAGTTTAATTCCTTTAAGCTATTGTCACTTAAAAATTCAAAATGAAAATCTTTATTGCTAACTAAGAGTATAAAAGGTGTTACATTTTGAAGGAACTTCAAACTTAGTCGCCCTTTTCGGACACGGCAATTTATAGAGAGCTAAATGTTTTTATATAAATCTATTAATAATATCTTAAGTCTAAAAGTAAAAAAAATACAATAAAACAATAACAAAATTAAATTAAATAATTAAGTAATCGTCATGTCAAGACTATTTATTAAATTATAAGTTTTAAATAAATAAATAAAAAAATAAAAAAATATATTTATTTAAGGGTGAGAAAATGATTTACAGAATAAAAACATTTCGCAATAAGATAATCTCGTAACTTCTTTTGAAATGCTTGAAATGTTACTTGATTTTTTATATGAGGCAGTAATTTATTAAATATTTTTAGAGTCATATAGGTATAGTCTACTCTATGTCGTGTATTTAACGCGTGGGTATCATAAACTTCTTATTATTTTTAAAAACGAATAATAATATAAAAGTAGTCATACACGACAGACACAGTCCATCGAAAACAATTTTAAGAAACAGGTCCAAATTTTAATTCTTTGTAAAGTTTACAGAAATGCCTTCTGTAACGTAACGATATAATAAAAACGTACATGCAGCTGAGGAAGACATCGACTCTTGTAACTGTGTAGAGACATGAGCAGAATACGCGTCCAAACACATTTTATCGATTCTGCGACAAGAATTAAATGGATGGAATCGATTGCGATCATGAAATTAGCTGGAATCGATTTACTGAGAATTCTAGTCGATATGCAGTCAACCAATAGCTGTGTGGGCGAATTCCTTTTAACGCATTCTTATCTGTTAGTCGCTTACAAACTTAATATTGTTACCCAGGAACTATTTATTTAGGTCTTTGATGAGTTTCTTGCCAGTTCTTTTCAGTAATAGTACACACAGCAGATCAACCTACCCAAAACTGTCAAATTTCTACAATAAATTTTGAACTTTATTATTTGGTCATAAGGATCAATATTCATTGAATAAATTTGACAGATTTGGGTAGGTTGATTTGCTGCCGACTGTACCACTGCCGCAGACTTACGGCTTGACTCGTAGTCAAGTAAATGTCAAAGTCAAAATATTTTATTAAAATAAACTGAATAGTATATTTATTTGAAACAAGATAATAATAAAACTACTTAAAATTAAACTTACAAACAACTATAAACTATATCTACTATTAACTATAAATAAAAAAATTGCCCCAAATCATCCCCATCAGGCAGAGTGCCCAGAATTGATAAACACTTTTAAATAGTCCAAAACTATTTTTATCTAGGTATGCGTTGAAGGTAAAAAACTCAGAATGTCTTTTGGCTATGGAGAGGAAAGGGCGCAAGACACTACAGTTTTTGCAGCAGTACTAATAAGCTCATTTGTGAAGCCTTAAAAATGGATTTTATATATATTTATAAAAATAATAAACAAGTATTTTACTGACCATACTTTTAAAACTTTTATGGTCAATTCATCGTCATCATCGTCATCTCAGCCAAAAGACGTCCACTGCTGGACAAAGGACCTTTTTTTATTTATATTAGAAGGAGGCAAACGAGCAGGCGGGTCACCTGATGGGAAGCAATCACCGCCGCCCATGGACACCCGCAAAACCAAAGGAATCACAGATGCGTTGCCGGCCTTTAGACCTCCCTCAAGGATCTCCACAACGACCGGTTTTGTGCGACAGCGTACCCGAAAGCGCAGTGTGGGTAATTATTAAGTAATCTGTGGTGTGGGCAAGCCGCCAACAAGGTGGATCGACGACCTGGTAAAGGTCGCGGGAAGCCGCTGAATGGTCACTGCCATTAAAGTTATTAATAACGTGATTATCAACACGTTCCTTATTTTCTTTAAGTACGTATTCGATATTTAACATGTGTAATACAACCGCTTCCTCAAACATATAACTACTGATTTAATATTCATATATTTTTCATAATAAATAACTCACTCATTATACGTAGTCGTAGTTCCAAAACGTTACGTTCGTCCGCTCGCGCGTGTCAGTACTTAATTAGATTAACCCCCAAATGTGCCGGTGCATATTAAGGCGCACATTCTTCGCGGTAGGTGTTGCAAAACAAGCCATCGTATTAGCATTCAGCATGGAGGACCTGGCCGGTGGTCTCTCCTATTGTTATTCGTAGCGCGCGCTCGTATGCTACACCAACAATTATAAATTAACTGGTGGGCGATTTGAAAATGCAATGGGTGGAAGTGACCGGTGAACAGTTTTGGGTTGATTGGTGAAAAAATTATAATAGCGAAAACTATATTCTATACTACACTATACTATAGTTTCTTTATTCTTTTAAATTTTAAAGTTATCTCAAGTACCTACCTGAGAATTATAATATGGAATTAAACAGATGCTACGTGCGTGGGAAATAAAAATTGCAAAGTTACAGAGTTATCTATCAGATAGGTATGTAACCAATTTGCAATCTGTAAAAATAATTTGGATGTTGGGGACGAATAGGTTCGCTGATATGAATAAGTGTGGCATAAGAAGCTACAATGAAGATGACGTTCAATATTTACACCAGGTAGTAGAAAGTCATACACATATAAAATCTTTCTTATCGATTGGCATTCTCACTCGATGGTGTCATCGACAGTTTAGCCACGACCGACGCCACGTCGGCGTCACTCGAAAAGTTTCCAACGTAAAACTAATCGATTTTGTCTCCAACAACACGATAAACGCCCCCCGGTAATCGAGTAAAACATCACATGCCCCACAATAAAGAGGATTACACGTAAGCGCAGTTTGAATTGGCGTTACACAACTGCTTTCACAAACCCTGGATATAATCAACCGTTTCCATTCAGCTCGGGCCTTTCGGGCCCAATAATCGTGAGGAAAGTCGTTCGACTGACGACTGGAGAATTTTTACGAGCGGTCTCCGTGACCGGCGGTGACTGCTGGAGGGTTATCTGTAGGTGATTGTGTTTTTTGAATAAACGAAGTTCGGGTTGGGCTCGTTACGCGGGATTAGGTCGTTTGCACGGACGGCGATTAGAAACTTATTTGTTGAATTTGCTGAGCGAGCGAGTGTGTGCTCAGGTAGGGGAAGCTTTTAACCTCGTTTAACAATCTTAGAAAGTTAAATAGATTGTTTTACGTGGAAAAAAAATTAAAAAAGATAAATATTGTGTGACATATATGTTAATATCTTTTTTCCAAGTATAAATATAGGTGTTCCATTCTTTTTGACTAAATGCCTTGAAATTTTACAATGTAAGTAACATAATAAAAAAATATGTTAATAAAAGTTACGTAGGTACAGCTTTTTATTCCAACCGTACCTACCTATATCTCGATTACCACCCACACAACCTATAATCAAAGTGATATGACAATGATGATATATTGTCACTAAATGTTAGTTAAGTGACATCGAAATATTGTGATTTAAAAGACTACTTCCGTTCTGAATTTCATCATTGCGAATTAAAGCTAGCAAATCATACTCTTAGTTCTGTGACACGACGTTGATAGCAATTTGCGAAGAGTTTATGACTAGGGATGTCAACGGAGATATGTATATATTATGAGCAAACATTATAATAATATATTGGCAACCGAAACCAAAAATAATACATGAAAAGAAAACAAATGAAACTTATAATCAGTTGCAATTTAAATTTGTGTTATAATTAAACACTTACAATAAGGTGATAATATTTTTTATTTATCTATTTTATAACCTTAGGAAGGTTACGTAGGCTGTATCTAGGGTTGCCAACAATTTTTCAGGAAATTAAAGTAAAACTATCATTAACTAGTAAAAAAAAAATTTTGAAGAAAAAATAAAGTATTTTCCAAATTTTTATATTTTAAGCGTTACGTTTCGTTTTACTTCACCTAAGTCTGAGTATCATTCATTAGTTCAGAAATAAAGCCGACAGGAATATGCCGTTCAAATGCACGCTTTAGTCGGAAATAAAGTATTATTTTTAACAAAATAAAGTATGGGGATGGAAAATAACGTAGGATACGTTATTTTATAGTATGGTTGGCAACCCTAGCTGTATCCTTAGATCATGCTGTATCCAGTGCTTCCAAAAAGGGCAATCCAGTTTATCTGTCAATGCTTTTAATGCCATTGAGGCTGCACCCTACTCCAACTAATGTTATATAATGATTCATATTATTTTCTACCCGTCATTACAAAATAAGGACTAAATTATATTTTTTTGAGAGTGGTTCGAGTCGTCCAATTCAAAAAGAGTCCTTAGGCCTTTCATACCGTGGTCCGAACAACTCACGGTATGAACAGCCTAGCAACCCAAAAAAAAACACCAAGAAACGTCAGAAAACATGCATACAAACAATAGTACGAATACAATTGTGTTAGTCCAATTAATACCTATATTCTTCTCTACAGTGTTTGAAAACAATTTCATCAGGATTACAGTTTTATCCTTGATATACATATGCACAACCCAAGAAAACTCAACCATATAACATAGTCTCGCATATCCAAGCGAACTGCCTCACCATTAAACGACTAGTTCAACACTCTTAATTCGCTATTAAAATGCGTGTATGTACATTTGCATCGGAATCGTCAACGTTAACGTTATTATCGTTAATTGCCCATAAATTGTGGCGATAAAGCTCCGTTGAGGAGTAAAGTGTTGAACACACAACCTTCTAGCAGATACCGGATCAATGGCGGCGGTCAACTATCGACACGTCCGCGCTTAAGGAGACTGCTCATTCAACCGTGCAACCGTGTGGAATGTTGACTTAGTTAGACAGTGTCTACTACATAACTATAACATGAGGTTTGTGAGGTTTGTGATGGGATGGGGGTCAGTATATTCATGTGAACACAGTCTTTTACCGATAATGTTTCATGTTAGTTTCTTTTTTATCTTTTTTAACACCTGTATATGTACAACATGAATGCAATAAAGAACTTTGAACTTGAACTAACATAATGTATCATCCATCATCATTGTGTCGAGAAGAATCGGAACCAAAATCAGCAAGGGTGTTTCTGTTCTTTCTGGCTGGCTATGGCTATATAATCGCGAAATTTCTCTTTTTTTCTCTGGTCCTTGGATTCGACTCCCAGCGGGGGATACATGTTAGCACTGCATTAGGTTGGTGATAAGACTCTTAAAGTCCGTCTGGTTATCTGCAATATGTTGGCAGTTAATATAAGAGATTATAACTAGTTACTCTATAGAGTTAAGAATTTCGGGTGATGTTTGATTCCGTCCTTTGACCTTATCATCACATATGATACGATGAAGTCCAAGTGCTAGTCTTTAGCAGTAGAGAAAAAAACTTGGGTACTATAAGTAGGAACACCTATACTGTAGTACTGTTGGGTATTTCATCGATTCACACCACGACTGGTTCGCACCACGGTGTGAATCGCAGAAGGACGCTTTTTGAATTGGGTGTTTCGAACCACGGCTCATACCATGGTATGAATCGGCGATTGTCTTTGTTGGACTTTTTTAGGGTAGACATCCTGTAAAATAGGTCTTTATTGTAAAAGAAATTGCCACCTTGCCTCAAAATCGTCAGAAACGATTAAAAGCAGGCCAAATAAGGCTTTTAAAAGTGATATGCATTCATTGACATTAAATACTTCGCGTAAGATGAAAATGATAATGCAATGAAATAAAATTAAAAAACTCCTTTTTAATGAAAACTTTATTCGAAAGTTAACGGACGATACTTATTACGACTGGCCTGTATAATGTACCAAGTCCTTAACATGATTTTAAGCGTCTAAGTTAAACAGACCTTTGCTTCACAGGCGTTAATTAGCGTCCGCAGGCCAACTTAAGTGGTTGATAAAATAATCACTTGATATTTTATGGTGTGTAATTAATAGTGAAGGCGATAATAAAGATAAATATCGTATACTCGCGATATTGTTAAGTTGGGTACTTTACGATTCTAGATTCGTTCTAAAGATAACGCGAGAATTAAAAACGGGTCGAGTTTATATCGAGATCTAACTAATTGCGGTCTTTATTGTTCACTTTTTTTGTTAAGGCTACTTGAGAATGTTACACAAGCAACTGCATACTGTTATATTTTTTATTACATCAATAAAGAGCGTAATTATATTGTTAATTTACAAATAAGTTATTACTATATAACTTTACGACAAGCACTACAGATCTATACTCGCGTTTACTTATCATGTTATTTTATATTGACATTTCTAACCCTTTGCAGAGTCTGTGGTTACAGAAAAAACAAAAGAAATATTTCAGCTAATGTTTTGGGAGTAGACACAATACACATTACAGTGTATCGGAGGAGCTCAATGGCGCAGTGGTTAACGCGCCCGGTCTGCGATTGCTAAGGTTAAGCAAATTTCGCAAAGGCCGGTCATCGAATGAAAGACCAAAAATGTATCATCTCGAGCTCCTCCGTGCTTCGGAAGGCACGTTAAGCCGTTGGTCCAAGCTACATTAGCAGTGAAACAATCGCCAACCCGCGCTGGGCCCGCGTGGTGGTTTGTGGCCCGCTCTCCTACCCATCCATAGGGAAGGCTCGTGCCCCAGCAGTGGGGACGTATATGAGCTGGTGATGGCGATATGAAGTTTTTCCATTAATTGTGCAACAACTGTGTATGAGCTGTGTATCGAGCTGTTACTAATCACAGAGCTACGACTATGTACGAAGCTGTGTACGGAGTTACGTACAGAGCAGTTTGCGGACCTGTGTGCGATGCTTTGTACGAAGCCGTGTACGAAATGTTTACGGAGCTATGTAAGAAGCTGTTGAATAGAATAGAATAGAATATATTTATTTTGCGTATGAACACGGTACATAGGGAGATGTTATAACATTGTTAGGCTCATCCTATTCAGCTAACTATGGTAGCATGCAAAAGTAAATTAGTATAAAAAATTAAAAACAATAAAATTATAAATTTACAAACAAAACAAACATCAATCAAAATTCATTTAAGGCTGTATGGTGTAGTTCCTCTGCCTTTTTTTGAACAACTATAAAATTGATTAAAATTCTGTGTTGTCCATGGCGGAATTTGTATGACAAAATTTTAACTCTTCTCGTATGTCGCCAGGAGGCGCTGCTTCAATGCCATACTAATTTTCGTTTTCGTAAACGCAATCGAATGTATACGGATAATAAACAAAACTCACACCAGGCACCCTGAGCTTCAAACGAAGCTTTATACGTAGCTGTGTACGCAGCTTAGTACCTACACTGCACACGAAACTGTGTACGGAGCTGTATAGTGTGTACGGACCCGGTATGCTCAGCTGTGTACGCAGCTTAGTACACACGGCGGCAGATCAACCTACCCAAAACTGTCAAATTTCTACAATCAATTTTGAACTTTATTGTTTGGTTATAAGGATCAATATTCATTGGGGAAATTTGACAGGTTTAGGTAGGTTGATCTCCCGCCGTCTGTACACTGCACACGAAACTGTGTACGGAGCTGTATAGTGTGTACGGACCCGGCCCTATGCTCAGCTGTGTACGAAGCGTTGTACGGATCGGTGAACGGAGGTGTGTACGAAGCTGTGTATGGAGATGTGGGCGGAGCTGTGTGATTTGACTAGACTCTGCAAAGAGTTCGAAACATAATAGACACAGAGTAGACTTCCTGGCTTAGCCAGCCCAGCGGTTCTCAAGGAACAGTAAAGGCTGCGTCACACCGGCGCGGCGGCGGCGGGCGGCGTGCCGTGTCCGCACCGCATAATTTTCACATTCAATCAAACGTGAAGCCTACTTCACACTGCCGGGCCCACATTCATAGTGCTGTATATTTTACAATAGATATAGCTCGTTTTAAAGTTTGTTTCGAAGCTGAGCATTTGTAAAGGATAACCTTATATTCTTAAAATGCCATAGCTAAGTAATCCAAAATGAAAGCCTGAAGACAATATTTACCCTGCACATACTCGTAACCAATATAACAAAGTGCGCATCAGAATGAAATCAGGTATTAGTCCACATTTTGGTCCACTAAGAGAGTACTAGTAAAATTTTTGTAGTTAGACTTGGATCCTAGAGTCAATATTTTATGAAAAACACGAACTTTTGTTCTCAAGTTAGATAAAAATACACACCTTTCTAATGAGTTTTTTAATATTTATAAACTGTATTGTTTTCATAGTGTAAACTGATGTTTTAAGGTTAAACTCGTCACTTATTATAATATATTACGCGTTTACCAAAGACAAAAGCTAATCCTTCACTCCGACTACGAATACGCAGCTAAACAGCATATTACAATGCGTGTGCGCACAGCTCGGCGCTCACATTTATTTCTTTATTTATCCGCGGCCAATAAGGCCTACATTCAAATAGTTCATTAGGCGGTCGAATGACATATCCAGCCCTTTATATGCGAAGCTCGTGGCTGTAGTTTATACAATACTCTTGATGAAAACCTTCGTGGGTCACGGCTCTACAGTCTGACGAACTGCCATTAGTTTCAATTGATCATTGTACTGCTTAAAGGGTCTGATTGTATAGGTCAGGCAGGCTGTTACTATCGCTCGCTGCATCTATCCCGCTACTGCCTGATTCAGGGATGTTTGGTTTGCTGGGTTTCCCCCTAGCCCGGTTCGCCCTTCTTTAGTTAACCTGCACACCCCAGACTCCTCCGAGGTGTCCATATTATTAACACCAGGCTTTGCGTATTGCATGTCTTAAGGGGAATGGGCGAGATTCGTTGCTAGACGGCTGATGGAATGCGGTGATGTAGTGGTGGCTCTGAGGTGGGAAGCGGCCTCAAGGCAGAGGGTTTGCCGATATCGACGGGGTGGAAGACAGTGCATGAGGATCGCACGGGACCGGGAAGGGAGGTTTATACCCACGGGCTGAAATGATGATGATGGTACTTATCCGTCTCCAATCCAGTGTTCACGATGCGTTTGTTTCCTAAACACCTGACAACTTTTTGGTTTGTTGATATAAGAGTATAGCAGTACTATTTGTGCTCGGTTGGGTTGACGGTAACATTTGTTTTAGTCCACCTGGCTACCACCATCACTTCTTAGTAAAACGCCATAATAATCCAATTTTCGTAACGCAAAATATAGCCTAGATGACGTCTGATTGAGGAGAATGGAAGAGAGAGATATGAACATATTACGCCGATCCTAAATATGATTGGGAACAGGGCAGATAAAAGATGAGTGCGCTCTGTGTATACTTATGTCCTGGCAGGCACAAGACCTTTGCCCTGGGAAAGAGGGACGGGACGCTACATAACCATACCACCTTGGTAGCCGGGACGTATGGACCAAGTCCAAGACAAAGACCAAAGACCAAGTTGGACACCTTCTTGAGAGAATACTTCTGGCCGAAGGGAGTAGTGTTTTTTTTTAATACAAAAATAACAAAAATTGTATTAAATATGTATGTTAGACTTTAAGGGATTTGTATATGAGCCATCGTAGCCTGAAATAACGGTATATTCTATTCTGTTCATTTTTTTTTTTTTTATGGTAAAAGGAGGCAAACGAGCAGGCGGGTCACCTGATGGAAAGCAATCACCGCCGCCCATGGACACCCGCAAAACCAAAGTTATCGCAGATGCGTTGCCAACCCTGAGGAAGGAGTTGGATCTTGAGGAGGGAGTAGGAATTGGGAGGGGGGAGGGGTGAGAGATGGGCCTCCGGTACTTTCACTCACCGGACGAAACACAACAGCAACGAGTGCCGTTGTTTCACGCCGATATTCTGTGAGAGGGTGGTATTACGCCAGGCGAGCCGGCCCATTTCGTGCTGCAACGCAGCGTGGCTCTACCACTCAGACAGTGTTACTCATTTAGCACCACCCAGGGGTCACGTGTAGGGTCTCAAGGGTAAACCTACGGACGCGAGTAACTTTAACCCCCAGAAATTCATGGACGATTCCAAGGGTCAAAAAAGATTTTACAAAAAAGTACCGGTAAAGTTAGTAAATAAGTTAGTTAGTTACGCAATAGTTAGTTGGTGGTCCCTCCCACCGGTGTGTCACGCATGACAAACTGCAAATCAGTCCGTGATATGTTTGTATACGGCGTGTTGCATTGCGAACGGGGATCGTTATACAATGCCTCCTGCGCAAGGCTTCGCACGGCTCCACGTGATTGATGGACTTTTAAATTTACTTCAAGGAAATTGTGGTTGAAATAATTTAATATGCGAAAGTGTCCACACATAAATTCTACTAAAGGAACGTCGGGTGACCATAATAACTGTCAAACAAAACTATGTGCGTCTATGACTATGCTTGTCTTATGTATAGAAGTGTCACAAAGAGAAATATTTTTTGTGGATTTAACAAAATTTGAGAGATTGCATTTTAAGTGCTTGTGTTAATGTTAATTGTAAATTTTTCATTTAATTATTTAATTATTATTTATGTTGAGAACCTAGTATCTAGACAACCCTAATTTATGCTTTAAGATGCTACTAACTAATATTGTATCAATAATTTTGGCTAATAAATAATTAATATATCAAATCTATCAACTATACATATGAAAGATTTCCAGATAGCTCGAAAAAAAAGCAACATAAATAACAACTTTGCATTCCTTTTTAGAACTAACCAAAGTGGAACGAAATTTTATAAAAATGCAACAAGCATCAACAATATGATACTTATCAATTATTTGTTAATAACGCTGATTTTCTTGCCGGCCCTTTTCTAAATGTCTTCTGCAAGATTTACGAACCGATGTTGAAGTGACATAGCATAGACATAGCTTTACTTATTATCAAAATTATTTTTCATTAAATTTTGTAACACTAGAACATATTACCACAGAGTACATATATGTTATATTACCTACAACAATGCAATAATCCAGTATGCGGATCACACGTCCCAGACAGATAGATGCGCCGCTTGCTCGTCATGCTAATAAATCACGGGACGTAAACGCAGACTGAGTATCTGAGTGTAATGGGAAGATGTCTGATGACTGTTTTTTTATACCTTAATGTTAAGAGCGTTTAAGCCGCACACTAGCGCTACTAATGAAAAAAATATCATATCTAGTTATTAGAGATAGAAAATCAAATTATGCTCAACAAACTATTTGAATGAAGTAATTTGGCATTTTTACGTCACCTAATGAACACCTCACATGTTATGGTTTAGTTAAATAAGACGTTACGGCCACTTTTAACTATAACGCCATATTTAACTAAACCATAACATGTCAGGTGTTCATTAGGTGACGTAAAAATGCTAAATTACTTCATTCAGGTCAGGTTAGACCCTGCATAGAGTACTGTTCACACTTGTGGGAAGGAGCTGCCAAATGCCACCTGGACTCACTTAATTCGCTAGACAGACGTGCTCGAAGAATTATAGGTGACAAGGACCTAACAAGCAAAAAGCTGCATAGCCTGAGCCATCGCCGCCAAATCGCATGCTTGTCTATTTTCTACAGGCTATTCCACGGGGAATGCGCTCAAAATCTCCATAACCTCATTCCACCATCTCCATTTTTCTATCGAACGACAAGGCGTCGCGGGGGCCTCCACCGCTTTGTCGTAGATATTCCACCTTGCCGCACTAAACGTTTTGCATCATCCTTCTTTGTGCGAACGGCGAAGTTGTGGAATGCTCTTCCGGCGACTGTGTTTCCCGACACATATGACCCGGGTCTATTCAAGGTCAGAGTGAATGGGCACCTTATGGGTGAGCGCGGGCCATCTTAGACCACATCTACACTTTCCATCAGGTGAGATAGTGGTCAAGCGCAAACCTATTGAATTTAAAAAAAAAAAAAAAAATTCAGATAGTTTGTTGAGCATAATTTGATTTTCTATCTCTAATTACTAGATATGTTTTTTTTTTCATTGGCGGCGCTAGTGTGCGGCGTAAACGCTCTTATGCACTTGATCCTCGTGGCCGAAGGTGACGCACTTCACGCGGAATCCTCAACTACTGAGGCACTGGCTACCTTATCTCTAGCTGCCGGAACAGAACAATGAAACAAACATTGATGCTATGGAGACATTTTTAAATGATATGGTGGTAGCAAGATAGGCGGACAAACAAGCCGTACTAAGTTGTTTCATTAAAAAAAAGTATTACTTTTATGTTTTGTGTAGTTCCACCCATATCCATATGTACTACACTTTAAAAGACACACATTGTACACCTGGGGCCCGACCGCCTAAAGGATCGCTTTGACTTCGGGTGTGGTTTATGACGTCATCTTGTCGTTTCGTGCCGCCTATGAAAGCAATATCGAAAGCTATAGCCTTTAGCTTTTGATATTGCTTTCATAGGCGATGCGAAGTGGCAAGATGACGTCATAAACTATACGCGAAGTCAAAGCGATCTGTTAGGCGGTCGGGGGGCTGGTTTCACTAAAATGTGTATGTGTTATAATAAGGGTTATAAGAGTTAATAGCGCAGCGCTGCCTGCCGTATTGCCGGTTTTTTCCTAGCGCAGCAATGTTGTATCTGTATACAAAATGTACTTGCTACTTAGTCTAAGTTATGTCTTTACTATACCTTTGGAAATGTTTTATGATAAATAAACTAAACTACAAAACTATTTTCTTTGTAAAAAAATAATTGTACAAGCGGTTTCTAGTCACGTAAAACTTGATTTCAGCATGAAAATACGCGTTCGCCTCGCACGGAGTCTGTCACTCAGGCGCAAGTGATGGGGCATTCGCGTTAAAAATAATGTCGATAAATCGCGTCGGAGATCAAAGCGCGAACAAATCGGTTGGGCGCGTCGCGGCTGAGCTAGGAAAATGTTTTGTTTTTTTTTGGATGCGGTAAAAATGGTTTGAATCTTTATTGTGCATTGTGTTTATGTTTATTGGAAACCAAATGTAATGAACAAGGTATCTGTTGTTGTCTAATAAAAAAGCTTATATCTTTTAGTACTTACTCGTAAGTCTTTTATATCTAATTTTAAACTTGCCAAATCACAGCTATCTTAACTTAACTCTTTTTAGTAATTTAATTTCTTTAACTACGTTATTTTTAAAATTATGTAGACGTAAAATTAAGTAGTTATCATTTTTTTTAAGTACTGAAGTAGTAACAATGAAATGAGACTTTTTTTTAGCATAAACTCGACCCTACGGTCGAGTTTATGCTAAAAAAAATGTGATACCAAATTATTCATGATGTATTTCAATGTTTCGTACATAAATATTTCTCTGACAAAAAACCAAGTACCTACTGCGCCCCATTTCTCTTCCATCTATACACGTAAGCAGCGTTGAAAGTTCTTCTTTTTCTCATGTCACCTCCACTCCTTCATCGGGCCACCGGCATGTGATTTACTCGGGGCGGGGAGCGGGGCCAGGGGAGGTGCACTCGACTAATAAAAAACACCCCGACGCCCTCCTGACTGATGCGACAATTAATTTAATCCCATTTCTCTGCGTCTTTCGAATCCGCAGGGCTGCTAGAGTTTTTGGGTAACTAATTTAAATTTTTAAACTTTCAAAGATGCTTTTTTGGAAATGCTAATTTTATGATAATGCGTGACAACTTGATACCATGTCCATGAATTTGACGTTTGAATTTATGTAACAATTTACTATTTATGATTGTACATCGATTTCAGCTTTTATATTTATGGTACGATTTTAGATGAGTGTAAGGCTTACTATTTAACAATTGAACGAAATAAAAATCAAACACAGATTTGTTTTTTTTCTCTTAAATTAAACTAATTTTATTATTTTTAAAACGTGATTAAGAATAAGACGAAAACATATTTGCACGTCTGACTTAAACTCATACAAAAAGCAACATGTGTGCCTCAGTCACATGTCATAAAAGCTATAAGTACTGTAACGAGCTTGTCATGAAAAATCCCTTCTCAGAACCGAGTGGCAGCCCTTGGAGGCGCGAGAAGCAGACATCAGCTCCGCAGGCGGCTATTAAACAAGACTAATTGAGCGATAAATTCACGGGACGAGACGAGAGCGATGTAAAAACGAACGGGCACCGAGAAAAATCCGAGATGAAGGAATATTGAAAGCGGGGCGCGGAATTGATTACTGTCAATTAGTAGCGGCACTCGGCGTCGCCGCCAGATGCTAACGCGATTCTATTAGTGTTTGCTGTGATATCGATGTGGGATCACCCCTAATAGAGCCCACGCTTGTCTTTAAAGGGCTCGTTAGTTTTGTACGACAGTGCGTGGCTTGATTGACACGTACAAATGGTTGCCTTCAAAGTTACTTTAATTCGTAATGACCGTAAGGGGAATTCAAATTTTTAGGCCGGTGCAACTCGGCCGAAACGTAGGGTACTATGAAGTTTGCGTTGAACCTTTGTAAACATTTTATATAATTGGTTCATTAAAATGAAAAGCTTTTTAAAATGTTTTGTAACTAGTTCGCCAAATATTACCTTAGTTTGTTTTGAGTTTAGATTTTTTTAATAGAATTGTGAATTTCTTGTCTATTAACACCTTTACAACTTTAGTTCTGTAAACTAGGCAACTAAAGTTGTAAAAATACTTTCGTTGTGCCCAAAATATTTCCTTCCTGGAGAGTATTAATTTTATGCTTATTCTCGTGACGACGATTCTTAAGATTAATGACATGTGACGCAGATTAATGTACATTTAATTTCATCCAACACCATTACAACTGGAACGGGGAGCGAAATTAGCGCAGCAATGGAATTACGCCTAATAACGTCACTCCCCATTAAAGTTTCTCACGACCGGGGCTTATTAAAAACGACACTGACTTATTTCCATGAATAATTTGCCATTGCCGGGTAACACCGAACAGAATTGCGTATTACACACAATAATGCGAGCATTCGTGACAATGCCTTTCATACTTGTTTGTATGAACATGACTGATTGTGTTTTTGAACGAACAAAGGCTGCGAACGTAAACATTTAGCGGTGTAATCATTCAACACATAGCATTCATAAAGTATCAAACCATACGCTTCTTAATACATTGCCATGTGTCCATGTAGGCGTATTTTAATCACGATATCAAATCATCCGTGTATACGAAACATATCGATAAGCGGTCTCTTTGTTAGAGCCGTAGTGCTGGGCCGTGTGCGGGAGCGCTGTCGATTAATAACGTTTACAAGATGAAAGCCGTTGAGCAGCGAGTCGCGATGCGTTCCAGAAATAAAAAGCAGCTTTAGCCGATAACTCAGTTGGGGATACTTACGACGTGTAGGTTACATATATTTTGGTCGTTGCTTTGACATCTCGTGAAATAAATTAAACTGGTAATGGTCGAGTGGAAACATGAAAGTCACGTTCGGAAGCAATTATCCTTTAAATCACAAGTGTTCTTGATATGCAAATGAAAATTCTTGAAATGACTTAAGCAAGTAATTCAATAAATAACATATAAGTGGGTACTCGATTACTCCTTAAGTGTTTGTTTAACAAAAATATATGAAATTTAGGGGTGACGCATGCAAATGCGTAATTTTCAAAACAGGAAAAATCAAAATAAATTTTACTACTCTGTAAAAGAATAGTTCATCCCATGTGGCTCAGGCGCCTCACAAGAATCAAGTAAGATATAACAGATTGGGCAATAAATCATAGTGGAAGAACGCTGAATCGTTTAATAACAAATAAACGCACTTTTATTATTAAACTTTTATTTATCTATGTCCTTTACTTACAACTTACTTCGCTAGCTCAGTGACCCGTAGTGGCTCTTGGCTTCCGACACATTAAGACGCCAATCTTCCCTACTTTTAATGTTTATTTTTTCTATTTAGCTCTGTGCGATTACAAATTAAAGGTAAACAACTCATGTGGCATTGTTATATGACGTATGATCAATATCTGTACAAGTCAATATATTTGATCCCCTATCATTATTAATTATTCAATAATACACAAACCAATATAACGTCGCGTAAACCCATGGCCACACTAGCCCGCCGCGTGAAATATATTGTGTGCAACTAATAGGTGGGACGGGCTAAGGAGCATAAATTAGTGGATGTTGTGACGCCGCGGACGGTCGCCCATCTGTTTGTCGATATGTCATGACGCCACACCACTACCGCGACTTACTTAGAGCGGTTAATACCTCTCTTTTGATACGGTATAATATTTATATATTATTATTATTATTATTTTTTATAAAAAGAAAAAAAACATTTGTTGAGTATCACTCACACATACACAACAAAATAATTATTAATAAAATAAAACACAGCACAAAACAAGTTAATATGCTATGGTATATTTTTATTTTTGTGTTTTTTGTATGTATCATTTTGTACTATTGCTACTACTTTTATCCACCTGTTTGGTCAAGTGGTTAGACCGCCGGTCTCAAGATTACGACTGAGATAAGATAGCATTGCAATATTCTATGCATCGTTTATATTTTATTGACTTCCTGAGAGTTATCGTCAATGCTCTTTGGTTTACCTAGCTAGAAGAATGACGATTTACATGAATATAACATGTAAACCTAAACCAAACCTTAATCTTTAAAATGTTGACATAAACAGTGTAAAATAATGTAATGCCACCCACGGCAATCACATCAGGCCTACGATTTATGTAAATTATCTTAGGATCAAGCATTACTCATCAAACCAGTTCACTTGCAAAATTTACAACATGGTGATTACAAACTTTAGACTTACTGGAAATATCGTTTTTTTAGCTTTAGAAATCTTGTTGTAAAAAGATTTCATACGGCTTATTAATGCGATAAATCTTCCTTTAATACATTTTAGAAAATAAAGAACTCGTATAGGTTGCGAAGAGCTTTAAATCTAATTTATTAAAAAGTACAGTGCAGAAAGGTTAACCATTAAAAAAAAGTCTGCGCAATTTTTTTAAATAACTGTGATGGCTCTACGAAATAAAATAAAAATACAAAAGCTGAATGAACAACTCTATATGAATGTCAGTAGTCCGTGAAAGCGTTATTTCGGTCGCGAGCCCCCATGCGCGCGGCGTCGCAGCCGCTCGTTACAGCTTTCAGTTTCCAACCGGTTTTTTTTTCATGCGGTTAATTGCCGTATATTTTCACGTCAACGGAACAAGCTGAAAAAACTTCTAATGGTTGACTGAAAAATTGTGGCGGCAAACCTTTGTAGATATTATGATGTGAAATGTTTGCGTGTCGTTTTTATGTTTGGCTTTCTTAAGGGTGGGCCGACCAAAACATGCCAAAAATGCAGTTACGGTTAAGTAAATATAATTGAAAATACTATCGTATTAAATGAAAAAAATATATATTTAGTATCATAGGGAACGTGTTTACAATTTGTCAGAACCATAAATTCAAACACGCTATAGTTTTTTTTACAATATCATTTAAAGTTGGGCAAAGATCATGAAAACGAGTGGCGGCGTTTAGTAGATTTCTTATAGTTTATCTAAATTATTGTACCTCTGATTTTGTCTAAACAATCATCAATGGATAAACTACAAATTGCTAGACTACATTTTTGATTCATCAAGTGGTTATTTAAATAATAATTTTTTATTAAGCACCTTAAATTCCCCATACAAAATTAGTATGGCCGCGCGGCATCAAATAAAACATATGACACTTGTCACTTACTCTGAGGTTAAGTCTCAACTTACTGCGATCGCCAACCCGCTGCCAAGCGTGGCGATTACGGCAAATACCTGTCATATCCTTGGGGGAGGCCTTTGTCCAGCAGTGGACGTCTTTTGGCTGAGATGTGCATATTTGTCGGTTTGATTGGTGGCCCGGATGGAAGTCTGAGTACGTTATAACAGCTTTTAGGGTAGTGACACTAGCGTTCGATAGCATAAGAACCAGTGATCGTAATTTTTTTCTTTTGCTTATTAAAATGATTGGTCACCAACTGATTTTAGTCTTTAACAACGTTACAGTTTTTATTTTTATTTTTTATTATATATTGTTACAAACTAAGAAACACAATGTTGCAAACACTTGAAAGTAAACACCTCTTGCAATTGGAACATTTAAGTACATAAAGACTAGTATTATTTAATCAAAACAAATGAACCATTAGGGGGTTAAATGAAACAATAATACACAATAAAAAATCAGTAATAATTTTGTGCAGCCACTTTTGCTACAACAATAATTTAAGCTTGGCAAATGAATCCCATCCGGTCATCGGATGGGTGACCAAAAATGTATCATCTCGAGCTCCTCCTTGCATCGGAAGGCACGTAAAGCCTTTAGTCCCGGCTGCATTAGCAGTCGTAAACAACCACCAATCCGCACTGGGCCCGAGTGGTGGTTTATTTCCCGTTCTCCTATCCATCCATAGGGAAGGCTCGTGTCCCAGGAGTGGGGACATAAAAATGAGCTGATTTTGATGATGAAATGAATCCGAGTGACTATCTATAAGATGACTATGCTCGTTTAGGAGCCTACACAACCTGGTTACTGGCGAGTTCATTCCTAATGTTGATTTCCTATGGGGGGACATAGTTGAATACCGACTACCTGCTCCTAGCTGTCTCCCGTAAAAAATCAATCAAAATCTATGTTAGTTTTCGGCGATGAAAATAGTGTCAAACCATGAACATGAGGACTGGTGGCAATTACAAAGTTGTGTACAAACAGTTATGAAATTTCCAGTTCTTCTGAAGTTGTGGATTCTGGGTGAAGACTGAGCCAACTCATCCTTTCCGTCTTCTTTATCCTTAATGGTTTTGACATTTAAAGGGTCTGATGTATTTTCTTTTCAGATAGACTGATGCTAAAAGTCTTATTTTCTGCCTTAACAGAGAATCACAGTCGCAAGGCAAGTGTTGCATAGACTATTAAACTTCATCACGTGCTCAAGCTGGTTGTTGAATTTTAGTTAGTAGCAGAAAAATTCCTGACTGTATTTTATCGTCACCGAACGACGATGTCAAATAAATTCCCGAAATAATTGTTTCGTTT
This sequence comes from Eudonia lacustrata, assembly GCA_947562085.1. NCBI lineage: Eukaryota > Metazoa > Arthropoda > Insecta > Lepidoptera > Crambidae > Eudonia > Eudonia lacustrata. The sequence continues at coordinate 1,667,094 of OX387315.1, read as the reverse complement.
CAACAATTTCATACGACATCATTAATTGGTACTTGTTTACTGGTTGTGTGACGTGACTGTGGCACGCATGAGGCATGACAAAAACATTACTTATACAGGGTGTGTGCTAGTTTAGTTTAGTTTAGTGTATTATTGTTTTGTATAGGTGTATAAAAAAAAAAAAAATATATATAAAAAAAAAAAAAAAAAAAAAATCCATGCAACTAAGAATAAAGAACACTGTGACAACATGCAATATCATATTTTGTATTGTTTTCTAAAGTTTACGCGAACACTACACATTGAAATGAAACAACTTTTACGGATCTACTCGCGTTTATTTTACACATTACTTATTTAATGTTTATCCTGACGTTTCGAACCCTTTGCAGGGTCCGTGGTCACAGGGAGACTGAGGTGTTGGTCGTCTCATAATTAGTTAGTAGCTTGTATATAGTCCTCATTTAAATTTAATCAGGTGCGTTTCGTTTTACGCAGAAAGAGCTTACAGTATCTTTTGGTATGGCAGTATGGTGTTGGGGCTGGGATTTAATATTTTGTATGATGGGATCCCAGGTTGGTGGTAGATTCCAACCATCTTCTCTATTGAAATTAGGATGTTTTTTAATTTCAATAGCCTCGCGTATCATCCTAGGGATGAATCGTTGTTCTCTAGCGAGTATTTGTGGTTTATCAAATCTGAAACCACAAAATACTCGCTCGAGAACAACGACATATATAACAATAATATACCATGTTTAATTACATTTACTTTGTTGAACAAAAACTTTAGTCGTTGTTTTTATGCAACCCTGACACGTTTTGAATATAGATATTTTTTTTGGTTCGACCATGCGGTTGACGACCAAAGAAAATGTATGAGCTGGACCAATGGTTGGCACGTTTACTTAGACATCATTTTACTGAGTAACAAACAGCCTCAATAACTTGGCCATAATAATAATAATAATAATTTGGTGCTTTTCAGGTATGTTCATAACTTTCCGGGTTTCTATGTACGGTAGCCTATCAGCCATATTCGGGATTATGTAGGTATTACCAAATTAAATTATACTAGCGACCGCCGTATCTTTAACTTCTTCTTCTTTTTTCTTTCTTTCTGTTTTTTTTTGCCAGTATCTTTTACCACCTTGGTCGAGTGGTTTGTACACCGGTTTTCATGGTGTCGCCATGTTGAGGTCCCGGGTTCGATCCCCGGTCGGGTCAATTTAGAAATTATAATTTTTCTAAATTGTCTCGTGTCTGGGTGTTTTCTATGTATAATATTTTTTATTTTATTTTATTTTATTTTATTTGGAAAACAATAAAGTAACGAAAAACACAGATAGACATAAAAAAACATAACAGAGTACACAATTACAATGTTTCCACATATAGAAACCTACTTAGCTCATTTGAAAATTAATTATAAATAAATAAATATAAATATAGTCTTAATACATACATTCATACACTTTAACAAAAATCAAACCTAGAAATATAATATAATATGTATGTATTTATAAGTATTTTAAGTATGTTTATCCGTTGTCTAGTACTTAACCATTTAACGAGTTTCATGAGAAGCTTCCCTTGGGCTAGATAATTGGTGTAAGTGTAGGAAAGTTTATTTTATTTTATTTTTATTTTACTTTCGTCCGCGTTTTAGTAATTGGAAAAAGGCCTTATTCCTTTGTCTACATCATAAAGGGGAACTGTGCAAGTTTTCAGCATTCTGATTTATTTTAAGAATGAATCGTATGTATAATAGTATACTTTGCGAAAGCATATTTCCTCAAATTTAGTAGCTAAGTATTTGCTTTACTTAAGTACATACACTGACGGGTTTCTGTTAACCATTTCATTTTGTTTATACGCCAAGCTTTATGGATAAAGAAAACATCGCTAAAGTCAATTTAAATCTTGTCATAGACACAATAATAAAACAAAACATGCCCTAAACTTTTCACAGCTATTACGGCCCAGTGCCAGAACATGTGGCTTTAATACCTCACCCCAAATGGAAGATTTCGGCCAAGTCTCAAGTGTGAAAACAGTAACTTTTTTTTCTAAACTCAAATCACATTTGGAGAAGACCGAAACAGCTGTCAACACTTCTTTAAATATACCCATTCAATTGTAGTTGTTATTGTTATGACGTTAAGGTTAATTACAGACTGTTCCAATTTGTCAATGGGGTCGAGTCGAGACAATCAATGGATATTCATTTATGGCGCTTTTAATTTACAGATGACGTTTTACACGAAATGTCAATATGGGAAGTTACTTGAAGACTTAGCTGAAATAGGTTTATAGCCGTTGCGGGCGGTGGTGTACATTTTTTTCCCATGCACCATTGGATTTTTACGGCCTTTTTGTAGTCTGGTGGTAAGACCACTTATCTCAGACACGGATATCTCAAGATCGATTCCAGCGTGGCTGTCGCTATAGAAATAATGATAGTAGCATTGATTTGTTCCGACGACAGTTTTCTGTGACGTTTGCTTTGACAGCTTCGCTGAAAAGCCACATAGCATCATCATCATCATCAGCCTATACTAGTCCACTGCTGGATATAGGCCTCTCCAAGTTTTTTTTATATTAGAAGGAGGCAAACGAGCAGGCGGGTCACCTGATGGAAAGCAATCACCGCCGCCCATGGACACCCGCAAACCCAGAGGAATCACAGATGCGTTGCTGGCCTTTAAGGAAGGAATAGGCTCGTTTCTTGAAGATTCCTAAGTCGTATTGGTCCGGGAATACCGCCGCTGAGAGCTGGTTCCACAGCACTGTAGTTCGTGGTAAAAAATTACGCGAGAAACGCACAGTAGTAGATCGCCATCCATCAAGATGGTGTGGATGGAAAGACAGTCGATTGCGTGTAGTGCGGTGAAGGAAATCAGCGGCAGGGATCAAACCGAACAATTCCTCTGAGCACTCCCCATGATAAAGGCGATAAAATATACAGAGAGACGCAACGTCTCTCCGAAGGGCCAGTGGATTGAGCCGACTAGAAGTTACCACGTCGCCGGCAACTCGAGCAGCTCTGCGTTGAATGCGGTCAAATGGGAGGAGTTGGTACTGGGGCGCTCCAGCCCAAAGATGGGAACAGTATTCCATATGAGGCCTGACCTGTGCTTTGTAAAGCTGTAAGCGATGGACCAAGTGCACGCCACCTAGCATACGATCCGCGGCTACTATCATCCAGCTCTTGCCAGCCACCTTGCGAAGATCATCGGTCCACCTAGTCTGAAGGCGTCCTCCACTTAGCATCAGTAATGAAAAAGGCGAAGCGAATCCCCATTGCGAAATAAATCGTTTCACATTTAATCAATCAATAGTCAATACAACTAATTGAGTGTACAAACATTACTTGGACAGTTACTTGGGTAGCGAAGACAGTAGCCACATAACATATTATTAGTAATCTGTGGTGGCTACAAGCTATGCTCGGCTCCCGATGGCCGTAGCTGTCAAACGCGTGGCGACGACAGCGCCGCGGGATCACACATAATTTATGGACGACTAATGAATGTAGCCTGCTTACACGGGTGTAGCGTCAGCAGACTGGCAGCTGGGTGCGAGATTTTTCACTACTAAGTATAAAAATAACATAAGTTTTCTTTAAATATACAAATGCTTGTGTAATTAAATTTAAATTGACTTTGTATAGCTGGCAAAGCTTCGACATATTGTAGTTTGCCTTGCATTTGACCACACTTAGCAATCTGAATATTGTTAATTCCTGCATAGCTTGAAAAGGTAGATTTTTAAAATACACTGCCCTTTTTTCGTAATTTTACTACGAGTATACTGTAATAGTGCTCGATACCTTCACATGGCTTTTGTTGAGTTTACGAAAATAAAAATGGTTTTTTACCTATTTTCCTTTTGTTAACTATTATTTAAAAAAAAAATAATGTGTTAACAAAACAATGTTACTATTAAAAACTTGCTTTAAATATAGTATTATTTGACATTACAATTATGCTATGGTAATGCCACCACCTCCTATAACTAAAAAACAATTGCGAATTCCTACTAAAAATCAATTGCAAATACGTTACTGGACAATCTGTACAAGATTTTTGACATGATTACAGCATATTAATTATTATTAATTAGTTTTTTTGTCTCGCCCTGCCGACCGTACTGGGCTCCCAGCGGGCCAGTCTGATTTATTCGGCTCATTTCCGCTCCAACGGGGCGCGGGGCGGAGACGGCGCGGGCGCCGCTAAACGAGTGGCCCTCACGCGTGTCCTGCTGCGACACGCCGCGCCGGTCGCTCTTCTACAGGATCGTCTAGAGGTGAACCAATATATTAAACTATGCAACTCTAATGGGTCCAGCATCAGAATACCAGCGTTGAGGCATTCGCCACAACATCAAGCTGAGCTGATCAGCTCATTCGGCTTTTAGTGTATTTATTTATTTCTGTTTGTTTCTGTTTATTTTTGTTGTTGTTAAATTGTGCACCAACTTTCCTTAAGTTTAAGTGAAGGGTATCGCAATATCTCAGCATAAGAGACGCTTATTGTTATGTTTTTAAGAGGTCGGTGTATCTCATAGCATTACGTAACGCTCTTTGATATGTTTCAAAAAAATACCACTTTGTAACAAGTCTTCTTGAGATAATACCATTAGTCAAAGTGGGTGGCGGTTTTACTTATCTGTCCGTTTTAAGCATCCGTCACCTATCCTTTGGTATCACCTAAGACTTAGGGGTTGTAATAATTTCCATGGTTGCGATAGTTAAATAGCTCCTACTTATCTGTGGTATCATCAGTTTAGGTAATGGACTAGTTACTTGCTAAGACTTGTTAAGTAGACGTTATACGTGATCCTATACTTCCTATGTTTTTATGACACTTATTAACCTACCCTTGAAACATGCCATTTTGTCTGCAAAATTAACTAAACACAAACAAAGTGAAGCAAATAAAAAGCAATGCAACAAATCACACACACACCACACCACCACAAATAAACATTGGCTGCAAATCTAAACTTCCTTCAAGATTAAGCTTATAATAATAAACTTGAGCGGAAATCCAGCTTAATGCGTGCTCCCCGCCCATAACTCTTATCTGTAAGTGCTTAAAGTTTAGCTTTCGCGTGTATTCGAGATGATGTGTTAGTTTTGGCTAAGTCCCTTATTTGTGCGCCAGTTAGTGGTGATGGCGGCGTTTCAGAAGGCTGTTGGTTCAGGCTGTTTGCTCACTTGTTAGTAGAGGATTGGTTGGGATTTGAGTCAGCCAAGGAAAGGATCCTCAATTTAAAATGTATGGATGTGTTGTTCTAAAAACTGGAATAAAAAAATGCTAGCATATTCATATAATTTTTTTGGCACATGTTGGTATTACATAGATTATAACAAAAATGTAAAGTGGCATTGTGAAATTCTAAATTTTTAGTCAAGTCAGTTCAAGATGGGGCCTCGGTAGCTCAGCGGTCAGATCATTGGACCGGTTATCCAAAGGTCGTAGGTTCGATTCCCACTCGAGCACCAGAATTTAGTAACTCTGCAACAATTTATGAAAAATATTACATTTCTACAGTTGGCAAAATAATATATCATCATCGCTTCTATAATGAATAGGGCGTATTTGATTGTCATGTGAATGTTGATTTTGAAATAATAAATATTGTTAGGTATGTTGATTTTGTAAGAATGTTGTTTTTGAAACAATACACATAATTATTTAAAGATATATTATATGCTTTTATTTTTAAGCCTACCATTTTTGAAACAATAGTTCAACTTGTAGTAGATTGAAAATTTTAAACAACTTTTATCTGAGTGTGACAATTTTGCGAATGGGACAGAATGCGAATGGCACCAAATGCGAATGGAACCGAATGCGAATGGAACCGAATGCGAATGGGACCATTTTTGAATTCGTGACGAAATGTAAATGGTACAGTCTGCGTCAAACCCCTTTCTGGAGCTGGTTAATTTTTTCAAGTAAAATTTAATACGCTATGTATTGTGAATGCAAAATTCAAAAATAATAAATAAATATATTAGAGATTTTTGTTAAAATCATCAGCTGATGTAAGTTTTCTATTACAATTTTTATTATTAGATGTTATTCAGACGAACAATTTAAAAGGTTGTACCGTGCGAATCGAATAGTTAATACTGAAAGATCAAAAGCTGTATCTAACTCTTTTTAACTAGCCCTGATTCTTTGCAACAGTTAACAACAACAACAATTACAATATTACAAATGACAGTTACAATGCAAACAATCTATATCGATGAGATGTACACACAGCATTAATTTTCAAACATCGTCCTTCAGGAATTCACAACAGACCCAATTTTATCGCAGCTTAAATCACAAACAGCAGTAGGTATGGCAAACGTAAGGCGCTGTTTAAAAATATCAAAATTATATATATCACAGTTGACTGTCAAAGTACGAAGGCCCGTGGCCTCGCGCGTCAGCCGTCGAGCCGTCGCCGTCGAGCCGTCCGTCCGTCTGTCGCCGGTGCCTGTCAATTAGAGCCCTGTCCTTTGCCGCGCCGACCGCGAACCGACAGAATGTTTTATAATTGTTCACTGATAACCAATTAAAACAAAAGTGAATGAGATTTACGTTTTCACAAGGTCTTTAGTCTGGTAACATAATAACGTCTCAATAGTAGTACCACATGAGTAAATGTGGTTGTATCGGAATCGGACACATGATTTTGACAATAGGACTATAGAAAATTAGGCTATAGCGGCATACGATTATGGACGAAATATTACATATGTGGAAAATGAATTTGAAAGTTTAAACTTCAATATTAATGCTCTTATAACGATTGCCCTTTTGACTCTTGAGCAGTTGTTTCTTTCCACCGAAGAATATAAAATATTTTTCTGTAACGCACACGTACACATACACATATTTTAGTGTCACGTAATCACGTTTAACTTTTAACGTTCTTTACTTTTAGCTTTCTTTAATTTTTTCATGTTTTGATTTTTTGGCTTAGTTAATAATTATTATTGTTTTTCAACTATATCAATTGAGTTTTGTCAACAGGAAGGGACTGGCTTCTGTTCCACAAGTTTACTTTTTTACAGAATCCAGGGCGAGACTAATTTGTATATTGGCATTTGTTGCAATAAAACATTTGTTGCAATAAAACATTTGTTGCAATAAAACATTTGTTGCAATAAAACATTTGTTGCAATAAAACATTTGTTGCAATAAAACATTTGTTGCAATAAAACATTTTTCATTTTCATTTTCAATTTTTCATTTCGATCGATGGCACAGATTCGGATTGTGCGGCAAAGTCACTAGATGGATGGGTGACCAAATCAAAAAATCTTGAGCTCTTCACAGGGCACGTTGGCTTGATCCCCTATCAGTCATTAAACTCGCATAGGGCCATCGTGGCTGATTATGGTCTGATCTCCCCATCCCATGTGTAATTTTTCATAAGGTGGCCTAAGTTTAAAACACAATAACTTTATAACTTATAAAAAAAATTAAGACATTTCACCGAATACATCATATAAAAGGACATGTGCATTTAGCAAAGCGACTACTCAGAAGTACCTATCGTCTATGCGCGGGCGCAACGCAAGTGGCAACTTCCTCGCGGGGAAGCCATAAATAAGAGCCGCCCAGTTTAGTGGCTAATGGCCCTATAGGGAGCTGATAAAAATGTCATTGACAAACTGAAGCGTTTTGGAAGCGGATGGAGTTAGTTTTTGCTTTTGCTATGTTTCTCAGTGTTTGAAATTTTTTTTTGTTCATCGGTATTGACTTAAATTGTAACCATTAGCAGGTGAAGTAAATTAGAAAAATTACTATAAGATCTTATTTGTATGATTCAGACCCAAAAAAATTCTTTAATTTTTCTAATTTTCTGACTCTTTGCTGATTTTTTTAAAGAAAGATTTAATATTTTTAATGTTTTGTGTCCAGTATCTTTAACAAACCATTGCTGTTAACAGGTGATTACATGGATGTCAGGAAAATTAGGAAATTGTAACCTAACCACGAGCTCAATATTGTAAGTAAAATGTTATTGTTGGTCACCCATCCCAAAATTAACCTTTGAACAGTTGCTTAGCATTACGATCGTTACCTCTCTTTAGCGTAATAGTCATCATTACCTCTTCAAAACAGCAATAATCACTAGTCATTACCCACTCCCCGTAATGTCACCACGCGGTCTCCCGCCCCCCATAATTTATGAACCATCTCACCGTCGATTTACTGAGCCGACAGCCGTCGTTAATCATCTGTTGTGCAGTTTGGGGGTGCGCGTCAAGGAAATTTGTATTCATATGGTGAAGTTTTAGGATACATATTTCATCGCTGAAACTTAGCTTACCTACCTTCCCATCCATAAACAAGTTTGCTCAAGATAAAAGTTTAAACTTTTAAATAATGCAAACTCTTTTGCCTTTTTCTCCCAAATGCAATGCATCATGTTTATAATCTACTAATTTTATAAATGCGACAATATGGATATGGAGGTTAAGCAACTTTCGCAAAGGCCGGCCATCGGATGGGTGACCAAAAATATGTCATCTCGAGCTCCTCCGTGCTTCGGAAGGCACGTTAAGCCGTTGGTCCCGGCTGCATTAGCACATCGTTAACGCCACCAATCCGCACTGGGCCCGCGTGGTGGTATATGGCCCGTTCCTGTCTACAACATGGTGTCTCTTAAGTGAGGTGTGAAGAAGCAAATTGGTCAGCAACGTGACGAAGGCTAGTGAAACTCTATCCTATTCCACTGTCTTCGCATTTGAATACTCGGAGTCATTTGCCTAATCATCGATAAAAAAACAGTAGACCGGATTTTTATAAATATAGGTTCGTACCGCTTTGACAGTTTCCATGACAACAAAACAAACAAAACGTTGACAGTTTGCATGACAACAAAACAAACAAATCATTCGTCCGCTTAAGAACACACGTATCCCATGATGGACTATTGCAGAACCACCTACCGGGTCCAATTGTAAATCTAAACCATTCTCGATTCCACTTGAACACATAAAAAATTTCATCACAATCGGTCCAGCTGTTTAGAAGGTGTTCAATTATAAACACACGCACAGAAGATTTATATATATATAAAGATATCCTTTACCATACTCATTTAAACGTCCGTTTTATTTATTTCTTTCTTTCCTTCTGGGCTTAAATTATATACACGTCTTCGGGGATACAGACATGCCCGCATGAACTGTCGTACTTAGAACTTAGAATTATGACTCCTAGGGTTACCGTCACTTCATTTATAAATATATGCCAAATTAATGTCATTCATAGTCACTCCTCACACTGCAAAGTGGATGTAATGAAAAACAACGGCTGCCAACACGCAGCAGCCAGGATAAAGGGCCATTACGCCTGGTTGCCAAACAGTAGCCCAGAGGAAAGAGCGGTGTCAATTTTCAGACAAAAAAATTGACGTTTACCAGTGAAATGTGTCGTCGTGCCGCGAATCAGACGCGTGGGTAGGGCTGCCAATTGTGACATTGTAGTGTGGAATTTCAAGCGTGTTGGTTAAATGTGAATATAGACTCGACCTTACACTTTTATATTTACAGGTTTTGTATGAAACCAGGTATAGACTCCAGCTCTCACAAAGGTTATGTGAACCATACTTTAATTTAATTAGTAGTAAGTTTAATTGTAACTACCTTTGTGGAGAAAATAAACTTTTTATTTATTTCTTTATTAATTTATTTATTTATGTTATAATAAAACAAAAAAATAAAATGCGTTAAAATATTTCAAGTATTTGAAACTGCACCTTCTGACTACCGGTTTAGGTTACTCTACTCAATTAGGCAACAACCCTTTCGTCCAAATTTAGGAAACTGTTAACTTTCGGAATCAAATTTCCTATAAATTTTTCTGTTTCATTATTATACTCGATATTGTTTTATGTTTACGCGAACACTACACATTGAAATGAACAAATTTTACGGATTTACTCGCGTTTATTTTACATAATTATGTGTAAAATAAACGCGAGTAGATCCGTAAAAGTTGTTTCATTTCAATATTATATCTTGTACCTAAAAAATAAAAAATTTACGTTAGGTTAAAATTAATGAAGGTCATGACAATCAAAAGATTTATTTGTCCACAAAATATGATCGAAAGGTACAACAAGTACAGATTAAAAATGTATATTTGTATTGTAAAAGCTCTTAAGTTAACTTTGTTACGAGAACAAACGAATCAGATCAGATTTCTTATAAAGGGATCATTGATTGACGTTTAACTGACCGATTTAAACAATGGCTGCCAGCTGTCTGTGAACAGTCAATAGTTTACGTATATCTTACAGTTGCAAACCTAACTCTCTTTAGTATTATGTGATATGTATATAAAAGGCATTCCTTCTTTTTCATTTTGAGCCAAAATTTGTAAAACAAAATGTTAACTCTTCTTGTATGTCGCCAGGAGGCGCTGCTTCAATGCCATACTAATTATCATTTTAGTTAACGCGATCGAATGTCAAGTGATACTCACACTAGGCACCCAGCTATGCTAGCCATCTCCGGGCGCACCAGCGCTGGTACCGACTAGGAGTCGAAGTGGTCGGGATGGCCGAAATCGGTTGGATCCTTCAATCAATAATGGTACAAAACTTGCAACACCCTTTAAACAGACAACCATGTACCTATTATTAAGATTTTAAACCTAAGTCTAATGTCTAATGTTTGTAGCTACATGTGCAATAAATAAATAAATAAATAAATAAATAAATAAATTAAAAACAAAGAAAATGGCTGCGTTCGTTCATACATAATAATAATAATAATAAAGAAAAAAAAAGAAATAAAGAGATAATAATAATAATAATAACATTTATTGCTTCATAAGTGTACATAGGTGGTGATCTTAAACTAATAGTCTCAACTTATGACCCTGCAAGGGTATTGCAAATCATATTGTACATTAATTACTAAGTATCTTACTTACACTTACACCACCTAATAATAAGTTATACATGTTAATAATAATAATATTATGTTAAATTATAAAATCGAATAATTATTTAATAAAAATAAGATACAATTTTTTTTTTTTCTTTCTAATATTTATTGTATCTTACTTAAATTATAGAACTCCTGGATATTATAAAGACACCTTGAAATAAGAAAAAAGAGTCTCTTTCAATGGTTTTTAACCAGGTGAAGCTTAGATTAAATACATAGTATCTTAATATCTTGTTACATAATGTAAAATAGATTTTAAGTCAATTTAGATTATAATACTTTTTTCTGCTTTATCTTGTAATAGACCATCCCAATTTGAAATAAGAACACTAGAGAATACATAATTTTTAAAGCGCTTATTATAAGAAATTTTGCACTATTATTGAAATGAAATGAAATAAATGAAAATGAAATATATTTAATTTGCGCTTGAGAAAGGTACATTTTTGGTCTTGTTCTAGTTTTCTTCTCTTTCTCAGCTGACAATGTAGCATGCAAATAACTTTAAATGACAATGACTAAATATTCTAATTAATTACATACATATAAAAATACAAAATTAACACTCCAAATTGTCAAAAACCAATTAAATTACATTATAATAAAAATACAAAATTAATTACTAGAAATTGTCCCTATTCAAAAATATGTCAAAAATATGTCAAAACAATATTATAACCACAGCGCAGCGGCCTAACTTATAATCTGTGGAGCTTATAAACTTCACTTCTCTATGGTAGTCCATGCCATAGAGGAAAAAAGAAAAGTTTGTGAAAAGTTACAGTTGTCAAAAGTTACTAAAATATTTGCAATTCAAATAAAATAATATACTTACAGAAATAAAATAATAATAAAAGTCAAATGATTTATCAAGTTTGGTCAAGGTGAATAGTATTTTACAGACATCAAAAGAAATTAATATGTCGTTAACTTATAAAAAAAATAAAACTAAAATATTAGCTTGCACACATCTAGGTACACATCTTACATTTATTAAGTGTATGTGTAAGAAAATCTTTCACTGAATAAAATAGGTGTGCCATAAGCCATTTATGTGACTCTGCTAGAAATTGTTTTACAATAAGTTTTCTAATTGTTTCAGGCAATTTATTAAAAATACTTATGCACATCCAGAAACAATTCTTTTGCATACGAGTGCTTTTTGGAACAAAGGCCGACATCAACCTTTTTCCATTTCTAGTGTTTCGGGGATACATATCTTGTGCTGTTTCAAAATAATGATGGTTAAGTTTGACAAACTTGGCTATTTCAAAAATGTATAGACATGGCAGAGGTAAGACTTTTAACCTTTTGAATAAGGGTGCACATGGCTCATCTGGTGCAGTGCCACAGATTGCCCTAATACATTTTTTTTGAGCGATAAATGCTTTATTCGTGTCTGTGCTGTTTCCCCATATGATTAAACCATAACGGAGGATGGACTCAATATATGCAAAGTATGCTGTGAGTGCTGCACTTTGAGAGGCTACTTTAGTGAGTTTAAATAGTGCAAAAGTAAATCTATTTATTTTACAACATATGTTTGTGATCTGTTGCTTCCAGTCCAACTTATGATCAATTTGTAGACCCAGAAACTTAGTTATATTTGTGCCATGTAGTCCTAGTCCTTGATAGTGTACATTTAACGTTTGATAAGGTGTATTATTAAAATTCATGAAATAAGTTTTGTCAATATTAATTAAAAGGTTATTTTATTATTATCTTTAAGCCAATTTATTATTAAGTTGATTGTATTGTTAATTTCATTACTATGGTCATTTAATGTCAATTTCTTACTTGTAGTCACTATGATTGAGACATCATCCGCAAATAAGATGCAGCGGTGCTTTGTCAGTTTTGGTAAGTTATTTATATAAGTGAGGAATAAAGTGATCGAAGGTTGGACCAATCACCATGATTTTCAGTTTTATTGCAGGTTTCTCGTGTCGGCAGCCCTGCCACCGTGGCTGTCAGCCGCGGGGACGCGCGTCAGGCGGCTGACAGACGGCCGACAGCGGCGGACCACTGTGCGCTGATTAATGCACGCGGCCCAGAGATTGCGTATGAAATTGCTGTTTTTAAAACATCCGCGACGTGAGCGGAATACGTAATGGCCACTTGTGTGCTGCGGTCAGTTGGAATTGGAGGTGAGTTTGGGCACAGAATATGGGAGACTGCAGAATGTAAGCTAAACAAACGCGCTTCAGCAACGCACATGTAGACAACCCGCCCGATCCTCTAAATGCCACTACACATTTACAGAATACACTAAACATGCATACTAGTTTAGGCCCAAGACACCGTACTCGTAGAACAAGGGTACGTAGAACAGGTTCACACGCGCGACATACCAGGTACAGACGTACGCTGGGCGCTTCTCTCCTCCACCACGGCCCGGTCAACCCGAGCCGAGGTCCGAGCCTTTAGAGGCGCCCTCCGGTTGTTCCGCTCTCCGATCCGATCCAAACCCTTCGGAGAATCTAGTAGGGCACGGGGACACGCACTTTTAAGTGTGTGATGCCGTTCCCTCTAGAAAACCTCCGAGGGTGATTCGTTTCACACGGCTTGAGGTACGTACCTCCAAAAAAGCCCGGTGACGCTGAAAATGCCGTTTGAGGCAATCAGCAATCTCTCTCAAAAAACAAAAACAAAAAAAAACACTTAGACAACCTCTCACGGACAGGGAATCTCGCAACAGCTGCGCTCGGAGTGGTTTGAGATGGTCTGAGATTCCGTGTCCGTGGGAGGGTGTATGTGTGCGTTGCTCAAGTGCAGCTGTATGTATGTTTATGTTTACCTTCTGGAGTCTGCTTATTTAGCAGTTTGGGTATGATTGTGTAGGCAACGCAGTCGGTTAACGTTTGTGCTGCGGTATGATGGGCTGATTTGACAAGTTTTTGTTTCGAGTTCATTTTTAGTTTCTAAGGTGATAAGAAGTTTATAAGGTTTTGTGAAATATCTATTTTTATTATTAACGGGATAATTACGCCATGATCACGGATGTACTACATCCGTGATCATGGCGCATGCAACTGTACCGAAATATCATCGGATACTCAAACACAACAAAAAACATGCTAATAATCCCGTTAATAATATTTATTCTAATGTAATAGTGTGACCATGATAGTTTAAAAAATTATATCTATTTCTATGTTAAAATAAATATATTAAGCTAGGAGATTTTAGTTCTTTTACTCACATAATTGATAATGCTAAAAATATATTCAGTCTATGAGTTGTAAGGGCTGGTAGTCTGAATTACACTGACCTTACCTCCAGCTCGCCGAAATATTAAGTACGTATCGAAACAATAATTTTGACGCCATAGTTAATATACTTAAAAGACATGATACGACAACAACAATCTGAAAAACACACCTCTTTCAAAATTGACGAGTGATATCAAGAACATTTAGTCCGGTCAATTTAGACACGAAAATGAGAGCGAAGGTACATAAATTCGCATCAAGCTGAAAATTGGTAGAATTTTATTATTTTTTTTTATATTAGAAGGAGGCAAACGAGCAGGTGGGTCACCTGATGGAAAGCAATCACCGCCGCCCATGGACACCCGCAAAACCAGAGGAATCACAGATGCGTTGCTGGCCTTTAAGGAAGGAATAGGCTCGTTTCTTGAAGATTCCTAAGTCATATTGGTCCGGAAATACCGCCGCTGAGAGCTGGTTCCACAGCACTGTAGTTCGTGGTAAAAAATTACGTGAGAAACGCACAGTAGTAGATCGCCATCCATCAAGATGGTGTGGATGGAAAGACAGTCGATTGCGTGTAGTGCGGTGAAGGAAATCAGCGGCAGGGATCAAACCAAACAATTCCTCAGAGCACTCCCCATGATAAAGGCGATAAAATATACAGAGAGATGCAACGTCTCTCCGAAGAGCCAGTGGATCGAGCCGACCAGAGGTTACCACGCCGCCGACAACTAGAGCAGCTCTGCGTTGAATGCGGTCAAATGGGAGGAGTTGGTACTGGGGCGCTCCAGCCCAAAGATGGGAACAGTATTCCATATGAGGCCTGACCTGTGCTTTGTAAAGCTGTAAGCGATGGGTCGGCGTGAAATACTGTCCCGCTCTATTGAGCACACCCAGCTTTTTCGAAGCTAATTTAGCTTTACCTTCCAAATGACCGCGAAATTGAACGTCACTCGAAATATCGACGCCAAGGATTCCAATGGTCGGTTTGGTATCAAGGGGAGCTCCTTCAAAGTTTAGAGATACGACGAAGGGATGTTTTTTAGCGGTAAACACGCAAACTTGTGTTTTGGAAGGGTTAAAATGGACTAGATTAAGTCGGCCCCAATTCGAGACATGACTTAACATGTTCTCAGTGTCAGTCACAAGTTTATTCCGGTTCTCGATGACGCTTTCCAGAGAAATATTAGTACGTCCGGTGTAAAGCGTATCCCCAGTACTGTCGTCTGCATAGCAATGAATGCTGTTGTTATGCAACATGTCATTGATATGCAGAAGAAACAGTGTAGGCGACAGCACACACCCCTGCGGGACTCCAGCATTCACGGGCTTCAGGTCAGAGCATGATCCGTCAACTACGACTTTGATGCTACGCCCAGAAAGAAAGCTCACCGACCGCTCAAGGCGACCCACGCACACAATTTCTCAGGGAGCCCGTATGATGGAAGTTTCGAGAGAAGAGCCCTGTGCCATACCCTGTCGAAGGCTTTCGCTATGTCCAAGCTAACTGCCAGTGCCTCCCCTTTCCTCTCGACTGCCTGACTGAATTGTTAAAAATGTGATTATAAATAAAACTTAAAAGTTCCCCATCATTCCCGTGTATGGAAAAAAATTTACTCGAGGTCAAAGGTCAAAAAAATGAGTTTTTCGCGATTTTCAGCGAAACGGTAAGTCTTATCATAAAAATATATTAGACGAGATTGTAGGTTATCATATTATCTATCAAAAATGTATCAGTGCTTTTTTTTCTACGAGCCACCCTTTCTGGGATATAACGATTCAAAAAGTTGTTCAAGTTGTTATGGGCATAATATGCACACGTTTCCACGCCAGCTATGAAGTAGTGTACTTAGCGCGTTTTTTTTAACGTGGTTTCCCTAATAGGCCTACTCCATGGGTCAGTTGTGATCCTGTTTAATTTAAAACTATTGCAAAATTACGGAAATTTGTAAATATTGTAAAAGATAAAAAGCGATGTAAATTAAAAAAGTGGTGAATTTTATTCGTCTGAATTGTAACCGTCAAACTCTTCTTGTTCTTCTTGTTCTTGTTCTCGTTCTTCTTCTTCTTCTTGTTCTTTTTCTTCTTCATCTTCATTCTGCGTGCAAGTAAATTGCGTCAATAGTGATGTATCCTCGTTGGAATCAAACGAATCCTCTTCTGTTAGTGATTCAACATTGGAGCACGACCGGCCTTGACAGTTTGTACATGCCAAAGAGCAGAACAGTCCGATTTTTTTGCAACCACATTTAGCACTGCATCCCTTTTTGCAGTTGCAAAAATGGTGTTTAGCAGTTTTTCCGGTGCAGGTGGGAGTAAAGTTTGAACTGGCTCCAATGTATTGTCGACCAACTTCCAACCCCAGTCTGTAGGGTCTAGCTGATAACCAAGCCACACTTGAACTTGGTAATATACCCGAAGAAGATGTTGATGAGCAGCAACTGAGGTTGGAGGAAGAGAAGCTAATTGAACTTGTTTCTTATTCTCAGTGTTTTTAACGAAACATACATATCGATACTTATCTAAGCAGGTAGTTTTTTTAGGAGCTCCGTACATAGAAAGAAGAAAGCGGATGCCGTTGGTGATAACTTCTTCTTGAGTTGAATTACTGTTTTTAAAAACTTCAGCACATTGAACAAAATCTAGTTTTTCAAACATTTTGAAAACTGTTGTTTTACCCCTCCTGTAAAATGCAGATGTCGTATCACAGCCAGTTATTGCGTGTAAAAATAGTACGTGATTTTGACACTTTGCAAAAGTAGATAAACTTTTAGATGAATATATTTCCGATTGATGTTGAGCTTTTCCTGGTTTCAAGAAGAAAATAGTATTTTCAGTTGGAGTTCGAGCATACGAGTAAGTCTATATCTTCACCAACAACAATAGTTGTATTTGTCAAATTGAATTGCTCTATTGCTGTTTCAATAATCAATACATCAGCATCATTATTAGCTTGTTTTACCAATATATTTTCAGCAGTAAATTTTTCTTTCAACATGGAAATGAACCGAGACTTGTTGTGAGTGTTGGTAAGAAATTTTTGTTTACTGGTTGGAACTGTCATATGTTCATCAAATAAAACTTATAGTTATGTATATTTTATATTTTAAGTATAAGTTACAATCACCGATAGAAAAATATTTCAACATATATAACAACTCTAGATAAGAGATGTATATACGTGGCGCACTCATGCATATTATGCCCATAACAACTTGAACAACTTTTTGAATCGTTATATCCCAGAAAGGGTGGCTCGTAGAAAAAAAAGCACTGATAAATTTTTGATAGATAATATGATGACCTACAATCTCGTCTAATATATTTTTATGATAAGACTTACCGTTTCGCTGAAAATCGCGAAAAACTAATTTTTTTGATCTTTGACCTCGAGTAAATTTTTTTCCATACGCGGGAATGATGGGGAACTTTTAAGTTTTATTTATAATCACATTTTTAACGATTCTACCAATTTTCAGCTTGATGCGAATTTATGTACCTTCGAATGTCTAAATTGACCGGACTAATTGGAACAAAAAAGTTTCAATCGGCCACAAAAGTTTTATACCCACCAATAGAGTTGGTGGAAACTCCAACTTTAGCGGATACATTTAAAGCTTAGTATTAAAAACTAAGTCCTTGAAAAGTAGAGCGCTTCTTTATGACAAATTTACGGGTCGCCCGAGGCCGCAGCGACTCGCCCCGAGGCGCCCTGTTTCCGCCAAATTCACTCTGGACATAACCGTTTCCCTTTCGTGAATATAAAAATTTAGCACCGCACAGTGGGCCATGCCCCTGAGTTATTGGGCTACGCTCTTTTGGGAGCACATTTTATTTTGTTGCCCGATCGTTTGTAATGAGGATTTATTGTATGAGTTCACGGCGTTGATGCTTATATGTAATGCTACTTTATTTTAGGCACATGCGTGGCTGATACTATATTATAGAAAAGTTGCTATTGTTTCATATCTTGGTTAGTCTTAAACTTATGTTACATATATGAGTAATATCAACACTAAAACTTTTTAAAATATTTGTAGTGTTTTTTTTTTTTATGGAGAGGGCTATGCTCGGGGTTTCTCTGCGTGATCGAATCAGAAATGAGGAGATCCGCAGAAGAACAAAGGTAACCGACATCGCCCGAAGAGTTGCTAAGCTCAAGTGGCAGTGGGTAGGTCACATTGCTCGCAGGACTGATGGCCGCTGGGGCGGGATAGTCCTGGAGTGGCGACCGCGTACCGGAAAGCGCAGTGTGGGCAGGCCTCCAATAAGGTGGACCGACGATCTGGTGAAGGTCGCGGGAAGCCGCTGGATGCGAGCAGCACAAAACCGGTCGTTGTGGAGATCCTTGGGGGAGGCCTTTGTCCAGCAGTAGACGTCTTTTGGCTGAGATGATGATGATGATGATGATGATTTTATAATATAATGTACCTAATATAGTAATTGTTATTGTGAAACTTACCTAAGTTATGTGTCTAGTAGCTTTACTCCATCTCATAGCCTTCCAACTTGGACACAGCAATGCAGGAAACTTCTGACGGAAGAATCACCGTCCACCGTCAAAAGTTTCATCATAATTTAAAACTTTATTCTTATCTCGTGAAGAGTTATTGTCATTTTGTTAGCAGCGCGGTTCACAGACTACCGACGCGACATGATAATAAACTGTTTATGTCGCATTCATACGCTTGTGAAGTAGAAAATTATTTAAAACCGTTTGGTTGTTCAAACTTTGTGATACTTTACAGGACGCAGGATACGACGAGTCGCAAACAACAATGTTTGAAATGCAAAGGTAGACACAGAGCGCAGTTTTAGTTGAAGGTCTTAAATAATTTTACCTCTATTTCAAATCTGATGATCTTTTGTTTTTACTTTAAAACATTAACAGCTGATTTTTCAATCCTCAGATAAATTTTATCCAACGAATAATTTTGTCATTATGACATATTTTTTAAAGAGAATCTGTCATTATGTCAAATTTAAAAACTTTAACTGACGATTGAAAAATCAGCCCTAAAAGAATGCACAAAATTCAAACTGATCGCGTTCCCATTACTGCATTCGATGCACTTATTCGCATTCGATAAATGTTTTTGCTCAGCCCAAGCGCGCAACTGAAGATGACAACGCAGCGTGTCAAAGTGACAGCTCACGTCAAACGTCAAGAGTAAAAAGCGGCGATAGCCCATAATCGTCGCGATATTAAATCGGACGGAGTTATTGCGGCCATAACATAAAACGGCCCTAAACAATTACGCTGCAGCCAACTTGGGCTGTAACATAAAGCGGTAAGTGGTGTATTAATACTCGGAACAGCGAAGGGTTGGGTTAATACATGGTCGCATTAACGGGCCGTATCAGCTGTATTAATAGCGCATCATCGAGATAGCCGCGCTCAGCCGCACCGAACATTCGCTTTAGCTTTTACGACCCCGCACTTTAGGAGCGAACTGGTAAGTGATATATTTTATATTCATTTTTTCCGTAATGGCTGCGCGCTGGGTAAAATCAAACAAGGGTTAATAGAATGGAGGTTAATGCGCGATAGAACTTTTTATTAGGCGCCCCGTAACGAGTGTGCGACGTGTTCGGTTGTAAATTATCTGGTGCCTACAATCTTCTACTTTATAGTGACTCTGTAATTTACTGGAGACATTAATAAGTGTTTCGAGCTAGCCTGTGGGTCTGTCAGTGGGTATAGTTTATATGAAGTTAATGAGAGTTCAGCAACAACTTTTAGTTTTCATATGTAGTATAATCGTCGGTAAACTAATAAAATATTAAATTTATGTATTAAGTTGCATTAAATATAGGAACGGCGATGTTACCTATTAAAAAAAATATATATTAGAGTGAGTCATCAATGTTATCATCACCATCATCATCAGCTTGTTTGTTTTGTCCACTGCTGGACATAAGGCTTTCCCGAAGCATAGCACCGTGTTCGATATTCTGCTCAGTGCTCATTTCTTCCGTCTGTTGGTTTATGCTTTGCGTATAATTATCGTCGCTTTACCTCCTGAGGTACTTAATTGACTTTAATGGACCGTTACATTTTATTATTATCTTTATTAAGATTATTTTCATTTAGAAACCTTGTAAGTAAATAATTGAATGAAGGATGAAAGTATCAATCAACTTAAAACAGGTATTTTTTTATGCTGGAAGACACTCTAAAGACAGTGTACGCGCAAAAACCGGAACGAACAGTGTAATGAGTTAAAATCGACAACACAATTGCAAGAACGGGGACACTCGACCGTTTTTAATTGTCACCTACGGACCACTTTTATGTAAATCGCTCGTGACGGCGCCGGCTGTCGGCCGTGCTGACAGAATGACAGTTGTGACACGGTGACAAGTGACAGGTCGCCGTCCGGCGGGCAATTTGCGAGCGAGCGGCTGCCTGCACCGGCCGGGAGAAATATAATTTTAGCGTTTTTTTTTCCACCTTTTTTGCCACCGTCATTTTCGCTTCGGAACACTGTGTCGTCAATCGGAATTTTGAGTTTCGCAATAACGCGAGGCAATTACTCCGTTCGGTGGAAGCGAGCGAATAGACATGTGTCTTTAACATAATTTGTCATAATTTGTTCAATAATTCATTTTCTTTATCTCACCTGTTTGCCTAGTGCGAGTTTAATTCACCTTTAAGCAGTTCTTAAAAATAAAAATAAAAATTAAGATGTCAATTAGGAAGGCCTCTAACAAAAGGACCGACGATCTTTTGAAGGTCGCGGGTAGCCGCTGAAACCGGTCGTTGTGGGGATACTTGGAGGAGGCCTTTGTCCAGCAGTGGACGTCTTATGGCTGAAACGATGATGATGATGATGTCAATTAAGTACGCCAAGTGAACATATAAGCAAGAAAACATTATTGCAGCATATAAAAATATATTTTTATTATCATGGTGATATTAAAATACCAGTCAAGTGCGTGTCCGGCCACGCGCATTGTAGGGTTCCGTAGCCCATCTCAATAATGCGGACTCTGAGAAAAGGGCTTTTATGAACATTTGTTAAACGATGGCTCAGTAGTTCCCCATGAGGAATTTGTACTGCGCCAAGTACATTTTATAAGTTGGTTGACTGTTACTCGTAAACTTGTAAAGCCTACTTAGCTGTGATAGTTTTCCTTTTAACTTCGTCATAATATTATTAAACTACCCTTTTTTACTCTAAAGCAAGCTTTTGCACTTTAAAGCTTAATAGTTCACAAACGGATGCCTCAATCAAAAAACTGTTTCCACAAACCTGCAATATTTTTGAAATTGCTATCCAACGACACTCCACGTAATGGGGTAGACAAGAAAAAAAAATTACATCCCCTCTTCACGTGTAGGGGAGGTAACCTAAAAAAATATATTTTTCAAAATTTTACTTCACCACTTTGTTGGTTTGATTAATATTTATATCCATGTCAAATTAGAGCTTTCTAGTACTAAGAGTCTATGAGCTAGGCTGGGGACGGACAGACAGACAGACAGACCGACAGACGGACGGCCGGACGGACGGACGGACGGACGGACGGACGGACGGACGGACGGACGGACGGACGGACGGACGGACAGACAGACAGACAGACAGACAGACAGACAGACAGACAGACAGACAGACAGACAGACAGACAGACAGACAGACAGACATGGCGAAACTATAAGGGTTCCTTGTTGACTACGGAACCCTAAAAAAGAGTACACCCTAAAGAAGGCACAGTTCCAAGAGTTTTCTTTATAGTACCTAAACGTGAGCCATTCCGCCTTCCTCCGCGCCGCCACCTTGATTTCCACCGCTTCCGTCAGGTGTAAGGCGCAGGTACACTTCCGAGAGTCGTACCACAAAAAAAGGAGATTCAGAAAGTGATCTTCATACATACCGCGCCCGAGCAATGCACACATAGACTCTTCCACTAGGGTTGCAAACCATACTTTAAAATAACATATCCTACGTATTTTCCATCCCCATACATTATTGACTTTTTATTAAAAATAAAGTATGGAAAATACTTTATTTCCGACTAATGCGTGCGTTTGAACGGAATATTGCTGTTGACTTAAATTCTGAACTACTGAATGATACGAAACGCAACGCTTAAATAAATAAATTTGGAAAATACTTTATTTTTTCTTCAAATCCTTTTTTTTATACTAGTTAGTGATAGATTTTTTTAATTTCCTGAAAAATAGTTGGCAACCCGATAGGGTTGTGTCCGTGGGAGATATCCCACGGACACGGGATCTCGGGACAGTCCGAGCGCATCAGCTGTTGCGTGATTCCATGTCCACGAGAGGTTGTCTACGCGTGCGTTGCTCAAGCGTTTTTATGAATCTTACATTCTGCAATCCCTCTATTTTGTGGGCGCACTTCGCGTTACGCTGTACCGTTTATTTCTTCCATGACTTTTTATACTTCCGAAACACGTAACGTTTCAAAGGCATCTTGGGCACAAAGAAGAGGTGAAGAGTAAGTCCGTTTTGTGCGAAATAAATGATAACAGTTGTAATAGGCTTTTTCACATTGAAAACACCGTATACTATACACTCGGGGGCACATCTAACCGCCCACCCCGTTATTTTCAAACAAACATGCTCACTTTGTGGTGCCGGGGATAAAGAATTGCACCACCCCATCTCTTCCCGTGGGTGTCGTAAAAGCCGACTAAGGGACCATTCCAGAGGATGGGCAGCAGCATCTCTCTGAGGTTACCCTCAACCTACTGCGATCGCCAACCCGCCTGCCAAGCGTGGCGATTACGGCAAATACCCCTCATATCCTTGGGGGAGGCCTTTGTCCAGCAGTGGACGTCTTTTGGCTGAGATGATGATGATGATGATGATGATGCTCACTTTGTGACTCTATACCATAAAAATGTCAATACATATCTGCAAAGATCTGTATGCCAATGTTTCGGTTAAGCGTTCGACTGTCCAATTTAGCATTTTCAATGAGTACCGAAACCATTGCATTTATCCATAGAGGCAGAATAATTAATGCTTTATCACATTCCATACAATGTGATATGGCAATAAAGTAATGCTTTGCTTAAACGAAGGTTTGGAAATGGGAAGAAATTTTAAAAACTGTTCAAAGTGCTAATTGGACATCTAACCGATGTGTCCCTGAGTGTATATGGAAATGTTTAAGTATGAAAATAAATGTAAGAGGCTTTTCAACTTCATTACCGGGGAGGAATTAGCTTTCATTGCACTGATGGTAAGTATTAAGTAACGATAAGACCAAGAGTGGATGCGCACTAACCCCCTTACAAATAAACACTATTTAAGCATTTACTTAGTTAATCATTGTTTTGTCAACGTCACACAAACGTCGTTCTCAATTTGAGAAAAAGAGACAAAACAATGATTAACTAAATAAATGCTTAAATAGTGTTTATTTGTAAGGGGGTTAGTTATTAGTAAGATGTTAAGACTATAAATAAGATGCTGGTCGCTAGCCCTACCGCCAATCGAACCGAATGCAATGACATTTACCCCTGCTGGGTAACGAAACAAATAAAACCTGCAAGCGTTAAACAGTAGTCACCGAAGCGTCACAATTCAAGACAATAATAAAATATGGATTGCAATTTTGTTTAATACGCAAGGCACTAACACAATGTCATCACGAAAATTCATCATTATCGCTGCAGAATCTCATAATATCTACAGACAAACAGGAGACTGTCATATTGGACCTGTATTTTAGCTTTAAAGAACACGACTTACTCACCGGTTTTCCGGCACACGCCAAGACTTTACAGTTTCCCCTAGAACCGTGTAGAGAGCGCCAGCTATCGTCCCCGGCCACTCCTCTTTCATATTTTGAATACTTACTCGTGTTATAAGAATTTACGCATCACTTAGCCTCGGGTAATGGGGACATAAAATCTTATGACCACTCAACCCTCTCAGTTGTTATGTATTGACTTTTACGCGGCATCTTTCCTTGTAAGTGAGGGTTTTTGGTTGAGAAATATTATGGACGGACGTATAATTCAGTCTATGATAGGAAGTTTTTCGATGTGAAGGGATTTTGGGTGAATTGTCAATTCATGGTTCGCTTAAGAGCGGTTTTACACATAGAAAAGTGTACCGATACGATTGGTTTGATAGATTGTGTTTCAAGAATCTATCATATGCTTAATTCCGATAGGCAAAATATCGATAAACCCTAGGCAGACACTAAATATTTTTGACATACAGTAGACCGACGACGAAGGAAGGCTAAATCAAAACAGTTTATCACGACTAAACGCTATGCCGACTTTCAGTAGGCCGGCTCAACGCTTAATCGATAAATTGTTGATTGATTGAAACCACAATAGTAGAAGATCAAGGACGGATTCAATGATCTGTAGAGAGCAAGGACAAAGATAGTTTACATGTACTAAAAGTATCAAAATTAAATCATAAGTATCTACTTAAGT
Organism: Eudonia lacustrata; assembly: GCA_947562085.1. NCBI lineage: Eukaryota > Metazoa > Arthropoda > Insecta > Lepidoptera > Crambidae > Eudonia > Eudonia lacustrata. The sequence goes on along the minus strand of OX387315.1, from coordinate 1,642,500 downwards.
ATCTATCATCTGGTAAGGCGACAAAAAATAACATTGAACATAGAGCAAGCATGAAAAAAAACTTTGGAAGTCTTATCACTTTCTTAGCGATTTCTTACAAACTGTCGGATAGAGAGAAAATGGACCAAGCGTACCAAGTTTGCCTCAATCTGCTTCATCCATCCACGTCTGAAGCCCCACGAACATCAAACGAAATCAAATAACATAAACAATAAACGAGGAATCTTTTAACAATAAATCATATCGAGCTAGAAACACGATTGAGTAATAAATATCAATGAGTTTAATGTGCCCGCGCAACATGCGATAACTGTCAAACGGCACAGCCGCCATATTGGCCGCCATGTTGATTTATGACATTTCAATGTGAACTGTCAATAGGGCCCGCCGAACGTTACGAAACCAATAATTGCACCTACTGTAAACTGTATTCATTAATGAAAAAGTATTTTGGCAGGTTACTTACTTGCCTTGTCTTTAGTTGTTATATTCTGTGAGTCAGTAACCGTATCATGATAATATTTTTATTGCTTCATGTCGCAGAATAAAGTTGAAGCCGTGAAATAAATGCTCATGAAAAGATGCTTGCTTCTCAGCTACTTTTCAATGTCAATTGAATTACAGCATTCTTTACAACTTTATGTATTGTAACAAATAAAAACTTTTTTATTTCTATTTATATTTAACTGATTTACAAAAATAGTTAATGATTTGCTACCATAAAGATACTTGTGAAATATATCTAATATCCACATCGGCTGACACGATCGAACTCGCTCGTCTCACTGCCGTTTCCGAGAAAGAGTCAGGCCACTGGCTCCAGGCATTGTCATCTGCCAATGTCGGTACCTTGTTGGACGGGCCGTCTCTTACTCTAGCGGTCTACCTCCGTTTAGGCGCCAAAATAGTCCACCCTCACCGCTGTGTGTGTGGGGAGGCTGTTGACGAGCTTGGCCACCACGGCCTCTCTTGCGCTCGTAGTGCTGGCCGTATGATGCGTCACTCGACGCTAAACAGCATCATCCGCAGTGCTTTTGCCACCATTGGTTTACCGGCTGTCTTAGAACCAGCTGGTATTTCTCGCAGTGATGGCAAGAGACCTGACGGAATGACCATTGGGCCCTGGAAGCTTGGCAGGCCGTTGGTGTGGGATGTAACCTGTGCTGACACCGTGGCTCCCTCGCATGTTCGCGCCACTTCACTTCATGTGGGGGCTGCTGCGGTAAGTGCTGAAAATCGCAAACGGCACAAATACGCAAACCTGGGTCCAAATTATTTATTTGTTCCGTTTGCGGTGGAAACAATGGGTCCATGGGGGCCGGAGGCAAAGCATCTAATTAAAGAGTTAAGTGCTCGCCTTATCGAGGCCTCCGGTGACAAGAGGGCTGGCACCTACCTCTGCCAGCGCATTAGTTTGGCAATCCAAAGGGGCAATGTTGCCAGCATTCTTGGGACCGTTCCCATGAGCCCACAGTTGGAGGACATCTTTTATTTATAGGTCTTTAGTATTTAATTTTCTAATTATTTTTCTGTTTCATTTTTTTTTTCAAGTTAAGTTATGTATTGTTTCTTTTTGTTGTATAAATATAAGATAATATCTAATAGCAATCACAAAATATTTAGATGTAAAATATTGTTATACACAATAGTTTGCATGTTATAATTTGATAATGCGGTCTTTTGGCATGACTCCGAATGGTAAGAAGCACCTCCTTGATAGTTGATAAGGCAATCTTAACTGACGTTGGCACGACTGGATTGGGGTTAGCTTCAAGCTGCAATATTTGCATTTTATCAGTTCCAAAAAGGTCATTAGGTTGGGAGTTTTATGTTTCGCTTGGCATAGTAGATTAAGTGCTAGTTCTAGCAATGTGGTTTTTATATTATTACGTGCTACTTTTGCTGACTTGATGGTAAGCGACGATTAGCCGAAGATGGAAGCGAAGGTACTTTATACAACATCCACTAAGTAACTATCTATCTTCCCCAATATTAATGCTGCTCATTGAAATGAAACAACTTTTACGGATCTACTCGCGTTTATTTTACACATTACTTATTTAATGTTTATCCTGACGTTTCCCCTAGAGGGGCCCAACCATTACATCAGATTTGATAATCCACAAATACTCGCTAGAGAACAACGATTCATCCCTAGGATGAAACGCGAGACTATTGAAATTAAAAAACATCCTAATTTTAATAGAGAAGATGGTTGGAATCTACCACCAGCCTGGGATCCCATCATACAAAATATTAAATCCCAGAACCAACACGATACTGCAGGACCAAAAGCTCTTTCTGCGTAAGGAACGCACCTGATTAAATTTAAATGAGGGTATACAAGCTACCAACTAATTATGAGATGACCAACACCTCAGTCTCCCTGTAACCACAGGCCCTGCAAAGGGTTCGAAACGTCAGGATAAACATTAAATAAATAATGTGTAAAATAAACGCGAGTAGATCCGTAAAAGTTGTTACATTTCAATGTGTAGTGTTCGCGTAAACTTTAGAAAACAATATTAATGCTGCTGATATAATTGCTATGGTAATGTAAGATTTCTTGTGACAACTTGTGCTGTTGCTGCGTTTTTATAAAGTACGGCCAACTTTCAATTTTGGATAGTAGTTTGACTAAAACTGAGGAAGATTTCTCCCTTCTATTGTTCATGTAGTAACTCCTGAATCCGAGAGGATCGCTTATACTGATGATACATAGACCAAATCGGCTTTGAGTTACAGAAGGATTAAGCACCAAATACTCGGTAAAGAAGTATTTCAAAATAATGTGGGCGAAGCACGGGCTGTATGTATGGATCCTAGCAAGTGGAAATCTGCATTTCCACCACCTCAGTGGGAGGTGGAAAAGGAAAAGGTGGTGAGGAGTGGGAAACAGTCATATAATATGTATGTAGTCGAAGTTGCATCGATAAGAAGTTAAATAAAGTGATTGACGACTTATTGATTCCGAGCAATCCATTCTAATTGATGGTCGTGCCCGCTCAAGCCCCAAGTGCTCAGTTTCTGGCGATTCTTGGGCTCTATGTCAGTGGGGCAATGGTGTTCTTTATTGTTATTGGTAGACGTTTAATGGAGCTAGTTTCGTAATTATTGTTTTGGATATATTGTTGTGACTGTAGTGGTACTGTATGACATTGTGGAAATTGAAACTTTTACCTGATGTAAATTTGTTAACTTAGATTTTTTATTTTGTTTTTTTTTACATGTTGTAGTTGTCTTCTATATTTTTTGTGTTTATTTGTAATGGAAAGTGTCCTCCTATGATAGGGCATTTTCCAATATTGTTTGACGCTGTAAGGGAGAAAAGAGCTGGACACTTGCTGAGTTTCTTGCCGGTTCTTCTTAGTAAAATCTCCCGCCCAGAGTAGACTTACGAACCGATGGCATAGTGACATTCACAAGAGCTACTTGTAGCCTAAACTGAATAAATGATTTTGAATTTTGTTTTTTTTTTTTAATTTTGACGTGACACTTGGTGTTTCCATGTAGGTGATGTTACAGATTACAGATGATAAATTATGTTGCTGCTGTGTAGAATGTGAATATGAAGGCAATAAAGATTTAAAATTTAACTGCCTTTGAGGTCTAGTGATTAAACGATCGATCTCCGACCCAGGATGGTGTTTAGTCTTAGATTTAATACCACTCGGAAAAAGACAATTGGTTTGTTAGTTGACTGGTTAGACACAAAAAAACATATTAGGAACTATCAAAACGATTTTTTTTTAAATTTGTTTTGGCAATAGCGCCCTATGACGTCACTATTGTGTTCCGTCAATTGAGCGTTTATTAAAAACTTTTTAGGGTACCTACCGAAATTCATGCTTTGGTCAAATTAAAAAAAAGGTTAAGTACTTAATATTTAAATAACTGTTAGGTTCTTGGCGGGAAAGTGAAGAGTCACATGTCTGCGGTTTTGTTATGTTTTCTAAAATTTGTGTTATGTCGAATATTAATGTGAAATAATGGTGGATTATTAACCGTTAAGTGTTCGTGAGTGTGCATAAGTGTTGGCAAATGAAACAAAACAGTGCAACGTTACTTTTCAAATTCTCTCAAGAAGCTCGCGTGAGGACTTAGTAAAGCCCCACATCTTTACTGAGATACTCGAGGGGTTGGGGGGTATATCATTTCTCACTTCCCATTTCTAATATCATTCATCATCATCATATAAGGAAATATTGTTTATTTATGTATAACTTGTAAGAAAAATTACTTTGACACTGGCTAAATGTGTTAATCGCACGAAGCCATCAACTAAAGGAAAAAAAAAACTGTTACCTGAATTTATTTATAAGTTTAATGTTCTGGAACTATTATTTTTGTTGCCAACGTTCCTATTGTTGACATTTAATTGCCTTTGAGGTCTAGTGTATAATATAAATTATTACACAAGTATGAAGGGTAAATTAAATTGGAATGAATTATTCACATAATTTTAACTATTGAAATAATCACAGTTTATGTCATCGCAATTATTATTATGATAAACTTAAATTAAAAAGTAACAATTTGAAAATCACAGTTTCAATTATCACAATCAGTCTTAGGCGCTATGCAGACAAAGCAACTGATCTGTGTATTGCGGCAATAGTCAACTCGCAACTAGCTGTTTACGTATAACTTAAAGAAACTGCGCAAACAAAGCAACCTAGAGTTGCTAGGTTGCTAGGTTGTGTTGCTTGCGAGAGTCGATGATCGACGTAAGTTTTCAGTTGCAGTTATTCCTACATATTAAATGTACTTAAAAATCAAAAGAAATTCTTCGTAAAAAGTACAATACTAGTAAAATTTTAAAAAATAGTAACAAATAATTAAAAAAAAATCACAGTTTCAGTCATCCATCACAATCAGTCTTATGCTACGTTACTTAAATGTTAAACGATTTTTATGCTCAAGTATTGACTTTTTTCTTGGAGCTGATGGGACATAAATCTCAAAGTACGTAGATAATCTTTTGGAGCTATAGCTCAGCTGCAGGGTTTGAACCTGCACCCTTCTGACATACCGGATATAATTTGTTCGCAACAAAATTTGCGTTAAAAATTATATAAACATTTATAAATAGCTTGCCTACTTCTTAACTGATCTTTAGTATTTGTAAAAATATTATGATCGGATGTTAATGACGGTAGTTGTTAACATTGAATGGGCGCCTTTGGCTTTCAAAGTAAAAAGTAAATAGTGTTGAATAATTTCGGCGGGCTGGTTAGAACCACGATAGCTCAATTGGAAGAGCACCTGACCCGGTATGTCAGAAGGGTGCAGGTTCAAACCCTGCTCGTGGAAATTTTTTCAACATTTGTGTTTTTGTAATTTGTTCGCAACAAAATTTGCGTTAAAAATTATATAAACATTTATAAATAGCTTGCCTACTTCTTAACTGATCTTTAGTATTTGTAAAAATATTATGATCGGATGTTAATGACGGTAGTTGTTAACATTGAATGGGCGCCTTTGGCTTTCAAAGTAAAAAGTAAATAGTGTTGAATAATTTCGGCGGGCTGGTTAGAACCACGATAGCTCAATTGGAAGAGCACCTGACCCGGTATGTCAGAAGGGTGCAGGTTCAAACCCTGCTCGTGAAAGTTTTTTCAACATTTGTGTTTTTGTAATTTGTTCGCAACAAAATTTGCGTTAAAAATTATATAAACAAAAAATTAAGTGCTTGTTTTAAACGCTATTTTAGAGCATTATCATTTATCATCATAAACATATAATATCTTTAGTAATGCATGCGATTGATCTTTGGATCTTCTCATCCAACCGTTACGTATAATAAGTAAGAGTATGACAGCCAGCGTTGACGTTGACAACTTGACTATTTAGGTACACACGGCGGCAGATCAACCTACCCAAAACTGTCAAATTTCTACAATCAATTTTGAACTTTATTGTTTGGTTATAAGGATCAATATTCATTGGAGAAATTTGACAGATTTGGGTAGGTTGATCTGCCGCCGACTGTACTTAATCTGTGACTTGACTTTATAACACATAGAAATAATTTCTTCACAGTAGCAGATAATTAGACGCAATAAAGTAGCAATAACTCATTAATAGGTAATTAAATATATTCCACTCTGTCAATAAACAGCGAGGCCTTAGCAAATTATGGCTTCATAACAAATTCATTGCGATTACAGAATGATTGGTGATTAATTTGTGTTATATTTTTTATTTATTTACGTGTCACGACCTAAGTTAATTGCGGTAATGAATGGGCCGTAAATGTTATTTATTTCCACATAAGATAATTAATTATTATGTTCTCAGTATGTATATGGATGCCGATTAAATAGGATCGTAGAGTATATAAGAATACCTAGGACTTTTTTACTATAAACTTCTATCGAAATAGATTACTACCTATTACCTATGCTATAAACTATTTGGATATTCTTGCCTTTTTGACTAGCATGTCATGTAACATATGCCTTAATAAGCATAAGACATTCTGTGATAAGACTTACATTTTGAAACATTGATATTAAATGATTACTTATGTAAGTATATTATTTGCGAATGCCTGTTTTATTTTTAGCGTATTCCAGTACATTTTAACCGCCTCTGTGGTCTAGTGGCTAAGACCACCGGTTTAGACCCAGAGGTACCGGGTTTGTAAATGTGTAAAATATTGTTTCTTCACTTTCTGATTAAGAGGTATACAGAGGTAGATGTGTGCAATTAGTAGTAGGAGGAAGTGCCTGAGGACACTTTCCACTTTCCCTCGTACCACTATATACAGGCTCTTAAACTTTAGATAAATAGGTATGTGAACTTTTATTCATATCTATAAGCTGCTATTTCTACTTCTTTTAATTATTGACTTCTTTCTCGAAAACACCCTATTTTCGTGATCACAAGGAAACAATATTTCCCTAGCGGATGTCTAAACCCTGCCTGACGTTCTAGCTTATAACCACCGGATGTCTAGGTATGCTACACCTTGCCTGACTTTCAAGCTTATATCCTTTACAGGCCCGCGAACGTGATAATCCAGCTTTTATATACTAAATCACAAATGCCGCCATTTTCCTAAACCAAAATAAAAAAAGAAATACTATAAATGAATGGTAGACGTCAAGACGGTCTCCAAATAAAGTGCATTCCTATATTATCCCCCCCATTAGCCCGGCCCGTCACTCCGTTCCAATATTAAAATTCGAACTGTCACCAGCCAATGTCAGTGTCAAACTTTTTCTATTAACTTTTTCATTAGGTTTTGACAGGACATTCATAAAGGCGGGACGTTGATGAATGGAAGCCCTGAATAGCTCCGCAGTTTTAGAAGAATTAGAGGGCTAATGATTTTTTTATAGACTCCTCAATTTTAGCCATTGTTTCCTGTGTGGTTGAGTCGATATCTGGGTGTCGTCGCATTGTTTATTACTCTGAATCTAAGTTTAATCATTTATCAAATGTTTACTTAATAACATCGGAAAAACTGCCTTCGTACTAAACAACTTTTTGATGTGTTTCAAAGCAAGGGTGTATAATCTTTTGATGTAGGTACTCGTATTCCGAATATATGTCTGCGATTTTATCGCAAATACATGAACCGTAGAACTTCATGTGTCATCCATAGCGTTGCCAGTATTAGTACTGTTTTTTTCTTATGTGTATGTTAAAAACATCATTTATTTGCTGCAGCCTAGTTGTTGCATACAATGCTTCATATAACTGCTAGTCACCTGACAAAACAGCGCGAGCGGTGTGTTGTAAAGCGGCTAATTGCAGCTAATTGTCACTATAAAATGAAAAACTATTAAAATGTAACCATTCTGGTGCAGCTACAAGTACAGCGGCATCGCTATCCGTCAATTAAGGGGAAGCTTGTTACCTCCACTTACTTATACCGGAACGTCAAACTCACTTCAAATCCACACCCAATCACATCGCTTCGAATAAACGTCGAAAAAGGCAAAACAAGTGAATATTGCGGGGTGCGGAGCGAGGTGTGGGGGGCGCGCAGCCGCCGCCGCCGGCGAGAGCCGATGGATGAGAAAATAAAAGATGCAATAATGATACGTCTGCCGCAGGCGGTCGGGTGACGGAGAAGTGTGCAGAGTGGTGGGTGAAGAGCTGAGATGTATAAATAATCAATAAATATAACAAGAATGCCTGACTCACTCATTGACGGACTCATGAGTCCCGTCCGGATAGGTTCGGGCTTTGGACTGTTCGTGACCCTTGGGATTCGGGTATTTGAGCATAGCAGTGGGTCGTTTATGGGCTGATGATGATGATGATGATGATAAGTCACATTTTATAATGTTGGTGGGTACCTTTTGTATCCGACCTATTAATTATAGTTTACTAGCTGTGCCCCGCGGTTTCACCCGCGTTCTATTACTCATAGCGTAATGTAATATAGCCTATAGCCTTCCTCATTATATGGACTATTCAACACAAAAATAATTTTTCAATTCGAACCAGTAGTTCCTGAGATTAGCGCGTTCAACCAAACAAACAAATCAAACTCTTCAGCTTTATAACATAATAGATAAACCATCAAAATCCAAGTTGTTTCATTTATCGCGCGAAATCGTTTCTTTTTATGTTTTCATAGTATGTGTCTGCAGGCTTGTTTTTTCTATTATCATGTTTTGACAATATTAGTCAGCAATTATAATATAAAACCTCAACCTATATTTCAACTGTAAAGCCAGGAAAAAGTTATCTGACTTCTTTTTCCATCTCTGCTTTAGTGTATACCGGGCCTAACAATACATTCACGCTCCCGCATTTTCACATTATTTTACACTAAAAAATAAAACTACCCGTGATTTATCAGTGTTGCCTGCAACTTCTCTATTATTCCCCCGTTCAACTGCACATTGACAACCGAACTGTCGGTCGTAATAAACGTCGAACGCGACCATTTTGTAACATTTCCCCGTTTATCGTGCACAATAAAAGTTGAAATAAATAATAGATTATGTAAATTTATAGCGTAGAAACCCACACGTCGGCCCATAAAAGTTTTAATTACTCCGTGTTCCCATACTATCGGGTTACGAACAGTCAAACAAACAGTTTTTATTGCGCGATCATTAACTGTGTTTACAAGGTCGGCGCATGGTTCATGTCACACTGTGCGCGGCGGCGGACCAACCGCGCACATGCTCCTATTTTGTTATTAAATTAACTATTTACTAGTGCAATGGTTGAAATTCTAATTTGAAGTTGAAAATATTTCATGTTTTTAAAATTTAATGTAACACCTAGTAAACATATAGGGGCTGTTTGCCTACACTGAGATTATGTAGTTGTGATGTAAAATGTTCTAAATCGCTACAAGAAATAGGAGAATGCAAATAAAAACAAAAGATGTGTCGCTGACAAGTGGCTTTATTGCACTTATTAAAATTATGCATGTCATTATGTAAAGCACCGCAGGCGCAACCTAAGCATAGCGTCCGCTTGTAATTAAAAACCATGTATAGTCTTATACATAATACAATACATTTTGTAATGCCTATACAATACATAAATTTTGTATTTTGGGATTCCTTTTCCGTATAAACTTTGACCAAACCAAAAGACACTGTTTTTTTGTGATTTAATAAAATATGTATAGTTTCAGATTTTTCCCTGTACTTGTTGTATAAGACGATATTACTTGCCAAACTTTATAGTTCCAGGTCGACGGCAAGTACCCTATGAATTTTGATTCCCTTGAGATTATCGAAATATACGTTTTTTGCGACATAAACAGCCGTATCTTTTTCTTTCGTTAACTTAGAAAATTGATTTTTCACAGCTTCAAGGGACTGCAGACCTGAGTATATGGTTTAATTTTAACTCGATATCTCCACGCGGTCCTGAGACAGACAGACAGACAGATGGACAACAAAGTGATCCTATAAGGGTTCCGTTTTTTCCTTTTGAGGTGCGGAACCCTAAAAATGTCCCAACGTTGAGTTCAGGCCTTCTACAGCTCTACCCTGAGGTAATTGGATCACAATCCAACGCACTGGCCCAATGCTGGTTGGTGGATTTTAGTAATCTGATTTTGATTTTGTCTTCCGATGCGTAGAATTATAATAAGATAATGACTGCCATAATGGGAGTGGAACTAACGACATCGACAGTTCGCGAATCGGGTTACTTTAGTTAGTGCCAAGCACCACCTCAGTTGCTTTTTTTCAAATGTTTATATAACTTCCGAATCAAACTACTTCAACTGAAATCGTAATTATATAAAAAAAACAACATAAATTCTTAGTTCTTTGTTTTATATTGATACATGCTTTGGCTACGTTTACGTGTTTAAGTAAGATTTGTGTTAGGTCCTAAATGCAATAAATAAATATATAAAAGAAAAGTCTTGACTCGCTGATCAACGCCCAGGCCAAACCCTTGGACTTAGAAAGCTGAAATTTTCTCGCGAGCGCCGGGCGGTTGCTAGTAATAAACAAAAACGTAAAAAACTTTTAAAAAAGCGTTTTTTTAATTCTTTGTTTGTAGTCGGAGATAATACGAGTAAGCTATTTATGCCAGAAAATATGACTATATATTTATTATTATTTTTATTATTATTGTATCTTTATTGCTTTCCCATATGTATTACAAGGATCTTAAAATATTGTCAAGAACAGTATGGACCCTGTCGGGCACAGCAAAAAATTAGGGTAGAGGAGGACGTTTCATGTGCTTTTTCATTTTATTTTAATTTATTATTTTGTAGATCGTCTTTAAAATACTCTTGTAATGTATAGTAACCCTTTTCTGTCTGTAAGTAGTGTACGGCTAATAACAAATATATTCCGACTAGTTAACTTCTATGTTATAAAGAGTCTTGTATTATTTTCGCAATCATTCCCAGTCTCTGAAAGAATATTCCCCTCACTAGTGCGGTGGTATTTTGGTACAAAGCAATTTTTATTAAATTAGTTGTTTAATAAGTCTATTACACAACCGTACTCCTATTCACTATTAATTCTATTTTACACATACAAAAAGGACCCTAAGCCATCAGAAGAACAACTTGCAATCAATCATTAAAAATAATAACACAACTATGCAACTGTCTATGTGGGATCATAACAAATGACTTCATAAATAACAATGTGTTTGTAATGTCTTCATACGCCTATATGTTAATCTAATAATTTGCTCATCGATAGAATTTAATCGATTTTTATAACTCTGTCAATTTAGAGAGTTGTGTCTCATTGACTAGTTTCTTAATAGCCGGCTACTTCGAAACTTCGCCGCGTTTAAATTGAATTGTAACCGAGCATTTTGCTACTAGGGTTGTCGCATCTGCCCGCTAATTAAATTGTAAATTGGATGTAATTCTGTAATAATGGGCATGTAACATTGTTGCCTATAATAGTTTGCGAATGCAATTTGTTCATCATATCATTCTAGATGGAATACTGGCTGCATTGTAAATACAGTCACTTATTATAATTTACATACCTACGTTTACTTTATACGTGTTTTTGTTTTTTTTTGTAACTATGTTACATTACTAGTTTTTTATTATTATTTAAACGTTAATTAAGCTACTGTTTGTCGAAGGGTGTAGACCCGAATAAAAATGGGTTTATAGTATAAAGTTCATAATTTTTGATGATTGATGACTCAACTTTGGAGACTAATAAGTACCATGGTTGTCGTGTTTAAACTATAATTATAACATTAATTTAGAAACTTGGACCTTATATATTAATATGTACGATAAATGTGTATATATATGTATGATTTGTTAGCCCAGTACCAAACGTTGTTTTAAAACAAAATATGCCAAAACACTACATGATGTTTCACGAAGTAACTTAATACTGAGCGAAGACCTTTCTAGTACCGAACTGTTATAGAATATAGTTTTTATGTTGTATTAAAATCTGGATCGACACAGCATAAAAGTTTGCAAGAATGTAATCTAAAAAAGTGTACATATTATATTATTCTTATCCACCATTTTAATATATTCAGCCTCATGAATAACATAAAAGAGTTATACTTTAAAGTAATGGCGGTTCTCGCCTTTGGGTTCATAAAATTACGAGCTCGCGAAAAGTCTAGTGAAAATATGGAGGCGTCTGGAAAAGTCTTTATTACGTATTATCATCTAGAGAGGTTAGTAGGCGGCTGCCATTTGCAAGTTTTATTAGGGTTGTCAAACTAGCTAAACTTAAAACAAAAAAAATACAATTAGTATTTTAAATTTTTTAATGGTTTTAGTGATGGAGGCTTTTGCACAGCTGTGGGACAGTATATAAAATATCTATTTTACTTAACTTTTACATTTAATTATATTTTTTTTTCCAAAAGAATTACTCGACTATAGTGACAACAATGCAAATGTCGTTTTGTAAGCCGTGGATAACGGTGCTGGTTTTGCAATAACTTATCCGTTATGTATCCATTCTAACATTAAGTAACACATTATTGTAATTCCGTTTGTTGTCCCAAATAAAATAAAATTAAAATTAAAAAAGTCTGCCTTTTAAAAATATTTTTTTGATATTGTAAGTATAGAACTGTTAATGCAAAAATAAGAAGTTATATCATATTCCAAATTGGAGTTTATTAAAGAATCACGAATTTGTTTATTTAATTTTCTGCATATGCAGTATTATTAATATTCCTAACGCCATCCAGTCTAATTCTGGACAGAAACCTATTAACAGGCAATCTACATTTATCAGGGTAATGTGGCAACCCTATTATAAACAGGACGGCATCATCTCAAAGCATCACAATGATCATAAAACTTCACAAGATTTCAATTTTTATTTTTGGTTTTACAATGCGTTAACATGATCGGTGATTTTTTTAACGCTTCGTTCGAGTTTATTTCTGTTCATGAAACATATAAACGATCGAATGAAATATTTAAGTATGTTTTCATGTGTTTTTCATTTAAATTTATGTATTCAGAACATTTTAGATTTTTAAAATGTCGATGGTGTGTCAGTAGAATGAGTTTAGACATTTGGTATTCTGCTGTACCGGGTTCAATGTTTCAAAGGTCACTATGGCAAACGATCTACCAAAGTTTCATTGCAATCGATTGAGTAAAACTGGGTGCCTAGTGTGAGTTTTGTTTACTGTCCGTATTAATTCGATTACGAAAACGAAAACGAAAATTAGTATGGCATCGAAGCAGCGCCTCCTGCCCCCTGACTATGAGCTCTTATAGCAGTATTATTGCAGTTGTGGAAAAGAGACGCGAATATATTCGCCGCTACATGCGTCTCGTTTTCACAACTGCAATAATACTGCTATAACAGCTCGTGGTTACCGTGTGTGGTGGCGACACGAAAAGAGTTAAAATAAACATCTCAAAAAGGAATAAGGAAAACATGAACTATAGAGCTTTTAGGTTATTGTGGAAATGGGTTCCATAATAAATTTTATAATGTTTTGCTCGCTGTCACACTATATGTACAGTCAGTACTGCCTTAACAAAAATATTTTTTTTTATACTATTGACTGGCTCTGTAGACTCTTTGTAGAGAGATTGGTTATATTTACATTATTTTGACATATGTAAAGCTGTTGTTTTGTGTAAAAACTAATTAGTTTTCTTACTTGTATTGTTTTAGAAAGCACACAAACTGGTTTGTTTCGTAATAATAGATAATAGAAAAATAAAACGTATTTTCTCTGTCGGTTGGTATATTTATCAATTACGAACTAAAACGATTCAACTCTAGACATCGGCGTCTCGTAAAATGGCGAGTTAACGAAGCGACCCCTTTACAACGTCTATTTCTCCTCACTGCCAAACGATACACAGACAGTTATTTCAACGATTATCACACGGAAAAATCACAAAATAAAGAAATTGCAGAAAGTAAGATTACCTATAGGTCAAACGCGCACGCGCAACGCACACATAGACACCGGTACAGATTTTATTCTACTACCCGTATCCTATAGAACCATAAAGGAGCGCCACCTACCGGGTCCAATTATATGCATGTATTATACACATAAACCTTCCTCTTGAATCACCCTATCTATTAAAAAAAAACCGCATCAAAATCCGTTGCGAAGTTTTAAAGATCTAAGCATACATAGAGACACTCCGCTACACACGACTTTAAAGTTTATACTGACACCCCCCACCAACCTTACGGTTATAAAGTTAGGTGTCAGACATCCTTGCGCAAGCACAAGGGACCATCTACGTCAGGTCATAACGCCAGATCAGAACGCGCCGGTACGCATCCTTCATCCGGTACTTTTAAGACTAGTGGGAGGATGTGCAACACTTGTTGATGGAATGTACCAAAAATCATAGAGAGCGACAATTATTGGCGAATCCACTAAACCTCATAACTTCTGATGTAAGTGTAAATCAAACTATTTTATCAAACCCTACAATCAGAAGCAGCCAGACTTGTCTGCGATATGGTGTTGGTGAGCCGTCAATTATTGACGGCTCACCACCACTTTACTATTATTGTTAAACATAAATTAAGTTATTTAAATACTAGTAAATAAGTTTGATGTAGTAAGTATAAGTTATGATGGGTCTGACATGGCATGCTTAAAGTCCCTAAAAACAAAAAAAAAAGACTAGTGTCTCCAGCTAGTTGCCCCGTGGACACGTATTAGTCCACTACCTAATATCCAGATCCAGATGTACGTCGCTCACTTCTCGTTGCACTAAGAGTACAACTCGCAGATACCACTGCTGCATACATAGGGACAGACAGACAGACAGTGGGAAGTGACTTTGTTTTATACTATGTAGTGATGGTACAGACGGAGCGCAGCCATAGTAGAATAGCGTAGCTGTGTTGCGAGATTGGTGTGCGTGCAACGTGTCTATGCGTGAGTGAGTAGCTCGAGCGCAGTATTTAAGCTTACTTTCTGCACAGTCTTTCTGGGTCTCCTCATTTTGTGAGAAATGGAACAAAGTCGCATTCGCAGTATTTGCCAGGGAGTAAACAAGTGCGAGGCAATTTACGAGTACAATTTGAAAAATACAGCCCCGTGTAAATACGCTCCCGTGAACAATAAAGATGCATTTAATACAATTACAAGGGAAATGTATTACTGTTTATTTTGTAAGTCGGCGCGAATGTTTGTCCCGGAGCGGCGGGAGGTTGGTGACGAGAGGCAGCGGTTAGCGTTTTAGGGAGTTATAGTTTTCTGTCATAATTACATTCTCGTACGAGCACATGTTGGGACACAAGAGAACATTTTGTATAAATATTCTTTCAAACATTTTCTAAATGGGCGTTTTGTTATTATAGTTGTTACAGTAGGCCGAATGACTTTTCTGCGCTTTTTGTTTGTGAGAACATTTTTATTCATAGGTTAATAGGAACATAAGGTCACACAAGCAAAAAAAGGCATTGGCCTTTTATTGTATTTTTTTAAGTACTTTGCGCTGTCATTAAAAACCCATCAACCCGCATTAGAGCAGCTAGTCATGTGCAGTATTTATGTGGGAATCCATGACGAACCCAGCAGGTGAGCCGATTAAAAGTTTGATGGTAATGATCCTGACCTACATTGTTCCATACGCTTTTAAACTTTCGTGTTCTATAACGAACAAATAATATACCTAACGGTTTTTTTACAGTTGATGTCTACTAAATGACTCCGTTCTAACTGATGTTAAGCGAAAGACCTGATGAGAAGCGGAATCCAATTGCGAAGACAGCTATAGTGGAGTAATTGCGCCTCACTAGCCGTCCTCACTTTGTCAAGCACGACCCGTTTCGAACCCTTCGGAGAATCTAGTTGGGAACGGGGACACCAACTTTTTAGTGCGTGGTGCCATTCGCTCAAGAAAACCTCTGACACGGTGCTTCATTTCACACGACTTGAGGAACCTTATAAGTTTCTCCCTGCCCCCAAAAATGCCGTCTGCGGCAATCGGCAACTCTCTTCAAAAAAAAACCTTGCTGAGTCGCAATACTAGACTTCTCCGCCCGCTACCCGCTCCTCTCCCAACTAAAAGCTAACCCCAAAATCGTTGGCTACAAACGTACATCAATGTTATTTGTGGCAGTCATTTAGTGAGGCGCGTTACAAACACCGATTACCGGGAAATAAGATACGAGGTCGCGGAGTAACGATTCCGAGACGATTTGTGGGCCATTCCTAAGGCCGTTTTGACAAATAATGTATTTAGACACTAACGTTAAGAGGGCGTTAACGTTATTTTGGTTGATCCTACAAACACGTGTTACCGGCCGGGAGGGTGAAGAGTATTTAAAGTTTATAGCTACATTTAAATTTAAATATTAATTGAAGTCAGCTTGAATGAACTTCATCAAGAATCAATTTAAATCGACTTCATAATATATTATTTGCAAATATAGCAAATAAGAAACATAAACTTTCAATTGCAATGGATTCAATAGATTAATAAGATTACCTGACCTAAATAATCAAAACTCAAAGTACCGCTCTTGAGAAAAGTTTTCAACACATTTTCTGAATTATTTTATTCAAAATCAAACGCTGAATTATTTATTACCCCCATTAGTTATTCCGCTCTTGCACAATCACCATAGACCATTAAACCATCAGCAGAAGACCTGTCAGCCGGACAAACAGCGACCCGCCATTTGTCGCCTGCCACATTTTGTCGCGGCCGCTTGTCGCGCGGCGTATTTACGACAGACGCGACGACAAAAATATCGCCCGCAGCCATCGTCACCGATTGAGTTATGCTGTTGCCAGTTCTAATAATTTATTGGCATGTAAAATGGAATGGATTGACTGAGCACTAAGTAAAGGACGGAATGTTCTATTTGAAACAAAGTTTTTTATCGCGGTTTAACGCCAACTACTTCGTACAGGTATCCATAGATATACCTTCAAACCGGACATTTTGATAGACTTCACGAGATGACTGACGTTATTACAACTAAGCCTAGTAGTCATACCTAGTCTTCTTTCTTGATGTAACAGTGTTAAGTGTTACGTACTCACATAACCTCGATTTCAATTTTCAGTCGTTTCGAGGTTATGTTACCAGACTTTCACACTTAGGTCTCTTCCTCACCGGATCGGTGCGCTTTCGTTTCGGTACAGCCTCTGCACCGAATCTGTACAGATTGTTTATTGAGGACTTATGATTACATTGTGCTCGGCAAATAATCTGCACAGATTCGGGATTTGGTGCAGAGGCGGTACCGAAACGAAAACGCACCGATCCGATGAGGAAGAGGCCTTAGAGTTCAAAGATATGTTGGTTGAACACTAACAAACGAAAGTCATAAGAAAATTTAAACAGGTCTAAAAGAACCAAATTCCAGCCAATTTTAAAAGAGACGTTTCCACCGTTTCACAAGACACGTCGCCGTTCCTATGTGTATACTGCATTCAGTAAGTTCAGTACATACTGTCTGGAGTTCAAAATCTGTATGTACCTAGTGCATGCGGCGTGAGGTGAGGCTACGTCGCGCACGGCGCTATAGAGCTGTCACACTCTAATAAGACACCCAGACAGGGATCTATAAAACACTTCAAAGTAGGTGTATTATTCTCATTACTTTCGTAAGACCGTTTCGAAACCCAGCGCAAAGGGATCGGTCCAATATCCGAAGGTCATTGGTTCAATTCGCAGGTCGGGTAAACGTGTTCAATACTTTTCGATGCAAAGCTCGGGTGATGAGATGACCAACCCACATTTAGCGTGTGTGAGCGATTATGTCAATACCCGTCCATTGTAACGATGAGATGTCAATAATGGACGGGTTTGAAAGCTGATGGTAATGGACTCCTTTCAGAGGTATTATCCGTGCGCTATAACAAGATTCTTTAGGAGACCATGTAATAAGGGCTCTTGAAGTCGGTAAAACAAAGGCACTCAGATACTGCAGGTGACTATTTTGACGTCTAATTACATAAAAAAAAAATTACCATGACTCGAAAGCAGCCTTGTATTTCGTTCCTTTCCAAAGTATTAGATATTTTAAACTGTTGACGCCGCATCCGTTCTCCTCGCATCCTGGGTGCCCAGGGCGCTCGTTACTCCAAGTTTGCATTCAATCGGGGCGGATCAGCCCCGTCGCCGCCCCGTCGCACAATAAGCCGGGCGTTATTGACGACACACGAGGTCACTCCACGTTGGTGGTAAATAAGACTGCAGAAAGCAAGCTTTAACAAACGCGCTGGAGCAACCCACACATGGACGAGCTCTCACGGTGACGTGATATCGCAACAGCCAGCTGCGCTCGAAGTGTTTCGAGATCCGTGTCCGTGAGTGGGTCTATGTGTGAATCACTAATTGCAAAAAGGACACTTGTGCAGGAGTGTAAACTTTTCAGAAACTATAACATATTTTATATCATTTTTTATTTAATAATTGTTTTTATTGTCGTTTTGTTTTCCATTTGATTTATGTGTCTTATAGGAACCTATTGTGACATAAATACAATCTACAATTTATTGGCTGTTATATTTCATGAACTTGTGCCCATTTTGCAAGAAACTGCTGACATTAGCCCTTTTTACACTTAACTAAGTAAATTCAAACTACATTTTTTATGAAAGAAGTAATTATATTTATTATCAAAAATTTAAAATTATGAATTATGTATTCATCTCGCTGAACTCTATTTTCTGTCAGCCACCCGAATATTTTGTATTGTAAATTTGAGCAAATAGGGCACGTGAGCAATGTTTACGTGCCCTTTTTGCGATAAACAGTGTAGACGGCTCTCATATAACTCGAAAAATATACAGAGTCGATATGCCTTTTTTGCAGAGAATGTAGATAAAGCCTTGAAGAGCATATTAATGTCAAAAAACCATTTTTGGGTGAAATTATGAAAAGTATCCTTTTTGCAATTAGTGATTCATGTGCGTTGCTCGAGCGCGTTAGTACGTGGAGCATAGGTACTGAAAGTTTCTGGATCTGGCCACTTACAAAAAAAGAAAGTGAAATGGAACTCTTTGGGAACATGTTACTTTTTATTTTGCGAGACTGTCATTTGGTTTTTAATCGTGACGTCCTTTCGAAAATTGTGTGTCGCTATCAAAATGAATTTAACTCGTGAACATTTTCGTTTAATGGTTTTTAATGATTTTCGTTGTGGCTTAAGTCAACAAGAGAGTAGCCAGAGACTTCAATTGGCATTTGGTGATGAAGCACCATGTCGCAGCTCTGTGTATTCGTGGTTTGGAGAATTTAGACGTGGACGAGATCACCTACATGACGAGGTACGTGTAGGTCGGCCGGCGACTGCGGTTACAGACTCTAATATTGACACCGTACGACAACTTATTGAAACTGACAAAAAAATTACTTGCTAGCAAATTCGTGCTTTGTTAGGCATCGGAATGAGCCAAGATCAAAACATTTTACATGTACATCTGAAGGTTCGGAAGCTTTGCACTCGATGGATACCGCATGACTTAACGGAGGACCAGAAACGATTGCGTGCCCAGTGGTGCCGTAAAATAATTAAAAAGTTTAACGGAGGAAAGTCATTGGCTGTCTATAATATCGTGACAGGTGACGAAACCTGGGTGTACTGCTTTGAACCTGAAAGAAAAAGCCAGTCAGCAGAGTGGGTCTTTCCTTTTGAAGATTTGCCGACGAAAGTTAAGAACAGTCGAAACATTGTTAAAAAAATGGTTGCTTCTTTTTTTGGAAAATCAGGACAGTACACTACTGTATTGGTTGAAGATCAAAGGACTGCAGATTGGTAGTCAACACCTTGCTTGCCCAGAGTCTTAGAAAAAGTTCGCGAAAAGCGTCCTCGAAGCAATGTTGTCCACATTGCTTCGAGAACGTTTTTCGCGAACTTTTTTACCACGATAACGCATCCTCACATTCCGCTAAGGTAACAGAAGCCTATTTGAAGGCTTCAAATGTGGAACTGATGACGCATCCGTCTTACAGCCCGGACCTCGCACCCTGCGACTTCTTTTTGTTTCCTAAAGACTAACTTAGAGACACACGTTTTACGAGCCCTGAATCGGCGGTGAATGCGTTCCATGAAGCCATTGAAGAGGTCCCTAAGGAAAACTGGTCCAACTGCTTTGTACAGTGGTTTCAGCGAATGCAAAAATGCATTAATTGCGAGGGAATATACTGTGAAAAACAATAAATGTATCGTAAGTCTTATAAGACTGAGCGGATTTTGATAAATGAGACTAGATATATGATATATCTAGTCTCATTTATCAGAATCCAGAAACTTTCAGTATGCCCTAAGTTTTGAGCTTGCCTCCCGAGTCTCCTTATTGTGTGACGTTGGGCAAAGCAGACTACTTCATAAACACACTGTTATGAACCACAAGTATGTATTTAATATAAAGATTTTATAGGTAGAATGACAACTATTGAAAACGTTAAGCGCCTTAAGGGGGTCCCGAAATACATGGAATATTTCTCTCAACAAGTGGAGCTTAAAATGAACGAACAAGTGGGTCTTAAAATGAACGAACAAGTGGGTCTTAAAATGACGAAAGTTATGTCGAACTCACGTGTCGTACCCACTCGTCTGAAGGTTGGGGACTCTGCCCTTGAAGTTGTGGAGGATTATGTTTACCTGGGACAAACGGCCCAGCTAGGTAGGTCCAACTTCAGCAAAGAGGACAATCGTTGAATCCAATTAGGCTGGGCAGCTACGAAATATCTTCTCGTCCGATATACCGCAGCGTCTCAAGACGAAAGTCTTTGACCAGTGTGTGTTGCCAGTGATGACATACGGGACTGAGACGTGGTCGCTCACTATGGGCCTCATAAAAAGGCTCAAGGTCACTCAAAGAGCAATGGAGAGGGCTTTGCTCGGGGTTTCTCTGCGTGATCTCTAATAGAGTACCTACAGAGATAGTTTTGGACACCGACACTTATCCTTCTATATCACTTCAACACAAGTGCAAATATACATCACCGCCCGATACAATATCAATAAATTTTATTTAACGATATAACCACAAAGTTTTATACGAGTATTTTAAACCGACTGATGGTTTTGTTTCACTATATAGATTATTTTAAAATTTAGGGTCTTACAAATAAACAAAGAATAAGGTCCGAATAGTTATTCTGTGTTTTGTCTCTTTTACTCTAATTTGAAGTGACGTTTACATGACAGGAACAAAACACGGAATAACTATTCGGACCTTTTTATTTGTTTATTTGTAAGGCCCTTAGAGTTTAGAACTGCTTTCTAAACAAACAATGACTAAACTTTAACTATGCCCCAGCCACTTAAACCTCATTACCGGCATACCAGGTGTTAACCCTAAATCTCCATAAGCTGTGACAATTTGTACCATCTAACACTAAACCAACAAGCCCGTTGTTTACACTGGCCACACGTGGGCCGCCGGGACCATGTGGTTCCCACAAATTGATCTGAACACGATCGTCTTGGATCAGAAATGTCTGCATTACATTTGTAACGGATTGTTTGACGATTTATTAAAGTTAGCTGCTGAGTTTTTATTAAAAGCTTAGGTAACGATGATTTAAGAAGCGTTTTAATAATTATTGTTTAAATCTGTTCTGGAGGTTAGAGTAATAAGCCCCTTAATTGTGGAACCGATGCGTTTCCAACGTATGTAGAAGAAGTGAACGCTGGGTGTCTAAAGCGAGATTTATTTGCCATTCGATCACATTAATAAATACACTTCTAATATAGTCAGCCCGTGACCACAGCCGTTGTAACTTGGTCGAAACGTCGGGTATAAAGAATAGTTGTAATTAGTTTGCGTTAATACCCGTTTAAACACATTAATATATTTATATAATAATTATTAGTATGGTCTTGAAGCAGCGCTTGCTTGTGATTAATGACAAGAGTTTATTTACCATTATAACATCCTTACATTTTGAAATTGTGGTGTTCATTGTCTCATAGTTAGTTCGCCAGTTGCATAACATTTTTATTTTTAACCGGGTGTTGCGCAGTATGAACTTTTTGTATCTTGATGTCATGCAGTGTGGTGTTGGGGCTGAGATTCGAGAATCTGTGGCTGGTTTCCCAGGTAGGTATTCATATTTGTTCCTATATTTTACCCGTTCAACGTTAAGACTATTACGGTCCCAGATAAGTCTTGCTAGTTGATCAGCCGATAGCAAGAATCAGATGGATTTTCCACCATAAGAATGAAACTGTGGTCCCAATCAAACCTTGCTAGTTTTGCAGCCGATAGCAAGCACCAGAAGGATGTCCCACCATTCTAATTGAGTAAGTCAGACAGTTAAATGTGCGCAGTTAATACCGATCGTAAATATGCAAAGGCATCAAGTGAATTACCTCGACAATCGCTAATGTATGCGTGTTCATGTGTTCACATTAACAACAGGATACGAAAGATTACCGATGCGAATACTGCTTTGTTAACTAACGATTTGGGAAAAGTATAAATTGGCATTACAGCAGGTGGGCTGATAAGTGGTTGATAACAACCAATTTGCGCTTGATTGAGACAAACTTGATTAAAACTTTTAACTTGTATTTTTTATACGCCTCGGTACCCACCGACCGTGAGTGGCAAAGCTAGGCCCGGTATTTGGAAGTCTTAAGTTCAATTCCCAGGTTTGGCATGTGTTTCGGATGTTTAGTTTCATAGCTCGGGTGCTCTACCACCATATTTAGCACGCGTTTTAAATGAAAAATAAAAGTAGTTACTGATGGTTTTATGGTTATGTTTTATTTAACAACTCCTTAAGAACAAAATACACCACATCACTAGCAAGTACTTTACTGTAAATGATCTAAGTGGAATAACCCAAGGGATATTCGCCTGGATGATATTCGATTGAGTGATTTCAATAATGGAGGCGTTTGTCCAGTTGTCATTTTGCCCACAATTACATAGACTATTACTTTTTTTATTAACTTTACAAAAAAAAGTGATAGTATATTACTGTAGATGTGTGTGTTAGTAGCATAGACCATAGACTATGTATAATATTGGGTATAGATGTGCCTGTCATAGAAAAAAAGATGGGAAACTAGGTTCTCTGTACAATAGATGGCGATAGTAGACATTTGCGTGCGCGTTTACGCTTCTTCTCGATAGATGACGCTAATATTATATATAACATTTACAAAAAACTAGTATTTTTTTTGCGTATAATATTAATTGTAAGATTGATTTAAACATAATATTAAAAACTTATAAATGAACTTAAAAATCAAAAATTTATTAAATTATTTTCGAAAGGATTAAACCTAGGATTTCTCCATCACTTCTATAGCACGATGCGTCGCGTCGTCGCAGCCGCTCGGCCAATGAGCTCTTAGTAGAGATGACTAAAGTTATGGCTATAAGAAAGTTACTAGAAAATAACTAAACGTAACTTATTAATTTAAAATGCTGTCTAAACTAACGCCATCTTGTGACATTATATGGATAACCAGTTAGTAACTTGAGGTTCCCCTTACGGAAGATGGCGCTGCCTATATGAAATTTTTATAATTATTCAATGTATGGAAGATTCACCCCTCTGGCATAGACCATATAGGTGTGTAGGCTTCTGTAGGCGCTCATCATCAGTTAATGCTTAACCGTACGATTGTCTATCGACTTTAAGAAATATTATAAACAATGTAACTGTGGACAACCCTGCAAATTTAAGTGTCGTGTCGTGCGCGCATAAATCCAATCGGTTTATGCAGTACGAGCAGATCTTTAATAGGAACATTGTACCCGATGTTGCGCGACAAAAAGTCGCCTGCGTCAAACACGACGACGTTTCTGGCGGAGCTAGTTTCTGCATCTTAAACATTAGAAACACCCTGGTGGCTGGGATTATGAGGAGAAATTGAACAGAAGTGACAAATAGGTACAAAGACAGTTTTATTAAAGTGTCGGTTTTCTGATCTGCTTGAAATTGTTTGAACTACTTTGAACTTATGTTGTCGTTAACATAATTATAATTACAAGTTAGTTTGTAGGTACTGTTCAATTAAATTAGTTTTTTACTTTTACCAATAGACAAATATTGCCTTATACAAAATAAAATACAGGATACAACTCAGCATTTGGAATTATAAATGTTATCGTGATTTTCCTATCATCTTCCTCATTTCGAAATAATGGTCATGAAGAGCTGTGGTCTTAGGTCCCATTTTCATGGAGCAAGAGTCTCTCTATACCTCTTCTAGGTAAAAGAAGAGCTGTTTTTATATCTTCCATTTTTTATAAGTTCGCAATTCTTATGGCTTCCATAAGGTGGACGACCGACGACCTTCCGGTGAAGGTCGCGGGAAGCCGCTGCATGCGAGCAGCACAAAACCGGTCGTTGTGGAGAACCTTGGGGGAGGCCTTTGTCCAGCAGTGGACGTCTTTTGGCTGAGATGATGATGGCTTCCATGTCACTTTATAACCACTAACCTATCTGCCAGTTACTCTTTGCCGAATGAGACAGACTCGGTGCCATTCCGTGAGATTTACTGTCGAGCTGACATTTTAACGATAATACGCATTTACGAGTATTTACGCTTATTTACGGGCGTCTAGAAAGCACCGGTTTAATTGTCGAATAAAATTGAATTTACTGTCGCTGATTTACGCCCGTTCGGGTGATACGCTGGGCGTTTATGGCACTTTTGATGAACGACGCTGGAATAGGAACACTGGCTACAGCCATGTGTACTGTGCCAGCGGATTTGAGAAATAAGTGTGTTTTCGTGTGTATGTTGTAAATGTAATAAGTAAGATTTTCTGAAAAAACAATATGTAGGTTATAAATAACATACAAGTAGAAATTTTGTGCATGACGTCATCATATTACTATAACTAACATATTTAAAATTTATTCGTAGGTATAAGTTCTATTAAACATACTAAAGTAGTAAATTAAAAAAAACACTTGGTGGTTTGTGCTGACTTTCAAAAGCCAATAAATTATACTGGCAGAGTATTAGTTACACATTGTAATTAATTTAGAAAAATAGGTATGTTGTGAACTACCAATAACTTTATATGTTCATAAGTTGTTGTTGCGTTGGATATTTATTTTGATGTAAAGTAAAGAAAATAGCGTATACCTGTCCCACTGCCGGGCAAAGGCTTCCATCATTGAAATCAAGTCTTCGCTACATTCGATGGATAATGGTTACACACAAAAATATTACATTTAAATACTTATATATATCCTAATAACAATATTTACACGATATCTCTAATAATACACAACATAAAGAAGTCGAAACAACTTTTTTCTAGAAGCTAGACACAGACGTAGGCCTCCTTAACTAGCCACAGCGAAAGAAATTATCATTCAGAACGCGAACGTTACAAGCCATTACGAGCTAAAGGCTTTATTGCTTGAATATTTATAAATGCAAAGGGCACCTAAATGGTGAATACCGGACATATTAGTTCTACTGAAAGCACGAAGTTGGAGGATGAGTTATTTTGGAGAAAAATCTTTATAACAGCCAAGCATGTGTGAGATGTGCTAGAAACACTTTTATTATATTAGTATATTATTCACCGTGAATTTCAACAGTTTCGTGTCTGTTTCTTGTAGTTGAACGTAACAAAAAAATAGAGCTCCCTGTTCAAAATAACGCTTCAAAACCCTACTTCGGTTTTATCGTCAATTGTTATATTATCAATCAGCTTACGTTGTTGACTGTCTTGGAACACAACCAGCAAATCTCCAATTTGGTATACGGTAGACTGTGGTTCTAAAAAGCACTAAGAAACACACATTTCTGGCAGATCCTTAGCTATTTTTTCGACTGTCGTAAAATTAATATTCAGTGTTACGTGTTTTTTTAATTAATTTTGTCAAACCACAACACGAAAATTGATATGAGTTCTCATCAACATTTTGTCAACACCTTTCCAGAATTAACATTTGACCGCAATAAAATTAGCAATATATTGGTGGTCACATCAATTATTTAAAGTAGTATAATATAACGATAGGTATGGTATACCTATGATATTACTATTCTTAAAATGAAATATTAAAATTAATAATAAATAATAATGACATGATTATCACAACTAGTTGGCCACACTTTGTCTTCTGTTTTTGTTTTTTATTGTGAATGTAGTTTTATTTTTTAAATATTTTTTTACATGTAGGTAATTAATTTTTGTTGTAATTAGTGTGTGCCAATATACCTATGTAATTCTTCTTCCTATGCTACCGGGAAGGCTGACGTAAGCGCTGAATTTTGTCACTGCTTTTTTAATTCTTTGAGTGCTAATAGCGGCACAGTGCGCCATCTATCCAACGGTATTTGCAACCGATGGCTATGCAGATTAGTGATGAAAGAGACTCGAGTCCTTTAGTCGTTTATAATATAAGACTCGCCTCTTTTTACACGACTTTGCTCTAATATGAAGACTGTAGCTGTTAGTCTTAATTAATATGACTCAGTCGAGACTGAGAAGAAGAACTGACTTTTAAGTAAAGCGTGATAATTGTAATTAAAAACTCTTTAGGTTGAAATGAGATTACTTTTTTATTATAAGACGTGTAACTATGTATTAACGTGAGGTTTATAAATAAAAATAAATGTGTCTGATTTAAATCTATCATCAAAACAAAATATTAATATAAACAAAACAATATCAAAAAATTAACAAAATTCTTATTTGGTTGATTTTTTGATATTGTTTTGTTTTGTTTTCTTAAACCAAAAACATTTTAACTACAAAAAAAGTCATCCATGACGATAGAAACATTGACGCTCTGACGCTCTTATCTATCTAATCTACAACATATTTTTTTAGAGATCAGGCAGGCAACCATTTAGAAAAGGCTTGTTAACTTAGATACTTTCATACTTTTATTGCTAGAAGAATACTTATTCTCCAGGCGTAAGCAAAGCACTAGTTGCATCAACGCACGCCTTACGACTCTCGACACCCCAGGCGATGAGTCGCCAGTCATTTAAGTCCTTTAAGTTGTTTAAGTAACTGCTCAGTCTTTTACGTTATAAGACTTCGACTAAAAAGGCTTATGACTAAAGGTTAGGGACTAAACTTGCACTAAAAGACTGAGTCAGTCGTGAGGCGTCAAAAAGGCGAGTCTTTATTAAAAGCCTTTTAGACTGAGTCTCTTTCATCACTATTACAGATTCATATTTGCAGATGAAATACAACAAATTTGATAACACAACGCTATAGTAATTTTTTTCTCTTTATTTTAATTTAGCTTCAGTGCAGCAATTAGCACTTGAAAATAGAAAGTAAAAATTTACAATGATAATATTTTGCAATTCGATTTTTTGTCATCTGCTTTTTAGTGCCACCTCCTTTCATTCAGAGCTCTATGGCCAGTAATACCTCGAGCCCGTGGAAGGCCGGTACCCGGGGCCGCTATTTTAATTGATATGTCGCCGCCGCCAATACCAATTGCAGTGGCTATGGCTGACCCGCGCGAAATTCGCCGACCATAGTACGGGGGAGCAGTGCGATTAAAATTCAAATTATGCCAGCTCTAGAACTCCTAGCTGTATAAATGTATGATTTTTTTAAGACGTGGGGAATACCTGTGGAGGAATGTTTGTGTACGCGATTACTAAGACTAGTTGCAATTAGAGTAACTGGCAAAGTGGTATGCTTGTTAGTATTTATTTTTAAATATCATTTTGGTGGCAATTGACGGTTTGTTTGATGGAAAGCGTATACAAGCTGTTTATTTTAGGCAACTTTTAAGGCACTAAGTTTTTGTAAGAGCAATATACTTAAGAATTAGTCTAAGTCTAACTTAGGTTTTAAGTTATTATTTACTTAAATTATATGCTCCATCTACGCTTGTTCTTTAACCTTTTTTTTAATTATCTATCATGTATATATTTTTTTTTACATTTATTAAACGAAAAAAATGCGTATAAAATATACTTTACATATAAAAATTTGGTTATGTAAAATAAATGCAAACTTACCTACCTAAAATAAAATATAAACAGGATTAAATGGCCTGCAATCACCTCGGATTTGTCGTTATTCAGCTTCACAATGGTTACTGATAAGGCGTTATATTTATTTTATGAGATGTCTACAGGTAGATAATTCTAGAATGTTCCAATCGATGCTGTGATAGTGAATTCTTCGGGCTAACATTCTAAAGATAACATCTGAAGAGTTTGTCGTGTCTATCCGCTCACCGGAGGACTGTTATTAAGGGGCGATTAAAATGTAGCTTTGTTTCAAAAAAATATAATAAAGTCACCTTCCAAGAGATCGGCATTGAATTAGTGATTGATTAAATGCAATGAAACTACTACGGATCTACTCGCGTTTATTTTACACATTAATTTGATTGAAAGTTTATCCTGACGTTCGAACCCTTTGCAGGGTCCGTGGCCACAGGGATACTGAAAAAATTAGTAGTTTTATTTCAATGTGTAGTGTTCCCGTAAACATTAGACAACATTATGATTAGATGAATTAATTAATTTACACACAAATGATTGAATGAATTAACGATTGAATAAATAAATTAATAAATGAAGAATTAATAAATACAATAATGGACGTAGACTGAAGGATTGAAGAAGCGTTATTTGGTACACGTACTAGTGTATACACAAAGGGTATACACGACAGCAACTAGAAGGAGAAAAATAAGCTGATGAAGAAAATAATACATAATAATAATAAAAAATAACAGCAATAGCACATACATTAGCAACCAACCGCAACCAAACGTCAAATGTTTTGACGACCTCCTTGGTCGAGTGGTTTGTACACCGGTTTTCATAGTGTCGCCATCTCTGAGGTCCCGGGTTCGATCCCCGGTCGGGTCAATTTAGAAATATGTTTTCTATGTATAATAAGTATGTATTTAAGTATTTTAAGTATGTTTATCCGTTGTCTAGTAACCATTTAACGAGTTTCATAACGAAGCTTCTCTTGGGCTAGATAATTGGTGTGAGCGTAGGAAAGTTTATTTATTTAAATATTTAAACCGTTACCACTGAAGAAAGAATAGTCCGCTGAGCCATCGCCATCGTGTTATTCTTATAAGTACTAAAAAGCGACTAAATTTTCCACCATATTTACAAGTTATTAAAATTAATAATCTATTAATTTAACGTTTAGCATCCAAAATAAATGTATTTAATAATGCTAATGCTGAAGTAGGTAATCTTCTGATACTGTATAATGTTTTAATTCTGGACATTTGGAAATCTGGCGATGACTTCAACTCTTTTCGGTAACAATCATCGACCGCCATCTTACAACAGCTGGGATTAAAACATTTTTATGTGCCTTCCTATACATGAAGTTTAATAATAACTGACATTGGACTTTTAGTTTTTTTTTTTACGGAATTAATATATTAATTAAGACATACTATCGATAGAAAATATATATTTTGTAGTGTTTTTTGAGACTAATCTTAGAGATATGCTTCTACTCAGTAGTAGCTGGTAGTAGTATTCTGATTCTGTAATGAATAAATGAGGTAATGAAAAATAATTAAAATCCTTTATGCATAATGTGCAATGTGCAAAATATGAAAGTAAACGAAGTCATTAAAGAAGAAATCATATCATAAGTACAAAAATTTAATGATTTTTTTTATGAGTGCACACAGTAATAGCACAACGTATAGACTAAGAGGTTTTTTTACAATTTATTTTGGCAACTTCTCATTAATTAATAATGAACGTTTTTACAATTACAAATATCAAATTCTAATTCATCACAAACGCTACAATTTTCACTTGTTTTTTATTCGTATATTGGCACCTCTGACAACAGCCTCCATATTAGGCTGTCTGTGTTTTTTATTCCCAGTAATTGCTTGAATCGAATTTTTGTTAACGAGACCATCTATCTTTTGATCTAGTTCTTGTTTCGCCTTGGCGTTTATTGGTCATTATGTTATTAGATGTAAGATTGTCTCGTTAGCATCTGTATCACAGTTGCACAACGGGCTCTTCCTACATTTGAAGCGGTATAAGTAGTCAGGAGCCCGTGCCCCGTCAGTGCTTGGGTGAGGAGGCCATTTAGGCAAATTTTCCTGACAATGTTGTAGGCTATTTTCGGGTCTAGGAAGAACAGTTTAGTGGTGCCAGCAGTGTTTTGGGTACGCCTTTCGTTCCATATGTCAATAGATGCTTGACGAATGCATCTCTTGACATATGATACTGGGCATCGGTCGTAATCTGCCGCTCTCCTCAACTTTAGGGCCGTCTCTTTCGCGAGTTCGTCGGCGCGCTCATTCTCCGGCAGAACCGCATGTGCCTTGATCCAGAACAAGAAAACTTCCTTGTTTATATCGCAGCCAAGCCCAGGTTTCGCCTTGTTTCTATTGCCAGGGGATGAGGAGACTTCATGTTGGTGACTTTCTCAAGTGCCGCCCTAGAGTCGCTGTAGATGCCGAACATAGATTCTTTCCCCCCGATGATTACGCTTGTGGCTTTGTTTATGGCAGAAACTCCGCCTGGTACACCGTGCAGTACGCGGGTAAGTAAAGGTTGACGGCTTTGGTTTCGGTCTCACTGTGCCACAAGGACGGTGCAGACCCAACCTTAGCGTCAATCTTGCTCCCGTCGGTGAAGATACGCACCGTCTGCACGTTGTACCTGTCTACCAGTTTTTGGTCTACAAGACAGACGAAGCCTCTGTCCACATACAAAGCGGGATGAATTACTTTATCAAACCCTACCGCACGCTCAACCTTCCTGCCTCCTGGTATGTATGAGGTTGACCCTCTCCTCGCTGCATACAGGGCGGCTGCCTCATGTATGCGGAGGTCTAGAGGAAGTAACCCCGACAAAACCAGAGCTGAGTTCAACGAGACTGTACGGTAGGAATTTCAAAGCTTCTGAGCGAAACCTCTCTTGGTCTGAGTCTAGAAACCTACGCGTGCCTATTTTGTTTGCCGCAGGAGCCCACGCACATGCAGCGTACGTGATCACTGGCTCAACTGCGGCTAAGAGGTTAGATAGACTGTGGTAATAGTAAATATAGACAAAACCAACGTAATCTTTAGTGTTCTTTATGGTTCAAAAGATTTCTTCAATAGGTTCTTTCAACATGAACAACTCATTAAGAAACAAAGTAGCTTTACTCTTTTCGAATCCTGAATTGTTTTATTTAAAAATATCTCGACAACCAGGTGGGCCATACCTGTGTGTCGCTTTAGAAAAGAAAATCCAGACTACCTGCTAGATTTCAAAACCAGTAGCTCCATAAAAACTCCTTCATATCTTACAAAGCTGCGACTACGTTATAATTATCATTTAAATTGTAGCTGCGCTCGCTGCGACGCGACACTTGACAAATGTAACGAGCGATTCGCTGTCAGCACTCAGAGAATTTTTATGTTCTCATATCCAGTCCTTTATACCCGGCGTGCTTACTTCCCTTTATTTTGTGAACCACTTTATTAAAGCTGGCTTCTCATATTTAACGTACTTTAACGATTTGGAAATAAAAGCTATATTTCAAGCGTTTAAAGTTTTGGAGTTGCTGATAAACGTTTGTTGCGTTACATGTGGAGACTGATTGAATTTGCCGATGATAGCGATAGACGACAGCCTAAATCATAGGGGCAAGGTTAAAAATGCAATGGCAATACGTTGTTTAGTGTTCTTAACGATTTTGTTAAACAGTGTTTCGCCCGTGAGGAGAGACCATTAATAAAACGTTCTATAGATGGTGTTCTATTTAATTTCAAGATGATGTCCGGTTATTTCAACTGTGCGTATCGGAACGTACACATTTTAATTCTTTATGAATTGTTTGATGGACGCATTTTTTCCACTTTAATTTAATACAATTGTCTTGTAAAACGATTTGGAATAATATGGCGTCTTACGCTGCATCGGAATTGGCTGATTTATAAATGTTTTTTTTCATTCTCACGAGGCAGGTGATGACAATCTTTAGAAGCATCCGTGATGAATACTTACGATTGTATTAATGCTATTTCAACATCGTAGTTCTTTAAGTACCAACATGAATTACCAAATGAATAGCATACTCGTTTAATTTATTGGCTTGTTGTTCATGCTTAGAGACATATATGGCAGACATTATGAAATAACATCGAAAATATAGTTATGAAATTACTAACAGGCGCGTTGAGTGTTGTTATTTATTGTATAATACACATATATGTTTTTATGTTTCATTTATATTTTACTGCGAAAATAATTAGATATAAGTCTTTATACATAAACTATAGAGTTTCTTGAGCGCTTTGTTACTCGACCACCGATCGTAAACTTGGAAACTGTAATTATAATAGAATTTAAATTAATAATTCCTTTAGGCTTTAACAACTGCTCTGCCTCATTAATCACATATTAACAATTTCAATAAATTATTATAATTTTAAAACAGTGAACCCGTTCAATCAAAATTGATTCTCAATTCTTATAATTATGATCAGTGGTAGACCCATTAGATCAAAAGTGTTGACGATCTAACCTAGCAATAAAACCGTGTTTCATTTCGAAACAATTTCCATCTAATTCCCTATACAGTCGTAAACTAACGCTACCGATGCACGGGCGGACGGTCGATACATAACGTGTGATGTTATCGGCGTTAATTCTCACAGAAACTCTTAAACTAATAGACGCCTGTAATTCGACACTGGGGACGTAAGGTTGAGGGCGTACTGGGAGATCGATTCTTTACTGTGTCTCTATAGTCTGTGTGGTTTGTTTGACCGGTTCGACATAAGAGCTATTTGTAGCCTAAACTGAATAAATGATTTTGAATTTTGAATTTTGAATTTTTTGACCACCGAGCCTCAAGTCTGTTAATTTAATCAGCATCGTCAGCCTATACACGTATGCTGCTGGACATAGGCCTCTCCAAGTTCACGCCACGCAAAGTAGCTAAATTGAGGCCCCGGTTTTAGATTGAAGGGTTTCGATTTTCACCAGAGGTTAAATATAATTTTATTCTGCTATGTTTGGTTAGTGGTAGGACCTACTTTACTTACTTACGTCCGAGAGCACGAACCTTCTTTATGGATGGATAGGGACGTGGTCGGGCCCAGTGCGGATTGGTGTTTGTTAACGACTGCTAATGCAGCCAGGAACAACGGCTGATCGAGCCTCATGAAGCACAAACAATATATGTAAAAAAAACAAACAAACCAACAACTATAGTGTAACAAAATATAATATTGCGTTCGGTGTGCCACCCACTCCAAACTAGAGTCGACAAGCAACGAACGAGTGTCGATAGTAATCGACAGGAGGCTAAGCGCGTAAATATCTCGCGATGCCGGCGATAGCCCGCTACCACTAACGTTTATTCGTGTTTTATGTTCGCGCCGCGATCGCGATAATATGACGATTTATTGCGCGCCGCTCGCTAGATTATACGGCTACTTGAGATGTTTTGGGCAATGATTAGGTGAGGGAAGAAGGTCGTGTCGCGTTGACAATACGAGTATAATACGCTTGGACGTATTTAAACGGTTTTAAAATTATTATGAAAACCTATAGATACATGAAAAAAAAAATCTTCATGTGACCTAAAGGGACTAATTTTACGTAAGAAGTTGTGAATAGTAGCGTGGATAGATAGAAAAATGAACTGAACTGATAGATGCATCTTAAAACATGATAAAAATATGAACAACTTAATAAGGATTTCTTGATTCATAATAGAGTGCCAAAACATACGGTAGTCCAATGTTTGTTGGTTTGTTAGAATAAAATATGAAAATATGTAATGAATGCTTATTAAATATTTCTTTTGTTTTTTTATGTTAAAAGGAAGCAAACGAGCAGGCGGGTCACCTGATGGAAAGTAATCACCGTCGCCCATGGACACCCGCAAAACCAAAGTTATCGCAGATGCATTGCCGGCCCTGAGGAAGGAGTTGAATCTTGAGGAGGGAGTAGGAATTGGGAGGAAGGAGTGAGAGATGGGCCTCCGGTACTTACACTCACCGGACGATACACAACAGAAACGAGTGCCATTGTTTCACGCCGATACTCTGTGAGAGGGTGGTATTACACCGGGCGAGCCGGCCCATTTCGTGCTGCAACGCAGCGTGGCTCTACCACTTAGACAGTGTCACTCATTTGGCATTGGGCAGTTAACAATAACGCCCAAACACCAGAAAGAAAACTTCTTAATAATGCAAACAAAAATAAAATTTGATGGATTATTAGGTAGAACACTAATGTCAACACAACATAATCTTTGGCTCACACTCAATAGAAAAATTTGTCTGTCGAGACGTTGCAGTGGAAATAGACGCTTGATATACACCCGGCTGGTGTTCGGGGCTCACGCGAGATTTATGAATAACCAACATTGTTTGTGAATGGTAACGTTGTTCGAACTAAATCGGTGGGCTACAAATCACCGCTCGTAAAATCTTACTTTTAATTTAATTTATTGTTTAAAAAAATCTCCAATTCTAATAATTTATCTGTCTTGAAATAAGGTGGGAAGGTAATTGAATCGTTGATGTTATATAAAATATTTGTTACACTCATTAGTAATTGCAAACGGAATATTTCCATTTATAAGTTACCTATTTAACGAACTCAGGCGACTAATATAACGTAGTTTAACAGGAGCATCTAAATCTAAAAACTTACCTACATGTTACAAATCTATTGCCAAAAAAAAAAAATTTCGCAAAAGTGATGAAATATTTTCACAGGCAGAGTTTGAACGCAAAATAGGTACAATCAAAACAATAAGATTTCTTTTACCTTGTTCAGCAACATATAAAAATAAATTAACTTTAGAATAATGAAATTAAAAGTAGATTTTTGTAATTATGGAAACTTTACCGATTTATGTGTTATTTTGTATGTTTGATTTTATATAATTGTATGTTTCCCAAATAAATAGTAAATAAAATAAAATAAAATTTAGCTTAATAACATACATTATAAAGATAATTTAAATATCAAAAACACTTTCAATTCACTTTCTAGTATGCCGGAACGTTGATTCACGCCGCCAAACAATTGAAGTTTATTGTGTCTGGTATTTGCGGCATACGGCATACGACCGACTTCATCTACGGAACACCAATGCTGATATAATTCAGTAAATTCAGCTATTTAGGTTAGACAGATAAGCTCAGTGGTTTATGAGTGCGATCAAAAGGAATTTAGTGGGCTGCAATAAAATATATTTATGCGCATCCCAGACGCGCAAGATGAGCTGCTGTTGAAGTGGTTTATGGCGACGCTAAGGTCGAATGCTAAAGGTCTGAGATAAGATGGCGCTCTTATCGTAGCGAGCTGCGATGATTTAGTAGCTGTTTAGTGAATTGTGATTATCTGGTAAGTTAGGTTTTAATGTCTAGCATACATAGCACAGCCGATCCGATCCGAACCCTTCGGAGACTCTGGAAGGGCACGGGGACGCGCACTTTTAAGTGTGCGATGCCGTACCCCTCTAGAAATCCTCTGAAGGTGTTTCGTTTCAACACGGCTTGAGGTACCCTTTACGTACCTCGCCGCCCCTAAAACAAGCCCGGTGAAGCTGGAAATGCCCCTCGGCAACCAGCAGTCTCTCTCCAAAAAAAAAAAAAAAAAAACATAGCACAGGGCTGTGTGGTGGTAAGGGCTGTATAAACGAAGTTTTCAACAGGGTGCAACACAAACTACTTAGTTTAGTTATCCCAGACCTACCTTTTCATGTCTTGACGTCAATTTATGTTGGTCATTTAAAACATGTGCGTTAATTAAAACATTGCTATTTTTTAAATAAACAATATATATTATATATATATATTTTTAACCAGAAGCTTATATTATTAATGTCGCCATAACATTGATGTTAGCATTGATGCTGTAGCATTGTAGTGTTCCGACAGTTAGGCCAGTCGTACTTTGGATGCGTTTTCGTGCGAATTTGATTCGTACGAGCACTTACGAATACGCACGATGCATCCCGATCTTCCGACTACTACTAGGTCACACTAGAAGTTTCCGGAATTGGCCACTTACCTAAACAATATTTAAAAAGTTATTACTACATTTGAAAATAGAACTCTTTAGCCGTGGAATACCATTTGTTTAATCTGATTGTCAATTGTTTTCACATTGTGGCGTCATTTTAAAAATTGCGTGATTACAATAAAATGGATTTAACTCGGGAAAATTTTCGTTGCATGGTTTTACGATTTTAAGTGTAATTTGACAGCTCAGCAGAGCCTCGTTCGGCTTCAATCTGCTTTTGGCGAAGAAGCACCATGCAAGACGACTATTTATAGCTGGTTTGCAGAATTCAAACGCGGTCGTGTCAATCTCCCGAAGGTCGCCCGTGCACCGCTGTGAATAACAAAAACATCGATGCTGTGCGCCGTATGATCGAAACAAACAGGCATGTGACCTACCATGAGATCCGGACATCTTTCGACATAGGCATGAGTCAAATACAGCCAATCCTACACAAACATTTGGGTGTGAGAAAGCTGTGTTCGCAATGGATCTCACACAATTTGACCGATGCTCAAAAAACGGACTGCATCACTTGGTGCCATGCTATGCTTGCCAGATACAACGAAGGGGCTACAAATTTGGTGTGGGACATAGTAACAGGTGACGAAACATGGATTTACGGCTATGATCCCAATAGGAAGCAGTAATCGAGCGTATGGGTCTATAGAGATGAGCCGAAACCAGTGGCGCGCGTGAAAAGTGCCTCAAAGCGGATGATTGCTTTTTTTTTTATAAAACTGGACACGTGGCCGTTGCTTTAGAAAATCGTCGTACCGTGACTAGTGACTGGTACACGACCATTTGTTTACCGGAAATTATTGGCAAACTCCGTGAAAATAACGGTAAACGCCGTATCATCTTGCACCACGACAATGCAAGTTCTCACACGGCCAGACAGACAAATGGGTTTTTGAAGGCAAAAATGGTACAACTTATGATTCATCCAGCATACAGTCCTGACCTGGCACCGTGTGATTTTTTTCTGTTCCCAAAAATCAAGAACCAATTACGCGATAAACGGGTCTCATCACCATAGAGGCTGTCGAAGAGTATAAAAAACATGTTTCTGACGTCACCACGGAGGAGTGGCACAAATGTTTTCAAAATTGGTTCAATCGTATGAAAAAGTGCATTGACGCGAAGAGAGAATATTTTGTAAAACAATTAATTCATTTTTGACCATTAATAGATTTTTTTTATTATTGATTCCGGAAACTTTTAGTGTGCCCCACGTATTTAACCTAGCACACGCAAACTAGGTGCGAACTAGGAGTGCGTGTACGCGCGTATAGTTAGTTCCGCGGTCCGAAGTCAATCCCAACTTGTTTGGATTTTTCATGCGTTCGTACGAATAAACGTCACGTGACCACTATATAACTGCATTACTGGTATTTCCACTGAGTAAAACGCACCCAGTGTGTGCGTTTAATTCGTACCTTCAATATCGTTTGTTAATGTTTATGTATGTTTTGATTTTTATTAATGTTTTTTGATCATAAAAGATATTGGTGAAGACTTTAGTGTAGATATATTTCTTGATATCGTTTACATATTTTTGCTTGTTTAAATTAAAAAAATAAAACTTACAAGATATCCGAATAGATCAAAACGTTAAACAACAAGTGAATCACCCAGTATATAGTCGTGCTGTTGCAAATAATCGTCTCTGCACGACGCGAGCGCACAATGTTAATGGTGAGAGAACATCTACCTACCTTGTTCCGCGACTGATTAATGAACTACCTGCGGATTTGGTCAACAATATTTCGCCTATGAATCTTAATCATAAATTAAGATTTTTTTATCACAATGTCAAAACATAATGTACCTAACTCGCTCCTACATTGTAACCCAGTTACTTTGTGCTTATTTCAATTTATGCATTGTTTTCGACTAAGCTGTGAATAGCATTGCTACAAACCTTCGTGGTTTTCTAATGTTATTTATTATTTAGATATAAAATGTTACTTTTTTATGTGGTAATAAATAAAAAAAAAAATACACGAAGAAATTAACTATTCACTAAATTTTTAAATGTATAATATATGTGCATATTATGCATATGTTCAATATTATGTTCGATTCGTACGATCAATATCGTAGGTACACTCACGAGCAACGTATATACACTTTTGTCTAGTTTGACTCTTATTCCATTGCATTAAGAGTTACATTGTTTACATGTTTATGTTCATGACTGTTCGTACGAGTAAAAGTCGTAAGGAAAAACACATCCAAAGTGCGGCTGGCCTTTGGGTAGGGTATATACGATAGCTACATCCTCAGTAGTTGAGGATTCCAGGTGAAGGTGAAGTGAGCTTCCACCATTGGCCTTATCATCACTAAACATCAGGCAGGGTATGTAAAAACCCAATGCTTTCAGGTAAGAAATAAAAATAAAAACGAGCGAGCCTTACGTACAGTAGTCACATATGATGTGCAACATAGGTACAATACGGAAACTTTTCCATTAAGCAGTGACAGAAATTAACCTCAAAATTTAAAAAAGCTATATACTGAAATATTTTATTCGAATAATTACTTACTTGGATTTTTTATCAATGATCTGCACTTTATTGAGACTTATTATCATCAGTAAATATTTGTTAATATAATTTAAAAGTCTAATACACACGAAATGGTTGAAATCAATATTACAATAGAAAATAGATTATAGAATTAACGATTACGTATGTTTTTTTACAAATCATAAAGAGATTGCAGTAAATACTCATTAGAAGACATTTGACAAATGACACAATATGTTACATTTAATAATGATATGTCTTGTTCCTAATATCGATTTTAAAGTTACAAAATGGCGCGCGCTTGCGCGCTTCCTTTACTTCCTGTCACACTGTTACGTCCAACTTCCAACGAAATCACTCCCACAAATTGTGGCAAACAGATGGCAAGCGGAAAGATGTAACACATCAAAAACAGATAAAAGCAAAGACTATTACTCGTAGAAGTTCGGATTCCGCATAATGAATAATTAACTGAAATTCACTTAGGAAAAAAATACTCAGTGAAAAAAAAACTTTTTAAGACTTAACAACATGGCGTGACTGTTGACTGTTCGCCGCTCGCCAAGTAATTATTTAAACTATTGATTGCACCAACTTGTTATTTTTAACTGAAAGCTCAATGTTTAACTAAACAAAGTGGATTTGTTATTGCCAGTGGATGTTCTACTGACATTTAGTGCTTGAATAATTATTAAGCGGTGAAGTTACATCTTTTACGAGGTAACTAGTTGTTTTCAAAAGTTTAAGCGAACACCACTTGCGTTTATTTACATTTTATTTTAGCAAAATAATTAAATTTTACATTAACGAACGTATTGCGACTTTGTAGGAGGTACTAACAACATATTAATTAGCTCTTAGGTATGTTTTTGCTAAAAAAATATATGTTAAACTTACTTTTAAATAATATTCTGCTCTTTCGGAGAAGTTCAAAATGTATTTATTAATGATACTATACTTATACTTATCTTATCATCTTAATTTAATATAACTATTGTTAGTACCTGTTGTAGTTTTTTTTCTTTAATGAGAAACTTTATACTTGCCTGATTTAAAATCACATAATTGTACAAAAAGATCTCTTCTCGCGTGACCAGTGCAAAAACATGCGTCACATCAAAGGTCTATCAAAACTCCATTACATTAAAACGTTAGGCCTATCTGTTTGTGTGTCTGTCACACTGGACGGCGGGCCAGTGGCGCCACCTGCCAGTCAGAAGAGAAGCGAGAGTGTTTGTGTTGGTTACCGAGTTTATTTTGAGTCCGCATCGAAATACTTCCGCCGTTGAAATGTTAATGGTTAATGAAAGTGAAAACTGGATATTTTAAAAATATTAATTGACAAGCTTAATATTTTGTAAAAAAAAGATATAAAACAAAATTAGGTGAGCTCGAGAAAGAGACATGTGGAAAGAGTTTAGGAAGGTCGTTGTATAACAGTGGTATAGTATAGCATAGGCTAAGAAAAAGTAAGTTCGATATAAGATATCGAAATAATCGAAGAAGGATATTTTAATAGTTGTGATACTACCCGTTACAAAATGTACTCATCGATATATCTAGAATAGCAATAAACTCGATTGAAATCATCCTTATCTGAAAAAGGTGTTGATGAATCCCGTTTGCACAGGTCACATTGTAGCTTCATTGACTCGGATTGTCAGTGCTGGTATCCACTTCCGATTTTGATCAACACTTTTTCGTCCTTTACCTATATATACAAAAAAAAAACAAAAATGTTGAAAAAATTTCCACGAGCGAATTTGAACCTGCACCCTTCTGACATACCGGGTCAGGTGTTCTCCCAATTGAGCTATCGTGGTCCTAACCAGCCCGCCGAAATTATTCAACACTATTTATTTTTTTACTTTGAAGCCAAAAGCGCCCATTCAATGTCAACAACTACCGTCATTAACATCCGATCATAATATTTTTACAAATACTGAAGATCAGTTAAGAAGTAGGCAAGCTATTTATAGAATGTTTTTGTTTTGTTTATTAACAAAATTTGCGTTAAAAATTATAGATAATAATAATAATAATTTTACATACATTAGTTTGGTGCATGTGGTATTTACCTTTAAGTGTTTCTTACATAAAGAATGAATAGCTTATAATTTAACAAAGGAGATGTTTAATTTTTTGCCAGGACCATGTACACCTACTCAAAAAATAGTATAAAATACATGTATTTAGTTGATATATTTAATATTCCGATATGCTTTACCATTTTTGCGTAAGAATAAAAAAATGAAACATAATTTTTAATAACCTGGCAACTTGAGATGTCTTTCTGAGATTAAACACAAGTGTCCAAAGCTGTAAAGAACGTAATTAAAAGTGCAACTATCACCATGATTTAAAAAAAACCGGTGTTTTGTTTTCATTCCGTTTTTACGTGGATTCTGAGTCGTTGTGTTTTTGTGCTGTGCTGTTTTTAAATTCTGATTTGGACCGATTACCTGCTACCGTTTACTGCCTCACTTGTTGACTTCTGCCTGCTATCCTGGACTTCCGTTTGCTGCCTCACTTGTTGACTTCTGCCTGCTATCCCGGACTTCGATTTGCATTTGACCCTGCTACTGTTGATACCATTGCATTGTTGCTACTACATTCGTTGTTTTCAGGTGAGTTTTTCGTATTTTAATTAGGCATTTACCAGAGAATTAATAAAATGCTTTAAACACTTCTTTTCGAGGAAATAGATTCCGAACCAACTCAGTTATCTATGACAGTAATGGAATTGATCTCAAATATTTACAGTGCTCTATTGAAATAACTATAATCAAAGTAAAATACAATAAACTAAATAAAATATCTATTTCAGCCAGCAAACAATGTCTTCTTTTTGTGTGATGTGTGATGGACAGATAGATGTGTGTTCGGAAAACCATTATCTCGCATCTAATCTGGGGATAGAATTACTAATGATCTTGGAACAACATGTTGGACATGAGGTTAGTTGTTATTGAATGTAGTATTTATGTAAAACTATTTTTGTTACATTTTTATTTTCCTAATAATTAGAACCTAACACATTCTTCACAAGAAGACAAAATAAATATTAGTTTAAAACAAACTTTTGTATTTTAGGTTGACACTGATGGCATAGTTTGTCATCCATGTTTCGCAATACTAGAAGTAGGAATGTCATCAACTGAAAATGAAGCTTCTAGCCACCGAGAACATGTTTGCGTTTGGTGCAGATCAGCATTGTTTCAAAGACGAACATGTTCTATCTCAGAAGGACCTCAGAGAGAACTTATTGCTGCTAGAATTTATCCTAGACAGGTATTGATTAACTTTAATACATAATACAAATTCATGTTGAAGTAATAATTAAAGTGAAGATTTTTTTATGAATTACTGATTTGAATTACAATCTTTTTTGTAGATTCCTGAAGGAGGATTAGTATGTTATGCATGCTGGGTCTACTTTAGTGGCCTCGTTAGTCAAAATGAGGGTCCAAATCCCAGGCCTCCTAGAACTTTGGCATCACAGGACTCAAATGCCTGTGTATGGTGCAGAAGGTCTTTAATTCAGAGAAGATCACATGCATTGTCAGAAGGTCCCGAAAGAAATGAAATCGCGAGAAGAATTAGTCCAAGACAGGTATCTTTTCATAGTTTTATTATCAAGAAATACAAGTGAGTGATCTAATTTAAAAAAATTACTTTACATTTTATGATTTCTTTGTTAACAGATACCTAATAATGGACGTGTTTGCTATGCTTGTTGGGTTGCTGCTCAGCGAAATATTCGCAGACAAGCTGCAAACAATGCTGTGAGGCAAATAGAGGAAGGAATTGTTGATAGGAGCGAGGATGAAGCAATCACGTATAATAGAAATGTTTGCGTGTGGTGCAGATCATCTTTGCTTCACAGACGGACACATATTCTGGGAGATGGTCCTGAGAGAAATATAATCTCAGAAATAATGTTTTCAAGAGAAGTAAGTAGTTTCATTTATCAAAATTCTTTTTATATAATTGCCTTGTTACACTATGGGCCATATCTTCGTTCTAATATACGGGTGACAAAAATATCGTTATTAGCTCAGAATCCACTAAATAGTCGATCCCTATTAGTTTTTCGAAAATATCTTCAGTGTTTTATAATAGTATAGATAGATACGGTAATAATTTTGTGTTTTCAGATTCCAGCGGATGCATTAGTTTGTATGGGGTGCTGGAGAATGGTCCAGGAGTTACGAGAGAACCCCAATATTATCGCAGTACCAGAAACAACTATGCAATTAGATGAGTTCACTCATACAACACATTCAAGTGCACACTGCTTTGTACCAGGTTGCACAGAACCAGAACGATTGAATGTGCCTCTATGTTTAAAGAAGAGAATCCTCCAATCGAAAAAAGTGTTTGTAACAGAAAATGCAAAGATCTGTCAAATGCATAGCACAGTATATGACTGGGACATTTTAGACCAATTCGAATTTAGTGACTCCTTTACTAAAAATGAAGTGCAATCTTTACTGAGACTATCCACAGAGGCAGAGGATGCCAGTGGAATACCAATTTAAAAATTAACTTTAAAAATTATAGATTGGTTCACGACAATATTTTTCATTTTTGGACTGGAGTCACGAAATCCAATTATGAATCAATATTAAGACAAATACCTAGTTTACAAGAATCATGTAAGCGTCCACATTTGGCACTAGGGCTTTACCTAATTAAGTCTCGAACAGGGGAGTCACACGACAGAATAGCTTCTCTGTTTCAAATAAGTGAAGCTCTAGTGACAATATTATTAAAAAAAGCTAGAGAAGCTTTAAAAAATGACTTTGTACCGTTACATTTAGGTATTAACCACATAAGTAGAGGTGACCTTATAAATCGAAATCTTTTGATACCCGAAGGGTTATTCGGAAATCCTAGTGCAGAGAGAAAACCAATTGTCATCTGTGATGGTACATATATATACGTCCAAAAGTCGTCTAATTATCTCTTTCAAAAAAAAACTTACAGTACACACAAGTATAGAAACTTTTTAAACCATTTTTAATTGTCGCTACTGACGGATATATAATAGATGCTTTGGGGCCATATCCAGCAACAACATCAGATGCAGACATCACGAAAGCCCTTTTCCAAGATGAAAATGCGGAATTAAGAAACTTTTTCAGACCTCAAGATATTTTTATTTTAGACCGGGGCTTTCGTGATGCTCTGCCTCTGCTGGAATCACTAAATTATGCAGTGTATAAGCCAGAAACATTAGAAGAAGGAGAAAACCAATTATCCACCCTTATAGCAAACAAATCAAGATGTGTGACGTTATGTAGATGGGTAGTTAAGTTGGTAAATGGCAGATTTAAACGAGACTTTAGATTATTACGTAATGAATATTTTAATGTGGCTTCAAGGCATCTAATGGACGACTTTAGGATTAGTGCCGCAATAATAAATGCTTTCCATAAAGTGCTTGTGAACCGGCCAGATGCTCAAATAATTTTGGAAAGAGCAAAAACCAGAATTTTGTTGCCTAATTATTTAGCAGAATATATAATCTTAAATAATGTTAACCGTCGGCGAGCCCATTTTTACAGAATAAATGAAGAAAATGAGC
The DNA here is from genome assembly GCA_947562085.1 of Eudonia lacustrata. Taxonomy (NCBI): domain Eukaryota; kingdom Metazoa; phylum Arthropoda; class Insecta; order Lepidoptera; family Crambidae; genus Eudonia; species Eudonia lacustrata. Next base: position 1,598,536 of record OX387315.1, on the reverse strand, counting down.
AATTAAGTATCTTCCCACGAATGACCATGAGTGATCTCACACTATTTGCTCTGGGTATCTACCAAATAAAACAAGCGAGATCGTATTATGGCGAACATTTGAGACAACATGGATCATTCGTGGTGGAGATATCAACTGATTTAGAAGTTACTAACATACCAGAATTGTCATCACATGAGACTGTGTTGCTAAGAGGACGTATAAAATCTCGCCATTTTAGTCAAAAAATATATTACACATATATCCTCTTAGCAACACAAGGTAATGAATGGGAAGATGTAATAAAAGGGTATTACTGTAGTTGCATATGTGGTAAAAAAACTGTTCTTGGCATTCTTGTGAATGCCATCTAAAAATGTTGCTGGAGCGAGAGAATGAAGTCAAATTGAAATAAATAAAAATATAAAACTTCATAAAACTGTTTTATTTCATCACTACCAGTTACCTTCCCTACCTACTTAAGTGTGTTTACTAGGTAGTTGATTATTCACTGCATGTTACTACAATAGGACGAGTATGTTGTGTGTTTTCTCTAATGTACATTAAGATTTGATTTGATGTAAGTACATAGAGTTCAATCGAGGTTAGCTGCTGTTCTGTTATGTGTAGGTGCAGCAGTAGGTAATACATACATATAATCACGACTATTATCCCCGAAGGGTTTGTCATTGTCAGACACTAGGCAATGAGGACATCAAAAGCAGTCCTCTGCCATAGTCCACTTTTCACCAAATAGCGACTGCACATGTTCTCAGCGTGCACCGCTCTATGATGTTGGATGTATGTGCAGTCTTTAGTCCGTTAGTCGCCTTTTATGACACCTAACTAAGGAAGGAGAGTGGGTGGTAGTATTCTTTCACAGCTATGCGACATGGCAGTAGGTAATAAAAAGCTGAAATCTAGCACTTAATAGCTTAAGTTTAACTCTACTCTAACTACAAGTTATAAAAGTAATAGCCAGAAGTAAGTTAATTTATTAACATTAACAATTTTCATTCATACGGTAAGTACTTTTGTTATGACAGCTACTTGACATGACATGACATTGACAGAATACCACCGTTACCCCCTGCGATCACGAAACTTGCCATTATTTGTTATTTAAAATACTTCTTACGTAAAAACTATTCATTTATTTGAAGAAAATCATTTTGAATAAGCTTATTCCATGCATAAGCTACATTTTGGTATTATGTACAAGGTGTTGGCATTTTCTCCATACAAAATTAAACATCTCCTTTAATTGCACTTATTTTGAAGAAACAATGTAAACCAGTTGTCCTTGCGTCTGGACTCCGTTTCCACTTGACATCAGGGTGGAGTGAAGTAATTTGCCGAGCTAGGTATATAAAAAAAAATAAACAATAAATAAAAACCAACATTGTAAAATCATACTTAACTATAAAGAAAACGGTACGGCCCAATAAAATATAATGTAAATTTAAAACGAGTAAAATTCGTAAAAAGGGTTTCATTTCAAATCTGTTACTCTAAAAAAAAAACGTACAAAACCTAATCAGTAGCGGTATGAACACTCTTTGAATTTGTTTCTTTTTTCAGATGCTTACAGATTGAGAAGAGCTTGCTCCCTAGATGTATGGATACCTAGCGAGCTGATGGCGTAACTTATGGGATTCGATTAGAGTCCAGTGGGAACATCAAAAAGATCTAAAACCGAAAACAAACATAAGCAAACCACAAAATCTCTGTTACAGTTAGGGTTGGCTCATAAGAAAAATATTGTATATTAAATATCAGCAAATATATTTATAAAAGACTTACTTAAAAACATAAAAATAGGGAAGATTTTATAATTATGGAGTTTAAAGTGAAAGTTTATTATTGCAATAGTTTTGTAAGATATGGTGTCCTATACAAAACGAATTATTTTCGACTACGAGTATAATAAAACAAGCAAGGTTTACTATACTCGTAGTCGAAAATATGTATTTGAAAAGCATTTGCCTTTTGAGCTCCACAAAATCTTTATGACCTGTTCATTATTAACATATTGTATTTTTTTTATCAGCTGCCACCCGTAATCTAGTGATCTTAAGAGATTTTCAGAAAAGCTCATGCTCAAAGTATAAAGTTAACATATATGCACAAACAAGGCAAGGAGTGCCGAAAAACACCTTTACAACAAAATTATATCTATTCAATGACGGTGTGGGAGTTCAACCTTTCATGCGTAAAATGATAAGGCACCCACCTCAACGTTAGAACTTCATAACCCTTTTCATGTTTTTAAATTTTTCACCGAAGTGACAGCCCTATTAACGTGGTGTCGACACAAAACCGTCATCGCGCCGTGTGTTTACGATAATCGCTGGAAAGAGGGCATATTTCGTCGGGACGCCTTCTTCGGGATCACGGGATCAAGGCATAGAACATCAGAATACAGACTACCCTCGGAATAAATAAATACTTCACATTTGACTTTCGATAATAAATTTTCAATTAATATTAGGTACAACGGAGCTTGAGCAGCTCGAAGTGGCAGTGCTTAACGCGCCCGGTCTTCAAATGCTAAGGTTTCGCAAAGGTCGGTCATCGGATGGGTGACCAAAAATTTATCATCTCAAGCTCCTCCGTGCAGGTAAAGCCGTTGGTCCCGGATGCATTATCAGTCGTTAACAACCACCAATCTGCGCTAAGCCCCACGTGGTGATTTATGACCCGTTCTCACTATCCATCCTAATGGATTGGCATTGGAGAAATAAAATTCAAAATTCAAAAAATTCAAAATCATTTATTCAGTTTAGGCTACAAATAGCTCTCTTTATGCCATTGGTTCGTAAGTCTACTCTGGACAGTAGACCTTGTACTGGGAAGAACCGGCAACAAACTCAGCAAGTGTCAAGCTCTTTTCTCCCTTACAGCGTCAAAAATATTAGAAAAAGCCCTAATAATAAAAGGACACTTTCTATTACAAATAAAATCACAAATTTTAAAGGACAACATGTAAAAACACACACAAAAAAGAAAAAGAAATAAAAAAATAATGTTTGGAAAAACATCATTTACCAGTTTAATTTTTTACAATGTACTGTACTAGTAAAAGTCAAAACCTGTCTAAGAAGAAACAAAGTTAAACTATAGATAGCACATTTTTTATAAATAAACTAAGTATGTGACATTGTGGAAATTGAAACTTTTACATAATTATCTGATGTAAATTTGTTAACTTACATTTTTTATTTTAACAGCATTGTCCTACAGATAACAAACAGCGTTGCGTTAAATAGATCATTAAGTTTTTATTTAGAGTATCTTGAGTGTGTCATGCTCTCTTTACTGTCTCTGCGGTGGTGGCGTGTGCGTCGTTACGTTCGTCGTTACGTTCCCTAAAATATGGTTGAGCGAAGCGATGGTTGATTCATATGTCATGCTCGTGAACGGGTGCCGCCTGTGGAGGCTGGTCTGCTCTTGCATACTTATCTTGTTTTTAGTATTATTAATTATAGTTTGACTTTGTTTTACCTAAACAATTTTTGACTTTTACTAGAGTACTGTAGTGGTGCTGTATGACATTGTGGAAATTGAAACCTTTACATAATTATCTGATGTAAATTTGTTAACTTACATTTTTTATTTTGTTTTTTTTTACATGTTGTGGTTGTCTTATATATATTTTTTGTGTTTATTTGTAATGGAAAGTGTTCTGCTATGATAGGGCATTTTCCAATATTTTTGACGCTGTAAGGGAGAAAAGAGCTGGACACTTGCTGAGTTTCTTGCCGGTTCTTCTCAGTACAAGATCTCCCGCCCAGAGTAGATTTACGAACCGATGGCATAATGACATTCACAAGAGCTACTTGTAGCCTAAACTGAATAAATGATTTTGAATTTTGAATTTTGAATTTTTTGAATTTTATAAATAACGTGCTAGTGATGACGTGATGATTGCGCTTTTAGCAAACTGTTTTGAGCAAAAGCGCTTAACTAATTAATTTACTTGAATAAAGGTTAACTTCATTTCATTTCATTTCAAAGTTACTATGCCATCGGTTGGTAAGTCTCCGGCGTGAAGATCTAGTAACAAACATAACCGATAAGAAACTAGGCATTTCGTTTCTCCTTTTAATTACAGCGTCAAAAATATTGGAAAACACTGGGGTCTTTGCCTCCTATGACAGGTAGGCCCTTCATTCAAGTTGGCAGTGAATGGCCATGCATCGAGCTGAATAGCTAAGTGACTAAGGCTGATTCAAATTGGGACGGTAGCTGTCCCCATTATTTGAAACAAAACGGGTGACGTGTCGGCTGGGTCGAACTATCTCGTTGGCGACTGTCGTGGCTAAAGTGCTAGACGGTGTGTTGAACTCTCTGCTGGATAGCCATTTAGATATTCACGACCTTCAGTTTGGTTTCAAACGAGAGCTATCAACCAAAAGTGCAATACTGAGCTTGAAACGCACCGTCAGGGACTACACGGACAGGTGTACACACGTGTAGGTATGCCTGCTTCCTGGACCTCTCTAAAGCCTTCGACTTAGTCGCATACGATGTCCTGTGGGATAAAATGTATGGCATGAGGGTTTGCCACCGGACATAATAAACTTAGGATTTAAGTTTTGGTATGGGAACCAAACTAATTGTGTTAAATGGGCTAATGTGCATTCCGAAGAGAACATAATGGAATGTGGTGTACGACAGGGCGGATTAACGTTGCCGAAGCTTTTTAACTTGTATATCAATGCAGTGATCGAGGGACTTACCAATGCGCATGTTGGTTGTCATATCGGAAATATATACGTCAATAACATTAGCTAAGCGTACGACATGGTGCCGCTGGCTCCCTCGGTCAGTGCCTTGAGAATGCTGCTTGGTGTATGTGAAACGTATGCTGAAAATTATGGTTTACCGTACAACCAAAAAGAGTGAGTACATGGTATATAAGGCTGGTAACAAGTGTCCTAGTACAGTGCCCCCTTTGCGGTTGTATGGTTTACCACTTTGCAAGGTAGATCAATTTAAATATCTTGGGCACATTGTTACAGATGAATTAAAAGATGACGCAGACATGGATATAGAGCGAAGGGCGTTGTCGATTAGGGCGAACATGTTGGCTCGCAGGTTCCATTGTTGCTCCGACGCAGTCAAAATTACGCTATTCAAAGCATACAGCACGTCATTTTACTCAAGTAGCCTATGGGTCAAATATACTCAGAAGTCGTACAACGCCATTCGCATACAATTTAATAATGCATTCAGGGCAAGGGCACTATTGCGACTGCCGCGATTCTGTATGGTGTGGTCTGTGTAGTGCGTCGGGAATGTTTGCGGATGCGCAGGTCGACCGTTTCACGGCTATTCTGCGTAAATAAGCGGGATTCCATCCCGCTGTAATACTGTCCTGAAAAGCATCGCTGATAGTGGGGATTGTCCACTATTAGCGCATATGTGTAGAATAACCTATTCCCATCTAGTTATTAAGTACTAACATAGGTTTTAAGGTCTTGTTGTACTAACCATGGATCTTTGTTGTCTGAAAAATAAAATAAAAATAAAATGTTTATATAATTTTTAACGCAAATTTTGTTGCGAACAAATTACAAAACCTGCTCGTGGAAATTTTTTCAACATTTGTGTTTTTGTAAAAAAAATTAATTTAATTTAATTTAATTGTCTGCAGGGATTGAGAACAGCTTTTCCTAAAAAAGTAGCACACGATTGTCAGCCCTCCATCATCATCATTATAATCATCAGCCTAACTAGTCCACTGCTGGACATACAACCGATTTATCGTCCCTTAGGTAGGCTAAGGCAATAGCATTTCCATATTGTAGACCGTTTCATCGCCCCTCAAAATCCTAACCCCTTAACCAGACCAGCGTAAGTAACATCATCATCATCATCTCAGTCAAAAGACGTCCACAGCTGGACAAAGGCCTTCCCCCAAGGATCTCCACAACGACTGGTTTTGTGCTGCTCGCATCAAGCGGCTACCCGCGACCTTCACCAGATCGTCGGTCCTCCTTGTTGGAGGCCTGCCCACACTGTGCTTTTCGGTACGCGGTCACCACTCGAGAAATTTTCCGCTCCAGCAGCCATCAGTCCTGCGAGCGATGTGCCCTGCCCACTGCCACTTGAGCATAGCAACTCTTCGGGCTATGTCGGTATCCTTTGTTCTTCTGCGGATCTCCTCATTTCTGATTCTATCACGCAGAGAAACCCCAAGCATAGCCCTCTCCATTGCTCTTTGAGTGACCTTGAATCCTCTTATGAGGCCCATAGTGAGCGACCACGACTACGTAAATTACATCATCAGCTCATTTTGTGTCTCCACTGCTGGGGCACGAGCCTTCTCCATTGATGAATAGGGAGAACGAGCCATAAACCACCACGCGACTGCTTATGCAACCGGGACCAACGGTTTTACGTGCCTTCCGAAGCGCGGAACGGAAGTTAAATATAAAAATGTATTGTGCCACGATCGTAGCAACCTTGTTTAGGCACGTCTGCGTAATGAACTACCTCGCTTTATCTTTGACGCGAACTTGCAGACTGACAGCTGTTTGTTTTACATACAATATTTACGGCGCCAATTAGGAGTGCCGCTGATTAACTGTAGATGAATTTACGCCGCGAGTAACGGCCTTTACTAATTATATTTCAATAACAACTCTGCGCGACTCGGTATTTTTAGGAGGCTTTCGCGGTGAAGCTCGTTGCTGAGTTCCGACTGTTTAGAGCTGGTATTAGCGTTCTGTAATCCTACCCTAGAAACACTTTGAAAAAAAACATGTTATTTTCTGTTAGGGTTCAAATGATAGAAGTGTACCAGTACCAATATCAATAAGAAAAAAACAAAATAATTATATGAATTGAATTATTTTACTGACAGCCAACCTTCAAGTTTGGTGAGACATAAAAATAAGAAGTATGAACCTTATAAAGGTGAGCCTTTTCGTCATAATAAAATAATATTTATATATTAAGATTGTTATGTTAAACACGTAACTTTTTTTTTTCATTTTATAGCCAGACTATTATAACGCTTAATACGTGTTTCATTCACTATTCGATCACGTTAACGAAAACGAAAAACAGCGCCTCCTGATGGCAAACGTGGGGAGTTAAAATTTTCCCTCACATATTCTCGTTTTCGTCAACGTGATCGAACGCCGAATCAAACTCGCACTAGACAACTTGGTCCGGTCTAAATCTAAATCAACATAACCGTCGCAGGTTCGACGCCTTCCATTGTGTGAGGCTCGCTCGCTGTCGGCGGCGCCGGAAGCACGTCACATTCCTCGCTAACTCCGCTATCGGCCGCGGCGTTATCAGCGCCATAAACAGGGATGTTTATGCCGCTTCCGGTTTCCGGCGGGCGGCTAACGACCGCTTTTCAAAGGATTGTTCTTTCGCTTTTTTAAAGTGGATCGCGGTGAGATATTGCTGAGAGGAGGCGATAGTGGAGAATTATTATATACCATCCTGGTTGGTTAATTGGGACAACAGTACGGCAGATACGTTTAGTAAGAACCAAAACAAACCATTTTGCCGAAGTTAGATAGCTTAGTAAGTATATCAAAATAAATACATTTACATAAATATTTTTTTAACGCCTCGGTGGCCGAGTGGCAGAGTGCTTGCTCCGATACCCGAAGGTCCCAGGTTCAATTCACAGTTGGGGCAAAATGTATTTTGGATTTTTCGATGCATATCCCGGGTTTGTGATCCCGCATTTGGCAAGCGTGGTGATTAAGCCATTACCCATCAATTGTAGCGATGACTTGATTTCAATGATGGAGGCCTTTGTCCAGCAGTGGGACAGTTATAGGCTGTTTACTAAATATTTTTATAGGTTTTTGAAAGAACATATCTTTTCTTTTCTAAAATTTTGGAAAAACCTCATGTATATTTTTTTTGGAATCAGAAGGACATCGAAGTTAACAGAGAAACAAGATCTTTGAATCTTTAAGTAAGAAGCATACTGCGATGCGTAGGCTTAGTAGCACATAAAAGCTTTTTTTTTGAGCGAGTGTGCTCATTGCCTCAAACGGCATTTTCAGCTTTACCGGGCTTTTTTGGGGGCGGCGAGAAACTTAAAGGGTTCCTCAAGCCGTGTGAAACGAGGCACCTTCGGAGGTTTTCCGAGGGAACGGCTCCACGCAGTAGTGCGTCTCCCCGTGCCCTACTAGATTCTCTGAGAGGTTCGGATCAGATCGGGGAGCGGAACAAACCGAGTAAATGTGTAGTGGCATTTAGAGGATCGGGCGGGGACAAAAAAGCTGTTAATGGAAACGCACTTCAGCTGGAATCAACCACTGAGGAACTGGACGAAACGAAAGCCAACAGCAGCTTCCGTTTAGTCGCATAATGCCTAATTGGCAAAATGCCTACCATGTCTCAAAAGGACTAATTCGCGAAAGGACTAATTCTCAAAAGGACTAATTCGCCAAATGCCTAATACTCAAAAGGGCTAATTCGCAGAATGCCTAATTCTCAAAAGGACTAATTCGCAGAATGCCTAATTCTCAAAAGGACTAATTCGTAGAATGCCTAATTCTCAAAAGGACTAATTCGCAGAATGCCTAATTCTCAAAAAGACTAATTCGTAGAATGCCTAATACTCAAAAGGGCTAATTCGTAGAATGCCTAATTCTCAAAAGGACTAATTCGCAGAATGCCTAATTTTCAAAAGGACTAATTCGCAGAATGCCTAATTCTCAAAAAGACTAATTCGCAAAAGGACTAACACTTGATTATCAATTATCATAGATAATAATACTAAAGAACGTTAGATGCATGAAAATAAAAAAAATGCCTACCATTTTGCGAATCAGGCATTATGCGACTAAACGCTGGCTTTATCTCTAAGTTGTTGTTATGGCGACAGAGTGCGATAAGAGGGTGGTAGCTACTCAGGAAGACTTAACACACAGGACACAGGTCAACTCGAGCACAACCGTGAGGTATATGCACATGCAGGGATCACAGTATTACCATTTCATACAGTAGGGCATCGCCTTTGACGTGGGCAGATGCCGCCGCCCGCGTAGGTATCTACGCAATCATTCGCCGATATGCAATGGTTGTCACAAAATTCGAAATCAAATAATCGTTAATATTTTTATAACATAATAATTTATTATCAAAAATAAACTATATACATATTTTCAAATGTTGCACTGTTAAATTAACGTGAAGGTTTATTTTTAGATTTCAATTTTATATTATCAAATTGAATTCGCATTCAGATTTCGGATTAATTAAAAAATGAAAAAAAAGAACCAAACCAAAATAAGCTAAATCTTAAATATAAACCCTAAAAAATAGGTGAATATAAAACCTCCTCTTTTTCTGTTGGTTTAAATAAATCATAACAGTTGGATATTAGACAAATACCTACTCCTTCTGTGTCCGACGTCCCAACTACTCCAATAAGTTGTAAACATAATGATTACACTTTGCGCAAGAGCTTGCGCCGTAAAGAATACATATACTTACCTACACTAGAAAAACCCGCTAGGTTGGAGTTAGAGTTACGAAGTAACTATTTAGTAAGGAGAGCCCGTTGTGCAACTGTGATACAGATGCTATCGATACCATCTTACATCTAATAACAGAATGCCCTATAAACACCAAGGCGAAACAAAAACTAGAGCAAAACATATATAGTCTCGTTAACGAAAATTCGATTCAATTTATAATTGAGAATAAAAAACACAGAAATAGCCTAATAAAATATATGGAGGCTGTTGTAGATATACGAAATAAAAATAAGTGAAAATTGTAGTGTTTAAGATGAATTACAATTTGATATTTGTAATTGTATTAGTTAATAGTTATGGTTGTAAAAACTTTCATTATTAATTAATGAGCAGTTGGCAAAATAAATAAAAGAAAAAGAAAAAAGAAACTATTTAGTCATCTAAATCTATGAAATTTTAAATTCTTGTAGTGTTTCGACGTCGACTTACAACCGTATACAGAACAACGTGTATGCACCATTAAATTCAATAGGAATCACTGAACGTAAATTCAAAAAACGTTTTAAATACCTACGCAGTACGCGCACGTGGCTGCACTTCACGGTAGCTACCACAAACTGCGCTTGTTTGTGGTACACTCGCCACAGCGCCCGCTTCCCCTCGGGTTCCCCTCCCTTGCTCTGCGAAAGTACCTTCGATGCGCAGCTGTATGCTTGCTAAACTGTGCAGGGATGGTATATGTGCACTGTGAATAAAACCCAGGACCACCTTGTAGTAAGACGGTCGGGTCAAGTGGCTGCTGACTTAACCGATTTCGTCATAAACATATGAGCTTTCTGATATTAATATTCCACATATTCCAATCCTGCCTTCCGCCGACCTGTGTGTGTCAGTCCGTCTGTCAGAATTAGAGCGTACGTCTTCTTCTAATGGATTTTAACTCTTGAAATGTTTACACAATAATATACACAGCTCTCGCATTTTTTCTGTGATAAATTAAAACTGTTTGACGTATTTGTACGTTAATAAATTTGAGTGTTTATTTTGGAGAGGAAACAAAGTGGTGGGCGAAGGGCCTGTTTTAATAACCGCCTTGATTATAATAAAGGTCGGACAGACGCTGTGAACGCGCCGCGTTTTAATTCGAATACTTCTTCATGTCTACAATAGCGATAGACTTTGAAAATAAACAAGTAAGTTTTAAAAAATCGCTTCTTATATTTTTAATACATTTTCAACTACGTCATATCTGTTTACGAGAATTAAATAAATAACAAAACCATGTTTCAAAATGAAAAGGCGGCCATTTTAATAAAATATTCAATTGCCTTTGTGGTCCAGTGGTTATACCACCGCATCGGTCTCTGACATAGAGGTGACAAGGTTGATTCCTAGCGACTTAATCCAAATATGCAATGATGTTATATTAGCTAGCTAGCTAGCTAGCTGTACCAACCACCACTTTTATAACCCATAACAACATGTTACAACATTACTTACAACAATGTTAGAACGGTTGTTATACTCTGACAGTTAGAGAAAAGATAGCTATTCCTTCAGTAGTTGAGGATTCCGGTTGAAGTGTGCTCCTTCGTGTTCCTACGGCCTTATCGTCACCTTATATCTGCTTAAATGGAAATAATTAATTGTCATCATACTTTTAAACGCTGGGGCGGGATAGTCCTGGAATGGCGACCGCGTACCGGAAAGCGCAGTGTGGGCAGGCCTCCAACAAGGTGGACCGACGATCTGGTGAAGGTCGCGGGAAGCCGCTGGATGCGAGCAGCACAAAACCGGTCGTTGTGGAGATCCTTGGGGGAGGCCTTTGTCCAGCAGTGGACGTCTTTTGGCTGAGATGATGATGATGATGATACTTTAAAACAAAAAAGTCATTTGTAAATAAAACTTATTTGATTTCACAACTTTCTAAACACCATTTATTTTCCACTTTTCAACGAACTAGAAAAGCGTTTGATGTTGTCATAAATACCGTAATCTACAAATTAAGGCAGCTGTCCCCGGCGAGTAAGCGACGAACTATCGACCATTTTCTCGCTCAAGAAACATACAATACATAAAGATCCTGTATCAATAAAAGAGATGCATATATTAATAGTTGATCGCTGACTGTTCACACTGCCGGCGAGTACTCGTTTTAGAAGTTTGCCGCTGGCGATTACTCGCTTGGCGGTCTGCTCGCCGAGCGACCAACCAGTGGTCATTTCTACATAGAGTGCGGATCTGAGTGCTAAGGATAGCTAACATACATAAAGAATTCAGAACAATTATTTGAACTATCATGTTGTCTAGTTCAGACGACGACGGACGATGATGTATGTTATAATAGCATTTGTGTAGTATTTTTGGCAGTTTTGAAAAACGGAAGAAAAAAGGAATATTTTGATAAGAAGAATTTGGATGCAAAATATTAATTATTTCAGAAGAGAATAAATACAGTGACTTTAAACTATTCAAAATTTGTCAAATAAAGATTTTCGTACATATTTAAGAATGACAAGACAACATAAAACAATAACGAGATTTAGGTACGTTTTTCTTAAATATACCGTAAAAACTGTGTTTCTTAAATGTATCAACGATATCGACGTGACAAAGTCACGATGATTTTTCTTGTGTAACTCTGGAACGACAGTCACGGTGATTGAAAAATAATGACTTTTCTCATGTCTACAGGACAAGCCGCCCCCGAGCGAGTAGAACGAGTAATCGCCCATCGCACAAGAACACTCGCCTATAGCCCAGCGACAAAACTATCGGAACTACAACTCGCTTGTCGCTGCTCGCCAACTCGCTTCTAGTTTCTAGCTCTACTCGCTCATCGCCGGCGGTGGGACACCTGCCTAAAGTTGTATATCTACAGCTTCATGGTCTACCACGCGTCCACTTGTAAAGTGGCGAGCGGTGTTAATCACTGGCCGACTGTACATTATCGCGCCTCGATCACTCCGCTGTCAACTGTACTTGCGTCGTTACAGTTGACTCTTGTCAACTTGTTATATTTAAGTGAGAGCTGAACGTAGGTTTTACTCACGTAGTAGTTCTTTGTAGGTATGTTTATTTAACTCTGGGCTTGCCGTTCGTGGCCCCGAGCCATCCCCGTGGCAGAAAAGAGATGGCACTTAGGTTTTTAGAGGCTTCCCTTCCTCTCATTTATCTTTTTCTGGCTGGACTAGAGAAATGGTGAACAGTCCCACATAACCCTGCCCCTGCTCCCAGTGAATGCGTAAGTATGTTGCATCCGCTTTTTATTAACTATGAAAAGTGTGGTCCTACTTATACCCCGGGAGGACCCAGGGATATGTGGAACTCCCTTCCTTTTTCGTTGTTCAACCACAAAAGCTCAAAAAACTCAAAAAACATAGTATCATCCCTTTCTCAGATGGTTTGTCAGGATCATGGACGACAAATACCGAGAACCACTAGTTTGGAGGATGAAGTGCGCATCCACTTTGCAAAATATTAATACTCCTAAAAAGTCACTATCAGCTCAATTCTTTTGTCTCCAGGTGGCGCTGCTTCAATGCCATACAAATTCTGGTTTTAATGTGGTCGAACGGTTTTCAAAACACACATCAAACACTATCAATATAGGCTTTTATAGGTTAACTATCACGTTCTATTGCTTGCCTTTAGCCGCCACTTCGCATCCCATTGACAGCGGTCTGTCCGCGCCGCTGGTCATTCGGAATCGGCACAAAATAATCCGGATATTCTTGGACGCATAGGTTTACATTGCCGCGTCATGCTATTACTAAATTATTTTCAACGTCACTTGTAAAAACCAATCTTTAAAAATAGGTGCTGGAATTACTTGCATAGTTTTAATTATTGCATATGGTTCGTTGGAATATTTTTGTTACCTATTATATAATTTTTTTTTATTTAAGTTTTTAATTTCTTTTTAACTTGAAATTTGGTGTTTTGTTATTCTTTAAATTGTAGCTTAAAACTTAACTTAATTTGAAAATCTTGTTAGAAGAAGTTAATGGCAAATGTTGTGCGTACCTGTTATAGGTGTACATATCAGTACTTGTCCTCTCTCCTTTGTGTATGTAATCATGTCAATAGTAAATAATATGTACACTGTTGGTATATCTAATAAATAAATAAATAAATGAATAAATAAAATAAGGTGACTGCAGAAGGAAAGCTTCATTCAAACGCGATCGAGCCACGCACACATAGACAACAAGGTATGTGAGATACGTGTCCGTGCAAGGGGTCTATATGTGGGAGTTGCTTGAGTGCGGTATATTAAGTTAAGGAAAAAGTCTTTTCGCATTTAAGTATGAACTTGTAATAAAATCTCTTTGGCTATACTATTTGTATCTGGCTGGTTTTGGTATCATTAAAAGTTAAAATTTTAAAGAAGATAATTCCAACTTCAAATTAGGAAAATGTGTGATTTTCATTTGTTTTTTTTACTGTCAAGATGAGTGAAGCTAATGAAGAAATTCGGCACATTTTAAAATTTTTCTACAAAAAAGGTAAAAATGCAACTCATTACCGCGATGCACGTTGTCGTCCTGGTCGCCCTATTACGGATAAAATGGATGCCATTTTTGAAAAAGTGGAGCAAGATCGGCATATCAGTAGTTACGATGTAGCTAAAGAACTGGGAATTGACCATAAAACAGTTTTGGCGCATTTGAAAAAAACTGGATACTTACCCAAAAAAGCTCGATATTTGGGTACCTCACGAGCTCACTAAAAGAAACCAAATGAACCGTGTACCTACTCATTTGTGATTCTTCATGGCGACGTAATGAAACCGAACCATTTTTGAAGAAGCTGATAACTGGTGGTGAAAAGTGGATCACGTACGACAAAAACGTGCGAAAAAGGTCGTGGTCAAAGGCCGGTCAGGCTTCACAGACTGGCGAAACCCGGGTTAACTCGCAACAAGGTTATGCTGTGTGTGGTGGGATTGGAAGGGCATTATTCATTATGAGCTGTTACTACCAGGCAGGACCAGTGATTCTGAACTCTACTGCGAACAACTGATGAGATTAAAGCAAGAAGTTGAGAGAAAGCGGTCGGAATTAATCAACAGAAGGGGTGTGGTTTTTCATCATGATAACGCTAGACCTCACACATCTTTAGCCACTCAGAAAAAATTAAGAGAGTTTAGCTTAGCACCTTCAGATTTCCACCTGTTGCGATTTCGTCAGAATTCTTTAGGCAGTGACAGGTTAACATCACGAGAGGACTGCCAAAACCACTTGTCGCGGTATTTTGATCAGAATCCCCAAAATTTCTATAGCAATGGGATCATGTCCCTACCTACTAGATGGCAAAAAGTTATTGAACAAAATGGCACCTACATATTTTAGTTAAATGTAAATAAACTATATTAAAAAAAAATGAATTTTCTTAAAAAATGCAAAGAAACTTTTTCCCCAACCTGACACTTACATTCTGGATCCTTCTTATTATTTGGTATTGGCCTGACAAATGGGATCAGCCGCTCGGACGCGGATCGCGCTCGACTTGCTAAACGACTCGTTCCGTCGCGCCCAATCTTGTTTAAACATATTGAAGTTCTGTGTCAAGTTCTGGCTTATAAACCGAACCACTCACGTACCTAGGTTGCAGCTGCAGCACCGGCTTATACCTTAGTTCCTGGTAGCTGTGAACATGGTGAAAATGGCTCGGATGTTGTCCAATCTTCGCTGAGTAGAGGAATGCTATAAAGGAGAAGTTAAATATGGTACCTTCATTAATTGTCAGTAACTATTTTGGCAAACTAGCATACGCCTGATGGAAAGTAGCGTTCTCAATCCCAGGATGCTTGCAGGAAGAATATAGCGTGATGCTGACTCCGAAGATTCAGTTCTTTTGCTTCTATCTGTCCTGTAATCTCACTGGCTTTATGGTAGAAATATGTAACCATTCAGTGGATTTCTGGACATAAATATTTATTCATTTTACAATGTAAGCGTTAATTGCCCTTGATGGTAAGGTGAAAAGTGAAAGTGCACCTCCTCAATCTCCTCAACAACAGATTGGTTATCTTATTTATTAACTGTCGGAATACAGCAAAGATGACCATAGACTAAAATAAAATGGAAATAGCTAGCTAAGCGGGCTATTACTTAACATACTGTAGTACCTAAGTAGTTAATTTTTTTCATAACATTTCACTGATCTGAGTTGCAGTTTCTTGAAGCTATATGGTGAACGAGCTCCTTTTTCACTGTAAATTTTTAGTTCCGAGTCAGTTTTTCTTTTTATAGGTATATTTAGAACATTGATTAAGATCGATACGTCTAACAAATTCTTTGACTTTAAGCATTGTTGCATTAGCCAGATGTGAACTGTTCAATTGTGACGTGCGTCTACGTCCATGGGTCAATGGTTGACGGCGGGCAGGTCAGATCAATCGGCGGCGGGATGCGCACGAGTGGCGATCGGGGCAATTGCCCAGCCACGCGGCCTGCGGACGCTGCTGACGTGGCATATTGCAGATTGCTCGTCAATATGGCATTGTAACACTACAAGAAAAAGCCTTCTGAGTTTATTGACAGCTCTTCTTTGTCTAAGGGTCTCCCAAAATCCGTACTGGTGGTAAATTCAGTATTTTCGTTTAAATTTTGGTTTGTTATTAAATGGATTTTAATAGTTTTAATGTGTATAAGTGTGAAGAACATCTGTGAAGGCTAAGTTTGATTAAGATATCGCTGTCTAGATACAGGGGGCTAAGTGAGTACAGACGCAATGGCTAGTTATCAGATAGGTGGCCATTTTAGCTAACATTTCTGGTTACGGATCTTGCCATAAGAGGGCAGATAGCCGATGAAAAACCATCATCACATACATGGGTTCCTAAAATAGCATGAATTTATCGAGTAAAGTGTAATCTACGACTATTTACACTTAAACAAAAAATTACCACGTGAATATTATTCATTTGAAATAATTTTGTATTGAACCTACGAAGGAGGTAGAAACTATTGACCTTAGGGTAAAACTCATAAAAAATATTCAAAGGAAAGTAATAAACCTTTTAAAACGTGATGTTTATTGTCCATTGAAAAGCATTTCCTTAAAATTAACATTTCTCAAAATTTGTTCATTCAATTAAGCGTCCATATATTCCGTTAACTACCCAATTTAATATAAATTGCTAATTATAAGCGCCATAAAATTAACTCTGGTAATGCCAACGTCATTTTTCTTAGCGTCTGCCGAGTGTCATGGCGGCGCGCGGCGAGATCAAAGCAAGCGGCTCCTTTGAAGTGTCGTGTTTCCACCACAACTGGCGCAAACGACGCGTAGCGAATGACTGTGACTAGCATCTCAAGTCCTCAGCCGCCAACTGTATATCAAAGTGTTATAGTAAATTAAACTTGGCTTGAAGACTGTGTTGTCTCGTTCATAATTAATGGTGATACTGTTGAGAGCCATAGTGGCGATTCATAGGTGAAAGGATAATCAATATTCTAGTAAAAAATCTTAATAACATATTTAATGTACAGCCACAAGCATTAACATCTAAACAATGTAATTTTTATTTTTATTATATTGAATTCTGTATTCACAATACTATATAATTAGTTACAATAAAATTTCAATTTGAAAAAGGACAAAGTTTAAAAAAAAACCCACTGACGTATCCGTACCCACATGCCGGGTCAGGTGCACTACCGACTATGCTATTGTGGCTATCCAACTCTCCGAAATTAATCAACACTATCTACTTTTACTCTGTAAGCCAAAGGAGCCCTAATAGTAAATTAGCCCTATTAGGAAATTTGTCTTCGTCTGAATAGAGTACATCAAGACGAAGATAAATTTCCTTGTGAGGGTGGAGCCGCTGGAGGCACGACACAATGTCAGCTTTAAGGCATTTGTGGCGCGAGTCCCGACAACCAAGCTGGTCGACACCTTTATGAGGGAAGACTTCTGGCCGAAGAGAGTGGTGTACCAGCGTTTCCGCGGAAGATTACCCGTCAACACCACCGGAACAGCACAAGCCAGTGAGTGCTTAGTATACTTGTTACACGTTATAAATAATATATCTACTAACAAAAATGGTTTTATATTGTATGTATGTTAGTCTGTAAGGTATTTATTTATGGGCCTCTTTGTGTTTTTACCATCTTGTACATTGTGTGTTGCCTGAAATAAATGATTTATTATTATATTATTATTATTCATGTAGACAACTACATCATCAACAATCATCATCACAATATCAATTTGTTTGCAACAAAATTTGCGTTAAATGGTAATCATCATCATCATCATCATCAGCTCATTTTATGGCCCCACTGCTGGGGCACGAGCCTTCCCTATAGATGGATAGGGAGAACGGGTCACAAACCACTACGCAGGCCCAGTGTGAATTTTGGTTGTTAACAACTGCTGATGCTGCAGGGAACAACAGCTTAACGTGCTCGAGATGATACATTTTTGGTCACCCATCCGATGACCGGCCATTGCGAAAGTTGCTTAACCTCAGCACTCGCCAACCGAGCGCGTTAATCACTGCGCCAAGCGTAAAATAATATATATATATATATAATCATAAATATTGTCTACGGTTCAAAAATCGCACTTCTGGTAAATTTAAGAATCAAGCGTTGTAGAAAAAAACTATACTTGAATTACACCATTAATTGTTAATATTGCAAAGTAGGTAATAATTTGGATAAATAAATAAAATTGCCAATAACAAAATAGCTTTTAATCACAACTGTTAACAAGTGGAATACTAGTTAATAATCTTCCCTATAATTTATAGCAATAACTCAACGACAATTACAATCATTATGTATGTAAATGAAGACACTATTTCAGTATTTATCACCTGTGATAAATTACAAATAAATTTCCTTATTAATGGTTATATAAATATTATGGTCACAACACCCACACAAGCAAGTGAAACTTATTTATAGCAATAAACATGTTAGTTTATTACCAATTAAAACATTTAATGATATGTACTTACGTAATGGACTCACCGTCTAGTGGTCCAGTGGTTATGACCACCGATCTCAGACCAGAGCTCCCGGGTTCGATTCCCAGCGAGGCGTTTATGTTTGTGCACTCGATTTGTTTGGTGGTAGGTTTATTTAAAGTCAATGTTTTAAGTCTACTTCAATGGTAGCAGCATTGTTGTGTTCCGGCAGCAGAGATAAGATAGCCAGTGCCTCACAAATTGAGGATTTTGGGTAAAGTGCGCTTCCAACTTCGGTCTTATCATCACTAAACATCCGGTAAGAGGAAGGCCAAACGCTGAACCGTAACAAAAAAAATTACGCAGCGTCATGGTGGAGAACGAGGTGAGTAAAAATTGAAAGCCACAAAAACAGAAGACTACTTGTTGATGTCATGTGTCTTTTTAAAATTTCATGGACCCAGTGGGAATAGAAGAACAATAGAGTCGTGGATCTTTGGAAATAAGCCCTATATAAGTTGATGAGGGGTAGTCTTGATTGCCCCGAACTTCTTAAAAAAATCAAATTTAATACACCAATATTGTTTTCTAAAGTTTACGCGAACACTACACATTGAAATGAAAAAACTTTTACGGATCTACTCGCGTTTATTTTACACATTACTTATTTAATGTTTATCCTGACGTTTCGAACCCTTTGCAAGGTCCGTGGTCACAGGGAGACTGAGGTGTTGGTCATCTCATAATTAGGATCATTCATCCCTAGGATGATACGCGAGGCTATTGAAATTAAAAAACATCCTAATTTTAATAGAGAAGATGGTTGGAATCTACCACCAGCCTGGGATCCCATCATACAAAATATTAAATCCCAGCCCCGAAACCATACTGCCAGACCAAAAGATACTGTAAGCTCTTTCTGCGTAAAACGGAACGCACCTGATTAAATTTAAATGAGGGTATACAAGCTACTAACTAATTATGAGATGACCAACACCTCAGTCTCCCTGTGACCACGGACCCTGCAAAAGGTTCGAAACGTCAGGATAAACATTAAATAAGTAATGTGTAAAATAAACGCGAGTTAATCCGTAAAAGTTGTTTCATTTTAAAACACCAAAAAAACTACCTCGTATTACTAGGTTTAACATTTTTGTGCCTAAGTCAGTGAAGAGCAATCTAGGTTACCATTCTACATTAAATAGGATCCAAAGACAATATAACACAATGTCTCGGCCATATAGGTAGTTTGGAAGTATTAGATATTTTTAAGGACAGTGCCCGCAAGTTCAGACAGATTATTAGAAATAGTTAAAATTATTGTTATTTTAAGTTTGGTAAAATTTGTTAGATTAGTTTTTATAACTGTTAGTCCACATCGCATGCCGTGGTTGTCTTTAATTAAAAACTGTACTTAGAATTAGTTTGGCATTTACCCTATGCCTACTGTTTGTCTGGTCCTACATGTTTTTGTTGAATGC
This sequence comes from Eudonia lacustrata, assembly GCA_947562085.1. Taxonomy (NCBI): domain Eukaryota; kingdom Metazoa; phylum Arthropoda; class Insecta; order Lepidoptera; family Crambidae; genus Eudonia; species Eudonia lacustrata. The sequence goes on along the minus strand of OX387315.1, from coordinate 1,578,686 downwards.
CCAATAAATAAATATAAAAAATTGAAATAGAAATTTTTGTTTTGTTTGACGTGATCGAATGTGCGAATAAAACTCGCACACTTAACAGGGCACCCTGATGGACGACATAGTTAAATATCTATAGTAACCGAACCAACAGTTATATCTTACTTAAAACATAAGAATTCATTTAATAATTTCCTACAGAATGCACAAATGGCGTTGATACAAGAATGCTAATAATAAAATAGTTTATGAGCTAAACGACATCGTTAAGTGAGTTATTTAATAATCTACACAGTATATTATTAGTCCAACTAACCAACTAAATAAAATATATGGAAATTACCGAAGAACTCAACGAAATGTATTGTATTTTAATAAATGCCCTTTTAAATGTATTATGAATGGTTGGTTTCACTTCAAACTGTCGGTGACTATGAATTCACTTGTATATTGCAGCAATACGTTTGTGTGTACATGACATATAATGTGTGCTGTGCAATAATGGCCAATAAACAATCTGAACTGAGATGGCGGCGTCAACACGCGAAGATTTCCCCTTGTGTTTGTTGTAACGTTTAATTATGCCTGATATGATATGAATTTTATCTTTAAAGTTATTGCTTTGGGGAAAACGGCATCATTATCATCATCATCAGCCTGTACTAGTCCACTGCTGGACATAGGCCTCTCCAAGTGCACGTCATTGGCTAACGACATGCTTTGTCATAAATGTTTGTAAATATTTGAGTAGGTACTAGAGACTAGAGATGATTATAGGTTATATACTAGCCGTCACCCGCCCGCTTCGCTGTGCAAAACGTTGTGATTAAAATTATTTTTTATAGCCTATCATTTGCACAATCTCATGTTCTTACTACATACAAATTTTCATCAAGATCGGGCAAGCACTTCTTGAGTTATAAGAGGACATATACAGACAGACAGACAGACAGACAGACAAAAATTTCAAAAATCTTAGAATTGGTGTCAGTGAGTCGTAAAACGAATATTTATCACAAAGTTTGTCAGAAAAATTGCATGTACAGACAGAGCCTACAGATTTATATAGTAGTAAGCAGGTATAAGATAATTTTTACGCAAATTTTGATGCGATCAAATTACAATTTTGAAAAGTGTTGAAAAAATTCCATGAGGGTGATTCGAACCCGCACTCCATGACATAGCGGGGCAGGTGCATTAGTAGCCACGATAGCATAGTTGGTAGTGCACCTGACCCGGCATGCCATGGGGTGCTGGTTCGAATTCCGCTCGTGGAATTTTTTAACACTGTCTTTTTTTTTACTACAGATTATCTATTAAAGTTTTTGTATATACAAAGTGTAACAGAAAGGTGTGGTCAAAATGAAAAGATCCAAAGTGTATCCCATCTAGATCTTGTATGCAGAATTAATAAGACATAATTATAAACTTTAATTTGTTATGAAATTTTTTATTAAATATTTCAATTGTTATATCTCACACACCTGTGCGAGTTTATAGTATGCGAGTTGACGTCGTCACATCAAATTAAACAAGTCACAGCCCTAGTTTTTTAGTAATCTCTGTGTACTTACATTTATGATCACCGCTGCTTGCTTATGAAGCCTGACGCGTACTACTTTACTTATATATTTTTAATTTACAATTACATGACAAACTAAAGTTAATAATTATGTCTCAGTAACAGCACATACATGATCTATATCAGTTACACTTTGGCTCTTTTCATTTTGACCACACTTTTGTATATTTGAGTGTTTCACTGTTTCACGTTGTATATTTAACCTTTTCACCGCCCAACTATCCTGCACGCGATGTCCCGCTGTACGCCAACGTATAAATGTATTTTAATAAAGTAGGTACAATCAAGAACTTCTATAGAAGTGCTGGCGTGGACGGCACGAAAATCTCGAACTTCTATAGAAGTTGTTGGCGGTAAAAAGGTTAAGTGGACAAATGACTGGGCTTCGCCTAATGTAAAGCAAAGTGAAGTCCAGAACTCCAGATACGAAAGCTATACTATAGTGGATTAGGATTATGCCTCACTAGCAGTTCTCACCTTACTGCCAGCCCGTTGCTTCCTCAAACCTCGTTTAAAAGACGCCATGTTGTAAGGAGGAAACATATTGTGTGCTGGGAAAGCATTACACCTTTTGTTAGTGTGAACAAAGATTTTATAAAAAACTAGAGGCCCGCTCGCGACTCGATCGGCATAGCACTAAAAATATGCATTTAGTGTCATGCCATGCAAAATATTTACCCCCATAATCATAAAAACTATAAATGCATGCATTATTTAGTAAATCATTGTTTTGTCTCTTTTTCTCAAATTCAAAATGACGTTTGTTTGACTTGACAAAACATTAGTTAACTAAATAATAAATAAATAGCTTTTATGAATAAGGGGGTTAATTTAGCTTTCATTTTTGGGGGTGTGTCAATCAATAATCTATTTCTGTAAAATATTCTATGGTACCAGTTTATACTTGGTTCAATCAGCATAGCTATTCAGGTTTGCCCTTGTTTTTTTTTCTAAAGCATCTTTGTATTAGAGCGAACAAAACAAAATATAAATTATTTAAATCGGTCAAGCCGTTTTTAAGTTTTAGCGAGACTAACGAAGAGCAATTGATTTTTATCTATCTAATACCATTAAACGAGCAATTCTTGTATACTATATGTAAACATATATACAGGATGTCCCAAAAATGGCACGCCAGGTTGACACTGGAGATAGCTTAGCTATAAACCTATCAAATAAAAAAATAAAAATAAAAACGATCTAAAAGTGGAATTTTTAGAAAATAAAAAAGTGTCATTTTCTCCAAAACTATGAGACTTTTACTATAGTCATGTTATTTGTATCTGGTAGGTTTATAGCTAAGCTATCTCCAGTGTCAGCCTGGCGTGCCATTTTTGGGACACCCTGTATAATCTGAATCTCGGAAACGGTTCCAGCGATTTTTATGAAATTTGGTATGCAGGGGATTCGGTGGCGTTAAATCGATCTAGCTAGATTTCATTTTTCAAAATTTGCAAAAGAAAACCGGTCATCCAGGTACTTTATATTGATATATAAAAGGGATAACTAAAGTAGGGCAATCATTAATTACAGTATTTACATTGTTATAATATTTTTATATTTTTATTTAGGCGTATTGTCTTTTAAAAATGAAATAGCTCCTTGTATGGTGGCACTCATATCTAAAAATACATATTCTATATTCATATCTATAATTCTTTTAAATGAGATAATTAATAACGAGTTGCATTACCTATGGAACATTATTTTAGTATTGTTGTTTGTACAAGAAGTTCTTCTCTAATACTGTCATGCATAATTAGCACATATTATATCAATTCGCATTTGTCTCGCACTTGTTAGTTTATTGATGGAAGCATCATCATCTTATAAATGTTTTTGCCTTTATAGGAACGTTGAATAAACTTATTAGCTGAGCTGTAAGTATTAGTATCATACCTACTTAGTTCTTGTTAAAAAGCATATACTATGACTATTTAAACAATTTTGATAAAAGTTCTGGATAACCTATCACGAAGTCGAGAATTCGATCATCAAGAATAATGATAATGTGTTAGAAATATAATAACGTTTACCATTGCTTACAATTAGAAGTAACTTTTATGTCGTTTTTATTGGAAACTTCAAAACTAGTAGAAACTATTTAACTATTAGAAACTATTATAAAAGTAATAAAGTTAAACTAGTAGAAACTAAAGAACTAGTCGAAGCTATCAAACTAGTACTAACTATGTGGAAACTAGAAACTAGTCGAAACTATAAGACTAGTACGAACTATTAAACTAGTAGAAACTAAAATAAACTTTAAAACTAGAGCTACTTTAAAACTGTAAGCAACGCTAATCGTATTTATATTTGAAACACACAATATGTCAAAAGCTGTCGGCGCGGTCGTCACTCGAGCTTCTGCCCGCGTTGATCATAATATCTCTGCGGCACCGCTGCAGCGTGATGGATGGCGACAGACGGACAGATAAATTGCTTATAATTTATGTTGGGCCCACAATGCGCCTAATTACGCCCTGACTCATGCTGGGAAAAATTATCCGCCATCATTAACCCGTTTACGATCAAGATTAAATGATAATGCAGATGGTTGGTTAGTTTTGCACTGCTTTGTTTAGCAGTATACGCGAATTATATGTATCAACTTTTACGAATCTAGTCGCGATTAGTTTTTACCTTTTTTCAGTACTTTTAACAGTGTCCGTAGTCACTCAATGATCTAAGGAAGTCACAGACAGACCACATGTGGTTTCATTTCAAAGTATTTTACCTACTAACATTATAAATGTGGAAGTGAGTTGGTTCGTATTCTTTCTTTTCTCTCGTGACTTTTTTGTCCGTTGGTTTTCTTTTCAAGTAAAAGGAGTTACGGGTTAAAGTAATTTTTATACTAAATTGGTTGCGAAACCCTAAATTGACGTTGGTAACTTTTGGTGATATATGACGAGGCATACGATAGTTAATTTTTTTATATTGATACCAAATAATGAACAGCAGAGAACGTTGAATTACAATAAGGGTTAAAATCAAAAGCAAGAATCAAATTAAATATTACCGTATATTTTCTTCGTTTTATGCTCTTTATAACAACAAATCTTTATGTCAACAGATATCGATTGAAGATAATAATACGATACTTTTTTTATTATGCAATACACGTAGTAACGACGCCACACTTCATTTCCTGTGTTTTATTACATTATTATGCATTAAAATGTGTACAATTATTATTAGAATTCTTCACACGAAACAAAGTGTAAGTTTTGCTAGCATTTAAGTAGAAACTTTTAAAATTGTGCCTGAGATTCATCTAAGATCATTTAAAGTTGCAACATCTAAATAAAAACAATGAGTCACTATTACTGCGGTAACACGTACTAGATGAGAAATTTGCTTGGAGACAATTAGCCTGGCAACACTACCTTACAGAGATATGTGATCGATCGGTGTCACAAAATATTCAAAAATATCTCGATTATTTAAAGATACAAACACAATTTAACAATCCTCACTAATTATTTGCAACAACTTAATTACAAAAAATATTTAAATTACAATCTATAGATTTGGTACATAAAACTTTCGTTAGTCTAACTAGAAAATTAAAATCCGCCAACACCGACCTGGACCGACCAAGCTTGGAGAGAACTCTCACAGAATCAGTGCGTAACATTATATTGAGTTAGAGATCACAGCTGTCGTCGCCCCGTAGGGCACATTCATTCGTACGTCGTTGATATGATCGACTAAAACCCGAAGAGCACTAAATTATATGTACACTGTCTTCGGTTGCAATAGTCCTTTTGGCATGGGCGTTAGCGGTCGGCGCCCCCCTTCTTTTGTGCGTGGAGCGCCGACGGTCCTCAAGGGTGGAGAGGCCGCGGCCCAAACAGCGGATACGACGGAAAGTACGCAGCCAGCGAAGGGTGCGGCGGCAGGGGGAACGGCAGCGGCGGCGAGGACACCATGTGCGACGGCTTGCTGTACGGGTGGAACCGCGGCGTGAGCGGCGACAGCGGTGGCGTCGGGTACGTCCTCTGCAGCAGCGGGTGCGTCGCGCTCAACATCGATAGACTTGGGCTCGACTCGTTACTGGCCGTGTGCGATCGCAGGTGTTGAAGCAATTCCTCTGATGACCCAAATCGTTTTCCACAATACGCGGAGTCGCCGGCCATCCAACTGCACACGAAAGGCAGCTGCGAAGCCGCAGCCAGAGCTGCTAGCTGTGCGTGAGCGTAGACAGCTGCAGCTGGGTGGTTTGGTGGCAGCGAGAAGGTTTTGGCGTGGTCACACTGTGCGCACCCCGCGGGACACACGGCAGACTTGAGCAAGTGAGAACTTAGAGAGCAGCCCGTGCAATACGGATCTCTGCATATTCCTAAATCACTGGGGCCTTTCATCCTCGCGTAAGCTAGGTACGGGTTGAGTCCATTTTTCAGTGCATGATGCTGCGCTGCCATCAAACTACTAGTCATTAAATCCATTTGAAGTGGAAATCCAGAAGGTGGTAAACCACCTAAAAATGCGGATGATGTAACAGGTACACTAGGTTTGAAGCTAGATTCTTTGGTGTCTGCACTGGATGATAAAGAGGTGGGTGTATATGGTAACTTTGATGCGGATGAATTGCTAGCAGAGTCTGAGTTTGACTTAGCAGGCACTGGAGAGCCGTGTAGCGGGCTAGATCTCTCGTCTGACTTCTCCGAAGGTGTTTTGCGTTGATGAGCGGGCGGTGGCGTCCGCTGCGACGAGGAGCTCAGGTTGCTCCCGCAGCGCGCCTGCACCGGCGTCGTTGAGGCACTTCCTTTCGAAGACAGAGGAGTCTTCGAGTGGGCGTTTACCGAGGCTCTGTCCTCGGGCGTCCTAGTCTTTTCTCTCGCAGTTAGGCACGATTCGTAAGGCTTGAAGCTGGGTTTGTTGTCCGGTACGTGAATGACTGGGGATTTATCCTCGTACTTCTTGCTAGCTTTCTCAGCGGCGGAGATGAGCTTGGGGTTCGGCGAGTCGGCACCGATGGCACTGCAGGTCTGCGCTAGCAGCGCGAGGGGGCTCTTTTTCGCGTCAAGCTGCAACAAAGAGAAACGGTCTATAAAATGAAACGTCGGGTCGGGGTTGCGAGTGACGGGCGTACAAAGGGACCGCGGGGGTGCGGAGCGGGGCCGTGCAATCACGCGGCCGACGCGCCATTATCCGCGCGTCTGGCAGCCGTCGGCTCCGCTTGACATTTCACTCGGCTCCCGCATGATGTAATCTCGCAGTGAAAAGGGCAATTTGTGCCGCTGAATTTGCGGCACGCCTGAACTTGTGGCGCGTTGTCACGTCACGTCTATTACAGCGGGGCTAGCTCACTATCCGGACGAGTAATGGGGGGAATATTCACAGCGTTGCAGTTGGTACTTTGCGAGCAATCTAATTGTAATTCAAGTGGGAATCCAACTGGAATTTGAATTGGAATTGCAGTGTAAATGCCTTGCGTTTGTAAGAAAAACTTTAATTGTTATGAATGTGTATTTATAATTAGCGAACATTAATAGCACGTGTGTTTGCCAAGTTGTATTCAATTATCATCACTAAGTATACCCAGCGATTAGCTGCGAAACATTGTAATATTTTAACGCAGTCATTATTTCTTGAGAAACTACTTACACTACAATTAATGAAGGAAACATAAAAAGTAGCCAATGTAGCCAAACAAACATCTAAAAGATTAATTGAAAATACTAGCTCACATGACCAGTATAGTGGCTTACACATTTATGTTCCATTTATAATTCGGCTTCAGTTAAAAAGGTGCACTTCATAATTAAGAAACAAAGTTTCAAAAACTAATTATTGGCGAATCTCTTTACTTTTCCTTATTTTTCATTTAGAATTTACCTATGTAATTGCAGAGCTATAGGATTTCAAATTATATGAAACTCGTCCGTGGTCCTTTAAAACAGAATATGTTTAACCAACTTGTAAAAGCTCGACAAATTATTGACAGCTAAATTTATTGCATATTTTGAAAATTTACGGAACATACTGTAAAATACTTAAGTTGGTGTTATTTGTCGAGCAGAATGAAAATTATTAATGTCAGTGCCTGAATAGTGAACTTTGAATTAAAATACTCAATAGACTTAATGGATGTCTGTTCTTTTGTTGAAACTCTTATTTGTAGAACATTAATTACAATTATTTCCATAATTAAACATTAAATATTGACGAATGGGCTTGAATGAATGGACGTCTAGGTAACCTACCTTGAATTTGTTTAAAGAATTTATGCTCGAACAATATGAAAAGATTTATGAGGCTCCTTTCTGTGAGTAATGGGTTTCCATTATGTTTGATTAATAGCGTTTATTAAGTCGGCCGGTTGTTGATGAAAAATGTGACGCATAAACAATTTTTGATACCTTTGTCTAAACTAAGCAGCGAAAGGAGAAAAGTTCATGTATTTTTATTAACTGTGTTCATTGATCTGCGGTAAGCTTAACTTAGTTATTGAATAGGTACTTTGTTTTGCTTAACTTTGAAAGTTACTATTAAGTAGGTATATCATTAAATACTATTAGACTAGACTACCATGTCTTAATTAATAAAGTCCCAATAATTTTTGGGTTGGTCTTTATTCTTTACAATTTATTCAGACGTGTAGTGAAGTGTATCGCGTATTACAATATTTTATATGAAAACGACATGTTTATTACATTTGTTTTGTTCTAATTAAAAAGTGTCTAATGGAGATGACAAATTGGCGGCACTTGACTCTTTAACTTAATATAATGAAAACAAGACTGTCAAGATGAATATATTTCGTAGAATTATAAAGACTTCACGATTTAAATATTCTTTCGCCGTTAAAGTACAAAAATTAATCGAATTCTTTCCTTTAACAAACTGACGCGGTAATTGAATCAAATATTTAAGTGGGTCAAAGCAATTTGTATCCACTTGAATAATTGAGTCGGAAAATTAGTAGTTGTTGACTTTGGCCATTAGTGTGGTAATTATACACAATTATACAAAGTAATAAATCTAAGGAAGTAATAAACTTAACTTTCTTATCGCTTCAATTATAGGACTTAATTTGAGGTTTATAGGATTAATTTGCCACGAAGGCTAGCTATTGTTAAAATATTATTATTTTTCCTTAAACTTTATGACGCTGACGAACATTTATTAAGATATTTTAAATATAATGTTGAAAACCGAGCAGATTGTTATTATTTTGTATTAAGTTAATTAAAAGTTCCACTTCAGAACATGTCTGGCGATCTGTTAAAAATCTGTTAAATAACACTTGCATATTTTGATTCTATATACCTAGTTTCATAAGTCTTTGATTACTTGTTACAACTGAAACATTGTTTTATTTTGTGACTACGGACCCTGCAAAGCTTCAAAACGTCAATCTAAAATAAAAATGAAAGTAAATAGATTCAGACTATTTCCTCCCAATGGTTCTTGATTAAATTCTCAAACATTTCTAAGAAAAACATCTAAAGGAAAGCAATCGCTTCAGAAGGAAGGTTGTAAACAGACGAACGTCAATAATTTGTGTCAATCTGTTATCAATTACCGTCGTTGGTAGCGGCGACAAATAATCCGGGCGCAAGTAATGGTTGCTTGAGGTGAGCATGTTGCTCCACAATTCGTGATCCTTTTCCAGCTTTGACAATTCGGCACGCACTCAGTGTAAACACTTCACAGTATCGAGCATTCCATTCACAATCACTCACGGGCGCGGGACACGTACGTGACCGGCGGCGGACGGCGTTCGACTGACTGAGCCCGTCGCGCCCCCCACCCCGACACCTTGTCACTCGTCGCCGCGCCATTTTTGCATTCTGTGTACTTTGCGGGAGCTTTGCCGTCTTATCCCCACCACTTGACACTCTGTCGCTTCCGTCTCGCTCGCGCGAAAAATTACCGCTTCGCTTACCGCGCTCTGATGAAAGGCTTATATAAAATGCAGCGGAGCCGATGCGACAGAGATGCATAAGCCTGGAAATTGAATGGCATGGCGGGCGGAGTGAAGGAGCACGTAATAATTTAGTTTTAACGTCACACTGTGGGCGTTTTGACTTTTTATACGCGCGTCATTGTGTAAGGCTTGTTTAGATTTCCGTCTTAAGAGTTTTATGTCTCATTTTGACTACAATCACTTGGTGTAAGGTTTTATTTATAGACACTTGTGTATTGTCGTCTTTTTATGTTCTTTATTGCAGTATGTTTGACATTTTAAACGTATAAAAAGGTTTGAACGCCTTCCTATTTCTTTAGTTAGGCAGATGGAGATTTTTTTCCGTGGGCAGGTTATTACTGTATTAAATTCACATGCTTACATGACTTTGTATACCTATATAGGTAAGTTGTTTAAAATTAAGATAATGATAATAACTATAAAAAGGCACATTTTCTAGAACGTGTCTTAAATATTTGAAGACACGACATAACGTGATGAACAAAACGCAAACAAAGAAATGCGTTTTAAAAACAAAGTTTACACCTACCTAAGTATTTATTTTTGAAGGCAATTAAAAACATTTTTAGCTCAGGATGTTGCGTAATACCTGTTGCCAGGTAAATGTTTTATTTCATCATCATCATCATCATCTCAGCCAAAAGACGTCCACTGCTGGACAAAGGCCTCCCCCAAGGATCTCCACAACGACCGGTTTTGTGCTGCTTGCATCCAGCGGCTTCCCGCGACCTTCACCAGATCGTCGGTCTATCTTGTTGGAGGCCTGCCCACACTGCGCTTTCCGGTACGCGGTCGCCAATGTTTTATTTACTCTAGCGGAAAGGTTTGAAAGCTCGTTTAATCTAACCATTGTTGAGACCACCGGCTAAGTTTATGACTGGGGTTCCTCTAAAGCACTCTCATAATTAAACGCAAATAAAAAGGGTACTTAGTCACCGCAATTTTAAAATCTGTTGTTTTTTCAAGATTTTATTTTTATTGTTTATTTACTTGCCTTTTGTTCCTTTTAATATTTTATTATGCTAGCTTAAAAAAGTACTTTTTTAAGGGATTCATCACACTCTTATCTTGCCGTTACTATGCTTATCTAGTACCTACTCTTATTTCTAAGGTTGACTTTATTACAATATTGATAGATAATAAACTTTACAATTACAAAGACATCTCTGCACTTTTTATTTACATATCACCCAGTTTCTTTTTTAAATTGACTTATTTTATTGCACTTATAATACTTGGACGCCCAAGGTAACCACAGTGCCATAGAACAATAGAATTTCTATTGTGTCTGGTTTAAGAACAACTGAGAGGGGTAAAAAAAAGAAAAATGGTTAGGTTAGGTTGGAGTGCGAGTCAGGTACTTACCTATGAAATTGACGTTTTGTATGAAGATTTTTTATAAAATTGTATTTTTCACACTAACGTTTTTTTTTAAATTTTCTTAGCATCTTTTTATGTTAACACAATAAAAATTGTAGAATAGTGTATTTGTTTCACTAGCTAAATATAACAGGTAAAAGAAAAAAAATTAAGACTTCAAAGCTACAATGAAACAAAAGGTCAATTCCGCGAACAATAAAATAAGTCAATTTAAAAAAGAAACTGGGCGATAAAGACAAAAAATTAATAATCATTGTTATTACTGCAGCCTAAGTAACATAGTCCTAATTAAAGGTGGATAATAATATTAACAACCGGTATTGACTTTTAGAAGTAATACACCTATTAATAAGTGAGAAAAAAAACGTCAATTTCATAGGTAAGGACCTATTACGTTGTTTGTTGTAGTTAGCTTTTCATGCATATGAACGCCTCGGTGGCCAAGTGGCGAAGGGCTTAGTCTGACCCTCGAAGGCTCCTGGGAAGGTGAGGGTTTAATTCCCAGTTATGGCAAAGTGTGTTTCGTATTTTCCGATGCATAGCCTGGGTTTGTGATCATCAACTCTCATTTGGCAAGCGTGCTGATTAAGCCCATCACATTAATACCCATCAATTGTAGCGATGATTCGATTTCAATGATGGAAGCCTTTGCCCAGCGGTGGGACAGTAAATAGGCTATTTACTTACTTTTATTAATAGCATAATTTATTTGTTGGCTATTATTAAAAAACTGTATTTTTACATTAACAAATTTTCTGGATATCCACCATTAGGAATCTTAAGAAAGAAATGAATTTCTATTTAAGCTTTAACAATGAATTAAAACAAATGGCTTTGTCAAAAAAAAGGTCGGAAGTTTTAGTTTATTACCTACGATTGGTCATTCTATGGTCATCTTCATGATAGGCGCAGTTAATTACAATCGCCACGTTAAGGAAAAATGTTTTTAATTTTATATCCTTAAAATTTGTCGATCCTAGATATTGTTCACAGAAATTTCATTTAATTTTGGCACCGATTAGCTATCATAGAGGAACCGAGCCGAGACAATGTTGGACCGATTTTATTGATTCCAGTTCTAACAATAGGAGCAAATGAGGTTAAGGTTTGATGTGATGACGCAGGGCATGCTTGGCGCAAGCTCGCTGCATTTTTTAAAGAATTGTGTTTTTCACAAATTTTGGTTTGTGTGAGTAAAGATTCAATCCAACAAAATTTTACCTAAACCTAATCTGGTTTTAAAATGATTATTGAAAAACTAGTTAAAATTATTAAAAAAAAAATACTCAAGTACTAATTTAATTTTTTTTTACTTAGTACTGACCTCAAGGAAACCTATAAAGCGTGATTCTGAATGCGAGCGCCATAATTTTTTTAAACTAGAAAAAAAATAGTTTAAAAGTAATTGTATGTAAAAAATTACTTTGTTCTACTATTGCTTGAAAATTATGTTTTCACTATTGCTATAAAACACCTCACAATAGGAAAAAATAAAATTTTTTTCTTTATCCAGTTCGTCAAAAGCCTTAATTATTCATTGTGAAAAGTCCCCTTATTTGTCCACGTGGCCATTCAAAAACGTGTGACGTGGCCTAAAAGAATCTGATCAATATTGTGCCATGCTAAAGTCGACTGTTTGTTTGTAAGTGAAATGTAAGAAAGTATACTTAATGTACACCCTGAACTCGAATGCATGAAAATGCAATAAATATTTATGGTTTATATTCTGTTTATCATTTTGAAAGTATAACTGCAGCGAGGTCAGGCAAAAATAAATCTAGATAAAGGTTATGCCAGCCGCCCTTAGGGAGCGAAATTTGTATCGACATTTTAAAGTTAGGTACTGTCCGTTAGGGTTAGGTTTTATGCTTAAAACGCTTCTTTATGTAGGGGTTTATTTATCCTTGAAGCTTCAGAAAAGTTTCGTACTAGTTTTGTACATTTTGTTTAAAAGTAAGTACTTCCTGGGAAGGCTTTTGTCCAGCAGTGGAAGTATTTTTTCCAAATTTCCTCGAAATCTCGGGTTTTAATGAAGCATTATTCCTGTTTAAAAGTCATTCTCTCTTTATCGTAGTCCAGATACGAAGTAGTGGAGCAGAACTCAGTGCAGGCGTTTCTATATTTTATGAAAAGTCCTTGAAGTAATTAGACTTGTAGATTTTTAATATACTCCATTAATGATGACAATGGATTTTTTTTATTACTGTAAGCTATGTTAACGTACCTAATTTTATTAACTCATTTTAACCTGATTATTATGTGAATTGATATAACATTATAGGTAGGTACCAAAATGACATGATGTTTTACATTATCAATGTAAAACTAACCATACCTTCTATTCTATTCTATTAAACAGTCGTCCTCACCATGGCGACCTTCCATTTTACAACAACTAAGTACCTAATTGATAATCATGAAGTCATGACACTATGGATTGGTATAAATAACAGTGCGAGACAGAGGAAAACTATTTTTTTTTTGGGATACTTACATATTTTAATTTTATTGCTGGCATGAAATTCCTGTTTTTACAGTCATTTTATTGCGTCTTTTTTTCTATAGATAATCCAAGTTGGTGGGAAAAACTACAGACAATAAACATATAAAACTCCGAGGAGTTTTTATTTAATTTACATTTGTGTAATGTACTGTCGGCATACTGTCGATCAATTATGTTCTAGATAAAGGATCCGGAACAAAAATGCATCTCGAAACATTTAAATTTCGAATAACAAAATCTGAAAAAACATTGGATAGCATCAACAACTTTAGCTTACTGTGAACCTTAAAACTTCAACATAAAGATTAATTAAGGTTGCAAAATATTTGTACTTATTATTTACCTGTCATCGACACAAATGTCATTGTGGCTCCGTGGCACCAAAGTCGCCTACCGTTTTTCAAGCGCACATTTTATTTATTTATTTATGGACCATCAACAGAGTTACATGAAAAAAAGTTATTAGATACATATAACTCTAATTATAGACGGCCTGACCGTGCACCTAATACTAATTTATTAACATAATAAATAATTATACATTTATACCTACACATCTAAATAAAACAGCTGTTTCTATACCATGTATTGAACCATTGGCCATCTCATCGAGATGTATGCAACAATAACTTATCAGTTGCCGGCCCTGTAACCTTAGTCTGAAACCACCTACATCATGACTGTCACTTTTTACGCTTTTGTGTATTTTGGTCTAATACCGTCACTTAAGTAAGGAGGCTTTAAGTTTCCTTCAATATTAACCTCTAAAAGATGAATAACCACTTCAGCTATGACAAAGCTATTCTGACGAACTTTAAGGGTGACGATGGCAGGTGCTTTTGCAACTTCACCTTTAAGTTCCAAGTGTAAAGTTCAAAGTGCTGTGGTATAGTTTTCTCTTAGGGTGGTCAGTGCCCTCATGAGTGACGTTGCGTTTTCAAGTACAGTCACCCACTGCGTAACTCCGGTGTTGGTTTCTGACTACATTGTAGACATATTTTTAACAATGATAGTTTTTTTTAATGTAAAAACGCCACTGACGTCAAACTTCCTCAGTAGACTATGAACTTTAAGTCTTACTTTAATGGTTGAAAATATATTGTAGAAATTTGACAGTTTTGGATAGGTTTTAAAGGTTTTAAAGACCTTATACTCAAACAAGAATTGATGTCGTAATCGCTAGTATTACGATTTCTAAGTGCGAATTTTATTCACCTTTTGATAATGTTGACGAAAATAAGAGTTAATATAACATAATAGCAACTCATCTCGTCGTTAGTTTTACTATTTTTGTTTTTTTTTTTGAGAGTGATTGCTGATTGCCTCAAACGGCATTTTCAGCGTCACCGGGCTTTATGATTTACTAGGAGGCGATGTGTGAACGCTATAACGTTAAACACTTTTGATATAACGTTGCAATAACGTTGTTAACATGATCGAATGTTGAATAAAACTGTCACTCAGGATTCCTAACGTGAGTTATATTTGCAATTCAACCACATTGTCGAAAACGAGAATTTCTATTTCGCTAACTTGATTTAATAATACTTAAATAAAGCTCGCAACCATAACTCTGATAGATATAAAAGTGTTGGAAGTAAACACTCGGCATTACGTACAGAGCTCGTCAGGCCGCTGCCAGCATCGCAACTACGATTGTTCCGGCGTCAAGAGCATGCTTGTTGTGATTAACACCACAAAAAGCCAAACAATGACTTGACAAATCATCGCGGCGAACAATGTGTGTCAATTGTGGTGGCGGACGCCGCAGCGACAGCCGCTAGGGCTGGCACCGCTTGGAAATATTTATTTATTTATATACACACAAACTTACAACTTTCATAATAGTTTTTTTACCCCAATACGATAGATGAAGTGATTGAAAGGATTTATAACAAATTGTCCAACTAGCTAATTTTGTGAATTCGCTCAATTAACAAATGAATAAATCCGTCTTGATTGTGCCAAAGGTGCGCGTCAGTGGCGCCTCCTATATTTTTTATTTAATCGCAACAAAGGTTTATGAATTTTTATAAGCTGTTTATTTTGCTGAACAATGAGTTCATATATTGTTTAGTAACAATTTCAAGATTCAAAATTATTTTTTCAGTTTAGGCTACAAAATAGCACCTATGACTGTCACTATGCGATGGCATAGTGACAGTCATAGTGTGGAGTTACGAAGTGATGACTTCGTAACTCCACACAGGGCTTCTACTTCTAGGAGAAGAACCAGTAAGAAACTCGGCAAGGATATTTCTTTTGTACCAACACTGTCATTTATCGGCATGCTCATTTTAACAATGCGATTATTAAAAGTTACGTCACCATTTTTAAAATATAAACTTTGTAAATAAAGATAAGTTCTAATTCTTGGTTATGCAGGAAAGTTTTAACAAACAACTAAAACAAATGAAATGATTGGCGACTACCTACAAAAACCATTCATTCAACATTCAGTCATAAATAACCCTTCTTTAATTGTTGACAGCCCTGACAGGATCAAAAGCGCACCGCCCTTTGTCACGCCGCGCCGCCCGCCGCCGGCGGCGCCGCCGCCGCCGCACCGCCACCCGCCGGCTACCGCGAGGGAGCGCGCCGTGATACCAATTTGATAGTTTGATGACTTCAAGAGTGATTCGCCCCGACGATGGTGGGATGACGAGTCAAGATTGCCGCCGCTGTCTTTTGTTCTTTTTAATCGATAAATTCTTTGACTCTTTATGTATGCGTAGGGTTAAATATATCGATAGTATAAAATTGGAAATGTAAAATAAAAAAACTAAAAAACTATTTTACATACATTTTTGTTATGAGCAATAGAGAAAGTAGCAGACACCGTGTAAGTATTTTTCTTTTGAAAATAATAAAAAAAAACTATTTTCGGTAGGTATTTAAATAAGATGACAGTCGTAGCTGGACTACAGTGTAAATGCGGGTCATTGAACGAAATTCTTCCGGCTCCGTTACTGCACATTAATATAACAATCAACTCGCTTAAAATTATGACTATACCTATCAGTCCAACGTTCTCATATAACAAAAAAAAAATTACAAACAATTGTTACGTGCATTTGTTTTAACAATCTATTTAAAATGCAAAGGTTCACAGTATTAACTGGATTCCATAAACACCATCAAGACGATAACAAAGAATTGTAAAAAGTGATAATCCTCTTTTAAAAAGGTGCTGACAATCCCCTCAAATCCTAAAAGTCCACTATTGTAATGTTGCAGTAATCTGACACTGTAACTTAACACACTAATCTAAACAACTTTTCTCAACATCTTTTGTGTCGGTACTATCCGAGATTTGCTTTTGGCAACAAACAGCTTAAACCGGATCTGTGAGTGCAGCTCAGCTCAAGCAAAGCCCCTACACGAGATAGCTCGAGCTGTGATTAGCATTCGCTGTCTCTAATGAGCTGTCTCGCCTTGGGTTGTACGGAGAATAGAGATTAAGAGTTGCTATTTTTAATTCAAAAAATGTTGTTTGTTTTGAGATAACACGGACGTTCAGTAATGGCGCAGTGCCTTGCTCGTTTGGGTCGCGATCTCGTAGCTAAGTTAATGAAGTTAAAAATATCATGACCTCCTTCTTGCTTGGAAAACATGCTAGAGCTATTATCCTCAGTTGTTGTCGTAAAATGGCAGTCCTCACAGCTTACTAAACTGCAGTGGGCGTAGTCGGTTCCATAAATCGCAAACCACTGAAGCCGAATATCTTTTGATGTTTTATAACAAAAATGCTACCTAACATTGTTATAATGATACTCGAGGACAAATTGGTTCTAGCTAGTCAAGCAAGTGTACTTAAAACAAGTTTTACTTCCAACCAAACTGAGTAAGTACAATCGAACCGGGAGTCCCTTATTTTGTACTGGCGGTGGTCTGACTAACCATTACACGCACTGAGAACCACATGTAGACAGTAAGTCCCTTAAACAACAGTAGCCCTACCAAGCCCTACCAAATAACCCTGACAACTGTACTTAGCCAGCAACTGAAATAGTCGATCAAAAATAGAAAGCCGAACACGCCAATAAATTTGTTAACAGGACACTATAAATTGGAGCGACCCATTCTGTTTTCAGCGGGCTTTCAAAGTGTCCCGGCGAACGCCTAGGGCTGTCGCATTTAAGATTTTCCAAAACACTTGTAGTATGTTTCAGTTTTAATAGGCCGTCAATAAGATGGACCGATGATCTAGTGAAGGTCACGGGTAGGCGCTGGATGCGAGCTGCACAAATCTGGTCGTTGTGGAGATCCTTGGAGTAGGCCTTTGTCAAGCAGTGGACGTCTTTTGACTGAAATATTGAACGGTTCTTTTGCTCAAATTATTTTTTATGCATTATTTAATGCTGTTTCGATCCTATTTATGCTAGGTCCATGGTATCAGGAAGACTGGCACGTTGGTCTTCTCATAATTAATTTGATATAACCTTAAAATAATAAAATAAAATACAGTGAAAAAATTAAATGCCTACCTGACCCAGCCAGGAATCGAACCTGGGTCTTCCGCAATCCGAGCGGCTGCACTGGCCATTATGCTACCGTGAAGGCAGGTTTTCACTGTATTTTATAAAATATTTAATTCAGCTTCAGTGCAGCAATTAGCACTTAAAAATAAAAAGTAAAATTTAAACGTCAGTAGTCCACATTTAGTGTTTTCAATATAGTAGTTATTTATCACACTAACTCACATTTATAAAATTGGTTCATCATCTTATTTACATTTACATTACACTACATTATTTACATTAAACCTCTTTTTATCAATCTGGCATTGACAACCCTAATGGCTATTAATAATTCCCGCCCGCCCTACCAAAACAGCTCTCTTTCAAACCACTGTTAATTAGTTACATTGCGATACTGATTTATAGCGTTTTATACAACACTTGAATAAAAGTGTCAAGCAAGCACGACTTGTTGTTGGGTATTTGTTTTTTTGTCTGAAGCTGACGCGTTGTTTGGAACCAACGTTGAATAATTAACATAACGTTAAAAGGTCTATATCCGGCAGTTGGCGTTTTTTAAGAAGAATAAAAAACTTTTATGTGTTGACTACTAGATAATAGTCTGATTTAGAAATTTTCACAGAAAATAACTGTAAGCGTTAGAATAAATATTATTAACGGGATTATTACCATGTTTATTGTCGTGTTTGAGTATCCGATATTTCGGCACAGTTGCATGCGCCATG
This sequence comes from Eudonia lacustrata, assembly GCA_947562085.1. Lineage (NCBI taxonomy): Eukaryota > Metazoa > Arthropoda > Insecta > Lepidoptera > Crambidae > Eudonia > Eudonia lacustrata. Next base: position 1,560,091 of record OX387315.1, on the reverse strand, counting down.
ATCACGGATGTACTGAAGTTATTGCGGGTGGGGTGATTATGAGCAGACAAAACGATCTACCCTCTTCCTTAATCGTTTTTTGCGCTCAATACTCGTACCACTGGCTCCTAAGTCACTATTCACTCGAACTTGTTCTCGACACACTACACTGACCGTATCAGATCGCGAAACGGCACTTTTGTTCTTTTTGCGGTCTTTACATAGGCTAATCACTGGATTCCAGATACGCGACAGTTTAAACCCATCTTCGCGATTGAAATTTTTGTATTTTGTAATTTCAATCGCTTCTCTTACCAATCTTGGTATGTAGTGACGTTCTGTTGAAATTATCTGGGGGTTATAAAACTCAATCCAGTGATTAGGACCCGATTGGATCAAATGTTCAGCAATGGCCGATTTTTGCGTATCGTTATTCTTTACAGCTTTTATATGCTCCTTAATTCGGCAGGCTACTGTACGTTTTGTTTGGCCAATGTAGGAGCTACCGCAGCTGCAATCGATCTTATACACACCGGGCTTTTCTAGGGGAAAGCTGTCTTTTGGTGAACGTAGACATTGAGCTACTTTTTTAAAAGGAGTGAAGATGGTGTTAATTGAGTATTTATTGAATATATTTGCGACCTTATCTGTCACTCCTTTCATATACGGCATAAAAAGCGGTTGCCTTTCTACCCTGAACCTATCGTGTTTGGCTTTGTGTCTAGATGTTAACACCTTCCCCTTGTATCCGTTCTTCTGCAGAACCTGCCGGACATGGGATAACTCCTCGTGCAGTGTTTCATTATCGCACAAGTCGTAAGCCCGGTTGTTAGCGATGACACTACAGAGTTCAGATGTTTTGGGTGGTGATGAGAGGTTGCATTGAGATAGCGATCTGTGTGTGTAGCCTTCCTATATACAGAGTGACCAAGTGAACCGTCATCTCGTACTCGCATCTTGATATCAAGGAAAGCCAAACTCCTATCTTCCTCCATTTCGTAGGTGAATTTTATTTTAGGATGGATACCATTTAGAATCGCCAAATAGACCTCAACATCGTGCCGACCACCAACTAGTATACAAAAAATGTCATCGACATACCTTTTCCACAACCTAATGGATACGGGTGCAGCGGCGATGGCCCTTTCTTCGAAATGCTCCATCCAAATATTTGCAACCACTGGAGCCACGGGACTACCCATAGCCACCCCCTCAATCTGAAGGTAGTACTGACCCTGATACACAAAATAGTTAGTCGACAAACAGTGCTTTAATAATTTGACATAGTCCATCGGGATATTGCTATTGTGCAACTTAACTTTGACGACCTCCAGACAGTCCGCTACCGGCACGTTGGTAAAGAGTGATTCAACGTCAAAACTGACCATCAGCTCATTGTTCTCCACCCGGTGTTTATGCAGAAGGTCTACGAAGTGGCGGGAGTCCTTTACATACGACGACGTTTGTCCGACGACAATAAACATGGTAATAATCCCGTTAATAATATTTATTCTAATGCAAGTGACCATGATAGTTTAAAAAGATATAACTGTAAGCGTTTTTATAATTTCATGTTCTATTTTAAAGTAAATGATTAACAGGTTTTTGCAGTAGTCTTACTGTAATTAGTTTAATACAATCTTGTCTGAAGGTCAGTAAGCTTGTGAACACAGCTGGTGCCACTCGGTCGAAACATGGTCGAGTATTTTAAAAGATATGCCTAGCTTAGTCTATTTAAGGCTTATCTTTTAACGTACCCGACGACCGAACATTTTATTTGTAAGAAATAGTCTATAAAGTAATTACAGAAGAATTTCATGCGTGAAGGTTTAAATTTCTTATGCGTCGCAAAATGATTTCACTAATTAAAAAGTCCCCTTTGTTCTTTGCATTCCCAACAGTGAAACACAAGAGATAACAATGTTCACTTAATTATCGTGCAATAAATTTCTTCTATCAAGGCTCACTAACTCGACAACCCTAACTACGATTAATAAGCCCCGCCCGCCCAAAAATGGGTAGATTTAAACCAGTGTTAATTAGTGACGTCGGAGCCACTGATTTATGTAGACGATGGCGGTTTTTGAAACATTGAAATAGTGGTTCATTGTAGCGTTTTAAGTAATATGAAAGGTTTGTTTCTATGTAGCGCCCGCAATGTAGTAAATCTAGCACGTCTGTGGTATCATCTTGTTAAATACAGAAATGAAACGATTTATGTTAATCGGGCCTCGTTTGTTTTACATATTGGTTTAGCTTGACGTTTTAGACCCTTTGCAGGGTCCGTGGAAGTATTCCTGCGGTTAAGGTGTTGGTAGACCGTTCACCACTACGGTAGCAATTACTTTTAAATTATTCTAATCGTATGTAAGTAAGTAAGTAAATAATTTATAGTATATGTATATGTATGTATATAGTATATGTATGTGTTCTATTTTACGTATAATGAGCTGAAGGTAACTTTCTGTCTTGCCAGTACTGCAACAGATAAGCAGTATATCTGTTAAATAACGTTTGAACTGTGCAACATTGTATTTCAATTACTGGATATTTCCAGTTTATTTATTATTATTTAATGAGCTTGATGATGATGATGGTTTAATGAGCTTAAGGTAACTTTCTGCCTTGCAATACTGATTTCGGTTATAACGCTTGGACTGTGCAAAATAGTGTTTCATTCACTGGATTTATTTTATTTATTTATTATTATTTTATTTCATGTTTCCACTTAATTATAAGGAACTGGCTTTCTTATTTTAATCTGTTGGAACTCAAAGTTGCTGCTAATAATGTTGTTATGGCGAATTGGCGACAGACTTAGCTATCAGCTTATCATCTTAGTGGTCTAGCTAGAACAAGCCTATCATCAACCAAACCGCAAAAAAACGTATATGTTGCTCCATTGGCTATTGAACTTGAATTCTCTGGGTCTGACAGACTTGGTGGTCCGCCTACTATACCATAAAGTCGTTTAAAAATTGCATCCCAATTCCAGGACAGTGGCAAACATCTTTTTCGTTATTCATCAAAATTTCGAGATTCCGTCGTTGAATTCTTGCCCGGGATAGTTCGTCTTACAACCTCAACAAAGACAGATGTGTTCAGTGACAATGCAGCTATCTGCTACCGCAAATAGCCGTGAAAGCCACCATCAGGTGCAACCGGGCTCGTGCTTCTGCGCACTCGTATCGGCGGAAGTTCTGCGACTTGCTCTCAGACGTTCGTTGGGTGGGCTTAAGAATCTACCAGAGTAGACAAACAAAATATTATTAATATTCTATGGTATGAAGAATAAAAATGGCATAGTCCTGATTAGTCTCATAAATGCACGTCTGTTTGTTTGTTTATCACAAACAAAATAATTGAGAGTAAAAGTGTTTTTTGCTAATTTATCTTTTTTAAATCTTTAATAACATTGCAACAGGTCGACTTCGATTTTCCATTTCATTCCTTGGAGAGAGAAAAAATCTTAGTTTTAAAGAATAAAAAATAACAGTTTAATTAAATTACATAGATTAAATTGAATAAATGTCTTTATAAATGATTATAATACACACCAATACCTAGACTATCAACTAAAGATAGTAAATATTATTAAATACTTCCAATAAACTAAATAAACTTTCCTACACCCACACCAATTATCTAGCCCAAGAGAAGCTTCGTTATGAAACTCGTTAAAATGGTTACTAGACAACGTATAAACATACTTAAAATACTTAAATACTTATATACTTATTATAACTAGAAAATACCCAGACCCGAGACAATTTAGAAAAACAATAATTTCTAAATTGACCCGACCGGGGATCGAACCCGGGACCTCAGAGATGGCGACATCATGAAAACCGGTGTACAAACCACTCGACCAAGGAGGTCGTTTGAAACTAATATTAAAATATTATGTCTACCTACCATAAGAACGGAACTTAAGATCTCTTTGAAAATTATATAGCATCACTTTCTAAGGACAATACGCTTACAGCTAATCTTGTTGTAATTACCAACGTCACTAGCAATGTAACCGAGATTGTGTCCAATTCGTGTTATCATAGCTCTGTGGCCGCTGCACAAGCGGGCGGATTGGCTCCCGACCGCTAAGTGGTTGCCGAGCGTTCAGCTATGTATTTGCTTAGTGAGCCGAGAGACACCGCTGTCGTCACGAACAACCATTCCAAGATGGAGATGGAAATCTGCTTAACACAGAAATGATTAAAATAAGGAAACGAGCTATCTGAATCCAAGATAGCTGGCAATGGGAACGTTGCCATTAATAGACAATGTTCTATGAAAAACGGTATGGTTTAAAAGTTTTAAAATGTTTCATTAGACTGCAACGCCTTATAATGAGCAAATCTTTGAACTCTTGTTCAAGCATCACAGAGGAACAATTATAAAAAATACATACGTACAGAATGGATTCGGATGAAACTTAATAATATTTTAACATTTTGAATGCCTTTTATTTCGAAAAAATAAATGATTATTGTTTGATATGGATTTTCCATTGTAAATGAGGTGGTTCGCCTTTATTTTAAGTAATTACGCATATCAGTGAATACTGACGCTAACACTAATGCTAACAAAGTTATGGGCAAAATAGATCCAAATAAGATAATAAATTTAAAAATATTTTTTACTCCCAACACAAACCTATATAACTTTAATTAATGTTGAATGCTTTTCTAAACCCGTCATGTAGTATCATTCTCATACGTTAAAAACATTCGTAACAGAAAACTAGTAACAACAGTATTTTTATCGAGCCCACGGGTAATTAAACCATCAAATGAGACATTTTAAATCTAGCCCATTAGTGGGTGCATTTGGTAGCAAATTACGTGGGCATAATTGGCACTAGCGCTTCACACATTGTTGTAAATTGCACCGCAGGCAAACCGCCGCCGCAAATAAGGAAAATGTAGAAGGTAAGCTTCTTGCTGATTGCCTCAAACGACATTTTCAGCTTCACGGGGCTTGTTTGGGGGCGGCGAGAAACTTAAAGGGTTCCTCAAGCCGTGTGAAACGAATCACCTTCGGAAATTTTCTAGAGGGAACGGCATCACGCACTAGTGCGTGTCCCCGTGCCCTGCTAGATTCTCTGAAGGGTTCGGATCGGATCGGGGAGCGGAACAACCCGAGGGCACCTCTAAAGTTTCGGACCTCGGCTCGGGTTGACCGGGCCGTGGTGGAGGAGAGAAGCGCCCAGGTACATGTCTGTACCTGGTATAGAGCGCGTGTGAACCGGCTCGTCGTACCCTTGTTCTACGAATACTGTGTGTTGGACCTAAACTAATGTGCAAGTTTAGTGTATTCTGTAAATTTGTTGTGGCATTTTGAGGATCAGGCTCAGGATCAGGATCAGGATACATGACGCGCTCGAGCAACGCATACATAGATAATCCGATCCGATCTGAACCCCTCGGAGAATCTTACTAGGGAACTGCGTTGCTCGAAGGCGTCATGTATGAACCTTACCTTATCTCTCTTCTCAGTCGTACTCTCTTGACAGAGGGGTCGTGGTTGTTTCGATGGTGTACGTGGTTGGGGGTACGCGTACCTGGCTTAACTTCGTCGGTCGTTTCGGCTTGAACTGCTTTCATGGCAATGTCTCTCCATTCTCGCCGGTTTGCTGCGTTGCGAGAGCATTCTGTCATATATCCAGGAACGAGCACTCGATTGAAGACTGGTGGTGCAGGGCCATGTAGGAGGCAAAAGATCTAGAGGCCGATCACCCAACCGATGGACAGACCTAATCAAATCATCCACGCAGACTACCATGACAGAATGCTCTCGCAACGCAGCAAACCGGTTACCTTATCTGGATCTCCTTATGTCGTGGTTGCGAGCTGTTCCGAGATCTGGGTCCGTGCGAGGTTGTCTATGTGTGCATTGCTCGAGGGCGTCATGTATGAAGGTTACTTTCTGCAGTCTCTTCACTTGGTAGCTGTAGGCAAACCGCAGCGGTGCCCCACCCCGCGCCGCCTGCGCTGCAATTGTCGGGTAGTTATTAAAACATTCGTGGGCGTTATGAGTTCTGTTCTTGCGAGGTGACATTTTGTTTGAGATGAACAGAAACAGTGTGGGAGCCAGCCGTTTGTGAAACAAAACACAGTCGCAGTGTTTTTGGAAAGTGGTAGAAACCTTTTTAGAACATTGTATTTAAAAGAATTTAAAACTAATTTCAGAAACGTTTCACATCCAAATTACAACTAGCTTCAGCTCATGATAGAAAGCAAGATGACCGGTAAAAGAAACGTTGGCAGAAGATGGCATTCATGGCTAGGCGAGTGGCTTAGCTGCAGCACCGGCTCATTTTTTCGGGTAGTTGTGAACACGGTCAAAATAGCTCTGATGTTTTACTTTGAGATATACAAATCAGACAATATTACTAGGCATACAATAATTTTAACTGAAGCGTCAGATTTTAAAATAACAATTTAAAAGGGTTCCTCAAGCCGTGATTGAAACATTCTCAGAGGCTTTCTAGAGGGGACGTCATCATGCAAGCGTGTCCCGTTGTCTACTAAAATCTCCGAGGCCATCACCATAGAGCTCCAAGCTTTAATATACTGCGGATTCCGCCTTCTATTAGGCTGGCCGTGCGGTTTTATTGAAATAGGAAAAGAAATGCAAATATTGCGCATAAACTACCTTCCGATCAAAGTTGATTGGTTTTAAACTCAATAGAGGAGCTGCTTTCAGTGATGGGCTGTTGCTTGACTGCCATCTTAGTGATATAAAAAATGATAAAAAATCTTTTGAAGCTCAGTATTTTGAATGTTTTGAAATTAATTGTTGTGACTTTAAAATTGTTGTTGATATTTTTTTTTATTGTCCTTTACTGGTAAGCACTTGGCAGACATGGCACCTGATGTAAAATGATGATAGGGCCATAGCGCACTTCACCAAGAATCTACAACTCAGGCATTGGCTATGTTATTTCTAACTATTGGAACAGAACAAAATGCTTCTAACACTAATGTTATAGCAACATAAGTACCTATATATATCATAATATGTGTTTAGTTTACACGAAGTGCGCTTGCAATTTTAAAGTGTCACCAAAGCTCAATAGTCATCAACATACACAGTTAATAAAATCACACTGTGAACACACTGATGTATTAATTACCCACGCAGGTGAGCCATCCTCCAAAAACCAATTAGGCTGGTCGTATTCAGTTGGCAGCGCCGCAGTTAGTGTGTTTATATTGGCACTGCCGCTTCCTGTCCGGTGATGGATGGCGCGAGTGATTTATACCTCATCAGCCGGCCCCTATTTATGCACTTATTGTGAAGGAAGAGCGATCATAATTCATAACTGCTGTGGTATGAGGGAGGAGATCAAGCGGGTTTTGATTACTCGACTTTTCTATGATTTTATCATAAAGCTTAATTAATAACGTTTTAAATATCTTCTCATCATCATCATCATTCAGCCATATCATTTCGTCCCCTGCTGGACAAAGACCTCTCTCTAGGATTTGTGCTGCTCGTATCCAGCGAACACCCTTGACCTTCACAATATCTTTAGTTCACTCTGAGGAAGGCTTGAAATCTTACCTACACATCTTCCGGTGCGCGATAAAATTATGTGTTGATATGTAACTATTGAAAATCAGCCATCACTCGCTAGAGTACCAAAACTGACAAAACTCTAAGTATTAGCTAGCTCAAACTCAAAGGGCTGGTCCTTTTAGCCGGGCCGCGGTAGACGTGCTCCGGAGTGGAGACTGCGACTCAGCAAATCTAGTGATGAAAAAGGAGAGCTGAAGATCGGGCTTAATGGCATAACTTAGGAGAGGCTTATGTCCATCAGTGGACTGATACGGGCTGATGAAGATGGATGATGATGAGATAATACCTACTTAAAGTCTAGTTTATGGCCCGTTCTACTTGTGGTGTTCACATCCACAGAGAAAGATCGTGCTTTACCCGTGACCTGAAATTACCGGACCTGAAATGTTGGCTATGATGATGTTGATGTTATTGAGTGAATGTATATACACTTTCACTTAACAATTTTGTAATTCACAACTGCTACTAACTTGGACCACACCAGCAAGACAGGTTCGAAGCTCATTAGCCGAAAAGATAATCAATCATAAAGAATTAACGCGCCGGCCGGGCCTCGAGCCTGCTAGATGGCTGCTTTGAACTCGCGTCTAATATGTTGCGCATTAGAAAATACCTTGGTTTTACCTGTGCTCTGGCCCTGTGGCTAGAAGGACTGTAAGGCACCCAATGCTTGCTTGTTTGTTTGATCATCATGAATGATCCCGATGATAGGTCGAAATGCTATTGGAAGAATTAAACTTCAGTAGACCCCACGAAGACAAGATAACCGTTTGCGTTTTCCTTGGCGCGGCAATAAATGCGTTATGCATTTACAAACCCTACCTTTTATTGTATACACAATAGAGCACACTCACTAACATACCTAATCGCAATCTCAATCTTCTATCCACTGCACCAATGAGCTATCTCCAAGGTCGCATTTTGATTAACAAAGATGTCTCCGTAATAATAAGCAATTAGGGTAGCCAACACAACGCAGCGACGGCGACGTCGGCGTTAGACTCGCCATTCCGCGCGTAATGAAATGGCGGCGCGTCGGTCGTTACGTTGCGGGTCCGTCAACGAAGCGGACCCCGACGCGTGTGTCTAATTGCGGCTGGGGATGAAACGCGTGTCGGGTCGAGATTCACTCTGTAGTCTATCTATCTCTATCGCTATCCGTATTAATTTTCATTGTTGCTTCTCCCACTATTACCCCAGCCGTGTCAAGGTAAGCCAATTCATCCAAGCTGGTCTAAGTTAAAGTCATCCCGAATTGCAGTAAATTACCTATCAATTCAATTGCATCACTCTGTTTTAGCTCCAATTCCAACTTAGGTTGTCAGGATGAGATCTCCTCTAGTCTTCTTTTGTAGACCATTTTTATGTGGGTATGTCACGATCACACACATCACATCGCCAGCTCGTTTTATGTTCCCACTGATGGGGCACGAGCCTTCAGAGAGAACGGGCCATAAACTGTCACGCGGCCCTAGTGTGAATTGGTGGTGATTAACGACTGCTAAGCCATCTGGGACAACGGCTTCACGTGCCTTCCGAAGCACGGAGGGACTTTACCCTTCACTTCACTTAATAGTATGTGTAAAGGAATACTAAACTACCAACCTAAGACCTCTGTGTGCCTCTGGGTCTAGGACCGGTGCACGGTGGTTTGTTCACCAGATCAATCAATCAATCAGGTGGTTTTGATTAATCACAAAACAAAAGCAAGCAATAGTTGACTTAGCGTTCTTTCTAAAATTGTGACGAAGTTTAAGTGTGATATCTTTCGTCGTTGTTTAATATCTCCGACCTATAAGAAGAATAATACAGTTTCTATTACTATAGTTAGTATGTCATACTGATTCCGTTTCTAATTGACACTGCAAGTGTAAGGAGATGGCAACAGTAATAGCACCACATCTAATAAGGCCAGCAGCGAGTGGACGAAATGTGGGCATTAACGGAACGCCCGACAATCGGAGATATGAGTGAGAAAATTAAAAAGGAAACGCGCCGAGTTAGACCTCTTTGCTCGCGCCGTAAACGCTTCTAAGTGACGTTAAAACAAATAAAAACTTTTTGCGCAAACGTTGCTTGTTTTTCTTCTTATTTTCAGAGTTCTACTCAAATTCGAATGAGTCTCGATTCGAAATAGGATTCAAGAGGAAGTATCAATGTTAATAAAAACAAAACATCAACGTTATTGTCTTACGGACTGTTTGTTATGTTAACTGTTTACAGAAAGTTTATTTATCAACTTTTATAAAGAAAACAGGAGTAGTGCCTATAAATAATATTCATAATTTTTTGTATGGCCATCCTATGCCTGCCGTGTCTGAAAATACCTAAAACCTAGTTATAGGTATTTGTAGCTAATTAGGTATTTAATTTCAAAGCTCTGGAACTGTACACGGCAGAAACTTCTAGTTGGCTTGTATTTCCAAAATTATAAATATACATATTGGCTTCTTACGATACGGGTGTGTTCACGCGAATTAATTATATCTTCTTAATTCCGTAAAATAGTTGATTATAGTTATTATTTATACATCAATGAACATCAAGAATGGACAGCAAAAATTATATGTAACGTGTCATATAATTTCAACATTAATTCACAATCCTTATAACAGCTAATATGAAAACTCACCTCAAACATTAATACCAGTGACAACCGGACACACAGCAACCTCCAATCAAAGGTAACAAGCCAATACAAATGATAGTGTTCAACATGCCATTGTCGTCCGACAGCAGTTTACCCAACAAAAGCGACCGTTAGAACTCGAAAACATGTTTCACAACATAAAATATAGTAAATTAATACCTTCGAAGTTGCGGCACAAAATAATGACACTGCAGAATGTAAGCTTCACAAACGCGCTCAAGCAACGCAACCATAGACAACAAGACAACCTCTCAACCAGAATCTCGCAACAGACAAAACGGACTCTTCGGCAAGCTTATTTATTTATTTATAAGCATGCGAGTCTGCTGGCTTACAGCTTGGGCCAAGACGCCAACAAGCTAATTATTACACTTAAATACAATATTTACAGTGTTAAAATAAAAAAAATAAGTAATTATACAAAATTTTAATTAAAAGTAATATAAATAATAATGTATTTCGGATAAAATGACGAAAATGTCAACTTATATATATTTACAAATGCAAAAATGTAAAAAAAAAAGATAAAAAAAAATTACGCATAAAATACAAAAATAATTAAAATGTTACGATGTTAAAATGTCTAATAATGCTAAATTGAATAAAAATAATATTATTACTATTAAATATATAATATTATTACCGATCTCGAAGTGGGAGTCGCAACAATTTATAATTTATCGCTACCGAAACACGTATTCGTATTACGGAACGTAGAATGCTGCGATAGCGCCACGAGCGAGCGATTGACGAACTAAAAGTGTATGACGGGGCTCTAAAATAAACCGACCGATTGTAGCAACCGCAACTAGTAGTCGCGTTGCCATTGTGCAATTAGCAAATGGTTGCAAATGCGTTCCTTTCGGTAATAAGCCTGCCGAGCTCTCCCGTGATCCGTGTCCATGTCCGTGCAAGGTCCTATGTGTGCTTTTTTTTTGAGAGAGTTATCCGTTTGCCTGATGTAGAAGGTAAGCTTCTTGCTGATTGCCTCAAACGGCAGTTTCAGCTTCACCGGGCTTGTTTGGGGGCGGCGAGAAACTGAAAGGGTTTCTCAAGCCGTGCGAAACGAATCACCTTCGGAGGTTTTCTAGAAGGAACGGTATCACGCACTAGTGCGTGTCCCCGTGCCCTACTAGATTCTCCGAAGGGTTCGGATCGGATCGGGGAGGTCCTATGTGTATTAAGCTTACTTTCTGGTTCCTCTTTATTTTGTGGTAGCGGTGGCACAAAGTACCCCTTCAGACACGAACCAGTGAAATTATAATGAGTGTAATCCATCTTGAGTGTTCAATGCGCGTAATTTGTTTGAAGAAACATATCATTTTACGGTCGGCTTGGTGGATTTTAATAATATAATGTCTTGTTCTGCGAGGGGACGGTAATAAGGTACAGTCGGCTGGAGAATATTAATAGGGATTGAACTAAGTTCTGTGGATGTTAATTGTTGTTTCAGAAAGTAACGAAACAATATTTCACGGGTGGGACTTGAACCTGTGAACTAGCAAATTTAATACGCCTTGTAACGTTTCACTTCACTTAAAATTTGATAAATGTTCTCTTTTTAATTTTGCATGATAGAAAATTCGACGAAACAACAAAATATGGTTTTTAAGCCAAAGCGATCCAAAATTTTAGTTATATTTTATTTTGTGTTTTCGATGCACATCGTACAGACACTGAGAATGCATATTTATGCTGTATTTTAATCTCAACCACAAATACACATCACAGAATAGCACTATTGAAAAAACATTTTTTTTAGCATTTCAATAGTTATTACAAAAAACATACATGCGATAACTTTAAAACCACTAAGATTTAAGCTTAAGTTATCAAGAGTTTACAATAAATAAATATAACTTATTATAATTTTATACACACATACAATTAGGTCTTATAACAATATATATATATCCACAAATAGTTCATAAGTAAAGAGTTACATTTTAGGTCTAGAAAGTGATTTTTTAGTTTTTTTGTGTGAGAAAAAAAACAAAAAAAAATAACAAAAGCCACAAAGCTGAAAACATAAATAAGAACGACACTTTTTTACTGAACATTTTTTTTTCTCAGTCACCATGACTGGCCTCAGTATATCTTGGCTGACTGTACCCGTAACAGCAGCATGAGACATAGATGGATGGATGCCCTCAACACGTCAATTGTCACTGGGAAGTGATCCAGTTTGTATTGAGTAAACAGCGCGGTTGGCATTATCCACTCTAACGCACATCAATATAGTTTAATTTCCTTTCTACTCATGCGCAGTTCGGTGCATTACTTAATTTGCGTAAGAATGGCCGTATGATTCATCAAGTTCAGTGCGCATAAACCGATTAGGCTCTATTCTGTAAACCTTTTTGTATTCGAGCAGCGTGTGATTGATTCGGTTGCGTGTGACAGAACAATGAAATCACTTTTTTGTGTGATAAAGAACTCGATTTTTATTATTTTGACCCTTTGATGGGGAATGTACGTTATGCATATCGCTTCAGATAAGGTTTGTTGAATGAAATGACAGCTTATGTGTTGAATATGACACGCACGGTGTGTTTGGTATTTAAAATATGATGAAATATATAGTAAATGTGTAAGTTTTACTGGGTTTTGCTATGCTACCTAAAGCACAGCTGTGTAAATTCTCACCTAACATCAGAGTACTCATGATAAGAACCTCGTGAAAGCCGAGAAGGCAAGCTCAGTAAGTACCTTGACTTGGCTCACGAGGTTACCGCCATGTGGGATGTAGATGCAACCATTAACCTTTTTACCGCCAACAACTTCTATAGAAGTTTGAGATTTTCGTGCCGTCCACGCCAGCACTTCTATAGAAGTTCTTCTTTGTACCTACTTTATTAAAATACATTTATACGTTGGCGTACAGCGGGACATCGCGTGCAGGATAGTTGGGCGGTGAAAAGGTTAATGCACCGATAGTCGTTTCGGCAAAGGTCTTTTAGCCATCAAGAGCCTCGATCTGTTGATCCTAGAGAGGCTTTCGCTGAAAGGTCGGGTCAAGGGTCAGATGCAAATGGCAGAACTCCTTGACACGGCACGTATTGTCAGGAGGTTCCTCACTCTGCAGCCCTTACCACCGATAGCTTGGGCCTATCCCCGCTGCCAGTGGCAACCTAGGTTAAGTTTTTTGTAATATTTTATATAGTAAATATATATTTAATTAAAATATTGTAAAAAAAAATTCGTAAGATATATATTTAATAAAGAGAATAATAATAAAAATAATAATCGAAGTATCGAGTTCAATTTCTATTCAACATTCGATCACATAAATAAAAAAGAGAATTTGTATGGTATTACAGTAGTTACAGCGTCTCTTTGCTTGGTGAGAAACGAGGTCGAGTCGCAATTTTGCCTTACAAATATTCGCGATCGAATTGTAAACAAATCTAGCACTAGGCGTTGGGTGAGATTGTAGTCAAATTGTTAAGTCGGCTCTACCTACACTCGCGTGTGAAGTCGCGCCGTGAATTCACGCCGTGAATATACGCCGAGATCCGCGCGTGAACTGTGTCCTCGCTCGCAAAGCTTCACAGTCTTGTTCGCGACTTTTACGAAGATGGACGACGACGTGATTTCTGCTGCATAAAACATACAAAAACATACATTTTATTTGTTTATTATCAGGAAGATTTAAAGGCAAACATCTTCAGCAATGGTCAATATAAACATAATGCTTCCGAATTATGTTTACAATAGTGTTCAGTTATCTGCTGAGGGATTTATACCGTGGTCCGAACAGCTTCGAGTGTGAATCGCCTAACGACCTTTTACTTTTATTTTAGTTTAAAATACAAAAACGAAAACATATAACGTGAAAACATTAACTTAATCGACACCAGCACACAGCTTGATATAATGTTGACATGATATACAACGTCAGAGCCCCCAAATAGCTATTAAGCCGTAAAACAAGCATAAATCGGCGTTGTTCGCGTCCACAGCCAGAGACGTCCCGGTAATGATAGAAGTAATCCAGGGGATTGACGGACGGGCACGCAGGAGGGGACGGTGATGACTACTATTCTTGGGTCAGAGAAGTTTGTTTTTTTATGATGTTGGTAGATAAAAGTGTGTATGTATATCGTTGTAAATCTAAAAGAAAAAGTCTAAAGTGGTGTATATAATATAAAAAAGACAAATAAACGTGTCTTATAAGGTCCGGCTTTAACCATTCCGGTATTTTCCTCAAAGATCAATATTTTTCACACCGAATACAGTTCTAACGAAACTTTCTATGCTTTTAAGGAATTGGCTTATTGGTAGTAACCATATATGCATATACAGCATATACAGAACACCACTGTCAAACTTTGATGTTTTTATTAAATCTCTAGATTTGTTGTTACACAAAATAACAATCCGGTCTCGATATTCTAAAAGAAAAGTCATTATAGCTGATGACTTTAATATCAATATATTGAAAAATAGTAAACAAGTAAGCAAAAATACTTTGCTAAACAATATTTTAAAATTAACAATAAATGAACCTACTAGAGTAAATTCATGCTTAGACAATATTATAACTAATTTGAAAAGCTATAGTGCAAAGGTTCTGCACTTGGGTTTATCTGATCACTCTGGGCAAATGTTAAGCGTACCTTGTAATCAAGGGTTTGTCGAAAAATATTGGTATGTAAATAAAAGAAATGTCAATAAGTGTATGGATATTTTTGTAAATTACATGTCTCAATTAAGTTTCTCAGAAGTCTACTTATGGGTGATGTTAATTTAGCTTATAAAACATTTATTAATATATTTAAATTGTTATATGAATTATGTATACCTTTACAAAAAACCAGAGTTTCTTACAAGAAACAAACAAATTGGCAAACAAGAGGTATATATCGAGCAAGCAAAGTCAAAAGAGCTTTACATAATACAATATTCCAAAAAAGAAATGTGTCCCTATTGCCCTACTACAAAAAATACTGTAAAACTTTAAAATCTGTAATACGTTTAGCGAAACAAAAATCAAACATTTCATTTATAAAGCAAAGCTTGAACAAAAATAAAGCCACGTGGGATCTAATAAAAAAGCAAACTACTTCACATAATACCTTTAAAAATACAATAGATACTGTTACTGTCGACAATAATGTTTTCACTGATGTAAATAATATTGTTAACTTGTTCAACAATCATTTTATTACAACTAATAGTTGTAAAAAAGTAAATACACAATATTTTCTCCCATCTGCACATTTAAATAGTATATACTTAACACCAGTAGATAAACAAGAAATTAAAAAAATCGTGGTGGGTTTAAAAAACAAAAAAAGCTGTGGCTTAGATGAAGTGCCAATGCAAGTCATAAAAAGCTCTCTTGAGTACATAAGCGAAGCCCTTGTTTATATTTTAAATTTAATGATTCAGACAGGTGTTTCCTGATGAATTAAAAAAAGCGAAAGTTAAACCACTTTTTAAAAAAGGAAGCAAGAGCATTATAAGTGATTATAATCACTCAATAATGCTCTGGGCCTATAGGCCAAACTTCTCAAAAATATTTAAAAAAGTAATTTATAACAGATTGTTGGACTTTTTAAATAAATATAGTTTACTAAATAAAAATCAATTCGGCTTTCAAAAAAAGAAATGTACCACGCTTGCAATATATAAGATACTTAGAGCTGTATGGGAGTCATTAAATAATAAAACTCCTTGCGTTGGACTTTTCCTTGATATGTCCAGGGCATTTGACTGCGTTGTGCATGATTCTCTATTACGTATGTTAGACAATTTAGGTGTACGTGGTTTAGCATTAAATCTTTTCAAAAGCTACTTGCAAAATAGAGAACAGGTTACAGTAATTGATCATTTTAACAAAAAACATAAAACTTTTGAAGAAGTTCAGTCAGAACCAAAAGAAGTTATCCTGGGTCTACCACAAGGAAGCATACTTGGTCCCCTACTTTTTCTAGTGTACGTTAATCAATTACCAAATGTTACGGAAAACCTGTGTGTTATGTTCGCTGATGATGCAACTATTTTTATTCCGAACAAATCCAGAAATAGTAGTAATTTTGAAAATAATATTAATAATACCTTGAAAAGTACTGTTGAATGGCTGAATTCAATCAATTTAAATGTCAATTTATCTAAAACAAAAATTATGCAATTTAGAAATTATAAATCAAATCCGTACACATAAAGAACAAAGAACATAACACTATGATTGATGAAGTTGGAACAAGAAACTTTCCCAAGAAAGTTTATCTCATCAACTGTTCTTTGTTCTTTATGTGTACGGATTTGATTTATAATTTCTAAATTGCATAATTTTTGTAATGTCCTTACTTAAAGACTGGTTTAATGCAAATGGTATTATACTAAATGCCGACAAAAGTGTAGTCATGAAGTAACAGGCAAAAAAAGATAGCAAAAACGTTAATCTTACTGACACATTTTTTTAGGATATACTGTAGATTACACAATAAGTCACAAGGAACATATTACAAAACTCTGTAAGAAAATGGCTAGCGGAAATTACGTATTGCTTAAGTTAAAACCCTTACTAAATAAAAGCACACTTGTAACTGTGTACTATGCTTATATAATGCAATGCCGCCGAAATTAAAAAGGTTTTAGTATCACAGAAAAGAGCTATCAGAATAATAAATGGTTTGAGGAAACGTACATCTGCTAAAAAGTACTTCAGGCAAAACAAAATAATGACTGTTATATCACTGTATATATTTACTGGTTTGTTAGAAATACACGAACAGAAAGACCACCTGTTGAAGAGATGTGATTTACATAAACACAATCTTCGCAATAAAAATAAATTAGTACATCCAAGAACGAGGTTGGACAAAGTCAAAAAGCAGGGTATTTACATTAAGATTTTAATGTACAATAAGTTGCCTGTAGAAGTGTCAAGGCTGGATCGCGGTCCTTTTAGGAAAATATTGAAAGATTTTTTTGAGGATAATCCTTTTTATACTGTTCATGAATACATGACAATGCAAATGGCTGAATCAACTTTTTTCAAAAATTATTAAAACCTTAGTTTAAATTTTATTATAATCTATATACATTATTTCTTAATTAAGTATTTGACTTCATGTAATTGATTAATAATTTGACTTTATTTGATTTAAAGTGGCTTCTAAATGATTATAATGACATTTACAATTTATATAAGGTATCAGTATAATTATTAATTGATATTTACTTATTCATGTTTTAGGTTTTTAATTTTAATAATTTGATTGTTTGTTCTGTAAATTGTATAACTCACTATTTTATATTTTTCTTTTGTCATATGACTTGCCTTATAACAAACCTTGTTATGTTTATGGCCAATAAATTGAATTTGAATTTGAATTTATGCTCTTTCTATACTTGCTGAAACCACTTCTTTAAATGTGGCTAGGGCTGCATACTTTGGCCAAGTTTATCCACTGCTAACTTATGGTATCATTTTCTGGGGAAACTCGGTAAATGTTCAGTCAACTTTTATTTTACAAAAGAGATGCTTACGTATAATTTATATTCAATAGAAACTGTTAGATATATTTTCAAGGAAAATGGTTATCTTACCTTGACTTGTATATATATTTTGGAAATTTCATTATTTATTAAGCAAAATAGTGAGTACTTTAAAAATAAATCTTCATATCAAACAAACCTTCGTAATAAATATAAATATGATTTGTGTGTGCCTAGGATTAACAACCATATGTACTACAAAAGTGCTTTTGGTTTTGGTATCAAAATATTTAATCACCTTCCTTCTGAAATAAAAGCCTTGAACTTACCTACATTTAAATTTAAATTAAAGACTTGGTTGGTATAAAACTCCTTTTACAGTTTAGCTGAATATTTTGATTCCAAATATATATAATTATGTTATAGATTATAAGTAATTTAATTTTGCATTTTAATATTATTGTGACCCTTCCCATATAACTATTTAATGATTTTGTAATCTTCTTTTTTTAAGTTGCATGCCCGGTATGGGTATACTATTGTGTCTAATGTTTTTTATGTTTTGCATTACCATCTGCACAATTTGTACACAGTATTGGCAATAAATGATATTTCTATTTCTATTTCATCTTTTTGGTAGTTTCACAGTGTACACATTGACACTGGACTACCTACCTCTAAAATGTAAGCAAACAATTAAAAAATTTATGGCAATAAAAAAATATCTTATCTTATCTATCTTTACCGGACAGTCTATTTTCCTTGCGACAATTTATTATGTATTTAAGTATGCTATACCCACTTGACAATTTGTTTTTAAACATTTATGACACGTTTACTTTAAGAGCCGAAAGCGACTTTCTAACCATTAACCTATCCGGCTTGTAGTTTTAATCGATCCTGGTGGAGACCATCAAAACGGCACGTGATTGCTGATCACACGTAATCGTAGACGGCCAGGGGACGGCCAACAAACGGCCAGGTGGACGCGGGAGATGACAGCCAGGGGACACGGTAATGATCAAACTTGGGAACGGCTGGATTTTAAGCGTTCGAAGAGAACATAAAAAGCGACGGACAGACACAAATAATTATCTAGGTCATCAGATTGTAGAAATAAGTCTTAACTGTCTTTCTTCGTTTTTCTTTATTTTTGTACATTGAACCTACATTATTTTTCTCTTGAGCAAACAGTTCTTAGAAAAAACCCCCCAATGCTTTTCGGTTCTTGGCTATCTCACACATGTCTTCTGTAAACGATGTGTTGTCTGACTTTTACATGTTTAGGTACTTAAAAATATCAAGATCATATTTTCAAGATAAGTATAAATAGCAGTATCAAATCAAGTTTTTTTATGTACGTAAAGTACATCTTACAGGCTCCATTGATCCACAATAAAAAAGTAATGGAAGCTTAACAATTATAAATGCATAGAAAAAAGCTATCACGCTCGAGAAAAGATGATAATCCGCTTTCAATTTGACTTGACTGAAATCAATTCAAACATCCCCCGAAATCACAACACGCGAGAGGCGGTTGTTTTACAATCTATAACAGATTATAAATTG
Source organism: Eudonia lacustrata (assembly GCA_947562085.1). Classification (NCBI taxonomy): domain Eukaryota; kingdom Metazoa; phylum Arthropoda; class Insecta; order Lepidoptera; family Crambidae; genus Eudonia; species Eudonia lacustrata. The sequence goes on along the minus strand of OX387315.1, from coordinate 1,540,863 downwards.
AATCAGCCATCCGCCGGCGGCGTCGGTCGGTTGAAAAATGTTGCGTCAGTTTCGATTCCCAGAGGACTACGGGGTTGGGTTTTAAGATTTTATATTTGGGAATAGATCGAATATGTTATAAAGAGAAATCATTATTGCATCTGTTGTTAAGCTTTACGGGTAACGTTGTCGTTAATAAAAAATTTCCCCTTTCTCATTTTCCCCTCTGTTGTCCAATGCCTCAAAATGTGTCTGGAGGAGTTCGTTTTAAGCGATGTAATTTTCATTATTTGTGTTCTGTCATTTCTTCCGTGAATAACTGTTATAGTGTGAGCAAGTGTTTTAACTGTTTATCTATTGTATTTTTGTGTTTATGTAAATTACTGAAAACCAGTATTCGAGCCACCTGTTAGAAAGCGTCTACCACAGTCCATGGAAACTTGCAACACTAAACGGGTACGCGCATTGCTGACCCTCTAGTTTTATTTATTATGCCTCTATGTCCTGTAATTTCAAGGGATCTAGTAGCTTGAAAACATCAATGCAAAACGCAGCTCGGCGGAAGATTATATACTTATTAGTAGAACAACACCGGTCGGATTTTGGGAAGAGTTCTACCACGACTATTATTTGAATAAGTTCTACAAAGACGAGAAGTAAGCAAAATATGCCTTCATTGAATCCTTGGTTGAGGAAGAAGATTACGAGGGTAGCGCTCGATCCTGGATGATTTCGGGTCCTCACAGAACTACATGATTTTATTGTTATTCTAATTTTAAATTTGTGTGAGTTAATGTACGACATTTTATTTTTCTGAGCAATGAGCTTTGGAAGTTTGCGAATAACACCTGATGTCTTACGTTGTCAGAGCCGTGGTACGCGCAGCTTGTTATCCGCAAATATCCTTGACATGCTGAAGCTTAGTCAGGTCCTGGAGTTGGGTGTTACAGATGCCGCATACAGCTTCGAACCATACTTGCCTAACAAGCTACCCCACTAAATATAGAGAAAGGTGGTGAGAGTTTTTGACTTAAGGTGCCTACCTGCAATTTATGATTAAAATCCCCAAAAAATCCTTTAATTATTAAAATTTTGTTTAAGACACCATCTCGCCTGAAATATATTGGTTTGAATTAGAACTATCCATCGATACACAGAGGCAAATCATCATCATCATCATCTCAGCCAAAAGACGTCCACTGCTGGACAAAGGCCTCCCCCAAGGATCTCCACAACGACCGGTTTTGTGCAAAATAGAGGCAAATATTTTTATCTAATTATTAATTATCTGCATCTTACTCCACAGTGAACATAAACTTTTTTAAAAATCTTTTTACAGGAGTCGTTCCTGTCTTTCTGAAGATACTCTTCATACTTCTCTGTTACACTAGAAACACTAGAAACACACTTTCCAGGATGCCAAATAGCGCCAGTCCCTGGATGGGTAGATGAGCAATACGGCGCACCAACAGCACAGGATTGGGAAGTCGCAAATAAGACAGTAACCGCGGACAGGATAGAATGGGCCCTGAGCAACTTCAAACCGTTCAAGTCCGCGGGGCTGGATGGGATATTCTCAGCATTACTACAGTGGCAGCCCAATCATGTAATTAAGCACTTACTACCAATCTACAGGGCCTACATAGCCTTTAAATATATTCGCCAACCTTGGAGAGAGGCAAAAGTAATTTTCCTACCGAAGCCGGGTAAGGAGGATTACACACATGCCAAATCTTTCAGGCCAATTAGTCTAACATCATTCCTGCTAAAAACTCTGGAAAGATTAGTAGACCAACACCTTAGGGATGGAACACTGAAAAGTAAACCGCTTCACCCTCAAAAACATGCCTATAGGAAAGGCAGATCAACAGAATCGGCACTACATATGATGGTGCACAAAATAGAATCGGCTATCACAAATAAAGCGTCAACACTTGCTGCTTTTATAGACATAGAAGGAGCTTTTGACAAAACCATGCACAACAGCATTAACCACGCCCTACGAAAACGGAACGTAGAACCAGCCTTGAGAGAGTGGATCACTGCGCTGGTTAGCAAAAGGGCGGTTCAGATAGTGATGAACACTACTACGAGAGCTAAAGTAGTTAGAGGGTGCCCTCAAGGAGGGGTGCTATCACCACTTCTATGGAACATAGTAGTAGACAGCCTCATTAAAAAACTCAATGATAGAGGGTACACTACTATTGGTTACGCGGATGACCTAGCAATACTGATAAATGGGAGCGCTGAAAATGTGTTATGCAAAGTGATGCGTTCAGCCCTTCAGATTGTGGAAGACTGGTGTGACGAACACAAATTGTCAGTAAATCCGAAAAAAACAGAACTTATCCTTTTCACCAACAAAAGGAAGTTACCAGAACTCCAACCACCAAAACTTTTTAACACCAACCTCTCCCTATCAACTCAAGTAAAATATCTGGGAGTCATCCTGGATAATAAATTGAATTGGGCGAGGCACATTGACGCAAAAATAAAGAAGGCGTTTGGGCAGTGTAGAAGACCTGTTGGAAAAAAATGGGGTCTAAATCCAAAAATCACACTTTGGTTATACACATCAGTTATCAGACCTTCCTTAACCTACGGATCAGTTGTCTGGTGGCTCAGAACCCAACTGGTCACGGTAAAAGCAAAACTCCAGAGTCTGCAACGCCTAGCAAGCGTAGCAGCCACGGGGTGCATGAGAACAATTTCATCAGCCGCTCTGGAGTATATATTGAACTTAAGACCTCTAGATCTGGTCATTCAAGAGGAAGCCAAGGGCGCAGCTTTAAGACTAAGATCTGACGGATTATGGAAACAAAGCATAACTACACATTCAAAAATTCTGCAGGTAAGCTTGAAAGAAATACCGTTTCTTGAAGCGCCCATGGACAGAATACCATGTCACCACGTCTTCGATAGAAGATACAATATCCAACTTACTGCAGAACCAGTTGATAGCTCTGGCATCAATGAAGTTAGGATATACACAGACGGATCCAAAACCGCACACGGCACTGGAGCGGGTGTCTTCTCGAGTGACTTAAATATAAAAATATCAACAACTTTAGGCAAATTAAATACAATCTTTCAAGCAGAATGTATTGATATCACCAAGGCGGCACAGGTTGCAGCCAGAGCTGTCACCTAAATATAAAAATTGTCTCAGATAGTGCATCCGTACTTCAAACTTTAAAAAACAACACCATAACCTCTGTCCTTGTACTGGAATGTCACAACACTCTCCAATCCATAGCAGAGGCAAACAGAGTAACTTTGCAATGGATTAAAGGACACAGCAACTCACAGGGTAATGACGCCGCTGACGAACTGGCCAAAAGAGGATCGATGGCAGCAGTTTATGGACCGGAACCACTGCTGCCCATACCTCAGGCCCAGATAAAAACGTGGCTGCGCAAATTAACCAAAGATCTAACAGAATGGAGAAACAGTGTAGGTAGCAGGCAAACCAAGAATGCAGTTCCGGTGGCATCAAAAAAGCTTGCCCGCAACCTCCTTAGATTAAACAGGGACAGGATCCGTAAAATCATCAGCATTATTACTGGTCATTGTCCCTTAAACAAGCACCTATTTACGATAGGTCTGACCGACAGCCCTCTATGCAGAGGATGCATGGAGGCGGAAGAAACGCCACAACACGTGCTCATGGAGTGCAGGAGTGTGGCAGACGAACGGGCACGGTTTCTCCAAACACCCAGAACGCTTGCGGAAGCCTGCAGCAGCCTGAAAAGGCTGCAAGCCTTCTGGGATAATCTGGGTTGGTTGGAGTAGGCAGAAGGTAAAATACGTACAATGGCCAAATCGAATGGCTAAGTGCGGACACAGCCCAGTATAACTAACTAACTAACTTCTCTGTTACAAATGTGTCGTAGTCGTGTCGTATGATGTAAAGTACCTTAAAACGTGGCGCATACCGCGCAGTCGTGTCGTCCGATGTAAAGGCACTCAGCGCAAGGATCGGAAAGCAATTTCCGCCGCTAGAGGCGATTGTTTCCCGGCCACCGGAGGACTACGGGAGGGCCGCCGGAGGGCGACGGGAGGGCGTGCTTTGTTATGCCTCCTCGCCGTGACTTCGTTACGGCTCAAATGTGGGCGATGATGAGTGCCGACGTTCACTAATGGAGGTTGGTTTTAATGGCAACAAGTCTCTGTGATGAGTACGTTATACTATTTACACTTACTACTACTATGATACTATATGACTATACTAACTAACTAACTAATCAACTGACTATACTATTGAATGTAGTCCTTTGTACTACCAAATCAGTCAAATAGCCCGCAAAAGCGGTTGTGCGGGACATTTTGTTAACATTACTATTATCTAGATTAAGAAAGTATTTATTGACGATCACACAAACATTACAGTCCTTCTGTATACAATAAAAATGTGGAAAAATGTTAACAATAATAACACAACAACAGTCAGGAAACATGAAATTAGTCTGCGAAAGCCAACTAGGACCCTGCCACAGCTTGTGCCGTTGCGGTGCTTATTGTATACTTACTGTACTCGCTTATTATTATTATTATTTTTTTTTTTTTAAATTACTACTTCCTCCAACATTATCGGAGACATTGTTTTCTATTCACTTTCATACCAGTTCTATCTTTTATGCCTCTCGTACTTTCATTCCGCATACTACACTTTCATCCATCATCTTTCATTCCTAGCAGTGGGTGGTCTGCTTTAATTTACTTAATTGGAACTAGCTATTTTATTTATATATTATTTATGTTTTCTGGGGTAATAAGTTTTTCAGAACACAGCTTTTTAACAAATCAAATCAATATGGGCACTTATATAGTTACAGCTTTTATCTTATACAACTATTTTTATCTATTACATTTCCCATTTTGGGTCACTTATTTTAATACATTTTGCGTATCTTATCTTATCTTATTGCTATGGAAATTGTTGCAAGCATCTTAGATTTTTAATTCTTTTCTAATTATAATTGTTTGAATAGAACACACACACACACACACACACACACACACACACACACACACACACACACGCACGCACACACACACGATACACGCAGGTATGTATGTTATTCATTTTTATAAAACTAGTTTTCTTATTTTCTATGTCTTGTTTCTTAGCCTTACTATATTAACAATTTTTTCGCAATTTTTTACAAATTCATCCTTGTGCTTGCCCATAATTAAGTCAGCAATGTTACTCGGCTTTACTGCCATACCTGTTTGTATTTCTATGTTTATCCTCTCCAGAGCGTGTATAGGGCACTCGGAGAGGATGTGTGGGAGGGTTTCTGGTGTGTCAGGATCACAGGCACATGACGGGCTGTCCTTGCACTTGAACCTGTTCAAGTAAGCGGAGAACCCGCCGTGACCTGTGAGAGCCTGTGTGGTGACTTGTGTGTACGTCAGCTTCCGGGTGGTATGGTAAGCTGTTATGGTGTTTGGGAAGAAGAGCTTGGTGACCTCGGCTGTATCGCCGGACTGATACCTTTCGTTCCATTTGTCAAGAGACTCATTTCTGATGAGTCTCTTGACAAATTATACTGGGCATAGGTCGTAGTCGGGTTTCTTCTTGGAACCTATAGCAGCTTCCTTGGCCAGTTGGTCAGCTCTCTCATTACCTTCTAACCCCGCATGCGCTTTTATCCAGTATAAGGTAACAACTTTATTCTGGTCAATTGCCATTTTGAGGTTTTTGCGCGTGCCTACTGCAAGGGGGTGGAGAGATGTCGCGTTTATGACCGTTTGGAGGGCTGCCATTGAGTCGCTGTAAGATCCCAAAACTGTTTTCCTCTCTAGCCAGCAGTACTTCCGAGGCTCTGTGTAGTGCGAGGAGCTCAGCCTGATACACGGTGGCGTATGACGGCAGTGCAAGCTTTACGGCTTTGATTTCGCCGGCGCTATTATTGTATGTAACTTATTATTGTATTTAAGTAGGTACTTAATAAATATTACAAATAATGATAATTGTACACATTAAAATTAGATAAATATTGATATTAGTCGGGTCTTGCTGTTACTGTGTAAAAGCTCTATCTATGATTTGTAACATAATAGGTATGCAATAATGAACCTGAAAGTAGTTTGTTAAGAATTGGCTACTCAGATATTTCTTGTGTAATTTTTTTTTCCCCTAACTATAAAAAAAATAAAATCCCAGACACCCACTATCGTTACGATTGAACAGTCGAAACAAACGAAGTTATCTATCATCTATGTAAATATAAACACCAATAAAAACACAAAAAAAACCGTTGCGACTCATTAAAAACTAGTCTAGACAATAATGAAATTGGCTAAGTATTTAGCCTCAATTAAATTTGTAAAAACAATAGCGCGACTCAACCGCCCCGCTCGAGTTCGCAATTATTTCTTATTTATGACGGTACACGGCGCAACGAAATGTAATTTTAATGTTTTCGGAATTTACATTTCGTGACGGAGCCAATATGTGACTGTCGCTTCGGCTCTCGTTTTTATGGTCACCGTTTAATTGAGCCGTTATATTTTTATAGCAATTCGTTTTGTGTAATTCGTTATATTTAGTAACTTCGTTTTAGTAGCAGCTCTTGAAATAATATGCACTGTGACATGAAACTTTACGTAGGTACGTATAGAGATCTAGTACGAGTAGGTCTTAATCGTGTTTAGTATAACAAGTGGTAGGCACTTTTAAATTGCATGTCTTATGTTATAATAAAATCTTTAATAAGCAATACTCATAATAATGTATTTTTTTTATAACTTATATTATGATCTCATAATAGTTTGTATACCTCAAAAAATGTATTTGTCTTTTTTTATTAATGTACAGATGCTGATGCAGAATTCATATATTTAATACTACTAATTGGTAACAGATCAATGCCAATCAAGTGTTTAGTAACTTGCAACTTGATAAGCAAAATAAGCATCTTAACCCTATACTTGGCAGAGTTTTTTTTTTGTGGAATTATATATATTTTTTGTAATAATGTGTTAGTTTTTCACTACTAGATTTTTTTTGTAAGTTAAGTGTCTCAAATAATTCACTTTGCCAAGAATAAGGCTAAAACTTATAGGATCCATTTTGATTTGTTATTATCAACAATTTAAAGAATTGCATGTCGTGATAGCCATTAACTAAAACAGCGCACAAAATGCTTTGTAATGTATTAATGTATTCGGTGTATAATTTGTAAGGTGTCCATATAAAAAATAAATAATGAACTCATCCATTTTGATATAACATAACACACCTGTGTATGATAATTTAATTCATCAAAAAGTTTTCCCAAAGTCCAATTCAAATAGACTATTCAAAACCAAATAAGCGTACCGTATTGGACCGGTTAAAGAAGGAGGCTGCTAAATACACCGGCCGAAACATGTCACATGCTACATGTACAAAGTGGCCGATCACGATATTCAAAAGCATGTCAACCCCCCGCGCGCCGGCGGGTCTAAAACGCACATTCTCATCGTGTGTCCGCCGCGGCCGACCGACCCCCGTAATGATCTCACGTACCGCGTGCGTGTCCCGATAAAGGGTTAAGTACACACTAACAACTTCACGTGAGTCACAAATCCACCATTATTATGTTATTGTGGGAGCCGTGTCGCGGCAGCTCCACATTTACATACAATTTAACATGAAATGTGGGCAATAATTCATGGCGGCTGTTGCGTTATTATTTCTATTATAAAGTGTTCAACTCGACGTTTTTCATGTTACCGTCTGGCGTGTTACTTTTTCACTGTAATGCCACCGGCGGTTATGTGCTAACGGCTTATTGAACTATATTTCTCCTATGCAGAGTGAATAATGGCTCACGTTTTGCATAAAATTATGTATAAAACTCACATACGATTGATTACATTAGAAAACAATTTTCATAATGAGATTCACGGGTCATTAAAACGTTCAAAACAAATTAATCAAACGATCGAAGTTTCATTCACATCACGCACCGAACCGTACAAAGCTTGCACAATAAAGAAAGTCGGTTTAAACAAAACGTCATCATGGAATAAAACCCTCCCAACGGCACGATCAACGACAAATCTACATACAGAATTATCTACGCATCACTTAACTCGAATTCAAAATGAAGGCATTCACTGTTTAAAATATTAATCGATGTGAGATGTTTATTGAATATTTTTATCACGATTTATGCCCAATTAGCAGCCGTTGCGTGAATTGAATTGTTTGTGCCCGAAATCTGAATAAATACCACAATATTTACGATAATGTCCGGCCGTTTGAATAGGCGGCCCCGTAAACGCGCCGCGGGAGAGAACTTCGAGTTGTTTATTATGCGGCGGCGAAGGGTTACGCTCTTTGTATGACGTTTTCATGTTAATTTACGCGTTAGCTGACAAGGTGGTCTTTGAGACCCCGGGCACATTTACGAGGCTGGATTTAAAAAATGATATTTTAGTGTTAATACGATCGTTCAATGATATTCTCGGTCAATTTATTTAAGAATTAAAGGGATATTTATACCCTTGGTTTATGAGACTGGTTATTTAATATTGTGTTTGCACCTGACTTTTAAACCAGTCCTACTCGACTGAGATTTCGGGTAATGTTCGCTGTTCAGTGGTTATTTCCGAGCGGCTTAACTTTTCATAATGGCTCATTACGGGCGGTAATTAATTGCGTCTACGAGTGAGGTTTGCTCGGCTGAGTCTTTAATTAGAGGGTACTTTGAAACTCGTTTGATCAAAGCTTTGTGGACGCGATCGCGCGGATATAAATCGTTGTTAGACGTGAGTTAATCGCGAGGTGTGTGCAGAGTTGCAGACTCATGATAAACTGCCATCTGAATATTGTTGGAGCTGTTACTGATATACTTATGGTTGTCGGAGGCAATGCTCACTGATTGGATGCAAAATAAGAACATAACTGATAATAATGTTTCATTGAGTTTTAAAGTTTATATACGCGAATAGGTACTACACTGTACACTTTTTACATTGTACATTACAGGATCCATTGTCACGAGGAGAATGTACGAACAGATTCGTAAAAAGTACCTACATTGATCACGGGAAAACTTACCCCCTCATTCATAAAAACTATTTGACCATTATTTAGTTAAATATTGTTTTGTCAACGTCACAAAAACGTAATTTTGAATTTGAGAAAAAGAGACAAAACAATGCTTAACTAAATAATGCTTAAATAGTTTTTATGAATAAGAGGGTTTATGAATAATATTTTTGATAACAATGGTGTCAGTGACTGTCATAATTATAACAATAATAATTAATATATTACCACATTTAAGTTATTCAATGGCAGCATACATGATAGAGACAAAGAGGATTTTGTCTCGCAAGAACTTCTGATATTTTGACATACCTACCTAACTTTGTCCACATTACCGAAACAAGTTACTGTACAGTTTACTTTTATTTTTATGCGCTAATTGCTGCACTGAAGCTGAATTAAATATTTATAAAAAACAGTGAAAAAATGCCTACCCAGCCAGGAATCGAACCTGGGTCTTCCGCAATCCGGGCGGCTGCACTGACCATTATGCTACCGGGAAGGCTTTTTACACTGCTTTTTAGTTTTTAAGTGCTTTTAGGGGCACAGTGCCATCTATCCAACCGGTTATTGCAACCGATGGCTATGCAGATTCATCTTTACAGATAAAATACCACAAATTTGAGATTTGTTAGATACATTTTCCGATATTTTTATTTTTTTGTATAAAAATTTCCGATCGTCATTTTTCAATGTAGAAAATTTTCCGAACGCCTTATTTCCCATAGACATATTTTCCGATATGTTTATTTTCTTGTATAATTATTTCCGAACGCCTTCTTTCCCTGTAATTTTTTTTAACATACGCAAAATTTCGTGGTCATTAATTTTACTTGGGGCAAAACTTCTTATTCGCTTGTGACCCTGTTTGCAATTTTGTATGGATTTTTTATGGTTATTTTTCTCGATAGGAAATGATTAAGGCTATAATACGAAATTTTACCAATCAGTGACCAACCCCCAACCAACCTGAAAAAAAAAGTTAATAAAAGTCAACGACGTTTTTTTTTAAGCATAGGTATATCAAAATCCAATTCAGAATTAAACCTAATATATAAAATTGATAAAAAATAGAAGCAGTTCACGCATATCTCACACAATATATCAAACTTAACTTAAATTATACTTATTGTAAACATAAAAAGCGAATAAGAAGTTTTGCCCCTAGTAAAATTAATGACAACGAAATTTTGCGTATGTTAAAAAAAATTACAGGGAAAGAAGGCGTTCGGAAATAATTATACAAGAAAATAAACATATCGGAAAATATGTCTATGGGAAATAAGGCGTTCGGAAAATTGTCTACAGTGAAAAATGACGATCGGAAATTTTTATACAAGAAAATAAAAATATTGGAAAATGCATCTAACAAATCATTTTATACTGGTAGCAACACCGGTGGTCGGCAGGAACCATTGATCGACACTGTTTCCCTTTAATAATTAAAACTAGGGGCCAGCAACTGATTTTAGTCCTTACCCACTTGTTCCGACAGGGTGTTAAAACACCCCTAAAAGTATTATATCATCATCATCTCAGCCAAAAGACGTCCACTGCTGGACAAAGGCCTCCCCCAAGGATATGAGGGGTATTTGCCGTAATCGCCACGCTTGGCAGGCGGGTTGGCGATCGCAGTAGGTTGAGGGTAACCTCAGAGAGATGCTGCTGCCCATCCTCTGGAATGGTCCCTTAGTCGGCTTTTACGACACCCAAGGGAAGAGATGGGGTGGTGCAATTCTTTATCCCTGGCACCACACAGGGAAAAGTATTATATAGATGTACCCTAATGTAATACTTTTAGAGTTTTATTTACAACAACACACAAACACTTGGTCGGACTAATTGGGTCAACAATAGAATACAGATCATCTACTTTTTTTTTTGAGAGTATTTGCTGAAAATAAACGTCCTGAATGGGTAGTAGGTAAAAAATTATGGGCGATTCAAAAGCACTTTTCTAAAGTTTTCTAAAGTTTATTTGAACAAAGAATATTTGACTTTGACTTTGATTGTCTCAGACGACATTTTCAGCTTCACCTGGCTTGTTTGGGGGCGGCGAGAAACTTAAAGGGTTCCTCAAGCCGTGTGAAACGAATCACCTTCGGAGGTCTTCTAGATAGAACGTCATCACGCACTAGTGCGTGTCCCCGTGCCCTACTTGATTCTCCGAAGGGTTCGGATCGGATCGAGGAGTGGAACAACCCTAGGGCGCCTCTAAAGGCTCGGACCTCAGCTCGGGTTGACCGGGCCGTGGTGGTGGAGAGAAGCGCCCAGGTATGTCTGTACCTGGTGTAAAGCGCGTGTGAACCGGTTCGTCGTACCCTTGTTCTACGAGTAAGGTGTCTTGGGCCTGAACTAGTGTGCATGTTTAGTGTATTCTGTAAATGTGTAGTGGCATTTAGAGGATCGGGTGGTGGACCATCGTCGGCTTCATAGATGCCATCCCGTAAAATTTAAATGAAAATTTAAAGTGATTTTTTGGCGACGAAAATTGAGTCGAACACTGGGCTTAATGTGTCGAACATTGGCGCCACCACCTTACTAACACAATTCGTACCTTATATAAAGTTTGTCCCATAAAGTACCTATCTTTGCTCTATTCCGAGTGGAGTATTAATTCTGTTGCCTCCTGATGAGTGATCGTAGTAAATGTGTCGTCGTTCTTTGATTTTCGCGTGAGTTATGATGCGCGAACATCTACGGTTCGCAACTTGCGACTTCTGCGCATGCGCAGCGTCCGTTCTACGAATCGACAAGTGGGTCGTGCATTTGTTTATTAGGTTTTTTTTTTATTATCACGTTTACTGACAATACCTACTGACATGAGACGCTTTTCAGTAGTACCTGTTTCGCAGTAAACCAAATGGGAAAAGTGGAAATCCTCTGCACGCGTCTGTCTTTAATTCTGGAAAATAGGTGCAAGACTATGTTTGTATGTATTTGCTAAGTGATTTTTTAAAATAAAATAACCAAATCATAGCATCAGTTAAATAAGTATTACTAACTGCCTTTCATTTGCGTCCCCATGCAAACATCTTTAACTATCCATTCCAACATCCATGCAATCACCTACATCATTGGACCTACAATCGATTTATTTCAATAAGCAAATCATTAATTTAATCATGCCTACATCAAAATTATGCGGCGAATGATTCACTGCAGATTATGCCAAATGGCGGTGGGACATGCGAAATGTGCATTGAAAACTCAGTATAAATAGATTTATACCGGTTATCCATTAGAATGACTCGGTGATTTATTACGGATACACACGCATGCATATACATCACTATTTCAGACGTTCGTGACGGGTTCTTTAATATTGTTTAATTATTGCTGGTTTTATGTGTGCCATTGACATCGAGAGGCTGTGGTGTTATTTGCATGTCCGGGAAAAATATATTTCTCTAGCACTTCGCTTTCATCTCTCCAAGGTTTGGATGCTGGTATTAAAAATTACGCTTCGGTGGCCGAGTGGCAGAGCGCTCGGCTCGATACCCGAAGGTCCCGGGTTCAATTCCCAGGTCGGGCAAAATGCATTTTCGGATTTTTCGATGCATAGCCTGGGGTTGTGATCACCGACCCGCATTTGGCAAGCGTGGTGATTAAGCCATTACCCATCAATGGTAGCGATGACTTGATTTAAATGATGGAGGCCTTTGCCCAGCAGTGGGACAATTATAGGCTGTTTATTTATTAAAAAATTTTAAAATGTAAATGCAGCCCACTGATACACAACAGGGATGTTCACAACAACAACAAATAATCCAAGAACATTAAACGTATAAATGAAATCACGTAACAGTTCTTTATAACATTGACCTGTTTCATATTTGACTTAAGCATGCATTTCTGTAACTATAAAAGTTATTAATAAAATGCTGAATTGACGGAAGTTACTAACCATTTGAGTAGTTGACTGGGCAATCAATATAGAAACTTTTTAGCCACTGTCAAAACGATTTTTTTAAATAGAAATTGTATGGGTAAAGCAAACTATTACGTCACTATCCTGTTCCGTCAATTGAGTGTTTATTATAAGCTTTTTAGGTTACAAAAATGGCTCATCCCATTTGGTAAACTTCCCATTTCGTAAACCTCAAACTATACTTACCTACTAAAAAGTTGCGTTTGGTAAACATTTCGTTACTCCATACATTTAATCCCATTTGGTAAACTATATTAGTATTACATATTGTTTTCTGAAGTTTACGCGAACACTACATTAAAAATGAAACAACCCTTTGCAGGGTCCGTGGCCGAAACGTCAGGATAAACATTAAATAAGTAATGTGTAAAATAAACGCGAGTAGATCCGTAAAAGTTGTTTCATTTCAATATATTAGTATTGTTATTTTTGTACGGTACAGTCAGTGTCAATTTAATAGTCAAATTGGATACAGGTTTTGTAAAAGCTTTACAGTCTTGAGATAGAATATCGATCATCAAAAAAACGGCTAATGAAACGGCAGTAAAGGAAAACTTATAAAGTTTGTCAACAAATAAGCTCAGTGCTTCTTTTGCGGCACGTGGTATTTTTTGAGGTAGGAAATTGTCCTTACCATCGTTTTTAGACAAAAGGTATGAAAGAGATAGAAGATTATTTTATAGTAGAACTTTAATAATGTAGGTATCTTATATTGTAAAAGAATTAAAAGAACTGATATTTAAGTAAAAGTTATTATTATAGTACTGTGATTTTTCTTAATACTTTAAAGTTGATTTTGCAAACTTATTTTATAGTAGAACTTTAATAATGTAGATCTCTTATATTGTATGCTTAAGTCAAATAAAAATTTGTGAATTTAAAAAAAAACTGTTACCTACGTGATTTCATTTATAATAATACTTAATGTTTTGACTTTAATTATTATATTATGACTTATGAGTTAATGGAAAATTTATTATTGGTCATGCCATTAAACTAAGATAGATGTAGACACTAGGCACCCTTTGTGACGCGGTTGTTTTTCTTAATAAATAAAAATCTGGGTTTTTCCATCGTCCAACTTCAACAACTTTCCTTGTGACCTATTGTCTGGGTCTATATTTCTTATAGATTTATATTGGTGTAAAATTAAGTAAGGCGGTTATTTCAAATAAATAGTCTTGTTATTAAAAACTAGCACCTTTCTCGCGACTTCGTCCACGTAGATTTCGAATTGTACATACTCAATTCTTTGATTCTCTAATTTTAAAAAAACCATTGAAATTTTTTTTAACGAAAAAAAAACCGACTTTAAAAACAGAAAACTAAAAAAGTAAAAAAAGCTCTAAAAAGCAATAAATAATAAAGAAATCATATTATTAATTACCTAGATACGCATATCAGTTTTAATGAAGGTCTATTTGAAGTCGGGTTGGTGGTCGGCTCGGGGACAATTTTGTTTCATTTAAATTTTTACAGTTGTTCCATTATCTCCACTTTTTTATTGTAAAAGACCCACCTGACTTCAGTAGACATTTTTTAAAACTGACATGCGTATCTAGGTAATTAATAATATGATTTCAATATTATTTCTTGCTTTTTAGAGCTGTTTTTACTTTTTTAGTTTCCTGTTTTTTGAAGTCGGTTTTCTTTTTGTTAAAAATATTTTATTTTACTATTTTTAGTGATGGGTAGACCTAACAAGGATGCTTCTCGGATGAGGAAACGACGGCCTAGTAGGTAGTGGTATTCCTATGTAAAACTTCAATCTTAATTAGGTATTATTTTTTTACGAACTGAACCATTTTGGCATATTGAACCATATGAAGTAAGTCCAACAAAAGGTAACTGCTGTAAATCGTTGAGGAGTTCCCTCGACTGTCTATGGTCTTCATCATCAGACCTGTAATGGCACTTACTATAACCTATATGGGTAAAGTTCTCATCAATAGAAATGAATTAAGTCCAAACACAAGGTAGCTACTGTAAAACGTTGAGGACTTCCCTTGATTGTCTTTCGTCTTCATCATCAGACCCCTAATGGCAGTCATAACTCATCTAGGTGTAAAGTTCTCATCAATACAAATGAATCAAGCCCAAACACCAGGTAATTGCTGTAAATCATTGAGGAGTTCCCTCGACTGTCTTTCGGCTCCATCATCAGATCGACTTCAGACCTTCATTAAGTAGTAGTGCTTTAAAATACTTAATGAAAAAATTAACAAACGCACTAGTCGCCACTACGAGTTTCGAAGGTTCCCCTCGATTTCTCTGGGATGCCATCATCAGATCCTGGTTTCCTTACCATGGTATGGTTGGGATATCTCCTTTCCAACAAAAAGAATCATGAAAATCGGTTCATAAACGACAAAGTTATCAGCGAACACAAATAAAAATATATATATATATATATCCTACGGTCGAATAGAGAAACCTCCTCCTTTTTGGAAGTCGGTTAAAAATACAGGGTCTAACAAAATTAATAAGCGAACGTTTAAGGGGCTCCAGTATTATAGTGATTTTTCAAAGTTATGTTTTCTAACAAAATAAATCAATTAAAATAATGCACATTATGAAACATGCTGTATCTTTACTAACACGCACGCAAGCGTCAATAATGAGATAGTGTACAGATACACACACACAATTGAAAAACCATTTTATGACATTCTTACTCACACGGCTATCTTTGTGTGCATGTAGTACAGCTTTACGGGTTTGGAAAGGGTGTATTTTTTTGGTAAATTATGATAATGTTTTGTTGTTTATCTCGGTAACGAGCCTATGGTTTTGGACCAAATTTGGTGAACATGCTCAGTGTGATGTATAGATGCTCCCCTTAAACGTTCGCTTATTGATATTGTTAGACCCTATATAGCCTATGTTACTACCCACAAGGTTTATAGCATTCTATCAGTGACATAATTTTTGGAATTGAACCGGTAGTTCCAGAAATTAGCCCCGACAAACAAACAAACAAACAAAGTCACAAACGTTACCTCTTTATTAATAGTGTAGATAAACTGTGGGAATGGGTACGGTGGCTGCTATCTGCTGTGCATATCAGCTCAGTTCTATAAAAAGTTTGCTACCTAATTTCTATGTCAGTACGTAGATTTATCAAAAAAAGATTATGTTTTTATCTATTTTGTGCGCCCGTCCAAAGTCGCGTGCCTAAACGTCATTCCCCCGTCGTCGCACAGTCATTACCATGTCACGCCGGCCGCGCTGTCAAACCAGCCAGGGGAAATGATATGTGCGGCTGTCGACGGGGCTTTATATGCAAACAATTTTTGAGGCGTGCGCCGATGGTACCAACAAATTACAGGGCAACGGTAATTGGCGTCCGGAATGCTAGCATTATGGTTGATTTGTCTTCGACAAGATAGCAATCAACGTTTGTACGTTGTTGTTGTCACGGATGGCATAATTCAATGTTAGCTTGGTTAGAAAGACAATCAGTATTTAAAATTGCACCGGCGCGGGCGGACGGAAAGATATGGAAGGAAGGAAATGCGGTATTTGCCCAGCTGATGGCTTATCAGTTGGGCTTAAACATGTATAAATAATTATATAAAAATGTAATACTTACTTATAACACTTGACATGTACTTACCGCCGCTGGTTAAGTTCCGTACGTTACCTATATATTTTATAAAAAAAACTATGTAAGTAACCCACATAATATAACAAACAGGAAACATCTAGAAAATAATTATTTGTATCATCTTATTTAAGAAACAAAATTATTTTTTGAGCGCTTGAAATAAACCGCTGACATATCATATTTTTCTTGCAATGAATCGGTTTATGATTTTACTTGAACACATCACGTACGTTTTCCTAAGGTTTCTGTTTCACTATTGTAAGGTGTCGAACACTAAAAAGAGCCTTTGAGGCAGTCAATAAAATATACAAGAAAAACATTTTGATTGATTCAGATCGTGACGGAACATCTCAAATCACGTTGATGAAATACAGAGACAGAGGAAGCGCTTTGTCCTATCGTAGCGATAAAGCGAAATATGCTTTCATTTGCAAAGCAAACAGCGCGTATTGGTTGTGCAGACACGTTCCAATCAACCTTTACTTCACAGGCATGCCGCAAACGTCTCTCGATTCAATCGAAACTGCAACTGCATTTCCAGTTGCCAGGCCTTTGATACGTCCATCGCTTGTCTGTCCAAACGATTGTGAGACACGTCCAGGTAACCTAGACCCCTCAAACTATTATATCCCTCCCAGCGCCACCTCCAAACCAAAGCGTACGACGCGGCAGGGGAGCTCCACAACGCTCGGAGAGCTGCCAGTCTCTTTGAATTCAGAATACGCCATCATTTCAATTGTCAAGCTGTAACTCGTAAACAAGGGGAGGTGATAAATTAATGCACTAGTACATTAGACGTCTGCGATAATAAAACACGCATTAAATTGTAATTGTTGACAACTAACACACCCTCATTGTGTGAACTGATTTCACCACCATCCATTACCATATTCGCCGTCGAACTAGCTTTCAATTTCGAAACAAAACAGCAATGGATGTGTAGCCCGTCGGTTATTACGTACCTCGTTTAGGGTGAACGAGCGTAGTACGGGGCGCGTAACAGCAAAACTCACTCTGGAGGGTAATCGTGCACGAAAGCGTCTAGTAATAAAAGCGGTCGTAAAATTGTAACGTTACGACTCGCGACGGTGGAGTGCACTCGGATGGCACACTGATACGTTTTTTGGGTTCAGTTGTAGCTACTTGGAGTACAACTGTGCGTTATTCAACTGATTTATGCATATGGGTCTTGGAATTGACGCGAATGGAGGGGAGCCACTTCAACTGTTGAAGTAGTGTCGCTGTTTCGTGGATGTTGAATTTTTGAGTCAGCACTTTGACCTGTCTTCTGTGTCAAATGTTTTGCTTTGTTTCATTAAAATGCAATGTTGTAGTGTCGCTACTTTTTAGCTACGCTACGAGATACTTGTGATTGTGGTGTGTGTGATATTTCATAAAACATGAATAACATATGATTCGTGTTTATGACCTGAAATGTTTAACGGGGCTTAACGTAATGTTATTTTGTTATCGTCATATCTAAGCCATATATAATATTAAATCAACTAGTAAGTAATAAGTTAGATTTGTTATTAAGAAAGTTTATGTAAATAATTAAATCGAGTTAACAGCATGCAATCTTTAGCAAGCAGCGAGTAAATAATGATATTTTAAAGACAAGATTTTCTTAGCATAACATTACATTGCAAATATAACAGAAGTCCAAGATTTTTTCATAAAAGACTTTAAAAATAAGAAAAAGCTCACCCTAACAGAAAGTTATTGCAACAGGGAGGGTAACCTAAGGACTCTTCATTTTGACTTGCAAGAAAGAGAAGGCAGTGGACCTCCTGTTAGAGGGGGGAAAGGGTATCTCAAAGGCTTTATCTTCGCCGTAATTGACTGTAGAGTCTCCGTTTTACGACAAACGCTGTATATCTCGTGGCTTTTGTGCGCTATAGTACACGTCACGCGAACGCTTCTAGAAGGTGTAAAAAGTGTCAGTTTTGTCTGCGGAGCTCTGAATTAATGATGCGGTTTTGTAGTTTGTTTGTGTATTGTTTTTGGAAGTACAGTCGACAACAAAGTTGTTAAGTTAAAAGGGCGTTTTTTATTGCCATTTTGGTGAACAATGTTAAGTTTATGTGTCTGTCTGATTGATAAATTGTTGTTAATTTTATTTGTAAGTACTTTACTGTATTGAAATGGTGACGGCAGACCAAAACAAATAAATTGGTAATAAGTATGATGTTTACATTATGGCTCGATCTTCTCATTGTGTTAATTATATTGTTTATGTGGCATAGCCTGAGACTAGTCTGGACTGCTGGCAGTGATTAGAAAAGTATTAATTTGACACCACTTACACCAACTTTTGTTAGTTCAGTCGTAAATCTAAAACATAAATCCCCCCTTTCCTTTTCAAACATAAGTTAACTGTAAGGAAGTAAGTAACGGATAGAAGATATTTTATGAAGAATATGTTCACAAAAAAATACTTTTTCCACGAGCGAATTAATTCTTATCACAGAACTAGAAGTAAGTTGCACTTACCAAGCCAGCCTCAAAACAAATAACCGTATTTTTTCCACCCCAACATGTTTTAGAGCAAACTGCGGACTGAACTCCCGGCAAAGCGTTACAAAGTGGCTCTTTTCAAGTTTTCGCTAAACACAGAGTAGACTAACCAGTTTTCACTGACCCCCCTGAATGTATACGAGCTGCTCAGCTTTATACAGTTTTTCAAGTTACACGGTAGGGTGAGGTTCTCGTGAGTTTGTTGGAGCTGAAAATGCTTTTAATTTATGATTGTGCGCTGCATTTTTTGGGCGTTCGCAGTATGAAATATAGTCCGTGGGGCGTCCTGAGTGGGAAGTATGGTTTTGCAAAATTACGAGTTGCGGTAGATAATCTCCCGTAATTAATTTGTGGGGCTGCTCTCGAAGGTAATCAAAGTGCTTATAATGGATCGTAATGTAAAAGAAGGAAGCTTAACGATAAAAAAGTTGTTTTACGGTTTTAAAATTTAGATTTTACGACAGAAGTACAAAAGTGTGTTTAAAATTTTTAAATTAAAAAAAGCTTTCATGCGTTATGTAGGTTAAATAATAATTTTGACTTAAAAAGGTAACTAATTTTTTTGAAATGCAACATGGCTTATCTATTAAGTTTAATTTAATTAAGACCCTGTGTTTTCTGTAGGTGATAATTAATGTGTGTCTAGGCAAGTCATTCGCCGCTTACTGTTAAAATTAAAGAACTAAATATATAACAAAAATAAATCATTAAAACTATTTCATACAATTAAGTTATTTATTATGTTATTTAACCTTTCAGTGAGATCTATCAATAAATTTAAAAAAAACTGTAAAAGTACTAATCTTTTGCTTCGAATCCCCCACACATTTGGTTCGCAAACAGCGGTCTGTTACATAGCGAGCAAGATGTCTGATTAAAATACATTAAAAGAGAATAATTGCGATGGCGAACGCGGGCTATCCATCTTGCACACGTCATTAGGCACGGTCCTTCAGGGAAGGCGTTCGTCCAAGAGCGGCTTAGGGTTCTTGTGGTAACATCCACTTGACTCTTGAACTGTACCTAAATATGTATCTATCGAAAATTAAAAGCATCAAAAAGACGTGATTAGTAACTTTTTTTTTATTTCGCCCTCAGTCTAGGTGGAGCGACGATCTTTGCAAGGTACTTAGCTGGCAAGAGCTGGATGAGAGTAGACGGGGATCGTGGTCAGTGGCGTGCACTTGGAGAGGCCTACGTCTAGCAGTGGACGTGTGTAGGCTGATGATGATGATGAATCATTTTAATAATTCGAACGTTTTAAAGTGAATACTAGTTACTCGTAGTTAAAAAAGTATACCTATGTTTAAAAATAAACAATAAATTTATTATTTTTACAATTTGAAAAAAATACAAATTTTTGAAAAATGTTTGCTATCGTATGTTCTAGTTGGCAGTGCACCTGACCCGGCATGTCATGGGGTGCGGGTTCGAAACCCGCTCGTGGAATTTTCTCAACACTTAGGTGTACCTATATTGAATAAACATATTAATAAATCTTTTTTTTATTCCCTTCTGGGAATTCATGACACCAGATCCTTAAAGTTGTTTTATGTACGTATGGAATTCTAATATAAGAAATGCCGATGGTTCTTGGCATGAACTTTTAGCAGTAACGCATTGCTCATAGGGATGTCGGGGTAATCGTCAATTTATGCTATAATTTTTCACACTTATAAAATACTAGTACGCTTTTATAATGCTAATACTAGTGGCCGCTCGCGGTTTCACCCGCGTGGTTCCTGTTCTTGTAGGAATATCTGGATAAAAAGTATCCTATGTGTTATTCCCGGTTATAAACTATCTGTGTGCCGAATTTCATTCAAATACATTTAGTAGTTTTTACGTAAAAGAGTAACAAACATCCATACTAACAAACTTTCGCGTTTATAATTGTAGTAGGATTTGTCTAGAATAACAACATTTGCATATTATATATATTTTTATATAAATCAATATAAACAAAAATATATAGTTAAAGAAAACTGTTTTAAAAAAAGAAGTTCATTTTCATTTATGAAGAATTTGCAACAAACTGCATCAAACTTGACCCTTGAAATGTGTACGTTAGCAAAAATGTATTTATTTGAAAAGATACTGTTAAAATATTGGGAGTTCATTCTTCAGTAGTGGGACTTCACAAGCTTCTTATTTTACAACGATATACCTACAATTACACTACAACCCTGTTTCAGTATTATTATAGTATTAACACACTTACGCACCCTTTTTCACAACACATTCCTCTGTCTATGAAGTAAATAAGATATTCAGTACTTACTAAATATCTTACCTAATCATATCATCTAAATCGAAATAGTTTCTAACTGTTTAAAGCCTGCATGAGAGATTTGCCCAAGTATCTTCTCAAATAACACGTCGCCATAGATCGACCTCTAACAAAACTATCCAATTAAATACTCAATACTCTCTTTCTTTTTCAATCAATCGCCCATATTTTCCACAAAATCATCATTTGTTTCCAAACAGTTTAGTAATAAAGCGACTCAAACGACTCACTGAACGATCCGTTGACGGACAAATCCGACTCTATAAACGTCACTATAAAATTAATATATCCGTGGAATGTCGCGAGTTATTGCGTCCCGGGATTAAGGTTAGAGACGCGCAGTTTCGTCCGGGGGGACATTCTAAATATTCGTGTTAAGTGGTTTTACTGCAGCTGTTAAGTTGAATGTGAAACTAATTTAGGGCGTGTTGGTGCTGACTGCTGACTAAAGTTTGCCTGTTTTGAAGAGTTTGTATAACGTACTTACAGGTTTTGATGTTTGATACCTAATAACAATATCAACAAAGACGTAGTATAACGATTGTAATGTTTTTTAAGGAAGCAATAGTGTTAAACACTTTGCGGTGCCAGGGTATAATATACAGGGTATAAAATACCACGTGATGTATGTAGGTATGCAAATAAATGAATATTAATATGAATATGAACAAAGTCTTTAAAGTGATGGCGTTGTGGCTTACGCGTTTTTGTTGCGAGCATGTTTAAGTTATAATTTCAATTTTCACCCTAAAAGTTATAACATAAAATAAATTTTCAATAAAAAAAATATAACAACAACTAGGTGCTCTTTCACTATTGTTGTGCCGACGAGGTCCACAGTAGAACCATAGGTCCATAGTAGTACTTTAATTTCGGTAAAAGATATATTTATTAGACTGCGGCTACGGTATCCATTTAATCCCTCATGGGACTTTCTACTTTGACAATTTCTATGTGATTGAGTTACTTTATGTCTAATTAATTATGCCAGAGTGCGTATAGAGTGCAGAATATGAAGCATGACACTCTAATTAAGATGTTTCGCTTACATTTTCATTTTCAAATATTCAATGAAACCCACAATAAGTCAAATCATTATCGATAAATAAGAATATAAGACAATGAAAACATTAGAAAAAGATACTTAACACAGAAGTCATAATCTGCATTATTTATGTATTGTTATTGTTCAAAGAGTTTATTTTCAAAAAAGACACATGCGACATGAGAATAAAAAATAACACAAACAAAACAAAATCTTAAAATTTATCACCGAAAACACTTTTTGACAGTCAAAAGGATTATTTAATAAATAATCCTATTTCAAATTAATTATGTGAAAACAAATATAAACTTTAGTAGCTAGGAGAATATACAAGCTTCCATGCCACATTTAAAACGCTATGGGTACCTCTACAGAAAACTATTTATAAATAAGTAAGCAACCAATTTGTAATAAAAACTTTTTTATATTCCACAAAACCTGTGGAAGGATAATTTAAATTTTCCAAGCGATAACGTTTTTTAATTAAAGTTCATAGTGACATTTGCGAGGACGGCGCGCGGCGACCGGCGGTATGTTTTGCGGAGTGCCAACGTGTGACGCTAAACACTCGTTGGCCAGGGTAACCATTCAGTGCGGGTACTCTTGTGGGACATTACTAAATAAGATAAGATAATCATTTATTTGCCAAAACTTTACTGTTGATAAAGATGCAATTAAAACTAATAGCAGGGTATTCAAGTTCTACCGCATTTGTTCAATTGTAATGGTTTTTAACAGACTTCAAAAAAAGGAGGAGGTTATCAATTCGACTGTATTTTTTTTTTTTTGTTTTGTTAATTACATAGCATGTTTTATTGCTATATTACAGTTTAGACAAAAGCATAATATTGAAATCATCACGACTAATGTATAAAATAAACGCGAGTAGATCCGTAAAAGTTGTTTCATTACAATGTGTAGTGTTCGCGTAAACTTTAGAAAACAATATAAAATATCATGACGACCTATAAGACTTTTTAAAGTTTATTGTTGACTAGCGACCCGCCCCGGCTCGCACGGGTGCAATGCTGATACACGCAACCGCTATGTCCCTGCATTTTAAATCTGTAATATCTTCGAAAATGTTCATTTAAATTACCTACATGCTGTAAAGGGGCATATTGATCTATATTAAATGCACAATGTATTTAAGGTACTTAATTGGATAAGGATTAACGCTGTATTGCTTATAATCGCTCCGTAAATAAGCAATTTTTTTCGTAAAAAGTAAAGGATAAAAAAATATTATTGTGGGTTATCCCTAAGAGATAGACATGTACCATCGCAGACTTTTTGTAGACCTTTTTAATGTGTACAATACTGTAGTAGGTACTTTATTTTGATCTATCTCGTAGGGGTCAGCCAGCGTTTGCAATGTAAAAAAATTTAGCAGTGTTTTTCTGCCATATTATGCATGTATTTATACATATAAACCTTCCTCTTGAATCACTCTATCTATTAAAAGAAACCGCATCAAAATCCGTTGCGTAGTTTTAAAGATCTAAGCATACATACATACATAGGGACAGCGGGAAGCGATTTTGTTTTATACTATGTAGTGATTATTGATTTAAATAACAGTCTCTGTGGTCTCTAGTGGTTAAGTCACCGAAATCAGATCTAGAGGTCCTGGGATTTAACTAGCTAAGGTTCTCGGTTTGGTTGATGGGGCTTATTGTTGGTCCTCTGGCCATCATCGATTCTAGTATCTTTTATAACTTATCTTACAGAAAACATTTAAAGTTTCTCAGATAATGAGGATTCAAGTCGAAATACGCTTCTACAAGAACTAAAAACAATTATTAAAAAATTAAATTTTCATATCATCGAAACTTGCAATAATGTTAACAATCAGATGTCTCTTGTAAGAGATATTAAAAATCATGGTGATTCTACTAGAACCATTTAAAATCTGAGCGTAATAATGAGAAGTCTTAATGGTCTAGAATCTGTGGTGGTATGGCACTTTGACGGAAGCCTGGCATTCCTGCGTGAGTTGATGGATTGCGACGAATGCCTGCTTAGTTAGCTGTTCTTAGTAAATGATTTTTAAACCATGAATCAACTAAAAAGATTTCGCGAATGAAATAAAATATAAACAATTTTTTTATGTTATGATGCCTGAATACCATGTCTCGGTCCACCTAATAAAAAGCCACCATCGTCGCAGCCCAAGCAACGAGGTTTAGTTGTTATGCTTCCATGCCTCCATTCCATTTATTCTCATTTTAATAAACACACAACCGCCTCTGTAGTGGTTAAGACCACCGGTTTAAAGCCAGAGGTCCCGGGTTCGAATCCCAGCAGGGGGTAATTTTTAATGTACTTTTTAAATATATTTTTTTAATATTTCTGTAATTCTTAATGTACAATAAAGGATTCAATTTACATGTTTGTGTACTTGGTTTAGTTGGTGGTAGGACTTGTTCGTCCGTCAGGCTAGCTAACACCATCTTATCTAAATATGTCGCCTTAACATCAATGTTTGTAGCATTGTTGTGTTCCGGCAGCTAAGAGATAAGATAGCCAGTGCCTCACTGAGGATCCCAATGAAGTGCGCTTCCACCAATTGGCCTTATCATCACTTAACATCAGGTGAGATCAAGGCACTGTGCTTAATTGTAAATATAAAAAAATATAAAAAAAAACATATAAAAAATGGGCTAATTTAATTAAAAATAAAAATAGTATTTCGAAAAGAGTCCCTAAAACTAAACATCGTCGTCGACTCTAAACGTTTACTTATTTCCAGCTACTGCGCAGTTTAAACGTTTCTCCTCATCATAAATCCAGTGTCTGTTTTCACAATAAACGCTAGCGACAGCACTCGGACACTATTTTCAACCAATTAATTTGTTTCAACGACAGTTTTTATCTCTATCGCAAGAACGAAAAATTGCTCTAACATAATAGAAATACTAAAGATCGGTGTGTTAATGACACAGAAATATAGTTTTCTGCCCACGCGCCGCCGCGCTACATCGCACGCTTCTTTAAACTGTCTCGAATATAGAATTCGATTAAGTGTTATGATGTTGAAACGGGAACGCTTTTCCCCTGCCACTAGGTATAATAAATTCTTTTTTGTCAAGGTTGAGCGTTAAATTACGTTGTCAACGATGACTGCTAAGCCGTTATTTCAAGCCGGCTGACTTTAAAATTAATTTAAGTGTCACGTTTGGACAGGGGAATGATGAAATTTTACGTTATTTACCGATATTATTTAATATGCCTCGGAATGAGAAATAATTTATTTAAATACGTTTGATATTTTCATAATCCTAATAACGCGAGTTGTGACGCCATTTTGTGTGATTTGTTGGGTTTTTAATATTCTGTTTTGACTATCGACGCTCATTTAACTACTGGTAGACCTTCGTAATGGTTAGTCAACTGTCAATTAGAACCGAACAGAGAGCGCCAAGTGTTTGTGCCGAAATAACTGTCATTCTCAATGTTACTCGTAGTATTATTTTTTAGATTGGTAAAACACGAAATTAACGAAAAGTCTGCAAGCTAAAATAAGAATGGGAATATAATATTTATCATTAATGAGAGAATTAAACTTGAAAACAACAATCAAAAACCATTTTTCATTGTGGAATTAAAACAAAAGATTTTAAAGTGTGTAAACATTTATTCTTTGACAAGTAATACCTAAGCAATTAAGTGCTTAAGGCACTGGCACTGCCGATGCCGTAAGTTTTGCGTTTTCTTGACCCAATAAAAATGAACTGAAAAGTTATGAATAAACGTTAAGAACGTACGATAGAAGGACCAATAAATATATATATATATATTTACAAAATCCGATTACTGAATAACAATTTAGTTTCTCAAAAGAGAAAAAGATAGTATCCGTCATAAATTAGATTTCGCGCTAATAAATCCACTGTTTGAAAGCATTGTTCAATTTTTTCATTGGCTAATTCCAGTATCGGTGCGCTCACAATAGTCTATAGAATTTTAGATGTCCATTATTAAATCTGTTATTGCTTTTTTGCCACTCTCCATTCAGAAGCCCATTGAAAAGCTTCGACAAAACATAATGCGTTTATAATAGACTTTATTTTTAGACGCACATGATAGGTTTTTGCTACGCATAAACGAATAGAAGTATTAGTAAGGAGTGTTTGCAATTCTATGAATTTGTTTTCTTTTGGCTTTCGTTACGTTTATATTTTCCTGTCGTTAAACTCGGCGACATAACACTTTATTACCACGTTGTAGGACTTAATTTTCAATGTTTTTGACATAACTTTTTTCTCGAATCCATCACATGTGTTGAGGTGTATGTTTGTACAGTTGGGTCGACAAATAGCTACTTAAGTCATTGAGGTTAAATAGGCGGAAGTTTATTTAAATTTATTGTGCAATGCGAAAAAAAAAACTTACTGCAACACCTATAGGTTTTTACATGAAGGGCAACGCGTGAGTGACTGGTGTTGCAAAAGTCCATGGGTCCATAGGGTCATAGATACTTTTTTATTTTTTTATTGCTTACAATTTTATAAAAAGTTTAGTTTGAGGTATATCTCCTGAAAGGCCGAAGCAGCGAGCCTTTTATTGACAGGTTACATTTTATAGCGTAATGAGACGAGAATAAAATGTAAAGTTTCTATGAAATAACTCTTCGGCCACAGATCTATATATTTGATCTGCGGTATTGACGCTATTTTGAGCTACACAACTATTTTATATTTTTTTTTTTTTTTTTTAATCTTTCCCCCGACGTGGGTCATGTCGGAGATGTTATATACTAAGCTACTAAGCTAGCGGGTTAGCGCTTACATTTTTGTTGCACTGTGTGTGCCCTATGTTACTATATCCTATGCTATCCTTTTACTTTCTAAAGATTTTCCATTTTTATCGCACTCTAGGTGCCCTATTCATTCTTTCTTATTCTATTTCCTACTTATTTATATACATTTTCATTGCATTTCTTATGCTCTGTCCTATTTTAAACTATTCTTTTTTGCTTTTTCCATTTTTATCGCATTTTACATGCCCTAACTCTTATCATATATTACTTATTTTCTATCTTACAGCTATTACAATATGACGTCCACATTACATTAACACATTACATCGTACACACAATATCACAGATAAAAAACACATAGATTTCACATTAAACTTATCACTATGCCATTTTGACTATTTTTAGACTTATTCCTTTTTTACTTTGTTAATCCTAGTATATTTAATATACAAGTGAAAACATAAGTACTTTAAGGCAGTGTGTTTATCTAAGTCTTATTCCTAAAAATTACTTTAGAGGCAATATTCTTGCAGAATTCCAAAAATTTTGGTCTTATGTGTTTGTTGTTTATAAATTTGGCTACATTTTCTTTATTTACATTCATACCGATCTTTCTTTCATACCTCATTCTTTCATACTCGTGGACTGGGCATTCTGCGATTATGTGAAGCACGGTTTCCTCTATTTCGGGGTCACAGATGCACGATGGGCTATCCTTGCACTTGAAGCGGTTCAAGTACGAGGAGAATCCACCGTGCCCCGTCATCACCTGGGTTAGCACCCCAGTCGGCTTGATCTTACGGACCAACCTGTACGCGGCTACCGCGTCTGGGAAGAACATCTTCGTCACGGAGGCCGTCGTTCCACCCTCGTATCTCCGAGCCCATTCGCCAATCGACTCATCGCGGATGAATCTCTTGGCGAATGAGATCGGACATCGATTATAGACCGGCTTCCTCCGCGACGAAGTCGCAGCCTCCTTCGCGAGCACGTCCGCGCGCTCATTCCCGGGCAATCCTGCGTGGGCTTTCACCCAGAACAAATCTACACGTTTGCTTTGCGTGGAGGCCTTCTGCAAGTTTGCCCGCGAATCGAGCGCTAAGCGGTGGAGCGAGCTACGGTTTGTTACAGTTTCCAGTGCAGACCTGGAGTCGCTGTAAATACCGTAGCTCCCTTCACCCCTCTTCAGGATCTCCGCAGTCGCCCTGGATATGGCGAGGAGCTCGGCTTGGTACACCGTGCAGTAGTCGGCAAGAGGGAGTTTGATCGCTTTGACCTCGGTTCCCCCCTTCCAAATGGATAGGGAGGCTCCGACGCCTCCGTCGATCTTACTCCCGTCTGTGTACACTTGCACCTCCTGCACGGCGTACCTATCGAGGGCCTCTTGGTCCCCGAGGGCCACGAACTCACTCCCCACATTCCTGGCGGGGTGCGGGATCTCTGCGAAGCCAACAGGCGCCTCCATCTCCCTGTCCTCCGGCAATGCCCGGGACCTGCCCCTCCTCGCGTCATACAAGGCCGAAGCCTCAAGAATGCGGAGGTCTAGGGGCAGAATCCCGGCCAGTAAAAGTGCCGAATTGAGGGAGACTGTTCGGTATGCGCCGCAGAGCTTCTGGACGAACCCGCGTTGCACCGCTGCCAGCTCCTTCCGGGTACCTATCTTTTGAGCCGCGGGGGCCCACGCCGCTGCTGCGTAGGTGATGATTGGCTCTACTGCCATAATGTAGATGTGCCTCGTCACCTCGGGATTCAATCCCCAACTGACCCTTGCTGCTGTCCTCAATTGTTTATAAATGTTAATACTATTTTATATTAAGACAGAGTCAGCAAACATGCTAAAAAACGTCTCCGATGTGGTATAAAATATTTTAAATGTATAGATTTATCAATCGATCGAAAGTTATAAATTAACACAGTCCGTCTGAGTAGCCAGTGTATTAATAATTAATTCCTTACAGCTTCCATATTAGGTATTTCCTATTACCATATGTCAGTGCGGGCATGTCACACTTGTTTTTCTTAATCCCTTCCGGTCATGTTTATTCAAGTTTATTCAATTTAATTATTCATCAAGCATTTTTGTAAGCTCTCTTTACAGTGTACACATATTAGAATTGCTAACCGGCGGCTTGCATTGTGTACAATTAGAATAAGTAATTGCAAAGTAGCAGTTCGCAACATTGATGTCCAGGACAGTTGGTATTGAGAGGGCAGGCATTTGTACTCATTGTAATTATGAAGTACGAGTATAGTATAGTATTATTAAAGTATGTATCAACATTAATCATAATGTAATTGATGTTTATTTGCGCCTGTCACGCGTTCCAACTCTTGTAACTAGGTTTTTACGTGAGTAAGTATTATAGTTATTTGTAAAACTTAGGTAAGTACTATAGAAGGGGGTCGGTGGCGCTGCAGCTTGCGTGTTTGAGTTGCGATCTTGCATGTTATGTAACTTTCGAATTTGTCGTGCATCGGATGGGTGACTGCAATTAAATATCTCGAGCACTTTCGTAACGCACGTAATTCGAAGGGACGTAATAGGCCAGCATGATGGGTTAAAGCCGCATGTTCCCGCATGCTATTAACCATAGCTTAGGCATCATTTTAACCATTTGCCTTTAATGAAAGCTTAATAATAAGTTGATAATGATCGATCATACAACACTTGTAGGTTTTTTGTAAAAAGACAAAATAAACATATTTTTAAAATGAAACGTACGAAAACGAAAACGGCATTCCTCCTTCCTTCCTTTCAGCATAGTGATGTCCACTGCTGGACGTATGCCTCTCCAATTTTTCTCCATACTGTGCGGTCTGTGGCCTTTCTGATCAAGGTCGGGCCTGCTGACATTTAAATATCATCAGACCATCTAGCCGGTGGTCTGGCAACACTTCTTCTTCCTGTTCGGGGTCTCCACGCCAGAACTCTCTCGCTCCATCTACTGACGTCCCTGCGAGAAATGTGCCCTGCCCATTGTCATTTTAGTTGCGCTACCCGTTTTCCGACGTCTGTAACCTTGGTGCGTTGGCGTATGGTGGTATTGCGTATTCTGTCTCGCAGGGATACTCCTAGCATAGATCGCTCCATGGCCCTTTGTGTTACCTTCAGCTTTTGTACCTTGCCGACAGTTAAAGTCCATGTTTCGCAAGCATAAGTCAGAACCGGAAAAACACACTGGTCATATACTTTTGTCTTCAGCGATTGTTTCTGGAGAGACCACACATTTAGCTTTCATTGGAAAACTGAATGCAAGGACAGGATACTTAGTGAGGGTTTTATTAGCCATTCAATCACGTTAATGAAAACGAGACAAGACGAGTTTGTATAGCATTGAAGCAGCGCCACCTGTTGACAAACGATGAGAGGTAAAATATTGCCATACAATTTTTCGTTTTTGTTAAAGTGACTGTTTTAGGTGTAATCCAGTATGTAAAGTTTTGAAATCTGTCAACATGATGTTCTCATACTTACATTACACTATTATGTAAATACTAGGTACCTATGCCAAAGTTGAGACTTGAGAGGCAGGCACGTCCGGAGTGTTTGAGGACGACAAGCGTGCTAATTGGTCTCTTGTCTAACCGGACAAATGCTCGGTCGACCTGTGAAAGTCGTACTTGTTTATTGAAATTTGACACCATCCGCTCAGCGAGACCGCGCGCAATAAAACGCCATTTACGATCAACTTGAGTGGCCTCTAATGAAACTTTTGACTGTTCTGTTTAGACGTTTAGATAAGGAACAAAAGAATTATGTTTGTAACTTTCAATACTTAAACATCATACGTACCATATTCGATGGAATGAAAGTTTAAGTCGAGCAAAATTTGTCGGTTTTAATCGATCATCCTGGTTTTATGAAAAATATTGAACGATACACACATGCGTGTATACATTATTTTTTTGCATTTTCATAAACTAGAATAGTTATTTGCTCTATCTGGATTGAAACAATGATAATATAAGTGGAAAAATATAGTAAAAAATTAACTGTGAGATACTGTATAAATACTTAGAAGATGTTGTTATTTGTATAATCATGGAATCGTTTTTTTTTTTAAATTATAGTATATTGGTAGGTATGGTACGAATAAAATGTAAGTGCTCGAGTTCATGGTAGCGTAGGATCTAAAAATAAACTCAAACCATACAGTACCCAGTAATATAAATTTTGTTAAATTAATTGAATTAAAATTTATGCGATCATACTTTAAAATTTTGAAATGAACCATTTTATACTTACAGATCTTCTCTGTTAAACGTTAGAACAAAACAATATGTCACAATAATTAATTACCTGCGAGTAGAGCCCTATTTCAATTTATTTCGTTGATAAGGAGACCGGGAAATAGTATTTATTAATTTG
This sequence comes from Eudonia lacustrata, assembly GCA_947562085.1. Taxonomy (NCBI): domain Eukaryota; kingdom Metazoa; phylum Arthropoda; class Insecta; order Lepidoptera; family Crambidae; genus Eudonia; species Eudonia lacustrata. The sequence continues at coordinate 1,509,317 of OX387315.1, read as the reverse complement.
ACTTTGAAAGTCACTCATATTTTTTCTTCCCGTACATACATAATATGCTAAGTCTGAACTATCAAAGGCGTTCAGAATCAGGCGTATGTTACTACATCCGATTTCTATAAAAGCAGGATTTAAATTAATTAAATGCAACGTACTCATGTAGTTGTGACAACACTCAGTAACAACTTTCTCTTTCCCTCCGTTCCGGCCCATCAGCTACGAAACAGCGCTAATGGTTTTGAAGTATTGGCATTATGTTGCATCTCTACCCTGCTTCTTTGTTATGCGTTATTTATGTGACATGCACATTAATACTCATTATTACAGCTGTGGACCCCTCTATGTTTGTTCACACCATAACATTTTATATTCATTATACATAGACTAATATATTTAAATCTAAAAAGTTTGCACACTGCATAGTTGAAATATTTGTTAGAGCGATGTTTCTTAGGCTGTGCTTCAAAGTAGGGTAAGGGTACCCGACAATGCACGCGCTGTAAGCCATTTTGTACAGCAGAAAGGTTGGCTTTGTTGCACAAAGTGCTGTCGAGGTGGCGTGAGTGATGTTTCAGCTTTTGTGTGTCGGCATACAATTTTCGGGTTGATATTTTCTCAGAGCTCTAAATTAGGATTTTAATGGCAGTTATATTTTTATGTGTTGCGACTTTAGACGTTGTACGTATGATATATAATGTTTTTAATGAAATTTATGGGCAATTGTGAATTGTTGATGATTTGGCTGAGGAGGTTTTATTTTATGCGCGCCTTACAATTTGTGATTAAATAAACGATGGGATATTGTAGGTGAAATATGGTTTTTAAATAAACGTCAACTTTTTCATTTGCTTGAAAGTTTAATATAGATTTTTTAAATTTTCTTAACAGGTGAAGGAAAGATGACTTATTTATTATTCATAATGCTAAGATAGGTAAAAAGCAGCATCCATTGTTAAATTATTTAACTTAATTTTTATATATATACGAGTAATTATATTATTGAAAACAAATATATTAAATTTAGGTACATTTTAACGAACACAATTTGTTTATTTATTTAATAAGGCATACACAACAGGTAACAATCAAAATTAATACTAAATTAAACTAAATTAATTATATATATAAGAAAGAAGGCTATTATTATTAAAAAAGCAGTGACAAAATTCAGCGCTTACGTCAGTTTTTCCGGTAGCATAGCGGTCAGTGCAGCCGCCCGGATTGCGGAAGACCCAGGTTCAATTCCATGCTGGGTCGGGTAGGCGTTTAATTTTTTCACTGTATTTTATAAATTTTATAAATATTTAATTTAGCTTCTGTGCAGCAATTAGCACTTGAAAAAAAAAGCGAAAATAAAAATTAAATAAACCCAATAAAAAACTATGAACGTATATACATGAACTTTACATATAAACTTTGTATAAACTTTACATTTTAATCTCATTATATATATAAATTATACCTTTATAACGATACATTTACAGACAGACTGCAAAAACAAGCCTTAGTAATTCATGGACATCTCAATTGAATATCTTTTTACTATAAATCTGAATGTTATGTGTTTGTAAATGATTATATCAAAACCATCGTGGTCTTGCAACAACTCATTATACAAACGGCAATTACCAAACTTCCATAACTTATTTTAACAAGACGTTAGAAAAAAAGTACAATAAAAAAAAGTTGTCTTCTTTAAATAGCAAAGCGAAAGTGAACAAACAAAACACTATGACTGACAAATTAGTACTTTACAGTGAGCAATAAATAATGTCCGGTGCGCGCGCAGCGACAGTATTGCACTCGTCACCCGCACACTCGTAAATCAGTCTCGGAATGGCAAAAGGAAAATTGCCCAGTGCCATGTGGCGATCAAAGGAGCTCATTATTTTATGCCTTTTTGAGGACATGCTCTGATGATGGCAATTTCAATAATTGACTTAATTATTTATGAAGTCTTCTGTATAATGACATTTAGTTTATTCAACTTCATTCGTTTATGGAAATCCATCTACGAAATTGGGAAAAGGCAGCTAAGTCGTATGTAGTAAAGATTTTTTTTGTAACGTCCGAACTAATTGTAGACTGCAAGATGTAGAATCGACCATACTTAATAAAAAAGTATGTAAACATCAATGATGCAGACGTCAATTGTTATAAAAAAAACTGCGTATTCGCAATTTCGAATAACATTTAATGAATATAAGCATTTGTTTTATATTTATTTATTACTTATTCAGCGTCTAAAAAATTAAGATACTTATTCAGTTTGAATATAACTAACTATTTTTAAAGTCAATAAACATAGGTAGAAATAAAAATGTTACCAAACATTTATATTCTTGAATCTTAACAAATAACTCAAACGTTTTGTCAGACGCTAGACAAATACTAGTAAAACCCCTTTCGACTCTACACTTGTAGTCTACCCGTTTCCCCATTTCAGCGTGTCGTCAAAAATAATCATTGCAACATTACCGATTCACACCAGCCCTAATAATGAGCCGTCCACCGAAGGCACACTCGTCCGTAATCACGCAAATAAATCAGCCATTATCTCGCCTCTCGAAGGCACAGAACAAAACGGTGACGCCAACAAATGACCGCCATTTTTCTTCGGCATCCGTGGCGGAGGACTCTGTCAATATATCCGGGGGATGGTGGCTCGAGGCATGAGTGATGAGCGGCAGTAGGTTTTCCTGGACCAAAGTAACCTTTGCGTATGTTATTGCTGATTTCAAGGTGCCATGATTATAGTATATTCAAATCTCAACTTTCCAAGTTGTGTTTGTTAAACCATGGACAACTGAAATTAATAATAGTTGATTAATCCTTTATTGCATAAAGAAATACTACACAGAAAATAACTAGAGCTTATCTCTAGAAGAAATCACTTCTATCTAACCCTAGCTGTGGTGTTGTAAGCACGAAAATACGACGACACGAAATTATTTTTGTGACTTTTATCAAAGACGAGAAATTCATCAGCTCATTTATGTCCCGACTGCTGGGGCACGAGCCTTCCCTATGGATGGATAGGGAGAACGGGCCATAAACCACCACGCGGGCCCAGTGCGGATTGGTGGTTGTTAACGACTGCTAATGCAGTCGGGACCAACGGCTTAACGTGCTTTCCGAAGCACGGAGGAGCTCGAGACGATACATTTTTGGTCACCCATCCGATGACCGGCCTTTGCAAAAGTTGCATAACCTCAGCACTCGCAGACCGGACGCGTTAACCACTGCGCCATGGAGCTCCTCCGAGAATCAAATAACATGGAAGTAAAACTCAGTGATTTGCAATAAAGATGTTGACACAAACTTAGTTGCAACACATATGAGTTTGACACATTACGCATTGAGCTGCACTACAAACATTCCCTCTTGGAGGACATGTCAGGTTGACAGATGACCGCGCCTCGCTTGCGCTTGCGCCACCGGCGAGATCTCTCGCCCCATCTGCCGCCCCTAACCGCCGTTATATTTTATTTGCGCAATAAATTACGTTTTATTACAGATATTTTGTCGTGTTACAATAACTAATGTACCCACTCTCAATTCTCATGTAATGTCCCGTAACGCACTTTTATTATTTATTTGGATTTTTTATTTGGTCGACTTTATTTGGGCAATGAGTTGTAGAAATGGCGACGGGGCTGTTTCTATGAAATATGTTGGTGTTTTTCCAAATTTTCCTCTATGTTGGGCTGCGTAATTCTGCGGCGTGTAGGTTATGAATGACGTAGCTTAATGAATGTAATTAATCAGCCCGATGTTACTGATGTTCTGAATATGATGTCAGTGGACGTTAGCTGGCTTTTGTTTAATAAACAATTTTGTGAGTTATACAAAAGTATACTAAGTAAGTAGTTCCATAAGAAGAAGTCGTGGAAGCTGTGTTTAGTCATTTCACAAAGAGAATTTTAAACATTTCATCTGATACTAGGTCACATCACAAATCTGTAGTGGGTAGAGTTAAAGTATGTAATTTTTGTTATTCTGTACATAAGTAAGGGTTAAGTGACCTAATAGCTGGTCTTTCCTAAAATTTTATGTTAACAATTTGCATATGTTTTTTGACGGAGTCAGAAAACAAGCATATATACTGCCAAATGGTAACCGGTCGCCAACAACAGCTGAAGCAGAGAATGAAAAATAATGTAACAATCGGAAATAGCTTTCAATATTTTTTACGTGTTTGTCACAGTATTTCCGATACTTATGAATTATTTGTTTTAAAATTTTATTAAGCTCAACGGTCAACCGATGAAACATGCTTGCTTATGCATCCCGCTACCACAAAGCCTCTATTCCACCATTACCATTTCCCTAAGCTAACGTAATTCACTTCAACAGGAACCATAAAAACTGTTTACTCAAAAGCACAAGCGCGGCGAAATTCAACCAACGTTATTATACATCACACACATTTCAGGCACGGAGACATAAACATTCCTTTTCAAAGTGCCAAGTTTATTCAGCGCTAGTGCCGCGTCACGGTGAAAAATCGCCGCTCATCCAGGGGCTGGTGTAATGTATGGCCGTCATTACCCTGGCACGCCACACAAATCATGCCGGCTCACTACGCTGCCAGCGCTGAGTCTCACGAGTTATAGCTAACTGATGCTACGCTTTGTTGAAGTCATGCTGGAATTAAATTAGAATATTTTTAACGGAGTAGAGCGCGTAAAAAATACTTAAAATTGCAAATTGTTTTTGTTTGGTGCAGGTTTTGCATTCAGTTCCCTGTGTGGTGCCGGGGATAAAGAATTGCACCACCCCATCTCTTCCTGTGGGTGTCGTAAAAGCCGACTAAGGGACCATTCCAGAGGATGGGCAGCAGCATCTCTCTGAGGTTACCCTCAACCTACTGCGATCGCCAACCCGCCTGCCAAGCGTGGCGATTACGGCAAATACCCCTCATATCCTTGGGGGAGGCCTTTGTCCAGCAGTGGACGTCTTTGGCTGAGATGATGATGATTGCATTCAGTTTTGCAAAGATGTTTTTGACGATCCTAAAAATGTGAACTCAAAAGAACAAAACCAGTTTAAAATACAGATCCAATTTAGAATCTTCACAAAATCAATGGATACTCTACACTACAGAGTGTATTCTTTTGTGGGGTTGGCAAATAGAAGCAGAGTCCATAAGCGAGGATTTTATCAATCTTATAAGAATACACCATATTTGTAAGTAGGTACCTGTGGCTCATGACTATGAAACGTCTAAGGCTTTTTATCAAAAACCGAAAGACTTTTCACTTCCAATCATATTTCAAAGCCAATGACAAACATTTAAGGTTGAGGAATAGTAAGGGTATGCAGTATAGATACCACCACGTGTGGCGAAGGTCAAGGGATTCCTCGTATGTTTGAAAAAATATCTACGTTTTCTATGTAAATTTTGACAAATTAATGGGGCATGTTGCAGAAACACAAAGGATCACAGGACCTTAGGGGGCTTATTTGACGACCTCCTTGGTCGAGTGGTTTGTACACCGGTTTTCATGGTGTCGCCATCTCTGGGGTCCCTAGTTCGATCCCCGGTCGGGTCAATTTAGAAATTATTGTTTTTCTAAATTGTCTCGGGTCTGGGTGTTTTCTATGTAAGTATAATAAGTATGTATTTAAGTATTTTCAGTGTGTTTATCGGTTGTCTAGTAACCATTTAACGAGTTTCATAACAAAGCTTCTCTTGAGCTAGATAATTGGTGTGAGTGTATTTTATTTTTTATTAATAAACAAAGTGTAGTTACTCCATGTTTTATCTCTTTTACTCTAATATGAAATGAAGTTTACATGACGGGAACAAAACACGGAGTAACTACTCCAAGCTTACACTTTGTTTCATAATACGGGGGTAAGTTGTCAGCCTAACATCTCTTAATAATTATGTAATTTATAGAATGTCAATGACTGGAGCGTTTACCATATTTTGTTGATATTTTTATTTAATTTTCTAAAACATTGCAGCCATGTTGCTTTGCAATGCAATTGTTAGCTACAAAGTAGAATACTTATCACCATTAAAGGGTACAAAACGCAGTTTACTGCAGAACGTAAAGTAATTATTTTAACTGTTATTAAGTTTTGTTTTAGAAGTTATATAAATTAAATATCATATTTTCTTAGTTCTGTGCGCAGTTTGTCTATCTAACTAGCTACGTCCATACTATCCTGTCACCATGGCCTGCTGGAAGAAAACTCTTTTTAGAGATAAGCTTACCTGTACTATTGCGATCCAAAATGTTAAGCACTGTAAATGTTTATTTGTGTACGAACTAATAAATAACTAAAATAAATAAATAAATTTTAAGATGACAGTATATAATTTAACCTAACCACATGACATAACCGATCGTAATAGTACTAACAATAAAGTTTACTGACCAATTAAAAGAAAGTGCTAAATATGTTTTTAATATGTTCGCAAGAACATTGCGTAAAATTTATATTGCATATTAGTCACTCCTGTACAGTGTTTCTTTCAATCATCCAAACGTTTCAATGATGTCAGTAAACATTCAAATGCAAATAGAAAACAGCTGATGTTTTCAAATGAATACTATTTTAGTTTAAATAGATAAATAAAATTAACGGAGACAGTAATCTTTTTAACGATAGGGACATGTGCAATGTTATAAATCGTGGAGATTTATTAGAGACTCGCAATCCCGGTTATAAATAATGATAATAACGCAAATAAAAATAACAAGCGTTCGTAATGCGAAACGAAAACTGCTGTCGAGTGGAAATGTCGCGGGAGGAGTACGAAATCAGACTTTGTGATATATTGTTAAGAAATAAGATTTGCAGCGCAACTGGTGTTGGACTAAGTTACAGTGGTAAATATATAGATGTAGAAAACTTGATGTATAATAATATAATTAATACTGGTTTTGAACGAATACCATTGATGAATTTATTTTTAAAAGTTACTTATATAAAAATACGAATATTTATCGTTGGTAGGAGAAAATTAACGTAATTTATTTATCGTTGGTAGGAGAAAATTAACGTAATTTATTTATCTATAGTATCTAATGATAAAAACATAGACGATACCTCTTTAATAATTTTGTGCGTAGTGAATCATCAAAATTAAAAACAAAAGTACAATAGTTGTATGTAAAACATCTCCGGAAAGTTAGAATAATAATAGTTTTTAAATAATTCAGTAAAGCTTCCAGATACCAATTAATATTCATTCATTGCTAAGATTTTTTATATACATACCAAATTTATCCAATCCCTGCAACATAAAAATATTAGTAGTTGACATGATTGATAGAGCATACATAATTGGCTGTCCCTCTAATGTTAATGAATCGTGAGTAATGAAAAATTATTGTCCGCCCGCCCCGTTCCGGGAGTGTCCGGACGACGCGTGATGTATGGTCACACTAGTTCGCGGACAAATGGCGGACAATTTGTTGTGGCCGCGTCTGGGTTAAGTGCTTATGATTTATGACATTGCGCTAGTTGACCTACTCGATATTTTTTATTTGTTGCATATCCTCGCGTTCCAATAACTAAAAAAAGTATAACTGACCACCGTCGGGGGCAACTCGATAGGTATGCCTAGGGTACCTAAATCCAACATTTATTTTGTACTAGCGACCGCGAGCGACTTCCTCCTTATAAACAGCCGTTGCCATTTGACCAATTTCATTCATTAATTAAATACAGATTGAATACACCTCTCAGCAAAATTTCAGTTTTCTAGGTTTTTCGTCTGGTCGAAATAAGTCAGTCAGTGAGTGAGTTTCTCTTCATATGTATTGATTTGCGTATACTACTGATACACCCTCAACCCTAGATACAAATCTGTAAAATACATGTTGCTTATAATCTTACGAGTAAATGCAAAACCTAAGCAAGATCTAAACGTTCGGTTCGAGTGGATATATTTCGTTTTGACAGTTAATTCGTAATATCGTTATCCAGTGAAAATTGAACACCCTTTATCCCATAAATCTTCATTGTCCGACGTATCCACTTATTAAAACGCATTACAGTCACTCTACTAATACATTTTGTGATAGCAATCGTATTGTTTGTTCCTATGACAGATTTTGTATGGAGTGTCGTGGGTTCATGTGTTCGATTAATGGGGTGTGCTGGGAAATGGTTCGAGGGCAGCGTTAGTTGATTTTCGTCTAGATATAAAAATACGCTTCGAATTAGGAAACCCTTCAGTTTTTGAAGTCGGTTAAATAAAACAAAATTTAAAAATGTTACAATAATTAAATTATATTCAAAATTTACCTATGATCTAAAATATTGTCCTAACAATTGACCTGTATACTTTTTTTTTATAGTTAAAAGCCTATAGTTTACAAGAAACAAACATTTGTCAATAAATATGAACCTACAGAGAACTTTTCACAATTCAGTTTTTTTTCGAAACAAAAATTATCGCATTGTCGCAAAAGTAAAAATAAAACGAGAATGCGATCATAGACTCAAATGTTCATCAGTCCGTAATTTATAAGTAACAAACGATCCAGAAACATTTTTATTACCATTTGACAAACTAGCTCGAACGACCGTGTTATCTTCAAAATAAACTTACACAACGGATGATATTCTTATCAAAGGTTCTAAGGTATTAAATAATTCTTTGAGCATATTCCAATGCAGTCATAAAATAAAACGGCAAACAATTAATTCCTACGCAATAAATTCCATTGCTATACAATTCACGCTGATATCAATAATTCAGCAATAAACATTATGTCCGTTCCCCTCACTCGACGATCGATGATAATAATATCATCAATATACACGACAGATGGACTTTATATTCCATCCACCGATTAAAATAGTAACGATTAAATTAATCGAGCATCGTTAAATCGAGTGAGCGGATTCGTTGCGTCGACATATAAATATGAATTTATTTCTCGTGGTGGATAGTCGAAAGATTGAAGAGTTATGTGAAAAAACTGCTATTGATAAGACTCAGTTGCTTTTATTATTTTACAGTGTATCATTCGTATTGGTGAAAGGGCTTGCAGTGTAAAAAAAATTGATGAACATTAAGAAATGCTTTATAATAACTTTTTTGTAATTGAGTGTCGTACACCTAGCAACTTGTTTTGACGTAAATAAAAATATTGTCAGTTGTTTTTTTGTCTTAATAATTATTATCTCTCAATATACGACTCACTACTGGGAGCTCGATGGCGCAGTGGTTACGCGCCCGGTCTGTACCAATACCACCTTACGAAAGAAAAGACCAACCTACTTGACGTGCCTTCCGAAGGTGATTCAAACATTTTTATTTGGTCACCTATCCGATGAACCCGCATTTTTACAGTTGCTTAGCTTAACAGATGACGTTACAAGAACCGCAAACCGCTGAATCAACTTTAGTATGTTTACTCGAACTTATTTATATATTTATTATGTAGGTATTTAATTAACATTAAGTTATGTCGGTAATTCACAAACAGCTTGAACTTTTATTAATTTATACATTTATTGAAATAATTATGATACAAAATCTAAACTTTTTCATACTATTTCATACTTACGATATCATTCATATTATGCCTGGCCTGACCGACCTAATAATGTATACAAACATTATAAAATTTATAAATAATTTTAAATTATGTACGTTACTCCAATAATTAAACAAAGTACGAGTGAGTATGTATGTCCCGTTTACATATAAATATTAATAGCTTACTTAATACTAAACTCAATAATAATTGACTAACACTGTTAATTAATTTATAAAGTACACCTTTGCATTAAACAAAGGTTAACTTATCAAAAATATTTACATATTTATTCTCGGTTTGGTTGACGCACGAGTGTTCATGCGACGCTTTAGTACTGCGCAGCAGACAACATCGATAGCGCGATTCAGCGAAGACATAAAGCGCCATCTATCGAGCGCGCATGTAAACGGAACAAATGCTATAGGCGGCGGATTTTCTTCGATATGATTGCGATCTTGTATTTTTTATGACACGAATAATTATAATTACATCAAAAGCAAAGTAAATTTTAACATTTTATAGCAGTTTATGTTTTCGTTCGTTTAAGTTTTCGAATTAAATAATATCTTGTATTTTCTTTTGGGTCAAATTTAATTTGCCCTAGTTTTGTTGTGTTTTGTATTTTCCAATACTTTTCACCTAATTTTTTTAGTAGAGTGAGGTCTTCAATATAGGTCAGTATACTTTGTAAAACCTTTCTTTACCGAAATAAATATTTAAATTTTCAAATTTATCTGTATGTGGAAGTGGTAGAATATTTTTATTTTCAAATGCATCTTTAATGTGGAATTGTATGTGGTAGAGGTACTGACAGGGTAATGGAAGCAAACTGTCTCGCTTGACACCTTTGATCGATGGTCAAATGAAGATCGATCATGCGTCGACTATAATCAGTATCGATTAAGTGGTCTTGACGGTCTAGTAAGTAGTTACAGATTTAATATAAGATATTATTACTGATGCTCGAAAGCCATCAATTAATGTAAATAAAGACCTTGTGGACATTCTTTAGTTAGAATTTGGAGTACCGTATACATACACCGTCACTTTTTGAACGTTTTAATCCTGCAGACGGGTTGATCAGAGCATGAAACTGAACAACTTTTCCCAAGAAACATAAGTCAAAAAACGATTTTTTTTTAATTTTCCCATTCAAAGCCTCCAATAATTAACCGAGCATGGTTTGTATGGGAAAGTAAAACGTTCAAAAAGTGACGGTCTACATATTTTTTCATTTGTAGGAATTCTACGCGGGATGCATTGAAGTTCTTGAAGGTCGTCAAAGTTAGTAAAATTTGGAATTTTTATAATGTCCGGTCACGCGATTATTAAAATTAAAAAGAGGACTTATAAAACTTAATTGACACTGAAAGTTATAATGTTAATGATAAATATACACAGCTTTTCATACATGTTTTGATCTTGATTGACTATGTTCCAAGAATTTGTATTATGATTGCCATTTATTGCTATTATTTGTGTGTCAATAAATGTCTCTTTTTTCTCTCTCATATAAGAGTAATTTTTTTACTAAACACAGAACCGGAATAATAAAAAGCTTTTGCTAAGTTTTATTGCAGCGTCATCTTGTTTCATGTAAAGTTCTACGCTGCGGGGTTATACAAAGCCGTAGGCTCAGATATTAACGTTTAAAATAATACTTTATAAATAAAGCTCATTTTAGAATTAAAAAAAGCGTTATTTTATTTATATTATATTTTCATTGCAATAATTGTTGCCTACTTTTGTTATTATATCGAAAACATCTGAGCAGATAAATCAATCTACATCTGAACGGAACATCTACCATCAATCAACCTCCACAAATTAACAAAACTATTTCACCTGGAACGTGGAGTGCCACAGGGCGACTCAATATCGCCAAATCTTTTTAACGCCGCTCTTGAGGGCGTTTTTAGGAGGCGATAAAGGCCTACTGATTGACCGCGAGAGGCTGAACCACCTGCGGTTTGCGGATGACATTGCTTTGATCTCAGACGACATCGGTGACATGGTGGTTATGCTCGACGAACTTCAAAGTGAATCAGCTAAAGTGGGATTGCAAATGAACCGGTCAAAGACCAAAATAATGACCAACATCCCAGAAGCGGAAAATCACATATTCCCTGTCGAAGTAGTTGACTATTAGGTTTATCTCGGTCATGAAATTTCTCTTGGGCTTGAAGATCAAGTAGCAGAAGTCAAACGTCGAGTGGCGCAGACTTGGGCGGCCTTTGCAGCCAATAAAACTATAATGAGATCCAAAAGAATATTCCAACATCTCAAATCGAAGGTCTTCAACCAGTGTGTTCTGGCTGTCTTCACTTATGGTATGGAGACCACCACCTTAACAGAAAAGTCTGCCGAGAAACTCCGTGTCACACAGAGGGCTATGCAGAGATCTATGCTTGGTATCACCCTCATGGACCGTAGAAGGAATGAGTGGATTCGGCAGAAAACCAAAGTGGTCGACGTGGTCGAATGATATAGAGCGCAGAAAGTGGAGATGAGCAGGACACATTGCCAGAATGAACCACAGCCGGGGCGAGAAGTTCGCTAGAATGGCGACCCCGTGCTAACACCCGCGGCAGAGGTCGACTGCCCAAGAGATGGACGGATGATATCCGGCAGTAAGCTGGCACCAACTGGGTGCATGTGGCAGCAGACCGTCAAGAGTGGAGAAGTAGAGAGGAGGCCTATATCCGAAGACGGACGCTACAAGGGCTGCTATAGATAGATAGATAGATAAATAGAAATAACGAAAACATTGCCTTTTAACAGACCAATGTGGGTGAAATAAGTCTAACAGCAGCGTTGTCAGATCTTGTTATCTCATTAAACATTGTTTGTCTACTTAATGCTATCAAGCACCGCACCCCACGTTTGTCGAGCCAACATCAAACGAATTGACGAAAAAGCTAATTTGAACAAGAGTTTGACATAACACAATCCGAAAGGCGAAATTTAAAATTGGATCACGTCACTTACTAAAAGACGCAACGAGAAACTGCCGCTCTCTCTTTTCCTCCCGATTGGAACTGAAGCTAAGCGGACTTTTAACAGCGCCAAGCAATGAGATTATTATATTTGACAGGGTAATTCGGCGACACTGCCAGTGTCACGCCAATCTTATTAGGGATGTAAATGAATATGGAATGAATCCATTATTTCACAAACAAGCCTCGGGACCGGGGGCGATAATATTTTAGGAAATGAGCGGCGAACACTCGGCGAGAATTGTTATGAGCTGTTAATACTAAAGATTGTTATCCTTATGAAAGTTTTAAGTGAGTTTTAAGAAGCAAATGTAGATTTTGCTCTGTTACATACGATGTTAATATAAGAGTCATAGTGCCTTACAAATAAACAAAGAATAAGGTCCGAATAGTAATTCCATGTTTTGTCTCTTTTACTCTAATTTGAATTGACGTTTACATGACAGTAACTAAACATGGAATAACATTTCGGAGCTTATTCTTTGTTTATTTGTAAGGCAGATAGTATTATCTGTGCTGTTAAAATGTCTTTTTGTGTATGACCCATCATTGTATTCCATCCTATGACGAAGAGACATATATCAGTACACAGGAAGGTATACTACGAAAATTTTTAGTAACTTTTTAAGGACTTTATTCAAGCAGACAATAGTCAATTACGGGTTATTGGCTATGCTTTAAAAAGAGACTGAAGAATTATTAGAGTAATTGCTTTTTTATATAAAACATATAGAAAAGAGATATTATAATAATCATTTATTGCATTTGTTTTTAACATTTCAAAACAGTGATATTTTGTACTTAAATATAAGTGTAGCCTGTTCTGAAAACTATATCACTTGAACTATAACACGTATACGACGCTATTTCCCCGACTGTACAGCGCACGAGAATATGCCATACTTTTCACATGTCAACTCATTTTCTGCTCAAACATTTGCGGAACAAACAGCTCCGTACATTCCCCTGTCATCGCGCCGACTATTACGTTCAAGAATGTATAATAAATGCGTTACCATATTTTCGTCTGCATTACGAGGGGTGTTATTTATTGGCTTAAAATTGTAGTCATCGCATACATTATGTATGACGCGGTGGTAATTACCCCTCAGGCGTTCCCTTTCAGGGATAGGTTCTGATTGCGAGGCGGAATTATCGGGATAGTTGGACCCATTTGCTGATTAGATGTATGATGAGATTATTTAAACTCATTCATATGAACAAATTAACCATCTCAACCCGTGGGTGTCGTAAAAGGCGACTAAGGGACCATTCCAGAGGATGGGCAGCAGCATCTCTCTGAGGTTACTTTCAACCTACTGCGATCGCCAACCCGCCTGCCAAGCGTGGCGATTATGGCAAATACCCCCTATCTTGGGGGAGGCCTTTGTCCAGCAGTGGACGTCTTTTGGCTGAGATGATGATGATGATGATGATGATGATGATATGAACAAATTATGACGATTTATGTTTTATGCCTGCTTGACAAAATTGTTGAAGCTTTTCGAATTTTAGTGTTTTGTTTTAATAAAAATTTGAACAGGGCATATAACTAGTGTTTAATTTGCTGTTTGGTCACGTTTATAGAAAATGAAATTTTGTAAGGCAGAAACTTATACTCTTCTCGTGTTTCACCAGTGGAAACATCTTCGATGCATACGTTTTCGTTAACGTGATTAAATGGCAAAAAATTCTCGCATTAAATATACGATATACTGATGATTTTACATATACGCGTACATCCTATTTCGGAGAACACGGCGTAAACGTAATTTTTAAAAGGGTACGCCATTATTCTTGAGTTATTTCGTCCTTTTCGCAAAATAAACTTCAGTATACAAATATGGACAGGCCCGTCAGGCCCTCGCTGTCTGTTCGATGACACTTCACTTTGTTGACGGGAGAATGATTAATTCATATTCTGAGGGGTAGTGCGATCGAATATTTTACTGAGATTCTGCTTTTCTGAATTACCCTGCTAGTCTTATATTTGAAACCTTACTTTATATTATGTTGATAAAATGTTGATAATCAATTGATTTCTTATCTAAAATTGAGTGGTTATTAGTAACGTAACTAATGGCTTCGGTGTCAATCAAGGTTACATGTAAATTGGGGTTACGGATTATTATTAAAATTATTATTTTTCTTACAAAATGCTACATTTCTTGCATTTATATCCCAAACTTATGGTGGTTTTTATTATTGCCTTTTGTATAAAGAAACATTTGATACGTTAGTACATGTACCGAGTAATTTAGCCCAATTTCTGACACAATACAGAGCATTACGAATAAATAATTATTAAAAATTGAGAAACCTTCATGACATTTTTTAACACAATACACAATAGTAATATAATGTGCCTTTGGCCAGCTCAGCTCAGCTTTGGCTCAATTTTTATGTACAAGCCTTCCCTATAGATGGATAGAGAGAACAGGCCGTTAACCACCACGCGGGCTCAGTGCGGATTGGTGGTTGTTAACTCCTGCTAATGCAGCCGGGAACAACGGCTTTACATGACTTCTAAAGCACGCAGGAGCTCGAGATATATTTTTGGTCACCTATCCAATAACCGGCCTTTGCGAAAGATATCTAGGTATACTAAAAATAAAATAAAATATCTACAGCATACCTACATAAATATCCCTCCCAATCCCCTGCGACTTCATATACAAGAGAACATATTATCTTATCCAATAATCCTACCCACCACGCCCGTGGCCGCACTCGCACAAAACCAACGACAAATGTACTAAGCCGACAAGTTTATCCTTGCGGGCCACTGAAATCCCGAAACAATGGCCAACATGTTAACTGCCTGGGTCACCGCAAGGCGTGTAGCAGATTACTTGGAGGGAACGAGATAAACGTATGCAAGCAAACGGAGTTGGAGCGAGACAGGGGAATGATATTAATTGAATTAAACAGCCCGCCAGCGACGGGTTAATAGCGGTCGTAATGGCCGCAACGCTTGTCTTCTGTTTGGTAGTTTCTTAATTAATTTTTTGATAAAGAAGTGAAGGTTTTGATCAAATATAGAATTAAATATTTGTAGTACATAAAAAAGTGTTACTTTATGAAATGGATTGTTCTAATATGCTACGCTATAAAAGAAAAAGAAAAGTAATATATCCGTTGAGTTTCTTGACAGATTTTCTCAGAATCTAAAATACTGTAATAGATTGTAGTGAAATGTAGTGATTTTTTAGTTTATTTTTATTTCAGAAACGTTTACGTTTTTTAACAGGTACTTTACACATTTTGTAAAAATTTCTATATCTCAATATCAAGACATACCTATTCATACCGACTAAGGGACCATTCCAGAGGATGGGCAGCAGCATCTCTCTGAGGTTACCCTCAACCTACTGCGATCGCCAACCCGCCTGCCAAGCGTGGCGATTACGGCAAATACCCCCCATGATTATTTGGGGGAGGCCTTTGTCCAGCAGTGGACGTCTTTTGGCTGGGATGATGATGATGATGATGATTTTTCAAAGCTCCTAATTTTAAATTACATGTCAAAATCATTATAACAAATTGTCAACATCCCCTCAATGAAAGTGAATGCACTCCGTTAAAACCACATCTGCACGCTAGATTAATTTTCATTAGGACCAAATTGTAACCTTCAAACAGATAAATCGTGTCCCAACCGCCCTGCCCTGTCTTACGAAACGGCTGAAGCATTATCCAAACTAGCTCTTAATTTCCCTACAAGCCCCATAGACTGGACCCCAAGATTTATAGTTTTAATAGGCGACAATATGGCTGCCACGATTTATCTTAACTTTTAACGAACACGTTTCCGCTCTCACTCGTAGCTGTTTCAGTCGTTTGGGGTTTATTTTACGTAACTCGCGCGACTTTCATAATCCTGATGTCATAAAAATCCTTTTTACCAGCCTTGTGCGAAGCTCATTGGAATCTAGTGCATGTATATGGAACCCGCACGAGGCCAAATATATACTTATGTTAGAGAAGGTCCAGAAAGCTTTTCTTCGCTGCTATTATAAGCGGGTATATGGTTACTATCCTTTCATGTACCCAACGAAGTTCTTGCTGGGAATGTTGGGGATGAACTCGCTAGAGGGTAGAAGAGCTCGAATGGAGTTGTCAACTGCTGTGGCGATTTTGCGTGGGAGTGTGGACTCGCCCGAATGTGTTGAGCAGTTGTCTCGCCTGTTTGTGCCTGATAATTATCTGCGTATTCGATCCAGTCGTAGGCATCGACTGTTTGCGCCTCCGCCGTGTCGCACAGTGGCGCGTGCGAATTCACCGCTGTGTCGCATGCATCAAGCACTTAACGCACTCCTTGTGGCTTACCCGAATTTTGACGTGTTTGTGGACAACCTTAAGAATTTTTTAAACAGTGTAGATATTTGTTTGTGAACTAGTGATTAAGTATACTTACTATTTGTGTTTATATGCACTTAATTATTCATAATTATGTAATAGGGTTATGCCCGTTTAATTATGTTAAATAAATAAATAAATAAATAAATAAATAAATCTGGCTGGACCAAATTAAAGGGATCAGACAGTGTCTTTAACTGCTTTTATATTTGACCATCGTTTGGTGGGTGCGGTCATGGATGTAAGACGAAAGTAAAGTAACAAACATTTTATAAATGTTGATTTTTTAATGTTGTTGTTTAATGCCACAGAAGCATTCAATCTATAAAAATAAAATCTATTTATACCTAATAATGTATAATTTTGAATCTGAATTCTTTTGTTATATTAATTATAGTAATTGACCGTAGCAGTGTAATTAATTAATTAAATAAACAAATTGGCTTCGTTCATTGTATATTTTTTTTAGGTATCTACTTTTAGGTATTCAAACTGTTTGTGTTCATTGTGTTAGTTGTTTCTTGCTGTTCTGTATTTTCATCAGTGTACCCTGTTTTTATTTGTTATTGTGAAGGTAAATAAATGTTTCTTATTCTTACTTTTTATTCCATAACGGGAAAGAATTAACTGTGACGACTATTCCTTCGCGAAAGAAAAAAATTAGCATATGATTTGTTTGTGGCACCACCATACAATGGAACGCTCTCCCTGCACACGTGTTTCCTCCTTCCTACAACAGAGGTTATGGTGGAGGTGAAGGTGGAGGTGAATGGTTATAGGTGAAGAGGAACTTGCGGGTCTGAGAGAACGGCTATTCTTGTCATGTCTTGTTGTTTTCTTCGGCCCCACTTTAGAACCGGTTCGGGCTGCGAGGTCTGGGCCTTATTACCCGGGATCTCATCTCGGGCAAAGTTCAATTGCTCCGGGTCAATTGGGTGGCACGGCAGGGGTAACTTTTTTAGTTCTATGTTTTTTTTATATTTTTTTATGTGTAACATCTTTCCTCTCGTGATTTCGTGAAATGGGACGGAAGTGTGAAACAGAAAGTCGGGGAAGCGCGCAAGCACGCGTCATTTTGTAAATCCTGTAATAGATATTATGAACATGACATATTATTATTAAATGTCACATATTGTGTCAATTGACTATCAAAGTTTATTTTGATATGTCAAATGTCTTCTATAGGGGAAGTGAGAGGAATGAGTATTTACTGCATTCTCTTTATGATTTTTAAAAAAAATATACGTCATTGTTAATTCTGTATTCTATTTTCTATTGTAATATTGATTTCAACCCTTTCGTGTGTAAAAGACTTTATCATTATTTATTTTATAGTTATAAATTTATGTATACCTAATACCTGACCCCTTTTTTTCAGAATCATCATCATCATCATCATCATCTCAGCCAAAAGACGTCCACTTCTGGACAAAAGCCTCCCCCAAGGATCTCAGATTTTTCAAAATATAATGTTAAAATTGCTTATTACTAAGATGAGATGACTACTGTAAGCCTTGCTCATTTTGTTTTTATTTGTTTTTTTTTTCAATCCGCACGACCGTCCTTCGAATCGTAGGTGGCTCCTTGGTGGTGCTGGCTGCCGATTCCTTTCCCTGCGAAGCCCTCGGCGCGGTCAACCCCCCGGGTGAGACGCCGTGGGCCGAGGCCCGGTGAGCGCAAGCGAGCGGGCCGCGACTTACTGGTTTGGTAGGGCGGACAGCAGCGAAGAATGGGTGGTGATGGTGACATTGTCGGCTTATAGGGCCGACACAATGTACGGACGCGCGGGATCCGGCTATTAGGCACAATCGCACAATCCTGCTTCTCTAGATGTCCTCGCAACTGGACTCTGCTTGTAATTAACATTAAGCAAAGCCTGCCATTTGCCAAATGTTTTCTTTAAAAAATTACCCCTAGTCTTCATCTCATCTGAAAGTCACAGTAAATGGCTATCTTATCTCTAACTGTCGGAACACAATAATGCTACTAATATTGTTGGTAAGGCAACAGACTTTCAATAAGAATGCCTATTCTTAAACCAAACCGAACACAATCAAATAGTGTGTCCCCTATCTGCGGTAAAAAAGACATTTCCTAATACAACCATAATAGTACAGGACATATTTAATCTCGTAATTAAAATTAATTACAAATCATTAAAGTGAAAGTTAAAAAGTGCCTAAAACTTTGTATCGACTATTCGTATTGGTTGATTTTCAGAAAATTACAAAGCAGATAAAATCAATATAAATGCCATATCTCCAGTACCATTGTACCTCCGGAACGAAATAGAGAGCGCGTTAATACAACCCCGGAATTATTGCGGACCGCAATTTAGGGGGATCCCGCAGTCCGGGAATCACGGGACTGAATTACAAGGTGGCATTAGCCGGGATCGTCGGATTGTCGGGATTCGGGATTGGTGAGTTGTCTTCGGGCGTCTTACTTTTGTTCAAAATGCTATTATGAAGATATCACCAGGAGTTACAGACGTAAGGTAAACGCGACTATATAGGTACCCTAAGTACTGTATCATTTTATTTTAATCTTTTATTTTCTTTTCTGTGTTTTCTTCCTCAGGCATCAGTCTCTCACAAACATAAACCATCAAATAGGTAGCCTACCGCTAGATGTTAAGTCATGTTTGCAGAGAGAGAAAAAATGTTTAATTACTAGGATATACTTTATAGGTCTAGGACGGCGCGGATCTTCGTATAACGTGCTTAATAATTTCAATATCTAAATGCATTCGTTGAAGAATGTCGATTTTGGTTGATGGTAGAGCTTGTTTTAAGTTGACCTGGCTAGCTACCACCATCTTATCCAAATAGGTCGCCCTAACATCAGTGTTAGTCATTGTCGTGATCCGATAGTTAGATATAAGATAGTCAGTGCCTCAGTAACTGCTGAGGATACCGGGTGAAGTCGGCTTCCACTTTCGGCTTTATCGTCGTTAATTAAACAGGAGGTAAGATGAGGGTCAAGTGCTAACAAGTAGAAAAATAAATTCATAAAAAACGTATCATACATTATTAAATTATTAATATGAGACGATATAGCATTACTATACAGAGTTACTAGAAACTCGACAACTTCCTTGCAGGAGGTAATAGGCGGCCTAAAATGTGACAAATGTAACCCCCCATACGTAATATATGAAAACTAATAGTTTTCGAGATAATTGAAATTTTTGTGTTTTTATAAATTTTCCAAATTTTAGCACTTAACTTCAAATTTGAAAAAAAAATCATTGATGCATGAATTAATTTTAGTTTTAATCGGTAGCTGACATCTTAACACAGCTGAGGTAGTACTAAAACATGTCAAAATACTAAACATTTTAAAACTACAACATAAACTTAAAAAAAATAAAAAATCTTTTTACATTTCTTTTCATAAAGTGTTGCCTAGCTCAAAAAAATACTTTGTGCCTAGTCGTACAAATTATTAACAAAACTTCCTCACCTAATAACGTATCCAAAAAAGTATAAAAGCCAGCATAATTAACTTTAACTACGTAGTGAAAAAAAAAAACATAACAGAATACACACATAAACGTAAAGTAATAATTAGTTTTCGCAACAAATGACGTCAAATCGTTTACATTTTTTAAAACATCTTGCTCAATGTGTCGCCCTTAATTCCGAATGCAAGTCCGGATCCTCTTCCTCATTTTGGTTTTTGTAATTCTTGATGAAAATGTTTGTTTCATCTGATTAAATTATCTCGAAATGTTTTTGATTTCGGTTATACATATGGGGGGTTTTTGTCAAATTTTAGGCCACCTATCACCTCCTGCAAGGAAGTTGTCGAGTTCCCAGTAACCCTGTATAACTTATTATCATTAAACAAAGCGTTAATGTAATGTGTTTGGCTAATCGTCTAATCTCTTGCATTATCAAAAACAGTTAGGTGACACAGCAACATATTCGTTTAATATCTAAACTGCATAACGCCCACACCGGGCTTAAGAGATGAGCTGAAACCACTATCTTTTATCATTATCATACAAATAGGAAGCTTTTTCAAAGTTCCACGGAAGCTTTATGTGCGTTTTATGGCAAATGTGGATTTGCGGATTAACCCCCTTTGTTGGGTGTCCCTAAAAATCTTCTGTTGGGGATTTATAGCTTTCACGACTAAAAAGTTCATACAAAAAAAAAACTAACAAAAGCTAAACTTAAACAGCTGAGCTTTAAAACCTTTTTTAATAGTTTTGAATAGTAGAGGTATCATCATCTCAGCCAAAAGACGTCCACTGCTGGACAAAGGCCTCCCCCAAGGATCTCCACAACGACCGGTTTTGTGCTGCTTGCATCCAGCGGCTTCCCGCGACCTTCACCAGATCGTCGTTCAGTAGAGGTATATTTAAAAGAAAATTACTAAATATTAACACTGCACGAGTCTATCAACCAAATCAAATGATGGTGTTGTAACCTCATTTTGCGTAAACCACCAAAAAGTGCGTAAATGGAGTGTTGCCGGGAGCCACCGATCCTGCGAAGAGATCGAAACTCAGGAATCAAGAATAGAATAATCAATTATGGTTATATAATTCGCGTATATTTAGACTGAACTGACTTAATATAGATAGATAGATAATGCTTTTATTGCAACACTATAAATCATAAACATGAACAAGAAAATACAAATAAGCACCAGCGCCTTCATCTCACCTGAGGTTAAATGATGATAAGGCCGAAGGTAGAAGCACACTTCACCCGGAATCCTCAACTACTGAGGCACTGGCTATCTTATCTCTAGTTGCCGGAACAGAACAATGAAACAAACATTGATGTTATGGCGACATATTTAGATAAGATGGTGGTAGCTAGCCAGGCCGACAAACAAGCCCTATACCACCAACCAAACCGGGTAAGTATACAAACATGAACCCCTCGCTGGGAATCGAACACGGGACCTCTGGATCTAATCCGGTGGTCTTAGTTAATAATAATCCCAGTTTGATAGTTATACCGAGACTTTTTGGTCCCTCTAATCAGTCGCTTAGCTAACCTGTGCTTTGAAACTGGGAAATTTCCACTGGCCTTCAAGCGACCTGTTGTTACACCGGTGCACAAGAGTGGGGACAGAGGCGATATGAATAATTTTAGACCTATATCTGTGCTTTCATGTTTTTCTAAAATCCTAGAAAAACTTTTAAATAAGAGACTTATTTATTCAACTAAATATAATATACTTTCAAATTCTCAATATGGTTTTAGAAAAAGTCTATCAACACAGGATGCTGTCATAAGCTAAGTTAATTACTGAAAAAGTTGATGATTTATTTATTTATTTAAAGTACAACCAACAAGACAAACACAAATACAAGCAATAACTAAGTAGAACATTATTGTAGACTTAAAGCTAGGTGCCGTCTCAATTAGAGGCTGCCACGGCCTGCATAGTGGATTACATTTTATGAATAAATAATATAATATTTTGCTTTAAACTATAAACTATAAACATTACCATATTCGATTATTTAATAATTGTTAATAAATTTAAAATTTTAAAAGTTTACTCTCACTCAGCATTGGAGACAAAATCAGCTTCTGATGTTGTTAGGAAACTAAAATTAAATTTTGAAATTTGATGTTTCCAGGCGACCTCCGTAGCCGAGTGGCTTGCACATCCTGGGTTCGATTCCCGGTCGGGTCAATGTCGAAAACGAACTTATCGATATTGTGTTGGTTCTGGGTGGTTGTGGTTGCCGTCGTTGCTACTGATTTCATTACCATTACCTACTTACTTAGTATCAGAACAATGAATGTGATATTGTCTAATATTTAAGGTCAGGTGACGTTTGCAATGAACCAACTCCCTCCAAAAAGAAACTGCTCAGTTGAATTTTAGTAACAAATTTAATAGCTAGTCACGGGCACAAAAACTGATCTTTATATATATTGTAATACGAGTATGACACTATCAACGCGATTATCTAAAATGGGCAGTTGAAAACCGAATTAGTGTCAACCCTAATCTGGTTGGAAGCGGTACACGCTGGTTCCGGGCGGAAAAGCGGGGATTAAACGGACACTGCCACATTTACACAGACACATTTTTGCTGACCCCGTTTTGCGTAGTGTATATTTTAACAGTTCTATTGCTAGGGGTGTTCCTGTATCCTGTATTATTAGGGTGAGCACGTTTTAAGCGTAAATTACGTACTTAAAAAAGATGTGTTGCTCATATCTACTGTAGAATGTTTTTTAATTAAAATATACAGTCGACAATGAAATTGCATTACCACCTTAGAAGTGAATTTTGTTTGCATATCGATGTTGCATATATTAAAACAACAACTTCTATTTTTGTTTAAAAGACCAAGCGACAGATACGTTGTCATCATTGACAATGAGCCTTAGCGAAATTTTATTGTAATGGAAGTTTTTGTCAAAAGTGATAAAGCAATTTCATGGTCGACTATACAATTTAGACATAATTCACAAGTATTTTTTTATATTTTTTTATAACTATTAATGAAAAATGACTATCAAATCAATCGACTATTATAATTAACATTATGTATCAATAACGCTATAATTCTATGTAGACAATCAATATGATTTATACGGCAACATAATTTTAATAGCTTTAAAACTGTGTACATACATAATCGTTCATTCATGTGTTCAAAGAATGAGCCAATAATTTATCAATTTGCACAATTTTAATGATACTTTAATATTTAACAAAGTATCGAATCACTTTGTAAGCTTTTGTATTAATAAACATATTAATTTGTATTTTTTTTTAAAGTTTTAGGTTATCTACCTTAATGAGCTCAAAAAAACTGCCGTGTAAACATATCGTCTCAAAGGTCTCGTTTAATTATACAGCGCTAAGAACATGAGCCCACAAAAAGCCTACAAACTAATAAAAATGCTGATTAATTCCATCGAACAGCATTTTAAAAGTATTCCAATACCATCTTGGCTCCTAATTGCAGAAAAAAGCGTTTCAAAAGCGATGCAATTTAAAAATCCATGTACGGTATATCGAGCCGACAATCGTTAGTTTATTCAATTCTAACGATTTCAATTTTATCTAGATGTGAGAGAGCCTATCCGATATCTGATTCGGAATGGCTGTGTTGATAACACCGGTTGAATATGAAGTGGATTTAGTCATGCTTGTTACGGCATAGTTCTATTTTGAAACCGCATCCGAGAATGTTGGAAACTTCTTGCCGAGACTGCGACATCTTCTTCACCTGATACTTTAAAATAGGCTCAAAGTACGATACACAAAGGGTTGAATTCCCCCAATGTCGGTTCTAAGGTAAGACCTTTTAAGGGAACCAGAGGTATAGTGTTGGCACAATTTTCTTTTATCGATACAGATAAGCCTGTCCTGAGGTGAGTATTAGAGGGAATAGGCGTTATTATTAAGTTGTTCCTTTGCACTTGTCCACGATAAACATCCCCTGATATCGGGTTTATCTTTATAACGTGACTTTGTAGGTCTTTATGTAAACGGGAGACTGTAAATGCAACATTGATGCAACAACTCCATGGCAATTTGTTACATTTCTTTAACTGAAACCAAATCGATTAGGTTTTTATTTGTCTTGTAAATAATAAAGTTTACCATAAGTGATATTGGATGGTACGCTTGCTGATCCTGTCTCTGAATAGACAGTTGCAATTTAGATAAACACAGACAGTAAAAATCTTTCATTGGAAACTTATAGAGAAGTATGTTATTATAAATTGATATTGTGTGAAAACTTCTGGATGCGCTGTAACCATTTTCCGTCCGACGGGAGGTATTTACGTTTGCCTGGTTCAGTATCTTAAGGGGCTTTGATTATATTCGTAAATAAATACAGAATATTTCTATTACAAGTAAGGCCTTTATATTTTGTAGGGGGTATGTTCATACGACCCAGGGTTGATTAGTTATATTCTCTCTAGATTGTGGCTAGACTCTCATTTAAACTTACACTTACTTAAATATCCAACTCTTCAATCTTAACCTAAGTCTAACACAATAGTGGGGGACAAAATAATTGAACAGACGGATAAATGCTCCAAGTTGTTCCAGGAAATGCCCAAGCTGAATACAACCAATTTAACTATTAACACTGAAGGTATAAAGGCTGAAATAGATGTTGCTTGTACGGTAGTCAAATAACGCGCCACGTAAATTCTAAACAACCTAGTTAACGCTGACAGAGACTAGGGGGTGGCAGCGCAAGTGGTAGGAGGTAAGCGATTTGAAGGTTCTAGATTTTTTAGTGTTGTCCGTTGTTGGATTGTGGGTTTGTTTGTTTTTAAAAAATCTATCGTTAGCACCAGCATCTCGAGTCTACAAGGGTTACATTTATTTAATTAAGTTTACTTGTGATGAGAAAAATAAATATTGAGTTGAATTGGTATTTACCTACAATGTATTTGGCCTTATGGTAAGTAAATAGGGAATCTTACAATGATCTTTAAAAAAATAAATAGAACGACTGCCATCCTAAAACCACAAACAGGACCAAAACCGAGACCACCGAAGCACGAAAAAAGTTGGTAGGTACAAAGATGTGAAAGCGACTGCTTTCACACGCTCATTTTGTCACTCTTAGTAATTTTGAGGTAGACTTAACGACATAACAATATAAAATCGAGAGTTTGTCTTATCAAACGATCACGTTATCTACAGTATCACTGTATTACTGTATACTTTTTTTTCTTTTTTCCACGCCCCCATTTTTCATTATTATCATCAATCCTCTCCATCCCTATAGGTTGCCTGGAAGATATCGTTTTTAGTGATAAGGCCGCCCTTTGTACGACTCCAATTTTAATTTTAAATTGTTTGTTAACATGTATGTGTTTTTTTATGTGTACAATAAAGTATTTTATTCAATTTTTATTCAACTGAAAATGACAATTATGATTGGTAAAACTGTAATTCTCCTAATGGAGGTGGCACAATTTCAATGCTATATACACTATCGTTTTCGTTAACGTTTATGATGTGAATGTCATTTAAAATTTAAATTAATGTAGGTATATGCTAAACGGCAATAACTGCAAATCATTGTTGATGTGCCCTTGCAGGGCGTCACTTGCACTATATTATATTGTAACATCTTTTTTAAATTGTGACTTGCAATAAAATAAATCTAAAACCTAAATCTTAACATGATTGAATGTAAAATAAAATCGTTTTTGGTAACTTGGATAGAATAGAATATCATTTAGGTATTTGCATTTGATTAGGGTACACTGGATGTTTTATAATATTAAAAGTTCTGCTTATTCAACCATTAACAATAGCATGCAAATAATAATAAATTAAAATCACAAGTTGATTTTTCTTTTAAAATTTGGTCAAATAGCAAATTCAGGTGCTCCCGCTGTGCGAGTTTTATTCGCTATTCGATTACGTTAACCAACCACAACAAGAATGTGTATGGCATTGATTCAGCGCCTCCTAGTGACAAACGAAGAGAGTTAACATTTTGCCATACAAATTTTCATTTTGGTTAACGTGATCGAATGGGTAATAAAGCTTGCGCTTAGATTTTTTTACTTTCGCTGACTCCTGTGTGTCAAGCCACGCTCCTCCGCACAGTACGTCACGCGAAGCAGCGCTCGCGAGCGTAAGTAAGCGCTAACTAACGCGAGGAAGACGCCGACGCGAAATATTTGCGCTGTACACCACTTAGCACGGCTATCGCGCGAGTGAATCGAATCGTATATCTGTTGCGTTACTTGTACTGTTATGAGATTGAGATTGGATGTCGCAATTTAACGTCCTATTTGTTTAATTGATGCATATCTCAAACACATCATCAGCTCATTTTATGTCCTTCCTGCTGGGGCTGCACGAGCCTTCCCTATGGATGGATAGAAAGAGCGAGCCATAAACCACTACCAGGGTCTAGAGCGGTGCAGCCCGATCCGATCCGAACCCTTCGGAGAATCTAGTAGGGCACGGGGATGCGCACTTTTAAGTGTGTGATGCCGTTCCCTCTAGAAAACCTCCGAAGGTGATTCGCTTCATACGGCTTGAGGTACCCTTTACGTACCTCGCCGCCCCCAAAAAAACACGGTGACGATGAAAATGCCGTTTGAGGCAATCAGGAATCTCTATCAAAAAAACAGCGGTGCAGTGGTGGCTAGCGACTGCTAATGCAGCCGGAACGAACGGCTTCACGTGCCTTCCGAAGCATCCTTACTCGAGATGATACATTTTTGACTGAAAATGGGAGACTTCCCATCCGATGCCCATTTTTTTTGTGAGTGAGTTAGCTGATTGCCTCAAACTGCCTTTTCAGCTACACCGGGCTTTTTTGGGGGTGGCGAGAAACTTAAAGGGTTCCTGAAGTTGTATGAAACGAATCACCTTCGGAGATTTTCTCGAGGGAACGGCATCACGCACTAGTGCGTGTTCCCGTGCCCTACTATCCTCCGAGAGGTTCCAATGGGATCGGGGCCGATGCCCGTCCTTTGCAAAAGTCGCTTGACTTAAGCAATCGCAGACCGACATATATTTTGTACACACGACACGAGATGGACACGGGTGCTTAACATAATCACTTTCTCGGGACACCACAACCTAATTCTAAAAGTACATTATTATATAAACAATATGAGAAGCAGGCCGCATTAATCACTACTGTTTCACCTGGGAACCTGTCACCCGTCCGAGGAAATGTAGGTTTCTATTTATTTCATAATTTCTTAAAAATAAAAGTTATAACACGCACATAACGCAATAGGACCAAACACCTACCCGTATTTTGTTTCTAAGCCCCAAGTGCTATGTTACTGTAGGTAGTTTCAATCCCATATATCTGGTAGGGAGGTTTAGTAACTAATATTTATGGGGCAGACCACAGGCAATTACTACCTAATGTAGCTATTGTGAGGCACTGCGTCCAACTGGGCTGATAAAGCCCGTTTTCACCGGCGCGGCGATCCCTGAGCTTAAGGTAACTCTATAAGTATTTAAATAGCATAAACACTCTTACAAAGCTCGATATTGAAACTTCTATATCACTCAAAAAGTTTCATATAGTTATACCACTCCGAGCACGCCTACAATATATTTTCCCGCGGAAAAACACCAAACGAGTCATGCCAGAAACAGTGAACGTTAAAATAGAAATTATCGACACACAAATAACTGATGAATTACGAGCTCCGATAAAAACGAAAAATAAAAGAGGCAACTAACATAAAGAACGTTTTATTGTGACTATCAATAATATTTTATAGGAACATTCAATAACATGGCGCGAGTAACTGGAGCGAATAAAGCAGTAATTACGTTGAACGAGACATAAACGAGATTTACGCCAAAACAGTGAGCTTCGAGCGTCCCTTGGACTATAAAATTTGCTGCGCGTTTATCTTGAGCCCCTTTCTCAATAAACAGACCGAGAAGCGAACGGTTAAAGCCGAAAGACTAGCATATATCTTGCGAGGCAATAAAATAAATCCAACGCGGCTCCATAATAACATTCAAAGCTGAATTATTTTCTAATCCGGCGTCGGGAAGCTAATAGTTCGCACGTGTCGGTCGTTCGCCTGAGTTACGGGGGAAAACATCCCAAGAAAAACATGAATTTCCTCCCGACGCCCGCGTAATGCGCGCTTAATGCGGACACCTTAATAATTGTCAAATAAATTTGGGGGTAAAGCCGCGGCTGGAAAAAGCGCTGCAGTGTAACGACGCCATAAACATGCGGCGGATCGACGCCGATGGAGACTGTTATTTTCGGCTGAGGCCGCAGTAGATGGGAGGAAGGTGCCGGGTCTAGGGCGCGGTGGCTAAAGATCTACTATAGAAGTTCTGAAGAGTTGCTAACGTTGTGATAATAGATAATCGTTATACTGATATGATATGATAACCTACAAACTAATTTGACCTGACCTGAAAGAGTATAAACTTAACATCAGGTGAGATGAAGACGGCATACCAGTAAGATACAAAAACACATAATTATACATCATCATCATCATCATCTCAGCCAAAAGACGTCCACAGCTGGACAAAGGCCTCCCCCAAGGATCTCCACAACGACCGGTTTTGTGCTGCTCGCATCCAGCGGCTTTTCCCGCGACCTTCACCAGATCATCGGTCCACAATAATAATAATTGAATAATAATACAATCATAATTATACAATTTATCGTAAATTTTCTAGAATGAAAGAATACATAAACTACCCCCAGGGTGGCTTATGAATGGAGACAAAAATAAATAGACAATAAATTGAAACGTTATCATCGATTTATCGATTCCGTTTTTGCCATTCAAAACAAAATACTTTACTGTAACACACGCTCGATTTAACTATTCAATCGCTCGATGATTCAATACCGAGCGAGCCGGATCTGTACATCCACCCAAACATAAGTCACGATAAATCAAACGGAGCCACGCGGACCAATCAATATTTATAAAACAAAAGGGCAACGCCTAAATTTCATAGCAGTCTGATACGAGACATACACAATGAGTCATATTTTCACGCCATTTCAACTCTGCCCTCCGCGAGCGCACGTCTGCTCGGATTAATGTACCTTCATACATTTGTACCCACCTCTCGTGTTGAACAAGCGGTCTGTTCGTCCAACGTCGCCTTTACATCGCAATCCCATCAATCAAAAGTAGTTTCTATTTCCTCGGTGTACATTTTCGATTAGTCTGCAACGCCAAAGTGAGTTACGTCGTTCTAAGTTAGGTTGGGAGATGAATTTTCCGCAAAGTTCTCCCGTGTCTATTTGAGCACTTTGAAGGATAAAAATGTGGGAGAGGAGCATAGATCAAGCCTGTCTGGAGGCAGCAAAAAGCGGAGCAGTCCCGCTGACAGGTGTTACATTAGCTTCCTAGGATACTTTGTCCTGACGGGAAGCCGACAATTGTGAGACGCTGGTTCTTAGAGAATTTACAGCTTTAAAAACCTTGGCAGCTTTGTATAGTTGTGGTTGTCTACTGTACCAATAAAAATGGTTTCGCTGGAACAACTGAAAAACAGTGGTCGAATACAAATGATTGAGCTTATCTTATGTTTGTGTGTTTGCTATAGGTCTGTCCAGATACCTAAGAGTTTAGTGTAATGTAAAAGCTAAATACGACTATTTTCTATTGTAAAATGTGTTAAGATTTATATTTAGAGCTAAAACTATTTAATTTTTTAGGTGTTGTAGGTTTGTTATTCAAATTAGTAATCAAAAGTAATGACTATTTGTTTGAAATACTTGCTATCATTTTTGTATGAGTTTTAAATTTGTTTTCTATTCAATATATTTTGATCAGTATTACGTCCAATATAGACACGATATAGTGTACACTAAACTCTCATTTCAGAAATTTAGAAAACTTAAAGAAAACAGCTGTTGCTACAAGAGCAAAGCAACGATTAACGATAAAAAAAATTAAAAAGAGACAAAAATAAGATGTTGAAGGGCTCCTCAAATGAAACAATCGATACAGGAACAATACTCAAATAGCATTTACTTATATGAGGGTGAATGCGAATAAAATTAACTAAAAATATTGGCTACAT
The DNA here is from genome assembly GCA_947562085.1 of Eudonia lacustrata. Lineage (NCBI taxonomy): Eukaryota > Metazoa > Arthropoda > Insecta > Lepidoptera > Crambidae > Eudonia > Eudonia lacustrata. The sequence goes on along the minus strand of OX387315.1, from coordinate 1,478,941 downwards.
ATGTATACGGCGAAGACGAAGCTATAGCGCGATGCAGGAAGGAATTAATCAACGCCATCTAGTTTATAAAATAAGAACTAAAATTAACAATTACACAAACTACTTATAAAATGCAGATATATTATTGGGCACAAGAGAAAAAATAAGCTTACACAACATAGGTTATTTCTCAATGTCCAGAGCATCAGAGGCTGCATAAGCAACTTTCAACTGCCATCAATAAGTCCTTAAAAGTGACAAGATTTATTTCTTATTCAATTTAAAATTCGCGTCAAGACAAAGCCAGTTTGACTGGCAGCATAAATAGGAGCTGAATGAAAAGGATGAGGCAAAAATAGTCAGATCATAAATCGATCCATCCGAATGTCGCGGCTTAGGGCTTGCACTTCTATACTTTGCGACGTTCGATGTCACCGCATTTTAGATATGATATGCACTTTCTCTTTTGTTATATTCAGTGTTTTTTTTTGAAGATAGTTTGCTTGTTGCACATAGCGGTCTTTACATCGCCGCATTTGTTTGGGGGCAGCAAGAAGAAGATTCCTCAATCCGTGTGATGGAAACACTGTCAAATGGTTTCTAGAGGGCATCACTAGTTCCTGGGGGATCGCTTCAAATCGGACTTTGTATAATGTGATAGTAATCGCAAATACAAGCACATGCCACATACTCGTAGTGCTTAAAATTAAATATGATATGCTCTTAGGTTTGCTCGATGTTTTAAGGAATATGTTTGTGCAGAACGCCTTTTGATATGACGTGTTTCTATTGTATGCGTGTACCGGACACTTCTAGAATCTTGAATTGATAGACGATAACGGATGCGTACACCTGATCATATCAAGATTGCTATTAACTAAGCAATCTTTTGTTTTTACTCATAGATTATCATTTTTAAGTACTCATATTTAAATTCGCACACTCAAATAAGTTAACGAGCTCCCATAAAACGAATGACTCAATAAGCAATTAAGATGAAAGTCCATCTAAAATTCAATTCAAACGCAATATAAATAAAAACTAATAGCTCTATATTAAAGCGGAAACTGTTTTAAACAGGAAACCTCATTTACGCAATAATTAGTCGAATGATTGCGTAGGTGCAAAAACATACATATAAATTTATTAGGCTGTCTAACTCTTTAATGTCTCTAGCACATAATTTACTTCTTAACTATCAATGAAATGCTGTCAAATTATACAGCTGTGTCCTAGTTACATAGATACAATAACACTTATGCAGCTAACGAAGAAAATGTATTACAAATTTGGGACTTAAAGTCTCCGAGCTAAAGGCTATATTTAAAATCGTGATGTTTTGATAACCAATTTGAATGACTTGCTGTTAATTGATGTATAGTGACTTGATATAGAAGGATTAATCAATCAAATAACAAATCAAGTGTATGCAGGAAGTCGCCGAGCCAATGACACATACAAGTGTGACCCGGCATTCACTTTTAACATTTAAAAATTGCATTGAGAAGTAATTGGCATTGCAAATGTCACAAAGCGCACCTTTCTAGACAGCACAGGCCGTATGTTAATTAGTTTTATGAGTTATTTTATTAATTAAAGAAACTTGTTCACTTTGTACAGTTTTGACAGCCCAATAACATGCCTGATACTTTATCTTGATTTCACTGTATTACATTAACATAATTTATTTAACTACAGTAGTTGCGTTATCACAGCAAATGTATCAGTAAAGTCGAATAAATCAAGATTTAAATATGACATAGCAACATGATATAGTTGCTACAAATGCATTTGTTTTTGTTACGTTAAAAGTAAAACAAACGAACTTATAAAACTGAGCTTCCTAAACTCATTACGAAAGAACCTTCTCCCGCTGATAACGTTACAGAAGCTAACCGCACATTCTGATTGGTCGAATCACATTACTCGACGGCACTCGGCAAACGTATCAGTCGCATTATCGACCCGCTATCCAATTACCCACCGATCCAATAATCGATCTACCAACAAAGAACGACGCACTGACTTCTTTTACCTGTCACTCAAACAGACGATTGTTTCGATCCTGACTCAGTGAATGCTGCAGCTGGTGCGGTTGATGATCTAGCTAAAACCATCGATGTAGGTCTTAAAGCTGAAACAATAGAAGCTAAAATAGAAGTTATTGAAGTTAATGCAAGTGTAGAAATAAATTTGCTGGAACGCAATGACGGGCGAGGAGATTGATTGACGGCAGATCGAGATAATGGAAGCTTTGTGGCTCGATCGGCTACTGCAAGATAGGGTTAAAATTATAACATGTAATGAAAGCGACGTGGACCGTGGGGTCCACTCGGAATTTTCGATGCCAAAACTGTTTAAAGTTTCCAGACAGCGTTTGACGGTTGAATATATTGACAGAATTTATGCGGGCCTCAAGGTTTATGTTACCTTAAAAAAATCAACAAATATTTTTCTTTATAAAATAGATGAACAATGTGTAATATAACGTGAATCTAATAAAACAAACTAATAACAACGTGTAACAAAATAGTGTGGTCAACATTAAAAGATTTAAAGTGTATCTGATCTAGATCTTGTATGCAGAGTTACTAAGGCATAATTTATAAATTTTACTTCTTATGCAATTTTTAATTAAATAGGTATATTGTGACGTCACATCAAAATTAACAAGTTACCTACAGCCCTAGTAGTTTAGTAATCTCTGAGTTCTTACATTTATGATTACTGCTGCTGGCTTATGCGCGCCTGACGTGTATGACTTCACTTATATAAATATTTAATTTAAAATTGCATGACAGTTTAAAGTTAATGATTATGTCTCAGTAACAAGACATACAAGATTTAGATCGGATCACTTTGGATCTTATCATTTTGACCACCCCTTTCTGTTACACGCTGCATAAAATAAACCAAAATGTTAATTAGATTTTTCGTACTAGGACAATTTTATTTATTTACAGAAGTTTATTGAAAGATCGCAAATAAAAATGCATGTAAATATCTAACAGTTTTTGAAATAAAACGTATGATGTTTTTAATTGGTCATTTGGCTAAATTGCTTGCCAAGCTAATAGAATGCTAACATTATGTACTGTCAGAATAAAAGGCGAGCAAAAAAGTTAGTACCAATTAATTCCAAGTGCTATCTTTGTTTTGCAACAAAAACTAGAGCGATCATATATAGTAATTTTTGATAAAAATTAATAACGCGACGATGCGATGCGGCGTCGGCGATAAAAGCGTAAGTAGATATATCGTGTTCATTACGATAGAATTACTTTAATGACGGTCCGTTTCATATTATCCGGTAGCCGTTTGTGGGACACCGACTCGTTGTACAGACAGACTACATAGTTTTAAAGTCTAAATAACATATTAGCAAATATTGGTACGAAATTTCTATTTACCATAACATTGTCGATTGTATTGTATCAATCCATCCATGCAATGAAGACGCCTGTGGAGGCTGGTCTGCTCTTGCATTTATCTTATTCTTAGTATTATTCACTATAATTAGTGTGACTTTGTTTTTCTTATACAATTTTTGACTTTTACTGAGCACTGTAGTGGTACTGTATGACATCGTGGAAATTGAAACTTTTACCTGATGTAAATTTGTTAACTTAGATTTTATTATTTTGCTTTTTTTACATGTTGTGGTTGTCTTCTATATTTTTGTGTTTATTTGTAATGGAAAGTGTCCTGCTATGATAGGGCATTTTCCAATATTTTTGACGCTGTAAGGGAGAAAAGAGCTGGACACTTGCTGAGTTTCTTGCCGGTTCTTCTCAGTACAAGATCTCCCGCCCAGAGTGCCATAGTGACATTCACAAGAGCTACTTGTAGCCTAACTGAATAAATGATTTTGAATTAAATTTGAATTGAATTGAATAATATAATTTTGTTTATTACACTATTAATTGAATAGCGTTGTTATTACGGTTATTGACTTGGCAAAAACCACCTAAAAAGATTTAATAAAATTACCTAAACAAAATTATGTTGTTTGCAATTAGGTATATCTGATTAGAAATGAATGTAGCTAGCTAGAATTCTTAATTGATGTTTAAATGGGCCAATTCACTTTTACAAAACCATTGAAAACTAAAGGTATCTTCAACCCAGTTAAGCTGTAAAGGCTATAGAAAACCAAAGCAACCCCTTTCAAAATTCAAAATTAAAAATTATTTATCCAGTTTAGTCTACAAATAGCTCTTATGAATGTTACTATGCTATTCAGTTCGTAAGTCTACTCTGGGCGGAACCTTGTATTGAGAAGAATCGGCAAGAAACTCAGCAAGTATTTCTTTTCTTACATCGTCAAAATATTGGAAAATGCCCTATCTTAGAAGGACACTTTTTTTTTCAAACAAAAAACATAAATAATATAAGTTTGATATTATATTCGAGTACACTCGTTGTCTCGTATGCTGACGGTGTTTGTCTATCAGATGATCTGCGGCCGATTGCCAGTTACTAAATGATATACTTTTGACAGCTAAAAGATATTTCAGCATTGATAATGTTGGCTGCGCCTGCGATCTAAGCCGGCAGTGCGGCGTAGATAACGACGTTAATGAAAGTAGCACTTATTTGGACGGCCCGAGATTCGGCCGATAACCTTATAATGCAGTAGCCGATTCAGAAGTTGATTTGTGTCTTGAGAAATAGCTTTGTGATTGGATTTTTTCATTTGTAAATCTCGTTAAAATTGAGGAGGTAGATTTACTGTTAGCTTGTTGAATTAAATTTTGCTACAGAAGTGCTTCATTTGGCTGTTTGGTGTCCTGTTTTAATGATGCACTGTTCTGAACTGATTGTAAGGTTAATTAGGTATCATGTTCAAATATTCTTGTAATATTTTTGTTATAATATTGTAGTTAATGGTGTATTTGAATAATTACAAGGAACTGTGCCGAGTCTAATAATGTGTATTGTGTCGAATCAAGGTACGCGGAAAAACTTAAATTAGTTTATGCTGTAAAACATATGTAATGTTTTGTTTGTAAATATATTTAAAAAAAAAATTGTTATGTTAAATTATAATTTTAATTGTCTTCTTGAATAAACACCTGTTACTTCGGTGCCTAAGAAGTGGTTAGACCACCTCACCGGTCTCAGATACAGATCAAAGTCCTCAAGTTCGATTCCTAGTTCGGACTATCCGAAACTAATATTAATAACTACACAGATATTTGATTGATTTGATTTAATGACTGAAAACCTGTTATTGCTATTTAGTATCCTAAACATGATAATATGTTACTAAAAAAAATCAACCAGCCTCAATAAGCTCGAGTAGGAATCGAACCCACGAGCTTTGGATAACAGGTCCAATGCTCTGACTGCTGAGCTACCGAGGCGACTCGTTGAGGAATACCAAGGCACTGGTAGCTCAGCAGTTCCCAGGAGGAGGTTGACAGACTGGCCAAAAAAGCTATAAGAGCAGGACTTTATATTACAGATATTACCTAGCTACTCAGAAGCTCTTCATAAATATGAAAGAATATGAAAGAAAATGTATGAAAAGGTTTTTTTTTTATACTTAGCTCGGCAAATGACTCTGACCTGACACCTGATGTTAAATGGAAATGAAGTCCAGACGCGAAGGCAACTGGTGCAGCGTGGAGACAAACGTAGCATCAGTCAACTTCACTCTGCCGGCCCACAAGGTGCTTCTTCACGCCTCTCTTGAAGGACCCCATATCATAGGAAGGAGGGAAAGCGTGTGCTGGTAGACTATTCCATCTTTTGGAGGTGCGACAAAGAAACGAGTCACCAAATTTCTTTGTGCGCGATGGGAACGCAAAAGTTGCAAAACCTACTTTGATGAAAGATCGAAAAGTAAGGGGATATGGTACAAAAGTATACAAAGTGTCAAAAGTGAACTCCTCCTGTTCCTTGGTTCCTATTATCCAAATTAAGTAGACCTGTGTTAGTTACGGCTTTAAGAATGCGTTCCGGGCATTTTCCAACAAAATATTTTGCTTTTTTGATGGATGGGTAAGACCAGTTCCCCTAACTGTGACACATGTGATAAATTAGAAGATCTGTATCATATTTTGATGGAATATGTGCGGGACGCACGTGATAGGATTTTGTTTGTATCCGAATTTGGCCTTAATGCTAAGAATGTTCTTATGTATCACGAGCTACTAGCCGATCCGATGTCAGCGCAAGCGCAAAAATTATTTTTATGGTATGGTATATCTTTAGACGTTATGTATAGGAATACGATATTATGGGACTGGGTGTGATAAAAGTTCCAAAAAAAAGATAAAAAGAAAAGTATATACTTATAGCATTGTAAATGCCAAATTTAAAAAAAAATTAAAAATCCTACACATATCTAAAACAATTTAGTTTATTGCGCTTGATAGTTTAATACGCTAAATGGCTAATAGTAGACCAGCTCGCTGGTAACGGGAATGATGTGTAGAAGACACGTTGCCACGAAGCTGTCTGATTCGCATAAGAACCAATATCGCGGCCGAGCGGCGATATCTCGAGTGCTAAATGGACGGAAAGCATAGTCAAAAAAACATTCAGTAAGATCAAACGCAATACTAATTATTAAATTAATTAAATTAAAATCATTTATTTCAGGCATATTTTGCTTATATTTTTAATATAAAATTCTACACAATACAATACAATCACAATCAATCAATTAATATAATAAAAACAATAAAATAATAAAATTCACGATAACAGATATTAAAGTTAAATAAATAAATACTTGGCCTCACCTAACTAGCACAGTCGTCCAGTGGTGGCTGATCGGACACTCGCACTTACCTCCCACAGCCTTCAGGATACTATTGCGGCTGCCGCACACTCGGTTCATGAGGGAGCCTACTATTTTGCGCATAATGGCATACAAGTCATTGGTCCGCGCCTCGGCAAACATGCCAGACGCGCTGCAGCGCCACGGCAGCCCCAAAAGCATCCTAAAGGCATTGTTGTATTGCACACGCAGAGCGTTGTAGGCCTTCTGCGTATATCTCACCCATAGGCTGCCAGAGTAAAAAGATTGGCAGAACGCCTTAAAAAGAGTAATTTTTACTTGCTCTGAAGATCGAGCAAACCTACGGGCAATCATATTGCTTATGACCGCCAACGCTCTACGTTCGCGCTCAATGTCTTGATCATCTTTCAGGTCGTCTGTTACAATGTGGCCTAGGTACTTGTACTGCTTGACTCGAGATAAAGCTGCACCGCAATGTTTGACAGGGGGCACGTCTTGTGGAGAGCTATTGCCAGCAGCAAAAACCATGCACTCACTTTTCTTAGTGTTGTATTTTAAACCATGACCTAGTGCATAACTCTCACACACCTGCAACAGCTTTCGTAGTGCGCTGATCGACGGGCTCAGCAACACCATATCATCCGCGTAACTGATGTTATTGACATTTACACCATCGATTGAACATCCCGCATGCATGTTGCTGAGCTCGCGGATCAGCTCGTCCACGTAAAGGTTGAATAGTTTAGGAGAAGTCAACCCCCCCTGCCTCACCCCACATTCCAACCTATACTCTTCTGACCGTACATCCCCCCATCTCACACAATTAATTTGATTTTCATAACATTGCCTGAAGATGCCAGTGAGCTCAGATGGGAAATTCACCCCATCCAGTTTATCCCATAACACAGGATATGACACCAAATCAAAGGCTTTGGACAAGTCTAAAAAGCACGCATACACTAGCGTGCTTCTGTCCGTGTAATACCTGACGCTGTGCTTCAGCGCCAGGATGGCACTTTCTGTTGACAAGCTCTCGCGAAAACCGAATTGGGCGTCATGAAGACTAATATGCTCATCCAAGCGCTTATTAAGCACACCATCAAGCACCTTAGCTGTTATTGTGGCCATTGTGTGTGAAATGGGTCTGTAGTTGGTCTTGTCGGATGAGTCTCTCGTCTTGTTTTTAACAATTGGTACAACAATGGTTTTCATTAAATCCGGCGGCCAGTACGAGTGTCGTATGCAGAGATTAAACAACAGCGCTAACACCCTAGGTAAGTGCGCCCCCGCATGCTCAAAATGTTCTATACTAAGTGCATCATGACCAGGAGATTTTCCCCTGGTCATGTGTACAATGACCTTCGCAACTTCTTTCGATGTAATGAGCACCAGAGGCACATCTGTAGTCTCCCCTGTCCCAACATCCGTCCGCTTACTAATCATGGGCTGCGCCGGCACCCTAAACTGCTCCTTAAACATGTTGGCAATGGCTGTGGGCTCACTCACTTCGTCAACACTCAAGGGCAGGCGCGGCTTGCCATTTAGTTTATTGACATGCATCCAAAAATCTTTAAACTTTTTCGCATTATGTGAAGTTGCCAAAATATCCATTTTTATTTGTTCTTCATGCTTTTTATACCATATCAATTTAGCTTTAAATTTATTTCGACTATCATTCATATTATTATAAAATACCCCACTTTTCGGTTTCCCTTGTAAAACCCACATCTCAAAATCAAGCCGCGCCAGCCCGTGTAGATGTTTTACGTGCTTATTCCACCCAATGACGTACGGTTTTTTGTTGCTGCGCTGTTTATTATGTCTATTGCACCTGTTACTAGTTAGAGAGGCCGCGTCACTCAGTATGTCTACCAATCTATTGTACATTTTATCAATTATATTTCTATGGTCAGAGTTAGAACACAAGAAGTCACAACAATGTTCACATTCAATAGGAAAATTTAAATCTTTTAAATTTTTATGACAAATTTTATTATAATTACTAATTTGATTCCGCTCCCCCCATATTGCATTATTTTTACATTGATTTTTTATGTTATGCTTACATTTTAATATTTCTAAATTACAATTTATAATTAATGGGTAATGATCAGACCAGTAAACATTATAACAAACATATACATCCACAACAGTATGCCATGTCGCTCTAGTAACAAGGCAATGATCGAGCCAACTTTGTGTTCCGTGTATTTCACTGACATAAGTATAACATCCCGAGTCAATGCCCAGCTTTTCCATGTCTGCACACAACCACTGTTGTTCATTACAAAATGACAAAAGTTCGTCTCCAAAATGTCTCCCCGGATGCGCGTTAAAATCACCTAGCACATAGACGCTTTCCTCATCGACACTCTCAACAATAGCATTTATCGCGCTTAGACAGTCTGTAAATAGCACCAAGTTTTCAGAGCAATCCGTCGGTAAATACGCACTGACTACCATGAAGGACCGATTACTCACCGTGGCTTTTATGGCACAAATCCTTTCGTTGTTACACTGCACTACCTTAACGTGGGAGAAGGCGTCGCGACGCCACAGCAGGGCGACGCCGCCGTGCGGACGCCCGCGCAGCGGTCCCGCGCTCGTGTCCACCGCCGACACACCCGTCGCACTGAACTCGGAGTCTATGTCGTCCAGCAGTGGAATATCGTGTGGGAGTAGCCATGTAATATTTCATGTAATTTCACTAATAGCCAAGTGAAATGATTTCGTTCTGGAAGATAAAAGCACACTTTTCTATTAGTGTTAATTAGAGCAAACAAACGGTATATCAATGCAGATTGATATATAGGCCGATTAGACCCTTCGAACTACAGGCCCATAGCAATGACAGCAATGACATCCCTCCTCTCAAAGGTCATGGAGCGCATCATCAACCAGCAGCTCCTAGGTTATCTCGAGGATCACCAGTTGATTTCCAACCGCCAATACGGCTTCCGTCACGGACGGTCGAGGGGTGTTCTTCTGGTATATCTCACACACCGTTGGGCAGAGGCCAGAGAGAGTTGAGGTGAAGCTCTAGCGGTTAGCCATTGCTAAGGCGTTCGATAGAGTCTGGCACAAAGCGCTTCTCGCGAAGTTACCAGCATACGGAATAGCCGAGGGACTTAGTAAATGGATCGCTAGCTTCCTTTGTAGGCGCAGCGTTAAGGTCGCTGTCGACAGTTGCTGCTCTGATGTCATGCCCATAAATGCTGGCTATCCCCAGGGCTCGGTTTTGTCTCCCACGTTGTTACTGCTGCATATCAATGATATGGTAAACATTGAGAATATGCATTACTACGCGGATGACAGTACGGGAGACGCCCTGTACATCGGAATACCCAATGTGCCTCGGACTTTTACACAGGAAAATCGACAAAAATTTGTGTCCAAAGTTGAGAACTCCCTGGAACGGGTCTCAGGATAGGGTGGATTGAATCTGGTTCAGTTCAACAATGGTTGAACCAAGATACAGGTTTGCGTGTTCACCGCCAAAAAGGATTCGTCGTATCACCACAGTTGCAGAGCACTCCACTTAACATCTCAAGCAGCATTGGGATCCTTGGTGTGGACATATCCAGTGATGTGCATTTCCGCAAGTATCTAGAGGACAAAGTGATGATGGCATCACTGAAATTAGGAGATCTTAGGCCATCGAAACAGGGCACATGCACACTTCCTGGTGCCGCTGTTTGCTCGAACGGTTCGCTTCCTGAGGAGCTTCATTCCACGAACCATCACACTGTAGATAAGCTGCCATCCGAGGTTTTCCCATTAAGCTACGACATTGACTCTTTTAAAAGGGGTGTAAAGAGGTTTTTCTCAGGTCGACAACACAAAAGCAGCATCTCTGATGTTGCTGATGTCCATGGGCGGCGGTGACCGCTCACCATCAGGCGGCCCACCTGCTCGTTTCCAGACTGTAACTATAAAAAAAGTTAATATTTTTTGTGCAAAATTAATAAACCATCACCCTTTCCAACGGCTAATATAAAAAAATTACTTGCTTAAAACTTCTTGTCATACCCTAAGGGTCTTACAAATAAACAAATAATAAGTTCCGAATAGTTGTTCCGTGTTTTTTCCTGTCATGTAAGCCTATTTCTTATTTTATTTTAATATTATCGTAGTTTTTTATTTAATTTTTATATCAATTTGTAATTGTAAAATTTTTATGAATGATTTGTATGAAACAAAAATGTGGCTCTAAAAAAGACATTGCACCATATTATATTCATAATTGTTTAATAAAAACTTCAAGGTTGATCGTTTACATAAAAATAATCTATAGGTAACTTACTGTCGATCTACTGACTGTAAAGGATGTTTGCAACGATTCGAGTGATGCGTGCTTCCTGCGCTTTGATGTTCACAAGTGCCTGCATGAGGGCTGGCCACTTTGGACCGAACTCGTTGAGGAATATTGCTGGTGAACTTGTTAAAACGATAGTTGCTAGCTGATGCAGTCCATTTTTAGCATATGCACGTTGCAAAAAAAAATTACAATCATTAGATTGTTCATCGCTTTATTTTTATCAAAATGTTTTGTCGTAATTAATGAACCAGTTTTTAGTCGATTGTGGCACAAACTAGTTACAAAAACACTGCAATCGTTAATTATTAGAATTAGTATTTTCGCCAAAAATTTGGTTGGATTTATTCAAAATAATAAACTTTTATATCTTTAACATTTTCTGATGCCGTGTTTCTGGACAAAGGGTTTCTGAAATTTAATAAGTTATGGCTTCTATGCATACCGATTGTGTATTGGTTCGATGTCCATGTTTTTTTTTTGAGAGAGATTGTTGATTGCCTCAAACGGCATTTTCAGCGTCACCGGGATTTTTTGGGTACTTAAAGGGTACCTCAAGCCGTGTGAAACGAATCACCTTCGGAGGTTTTCTAGAGGGAACGACATCACACACTTAAAAGTGCGTGTCCCTGTGCCCTACTAGATTCTCCGAAGGGTTCGGATCGGATCGGTGTCTATGTTTGCTTGCATTAATTGCTCCTTCTGCATGTGCGTAATTTTTCTTGATAAACGAATAAGTTACCGGAATTAACACTACATTTATGAAATGCATTTTTGTATGCAATGGACTTCCGTAAAGTACCTAACTCTTTAAAACATAAATGGATTTAGATGTTTTCTACATAAGATCACACCCTTACTCTTGTATCAACATTATTCTGAACAAGAAATCCCAAGACTGACCGTATAGATAAATTAGTACTTTTTTCTATAATTAGCACGACTAGTGACTGAAGTGGAAATGGAGTCCAGACGCGAAGACAACTGGTGCAGCGTAAAAACGACGGAGCGTAGATGTTGTCATAGATGCTCTGAATAAATATTTTTCATTTCATTTTCAGCATCAGTCACCCTCACCCTGCCGGCAAGGTGCCTCTTAACGCCTCGTTCACGTTATAGGAAGGAGCGAAAACGTATGCTGGTAGACTATTCCATCTTTTGAAGGTGCAACAAAGAAACGAGACACTAAATTACTTAGTTAGCGATGAAATATTAAAAAAGTAAAGCTAAAAAGATAAAAAAAGTGTGGGAAGGGAGAAGGTGGAATGTCAAAGAGTTCTTCAAAGAGTATTTAATATAACAATCTGCGACTAAGTTACTGTATAAATTACCTTTAATTTGTAACAATGGATCGTACTCAACCAGCCATGTACCTATAATCCAATTATTCCAAAGAGCTTTGAATACAAATTGAGGTCATACATAAAACAGTATCGTAAAGCGGACTCGTTTGATACTTCAATAAAGTCGACTTGCCAACATGGCATGCACTTATCAGGGTTTGTTATTACAGCTTTATAAAAAACTAAGTAGATACTAATAAAAGGGGACGTACGGACGGACGGACGTGGCCCGGGGCGGGCGCAACGTGTAATTTGATGTGAAACCGCAGGCCACGGCGGCCATTACATGCGCTTTGTGATTATACTGACGTTATTATCAAAATGGCGCTGCCTGTAAGTATGCTGATGGTACCTGTGATGGCACCCGGGTGGAGGCTGGTTAGCGATGCCGCCTTCGTTTCACTTTTTGATTTTGTGGCAAATCTTAATATAAGTAATTTTATAATTTGTAATTTTATAAGTAAAATAAGCAAAATATAAAGATTTGCCACAAAAACAAAAAGTGAAACGAAGGTATTTGTATTCTAAGGAATACAGTTTCTTTTATATAGTTTACTCTGTATACTTATATCGCTCCGTGCTACCTTTAGTGCCGGCCGAGTAGTTTGGTTGGCAGAGTAGCGGTCTCTACTCCAAAGCATTTAAAGTTACTTGTTTCTTACCTCTGGTGGAAAGAGTTGGTTATAAAACACCTGCTGGAACTCTTGGTAGATGGCAAGAGATCGCACAGGACAAAAAGTAGTAGCGTCATCTAGCGTCAGAGACCAAGACTATGTTCGGGTTGCTTACCACTGAGCCAGCGTAGCACGTAAGTAAAAGTTAAAAGTAAAAAAGAAAAAAGTACTACAAAGTCGAATACAAAACTTGTGTATTGAAATAAACTTAATTGATAAGCACTTTTCAATATCAATAAAATGCCTCACCTACTATCTCATTCATTTATTTATTTATTTATTTATTTAGTTCAATTTTACAGTACACTTACAGTATTGATAACGTCTTCTAGCTGTAGCAAAGGCTGTAGAGAAGAAATAACGCAAAAAAACTGCACAACTTTATATAGAAGTACCTAAAGACATTTACCAATATTGCAAGTAGCAATAATCTATACTATATAATAATAAATATTTATAAATTTATAAAATACAGTGAAAAAAATTAAACGCCTACCCTACCCAGCCAGGAATCGAACCTGGGTCTTCCGCAATCCGGGCGGCTGCACTGACCGCTAATTTTTCACTGTATTTTATAAATATTTATATATTGCTAAATTATTTTAGCTTCAGTGCAGCAATTAGCACTTGAAAATAAAAAAGTAAAAAACGTAAAAATAATTATTATAAAGCTGAAGAGTTTGTTTGTTTGTTTGGTTGAACGCGCTAATCTCAAGAACTACTGGTTCGGATTAAAACAATCTTTTTGTGTTGAATAGTCCATTTATTGAGGAAGGCAATAGGCTATGTTACATCACGCTATGACTAATAGGAGTGGAGCAGCAATGAAAAATGTTGTAAAAACGGGAAAATATTTTTTTAAGAACATTGCTTGCGTGCGCTGTGTAAACGGTGAAAATTACACAAAAATCATGTATAACGAAATTGTTCCCCTTTAAAAGCTTTTAAGGTTGGCTAACTATAACCTTTTTTACAGCTAGTCATGCAATAATTTGTAAAAGTAAATAAATAGCCTATTACTGTGCCAAATGCCTTCATCATTGAAATCAAGTCTGTACTACAATTGATGGGTATTGCCTTAATCACCACGCTTGCCAAATGCGGGTTGGTGATCACAAACCCGGGCTATGCATCGAAAAATCCGAACTCACGCTTTGCACGACCTGCGAATCGAACCCGGGTCCTTCAAGTATCGGGAAAAATACATTTACAATAGGATAATGTTCAATAACGATAATTTAAAGTTAAAACAGAAAAGTACGGTAGCTAAGCAAACTATCATGGCGTGTTATGACATCAGACCAATTTGAAGCACAATTTCTGATGACTAACGCTTAATACTTAATAATGATGGATAGGCACCGTCTCTTGCTAATGAACGGTTGCCTCGTGAATTATTATATCCGAATGGGGCAATTGGTCATGCCTATAATATTCGAAATAATGATCGGTAGCTTTTTGCATACAAAAAACACTTAGGTTTATAAGTATAATGTCGAATGGGTTTGTTTAATCGTCGTGTTTGGAAATACCAATTTATTAACCAGTTCGATTTTATTTAGATAATTATGTTTTTCGAAAAATTTTGGAAATCTATATAGTAAAACGCAAATTCCTAATTCGGAGTTGGGTAAGTAGGGTTGACTAGTTTTGTCTGGACTTTCAAATACATATTCATATTCATAACTTTATTGCAGGTCACAACATGTTACATAATTATAATTTAACAATAAGTATTGTAGGTACATGTAAGTGACACCCTGTAAGGGCGTAGCAATTTATAATTCTACATATAAAACTTTAACTTCTTACTTCTATTATCACTATAATAATTTTAAATTTATTTAACATTAACATTTGAATATTTCTTATTTAGTTTCTACTTACAATAATATTTATGTAGCTTTCTTATTTATTATGATTTTAATAGAATAGTATTTTTTTTTATAGACTATTGATACTAAAGCTTTGATATAATTTAACAAATCACATATTCTAATCTTGAAAAAATTCTAACACATTATAATAACTTTTATTGATGAGATATTCTTTTAGCTGATTTTCAAAAGTAACATTTTTGATATTGTTGGGAATATAGTTATGTGTTTTAATTAACATGGAGTGCGGAGAGTCTGATATTAATTTTAATTTTGAACTAGAGAAAGGTAGTTTTAGTTTATTTTGGTAGAAAGCTTTATCTGCTTTACTACAAAACGATGGCTAACAGACAATGCTTAAAACAGATGACGTCACTGTTTGGCTAATACTTCTAGACAGGGACACCATATTTTAAACACGTACATAATATAGCCATTGTTTTACTTTAAACACTTTGTTTTGTAGTACAAGGGTTAATGTCTACTGGTGTTTATTGGCTGTAGTGCCATGACTTAGATACCATTAATTAGTGGTTTTTAGCCAGACAGACTTAGAACCACTTCTACCACCAATTAAACCGATTACAATACGTTTCTCCCGCTGAGAATCGAACCATTTGAGTCTGAAACCGATGGTCTTACCACCTATACCACAGAGACGGTTAAAATATATGTATCTAATTAGTATCAAGGATAATGGAAAACACCAATGCTTATCTCAATGATTACGCAGTAATTTGCCGAGTGAATGGTAATCAAAAACAAAAGCTTTGTATGAGATTATTTTAATAATTTGAGGCTAAAGTAGTATTCACATTGGAGTTGGGTAATGCAAAAACGTTATTAGAATTATAATCACATGTTAAATTTATTTATTCGTAATGGAGCTGATTGAAACGTCTGTTGTCTGGTTAATTACTTTTTTTCCTATTAAAGAAAGAAAACTTATGTGAACGTTGTATCACGAGTTATTGTACCTAAGCTCGCCACAAAGTAAATTCACTACGCCAAAAAATATTTATGAAAACTCATCATCATCATCATCATCATCATCAGCTCTGTCCCCACTGCTGGGGCACGAGCCTTCCCTATTGATGGATAGGGAGAACGGGCCATAAACCACCACGCGGGCCCAGTGCGGATTGGTGGTTGTTAACGACTGCTAATGCAGCTGGGACCAACGGCTTTACGTGCCTTCCAAACTCAAACTAAAATAAATAGTTATTTAATTATTATTTCTTTTAAACTCATCATAATTGTATTTAAATGTTTTAAGTTTTTGATGCCTGCGGCAAGTTCACGTTCAATGTATGGAAGTTACAAGGATAGCAAAAGCTGAACTAATAACTTCTTGAGAATTTACTAACTCTGCTAGTACTTACAATTATAATCGTTTTTTAGCTATTGAATACCGTTCTCATAATATTTAATGTAGGTACAACATTTAGACAAGGCAAACATTATAATGATACATTATAAAGGTGTTTCTTTATAATGATACATAAGTACGTACTTTCTTTTGTTTAAACAAAAAAAAAATACACGCAAACTGCGTATATTTTTTTTTATCATAAAATTTAATATTCAAGGAAAACAGTCGCGATAATTACCTACTTCCATACATAGTCCGACCACTGACTATGCATAGCATTCTTAGTATCCGTTCCTGATCGATGCCTATTCGGTATTCTGCTACGCCACGCCACGCCACGCCACATCGTAACCATCGCAACAAACAACAAAAAAAATTAATAATTTTCTTTGAAAACGCATAATCATCATAATTTATACGCGCGCGTTGTGCATAAGCCTTAATAACACTTACGCCGGCTTTTTGCCCGTTTTGCCCCGTTTCAGCGGGATGAATGTAATTTGTCTCAATCGCTCGTAATGATTGATCGCCGATCATCTTGTCGCCGTAATGACGGGTTGGAGTCATCAGTTTACTTATACACACGCAACACTGACTCTTTACATAGTACGGCGAGTTGGGAATTTGTATGAGTAAGGCAGTGAGCTGCTTTGTTTGTTTGTAGTGTGATAAGATGCAATTTTTTTATAAATTATCGTTAACATTCATTTATGTGCATAAATGAGACGATAAGTGCCTACAGCGAGTTTTCTTTACTACGATAGAGTTAATGGCAGATTGGTTTCAACTGTTCGTCAATAGATGGCGCTGTGCTGCTTCTTTTCCACTATTGCTAATGGGAATGACAAACACTAAACCCTCAGAACAATAACTAAAGCTATAGAAGGATGGCTAAAATAAAAATCGTGCAACTATGTTTAGTTCCGTTCTATCATTAAGGAGGAGCGGGGCTTCTCAAAACAGGCCTTAAAGCTTAAAGAGAAGCTCCAACCCAAAGTTTGTAACGCCAAAAATTGTTAATGGAAATAAACAAATTTTATTTTATTTTTATTTTATTTATTTATCTTATGGCTAGAAAAGGAGGTTGGAGTGCGACAAATGGTTGACACTTAGTTTTTATTTTTTGTATTGTTATGTCAATATGACGTCACAAATCTGGTGACACCTTCGAAATAACGAAAGAAAAGGGACAATCGATCTCTTTCCAATACATCACTTAGGTTCATTAGTTAAAATAGTACGAACTGATGAATGAGTGTTGCTATTTTAGTCCGGTTTCTATGGCTTTAGTTATTATTCTGAGACTAAACCCCTTACAAATAAACAAAGAGGTCCGATTAGTGTTTTGACTCTTTTACTCTAATTTGAAATGACGTTTACATGACAGAAACAAAACACGGAATAACTATTCGGACCTTCATTCTTTGTTTATTAGTAAGGTAGAGCTCAGAACTTTCCATATATTTAATTAGTTTGGCAACTAACAGTCATGGACTCATTAAAATGAAACAACTTTTCCGGATCTACTCGCGTTTAATTTACACATACTCTTATTAATGTTTATCCTGACGTTTCGTCGAGTCATGGACTCTTTATAATTGTTTCTCCAGTATATGATCGCTAAGGTTAAGTAACTTTTGCAAAGGTCGATCAACAAACTTTTGCAAAGGTCGATCATCAGATGGGTGACCAATTTAAAGTCTCGAGCTCCTCCTTGCTTCGAAAAGCACGTAAAGCCGCTGGTCCCGGCTGCATTAGGAGTCGTTAACAACCACCAATCCACACTGGGTCCGTGTGTTGGTTAATAATAGCCTCTTCTCTCTATGGTGTTTCCAATCCATCCATAAGAAGAGCTCATGCCCCAGCGGTAAGGACATAAAATGACCTGAATTGAATAAGAATAAGAAGAATAAAAGACATTAATTTGAATCACATAACAAAACACATAATTAAACATACAACATGTGACAAAAATTGCTTTTTAATCTCATTTTTATGCCAGCTTTACCCTTCTTAACCTTTCTTCTATAATGATTAACTGCAATAACAAATCCAGATGTAACAACAGCGTCTCATAAAGTCCTTAACCGACATTAAATTCCTAAGACATCTCAATAGTAGTTCTTCGAAATACAATATTTTCTGATTACTGTCAAAACAGTCTACAGAATCTCTCGAGGCGTGTTTACACTGAGGCAAGTGCTTACGCGACTACGGAACGACCAACTTCACTTGCAAGCGGCAAAATATGGAACTAAATGTACTATGTAGTATGCTCTACAAAATCATAGAATAATCGACTTTATCGCCAAGAGCTGTGCGATAGTGGCTCCCTCTTCCACTTGGCTGTTGTATTGGTACTGCTGTACGGTAGCGAGTGTCTTTTATTTGTGTTATCTGTGGCAAGCTGAAGCTAAGCAAATAGACTCTACGGTATAATTGTGGGGCATTGTTGCCTTAACCGATAGGGTGGTGAAATCGTGTTTCATTTGTCACTCTTAAACTTTTTAATAGCTTGGCTGATGTCTCTTGTTTTCTGTTCAAAATTCGGAATGAAAAAAGTAATTTTAGCAAACAAATTAATGTTTTAATTTTCTACTACACTACCTATAAAAAAAAATAGAAACATAATATGACTGGTTACAACATTGATTTGGAAATTTTAACACCATAACAGTACAAACAAAAAAGGATTTAATTCGGCTTTCACATTTTTATATCTCTGCATCGATTTTAAAAAATCAAGATAATTTTACACTTACATTAAACTTTAAAAATCATCGTTATTCACCTCCAGCTACACATCACTATCCTCAAACTAATATAAACACTCGACTCTAAGTACATTTTGTATGATCGATGATCGGAACGCGCCCCACGTCGATTTAATCGTGTTTGCATAGACAACACTCGAGATGAATGTTTTTTTAAAAATACGCGGGTGGCCAGCTACTGTTTGCGTCCTACCTATGATTTGAACGCACCTTTTGAATACAAACAACACTTAAATTTCGAACGTCATACCGACATTGTAAAATGATTCATAGATGCAAAGCGGTATTGTTTATTTTTGATTGTCTACGTTTGCTATTAGATTGCATTCTAGTGAATTTGATTTATTTTAAAAATAGTATTAGAAATGGCCTTTGAGTCGGTGAGTTAAAGTTCAGAATAGGAGAAATAAAAAAAATAACTTAGGTACTGTCAAATATTGAGATTGAAACAATATCTTAAACAAACTATACCTGATGGCTACATTATTGGTCACCGGTTATGGCTGCTGAAGTGTAGCACGTCTTATGTAAGTAAGTAACAATAAAAGATTTGTTAAAATGTTTAATAGACTTCGTTCTTATTTACATTACCTTCAGTCTACAAAAACTTCTGTTCATTTCGAAACTGTTTTAGCCATTATCATCCACCATCCTGTAAAGTCGCACTGCTGGGCTCAAGTCTTCCCACATAAATAGCAGATGGGGAGACCGGGCCAAAACCTATCACACTGGCCTAATTTTAAGTTGGACGGTCCTAACAGCTGCTGCAGCTGCATCATACAGCAACTGGAACCAACCAACAGCTTACCGTGCCTTCCGTAGCACGGATGAGAGTTCGAGTGGCTTTTCGTGCATGCACAAAGAAGCTCGTCAAGTTAAACTCACCCCCCCCCCCCCTCTGTCCATTGTCTCGGCATTGCGAAGAACTTAACTTTTGAACTTAACTTCACAACGCAAACGCGCAAATCTGTGCTCTCAAGCCTCCTTCAAAAAACTACAACGACTTATCCAAATCTTAATTGACTAACAGTGCACATGTTTTCAATACCGTTTCCAAATCTCGAAACGTCAAGATAACACAACCGGTGGTGCTCAGATAAGGTAGATTAAGTTTTCACAATTACTAACGAGATAACGAAGCTTTTAATATCGCCGCGCCGCTTAAGCAAGATGTTGTTAACAAGTAGGCAGTAGGGAATCTTTGCAATGAGTTGAGTAAACAGTCAACTCAAAGGGAAGTTTACCCAAGTCATTGCAGAGATTTCCCTTCTATAGTTTCATCATAATTCCTTAACAGTCATACATTGAAATTTAAGGCTGTGGAGAAGAAATAAACAATTTCTTACTTACACTTACTTACGGACAAGTAATAAACAGAAGAAATCACGTTGGAAGGTTTCTTCACAAGTGAACTGTGGGATCTAAGATGATAAAATTTTCTAATTCAATTACTTATTATTATATTGAGAACTTAGTATCTAGACAAACCTAACATAGGCTTTAAGATACTGCTAACCGATATTTGTAATTATAATTTTGTTGATAAATAAATAAAGATAAAGATAAAGATAAAAAGCCTTAGTCTTTCTTAAGGACATTGTTAAATTAATGTTCGGTAACTCGGTAAAAACCATTGAAAAACTCTCTCAAATAAACGTTTTTTAATCCCAGTCCCAACGCCACACTGCAACACTAAAATATACAACTATCTGATTATGTGTTGAACATAACCCACCAGAATATAATCAAGGACGGTATGTAAGCACAAATTAATGTCAAAACAAAACAAATTAATGTGTAAATAAATAAATTAAGATGATAAACACCTCCATCTTCCTGTGACTCTGTAAATGGTTCAAAACGTCAGGAATCGGGATAAAATTAAATGTAAAATTTGATAAAGTGTTTTATTTATTACATATTTTATAGTTACCTTTTAAGGCACCTAAAAATTAGAATTTTCTTTAATCTGGTTTGTGTTTCTACCGAATTTCAGGAATCAGTAACAGGAATGCTATGCGGAATCAAAATCCAACAAATACGTATATTTCTTTTTTATTTATTTATTTATTTAATTCCAATAACATATTTTGAAAAAATCAAAATTAGTTCGTTAATTTTATCATTAATTCATTTCTACATATAAATTAATGACAGAGAAATAGATGAACATGCAGTCACGAGTACATAGTAAACAAAGTAACTCTTAAAGCAATGGAATAAGAGTCAAAACTAGTCAAAGTGTATACATATTAATGCTTGTGACTGTACATAAAAAACAAAATACAAACAGTAGAACATAGAACAGCCTTCTTTTTTAAAGTCGGTTAAAAATTACCTACTGTGTGTTGAAACACTGTCCGTTATCTGTGCACCGTGGGTGAATCTGTTTATCGCCCCGTCGACACATGGCGGCTTTGTCGCCATTTTTATCGAGTTGTCGGTGCTTTTCAATCGATAGCAAACCTTAATATTGAAAAAAGGTTTTCAGTGGCTGTTTGACACGTTATCTTCGTTAACGCACTTGAAATGTGTGACCAGAAGTTCTAACTGCCGAAGTAAGATATTTTCCGTCCTAATTTAAGGGTCTGTTATTTTTATAAGTTCTTTTGCAAGCATCCTAAATATGTATTTTTTAACCATAATAATAACTAATCAATGTATTAAAATTAAGTAACTGATAAGAAGTAGTCAAAGCGAATTGTTTTTTCTATACGGTTCACAGGTGCAATGTGAAAGTAGATATTAGTTAAAAATAATTAGATGTTATAATTATTTACGTTAAAAAGTGACAGGCTTACATTAAAAAAAACACGTAAACTACTGCCTAAACTGTTGCTACCTCCAATACTTGAAAACGAATTGACACCACTCCACAGGTTACCTACTAAATATTAATATTTAAAAAAGAATTTCATATTTTTTTTGCTTTCCAGATATCTGTATTAATAGTAAGATGTAGCTGTCTAACACTGATAGTCTACAAGAAATAGGAGTCATACAAACATGGCGAATCTATAAAAGCTCCTGGTTAACCCATTGAGCTATTATTACTACGTATAACGCAATGGGTTTACCGGGGAAACCTAAAAATATAATGTCATTGATTGAGTTTATTCCTTCTACCGCGATATTACCGATCCGATCCGAACCCCTAGTAGGGAACAAAGACACGCACTAATTCGTAATGCCGTTGCCTCTAGAAAACCTCAGACGGTACTTCGTTTCACACGGCTTGAGGAACCCTTTAAGTTTCAAAACAACCCCAAAAAAGCCATGTCTCAAAAAAAAACAGATAATAAGGTAAAACATATATCTTGTAACAAGCCTGGTTAGCCTAAAATATATTATTGTCACACAGTGACTATATTATCACAGTGACTAACAGTCAGTCCATTACACTCCATACATTAAGTTTTAATAAACAGCAGTGGCCGTTCCGGCCGTCTAAACCTGCCTTTACAAGCGTATCTATCATCGTCTGGGATGATTGATATCACTTTTTCACGGGAGCGCATTGTCGACGCGCGGATATGTGGATTGAGCACTCGCCTTAACAAACGACGTCACCCTCAAACAGTTCTCGACCTTGTTACAAAGCCGCAAAGTCTCATATCCAGTTGTTTTCCAACAGACTGTGTTTCACAAAGCGTCGCAGTCAATATTTAACTTTATCGCGCATGTTGTAAAGCAGCTTTTGTGGTTGAGCTTCTATTTTCGCTTTGACGACATTCGAAACCGGATTCGTGTTTGTCTGTAAGCAAATAGAATTTTTCTTCAAAGGAGTCAGAGTGTATTATCGCTTGTTCGTGTTTGCTATAAGGAGTCGTTTACCACGTAGTTTGCACACAATGAAAAGACGTTTTTGCAGCACGAGTGATGGATACAGCAGTGGTGTTAATTCCATATTGATGGCCGGCTGCGAGATAGACGCGGAGTAGTACACTGTAATTGGAGCTTCTGTAACGTATGGACTGTCGCTCTATCTGTGTGATTAAGTTTTAGAGTAGGTAGCTACAATCTTGATACAGATGTAGATATTTTAAGACTTTGAACTCATATCTCAAAAGAAGTTTAGTTTAAAGATAGTGTTAAGGTAATATTTTTAAATACTTTATCAAAATGTAATGTAAATGTAGTGTACTCTGAGTATCTGGCAGCAGTTGAATAGAAAGAACCAAATGTCGGGCTCTGTGACATGCATTAGGAGAGGCGTTTGTTTAGCATTGGACTGATGAGAGCTGATAATAGGCCATCAAAATAATTTGTGTATGTAAATTTTTATCTAGTGAAAGTCTACATCTAACTTTGTTTCGTTCGTCGTACTTATATACAGTCTACTCTTTAAAAAAAGTATCTCTTTCATCATTCGCACGGCTCGTTTCTTTGACGTATGGTTTGAGACGATTAGAATCAACATGTTCGTCTGTGGCGTTCGTCGTTATTTCTGGATCAAATAAATCGTCACAATCCAAGCTCTGTGGGCGGTCTTAACTAATTAGCAAATCCCGTCAGATGCAAAGAATGAAATATGCATGCAAACAGCATTTGCATACGCCGTGGAGGATACTGAAACAATCGATTGTTTGCGGCATCGATAAGGCCAGGTTTATTCTTGATGCTGCATCGATTAAGTTATTACTACATCCGAAACGTGTGACTGGATTAAGAAATTGATGAAAATCCGTGACTGTAGTTAGAGTTATAGCATGCAGCTTTGGGATATTCAGTAACAATAATAAATTTCTTCGTAAGGCGGTTTCTCACATGATATAATATCGAACTGAACCTAAATAGCATCCACTTACAAAAACCGTCAGTAGTATTTCTACTAACCAAACATTTTTCATTATATGTCGGAACTATAATATCTGCCATCGAGAGAACTGAGACGTTTCTCATCGAGCGC
The DNA here is from genome assembly GCA_947562085.1 of Eudonia lacustrata. NCBI lineage: Eukaryota > Metazoa > Arthropoda > Insecta > Lepidoptera > Crambidae > Eudonia > Eudonia lacustrata. The sequence continues at coordinate 1,454,947 of OX387315.1, read as the reverse complement.
TCATAATCATAGGTCAAATTCTAAGGAAACAACATAACAGCCAAATATTTAAAGCTCTCCCACCGAACATAAATCGCCGGTGGCTGACAACGAATGATTAACATCAGAAACATTCGCCGCTTCAAATTTCGGTCGTATCTTTAATTCCTGCGAAGCGATCCTGCGAAAGTGCCGCCGGAATAAATAATAGGGCAAAACACGTCGGAAATATTCGTGAATGCGGCCGCGACGGAGACGCGTCCGAGTATGCGGGGATTGTCCGCTTCGGACATCTCGCGGGTGGGACTTTGTAAAAACTCGCGTGCCGAGCCTTAGGGCTGGCTGGAGAAACTCTCAAATGAGTTTACGTATATTTTTGCTGTATTTATGATAGGAAAGACCTGTTTAGCTCTTTCGTATTTTGTCTAATAACGTAATAACTGTTAATTAAGTGTATTTAGGAGGTTTTAATCCAGGTACAAAAGACAATCTTAATATTTAAGTTTTGAATAAATCTTGATGTAAGAAAATCCAAATAAGCACATCTTAATTTTATGAAGGACTTTGATGTTTTCTTCTTTAGTGTGATATCACTTAATTGAGAACAGCAAAAGAATTTGACAGGTTTAAATAACTTTCTACCTTCAATTATATTGTCTACTAGCTGACCCGGCGGACTTCGTACCGCTTTGACAGTTTCCATGACAACAAAAGAAACATTTTTTATTGGAAATTAATTTTTTTTTTCACTAATTTCCGTTACTTATTATTTATGTTTCTCACCGTTTAAACCTTCCCTAAACTTTTACAAATATTTCAAAATCAAAATTAGCCAAATCGGTCCAGCCATTCTCGAGTTTTAGCCACTCAAACGAACAGCAATTGATTTTTATATATATAGATGATACTAACACTTATTCTAAATAGCTGTTGCCCGCGACTTCGTCCGCGTGAGCTAAAGGCTGTAGTCTGAACAGTTTAATTTTTATGTAGGTATCTATTTAAGCTTATTAGGGTACCTATAATAAAATTATATGCATCGGAAATTTAGAAAATTGACATTGTATTTACCGACATACGTACATCTACTCACTCTTAATATCCTTTCAGCTGGGAATGCTGAGATAGACAAAGACAATCGATCTCCATTTAGTGTGGTTCTGGCATACTTCCTGTGCCTCCTTTACGTTCATCATTATTTCATACATTATCTCTTATTCTTTCGACTATCATCTCTGCCATGTACATACATATATTCAGTTTGAAGCACAGAATCGTCCCGTTCATACAGATTCTCACTCAGTTTCCCGTTTCAATTATCCCTTCACATACATTCAGTATACAACACCGTTTCTCGGTGGGTTGCGCGTATTTGCTACGTCATACAAACCTGAAATGGGTATACTGACGCTCAATTATATGTAATAAAATTGGTATTTTACAGCTCAGGTACTCGTCCGGAGTCGTCCTAGGCACTGGTGTATCTTAGCTAAAATGTGTCTACTGTTATACTGTCCAACCACGGACTTCAAAATATTTTTTGCCTTGTCCACCGAAGCTGGATATCGAGTAGCAGGTAGCGGGATTATTGGATTATTGGTTGTCGGCCAGAAGGCACAAAAAACTATTTACCAACTATGTTCTTATTCGTAGATACAAAATATCAATAAATTGAGAACTGTAATAAATTATATTATTGTCTATTAGGTAATACATTATAGTATTTTATGTTACATACATACTTGCGATAAATTTGAACTTCTTCGTGGCATCTTGTTAGGTAGGTAGCTTTTTAGAGGTAGATCACAGGACTCAGAAAGAAGTTACCTCTAATAAAAAAAAATCTGAAGTCCGTGCCTCTAATACAGTTGTACCCTGCAAACTTAAACATTTTTGCAACTCTGATACCAGAGGTAGCCATTGTCTTATGCGATAGAAGAATGGAAAAACCATTTTTCTGTAATCTAGAAGTATGTACAAAATTCATTCTTTATAGGTTTTATGATATTAAAATTGTTATGATACTTACTTGCTTATATTGTATCATTGAACACCGATTTATCCTATAAACATGTTAAGAAACCAAAGTAAGAAACCGCTTACATGTAAAATAAGTACTGAAATAAGTGTTTAACTTACCTGCATCAAATGTTTCATAAAACTTTTACACAATGAATAAATCTTATTTGAAAATTAATAAGATCTGAATAAGTACTGAAATATTTAACGCACCTGCATAAAATGTTTTAAAAAACTTTTACACAATGAATAATTAATATAATTTGAAAATTATTAACAAAATAAAAATAGGTACATAATGCATTGCAAAACATCAAAATTTCCTTCTGTTCGTTTCAAAATTTGAGCGCCAATTTTTTTTTTGAAATTTTCCTGTTCTCGCGTTTTTTCACCAAATAGATTTAAAAAAATAATAATAAGTATTTTGGGCAACGACCCAAAGGTTTATACAGCCAAGCTATGTAATTCAAGATATCTTCTATGTGCAATATTTTAAAAAATAGAGACATGATTTTGGGCAATGATACAAAGTTTTATACAGCCAAATTTAATGAGTAGGTAACATTTTTATGCATAACTAAAAAAAGAGAAATTATGTTGGGCAACGACACAGAGGTTTATACCGCCAAATATAGGTACTTAATGTTTTAACTTTTAACATTTCTGTGTATTACAAAACTGCAATAAGCGCCGCGCGCAGGCGCGACTAAGTAGCCATATTATTATTGGTTATTTTGGAAAATGAAACAAAAGGTGTACCTATGTACAGCCAAGTTTAATGATGTGCGTGATTTCGAGCTTGTTTTTATTTTCCGTTGCTTTACTACTGCGGTGCTAATGTTCGCTTAGGTGCCTCACAGATTTATAAAGGGTAGGTTTTACCTTAGAAAGTAACAAAACTTTTCTAAAATAATAACTCAACGAACGTATCTAACAGTTGGTCGCGTAAATACGTATATCAAAATTTGTTTAACATTTTTCGATTTGTATGTTATTCTCCGAAATTTTCTAGGCATTTTGGTGATAACCGCATCAAAATCGGTATTCTCATGACAACAACTATCAATGACAGGCTCAAAAGGGCAAAGAACCCAGAGCCGTAAAACACGATAGCAATAGAGAGCCAGAGCCCCAAATTAAATTAATATCGATGACATGGTTCCTAAGGACAGATCTTCGTATGTCTTATAGTTTCAGACTTTCCCATACTGACAGATTTAAATGAGACACCCTGTATTTTTCGAGTATTTATGTAGCCTATATTATTCTCCGGATTTTTTTAGCATTTTGGTAAAAACCGGATCAAAATCCGTTCAGTAGTTCTCGAGTTTATCGACTTCAAACAAACAAACAAACAAACAAACAAACAAACAAATTTTTTTAAAATCTAGATGACGCTAGCCACGGAGTGCTGCGTACACAGACTAGACAACATACGGTATATTCATTGCACAAACTATTCTATCGTGTTCCGTAAGTGATTTTAAGGCAACCTGTGTAATTTTTTTTTTTATATCTTTCAATTACAGATTTTTTTATCCCTACGTTCTTATTATATGTATAGATTCTGAATAGGAGCACTGTAACGTGCACTTCAGCATTTTTGCAGTTAGCTCCGAAACCGTAGAAGACTATCAGATCTTCAATATTGTAACTTGTGTCAATCAATGGAATCATCTAAGTGGTCCTTAAGTTTCAACCCTGTTTCCCACCTAATTTCGAATGCTGCAAGCCTACATCTCAGGGCCTCTATTATTATTTCATTCGGAGATAATTGGACACTTGTCACCATAAAAAGCGATGGATCAGATTGGTCACCGCGAGTTATGCGTCGGCGCAATTGATTTTAGCTTACGTCGTGTGGAATCCATATTGGTTAACGTCTTAAAGTAATGTGGCAGGAATCAGAAAGCTGGAACCGAAATGCCGAGCTACAATTTCTAATACTGAAAGCTACGTATATGGTGTTTCATAAAATACTTAAGAACGTGATTGGGTTGAGAAACTACTGTCTATAAAGTAGGTTCGCTATTTTCCCGTAATGATTTTAGAGAGTTTCACTTACACTGTATTTAATTTTAATTTAACTGATCATTGTATGACTGAGTGAATTAAATTTTACCTCGCCTTGCTGTTGCTGAACCTTAATAAGAAATTGTGGAAGTAAGAAATATTAAAGATTTTTTTTAAATTGTTGCCTTTGTCGGTCAATCGGCGATCACTGCAGCATTTTGATGTTGTAATGCCCAAGGCAATTGCGACTACTTAACTTGCACTTTGAGAGTCTTGCGGTCTTTGTTTTAGGCAGTCATTTACTGAATCTTCTATCTGTTATACTTTTTGTCTTTACAAACTTTAATCTTCTCCCAAATATTACTTTTGGATATTCAATATAGTAATATATCCAAGACAAGCAGGCACACCTCAATCAAATTAGTCAAAGGAAATTGGTAAACCGTAACGAAATAATCCCCCGTGTGGTGCCGGGGATAAAGAATTGCACCACCCCCTCTCTTCCCGTGGGTGTCGTAAAAGCCGACTAAGGGACTATTCCAGAGGATGGGCAGCAGCATCTCTTTGAGGTTACCCTCAACCTACTGCGATCGCCAACCCGCCTGCCAAGCGTGGCGATTACGGCAAATACCCCTCATATCCTTGGGGGAGGTCTTTGTCCAGCAGTGGACGTCTTTTGGCTGAGATGATGATGATGAACGAAATAATCAAACGCGAGTAGACTGATTCTTAAAATAGTTTAATGTTATTGATAGAGTTTTTAAATATTTTAATTAAACTCATCGATATATCTCAGGACATCCGTTTATTAAGTAGGTACCCACTGTCGGGGATGAATAGATCCTACAACGGGAGTGCGTTTGAAGGCTCAATGGCTGTGACAAAGACTCCTCGTCCTGCTATTCAGTCTTAATTAGATTTATTGTTTGCGTCGATGCTTTGCTTCGATTTTGCCATGGAAGACTGCTGGTTGATTCTTGTTTTTTTTTTAAATTGTCTAAGTACTGTTGTTTTATGTTTTTGAATGTGTATGTGTAGTTATACCAAATAAAGATTTTTTCTATTTTTATTTCTAAATTTTTAGTTGACCTGTAATTATAAGGGCCTGTTTTGCCAGACCCAAATTAGAAGCAAATAGTCATACCAGAGCTTAAACAATTGTGAAATTCTTTTAGTATTAGCGAAGAATTTTTTAGTGTCTAGAATATTATCTTATTAAAGTTGTACTGATATCCTTATATATGTGTATGTATATATAAGGATATCAGTACATAAATATATCCATATAGTGATATACATATATGATATATATATCCATGAAAAATTCACGGACACACCTTTTTTTTCGAGTGAAAGTCTAAACTTGACATAATATTATTGTATTTTGAACATACTTTTGAACGACGTACTTTTTACCCGTCTTTGTAATATTACCTAACTGTTGCTTTTATCGTAAAACTTCTAAGAACCAGTTTGTACTTTGTTGTTTTCACAATCTGTGGATTACTTTAAAGAGCGTCATAATAATTAGTGCCGTGATTGTTTGGATAAAAAAAAACATACTAAAAGTGTGTTTCATTCATCACTACGGGCCACCCTCGGCGCTTTGATTTTTTTTTAAACACACAAAGGGTGAAAACAGGTAGTGTTATTACTGGATCCCGATCGGCGCCGAGTTCCGACAAAGGTTTGGCGCCAACAAATTGCTTCCTGGGCAATCCATCAAACGTTTGACACGGAAATTTGGCAAATTTTCGTCTTATTAGTGGGTTTGTACTATCACGAATGCTCAGGGGCTCTTAACCTTTTAACAAGAACTTATTAACATAACATTGATTTATACTAATGATAGGGTCTAGAGAAGTCTAATGACCACCAAGTCAGAAATTCTTCTGGTGTTTTCGGAAGTGAATTATGAGCTCAATTTTAAAATAAAAAAATAAACGTAGGTATGTATAAAAAATAATAACAAGTACTTTTACATGATAGAGCTTTATTTGCGACTTTCTCATTGGTAAACCCTGATTATGTGTTTAACATTTCCAAACCTACGATAAGTTATTTACCTATTTATTAATTTAACAAATGAAAATTTTCCTAACCCCCAAAGTTTCTCTTTTATAATTTTATCAAAAAATAATACGCGTAGCAACAGGTTGTGAACCCCAGCGCTAGACTAAATTGATTAAATGATTTTCGTTTTGTTATTCCGAATCGGGTCAGCGCGTGATTTAGTCTGTGGTTTCGGTAAATTATATACTATTTGGCCGGGGCCGAAAGCCGAACGTTGGCGCCTCGTTTCAGTCATTACGCGGGTTTGCCGAATCATGACCGCGGCAGGGGCGGAGTCAGCGATGATTTATCCATGGGCCGCACTTTGCCGATATTTTTTGTGGGCTTACTTATTACTTTTTTAATAGAAGTGCGTGCGTTCTTTTATCATTTTTAAAAATATAAAATTATTTTAGTTGAATTGAAATGGTTCATAAGAAATATCCTAAAATTCAGTTTAAAATAGAAAGAAAAACAAGTTACCAGTTTGTTGTACAGCTTTTCTTTTATTGTGATTTCAAACTTAGGTAGGTACTTGTCTATTTTTTTATATGATTTGGAACTGTATTGTATAAAACATAATCACAAACCTTTTAATTAGTTATTTACTCTAAATGCATCGTCTAAATATGTGTTTTTATACACCCATACATACCTAACTTATAAAATCAAAATTCAATACTCTACATTTTTTAGGAGTTTTTACACTGTTCATAATAATACTAAGTATCTAGTTTTACTTTGATAAAAGTACCGAAAACTTATAATAATGTAGATTTATCTGCTCACACATTTTTGTATTACCAACTCCGGTCCTGAGTTTCAATCAGACACTGTTACATTATGGACTATCTGCACGATTGAAGCCCGTATGCGGTTAACTTAAGTATTTTTACTTAAGACTTAAGCCACAGTGCGCAGGCCTAACAGAGAGCAGTAAAACAAAAATGATAAAATAACCTTTTTTAAAGGGTCGATGAGGCCGGAATAAGGATTCTGCCTAGAATTTGACTGGTATTGCTGACAACCTAATACTAATTTCTGCTGCTAAGCAGCACAGTCTTGCATTACTTCGTTCCAGTTTGAATGCCTGCTAAGTACATAGTTCCACAGAAATTGTAGAGCATAAGAGCTGAAGCTAGGCATAAAAGCTGTGTAATTTCTTGCGCCCATTCTTCTCCACATCTAAAAATAGGTAACCGCCTCTGTGGTCTAGTGGTTAAGACCACCGGTTAAGGCCCAGAGGTCCCGGGTTCGATTTTTGTGTGATTGGTTTGGATGGTGGTAGGGCTTGTTTGTTCGTCTAGTTACCACCATCTTATCTAAATAAGTAAGTATGTCACCATAACATCAATGTTTGTAGCATTGTTGTGTTCCGGCAACTACAGATAAGATAGCCAGTGCCTCACTAGTTGAGGATCCGGGTGGAGTGCGCTTCCACCAAATGGCCTTATCATCACTTAACATCAAGTAAGATCAAGGCACTGTGCTTACCCGCAAATATAAAAAAGATAGACGTCCCAAATGGGTATAGTAGTTAATATTTGGACGATCCAAATGCACTTAATTTTAAGTTTATTTTAACCTTTCGTCTGCTTAGTGCCAGATCCGTCCCACAAACAATTAAAATTCTATTGTGTGTGTATTCACAGCAGGCGACAGATTAAAGAAACAAATAATAACATCGCAATGATAGACACTAGGTATAATATATCCATGTTTATTATCATTATTGTATATGTTCATATTCATGTAGTATTATTAGGTATGCTTATGTAGTTTATAAAAATATTGTAGTACCTACCTACATGTATTGTTTAAGTATTGTATGTAGGCTAATATTGTTTTACTTTTATCGTTTCCTTTTAAACATGATGCTCCCATTCCACCTTGGGTTGGGCTGGAAGAGATCTCTTTTAGAGACAAGTCCACCTTTGCTCACCATTGTTTGTAAACGCAAGCGTAAGTTTTTGTGCAATAAAGAATATATATATATATATATAATACTTTGATTTTGCTACAGGGTCGTAACGCGCCTGTATGAACCCTTTGCGATGCAAGCTTCCATTTTTCTTTGTCTAATATAAAGATGGCACATTTTCCAAGTTAACCCACTGAGCGTGTTTTCACTACACTATGCGTTGGGTTCTTAATGACCGTTACTTAACCGAAATTGCGCTTAAGTATAGCCTGGTTAAGTATACTTTGCCGGGGCACGTCTATTACACAAATTAGTTCGGGCCGTGTCAATCATCGAAGCACCATTTTGCGATGACGATAATGACAGGCGGTTAAGTGTGAGCGCCTTGGAGGAGGCTCTATGATTTATTGGTTCTAATAAATTTGGTTTTCACTGAAGTGTTGATTTTGTTACGTTGATTTTTTTTTAAATAGGATTTAAAAGTTTATTCTTGACTTTGATTTGTTTATTATTGACTTTAAAAAACTTTTCAACGTGGACGTTGAAGAATGAATAGCAAGCAAATCAATTCACTCACAAAACGTAAAAAATTTTTTAGAGTGAATTTTCTGTTGGACCTGGTACAGCTTTTTCAGAAAAAAATAACTGTTTTACTGTTTTTTTTTACTGTTACCTACATTAAAACATTTTTTTAATAACAGTAATAAAAGTGAAGACGAACATACGTTTTATAAAAAAAAACAATCGCAACCATTTTATTATTTTATAAAAACAATATTTGATTTATTGGACACATCTGTTAAAATTTGAATTCTCAAACAAAACAATCTAGACATTGTCTAAACGTCAATTACACAAAGAGCTCTCGCTTCATAATGTTGTTCTACAGAGCATACGCGTATTTACGAACGAACGATTTCAAAGCGTGCAGCTTGCATCTGCAGCGGCCATTGCGGTGACGTCACGCCGTCAGCGAGGGGGCGGGGCCCGCCCGGCCGCGGCCGCCCCGCCCGCCGCCCTGCCTTCGAGCCGGCAACGTGCAACGTGCAACGACAATGATTTTTATTGATATATCGCACTGTGCGGTTGCAGATTTGCGTTTCATTGATGTACGGAGGTGTAGGGATGTGGTGTAATTGAATTATGCTTTTCTAAAGTAGAGAATTCTTTTTAGATTTCGATTAACAAAATATTTTGTATTTTTTTTTGTGTAATAAAAGCAATGGTATTAAAAATAATACTCGTATTGTTAATGCATTTACTCACGTTTATTTTATGTTTATTTAACCTTTCGTTCATTTTTCGTTTAGAAACATTTTTAGGCTATTTATAGTTGAAGGTTGAAGGCCCTTCCTGAAAGGATTAAAATCTATACTAATATATAAAGCTGAAGAGTTTGTTTGTTTGTTTGTTTGTTTGTTTGAACGCGCTAATCTCAGGAACTACTGGTTCGAATTGAATAATTCTTTTTGTGTTGGATAGTCCATTTATCGAGGAAGGCTTTAGGCTATATAACATCACGTTGCGACCAATAGGAGCGAAGCATCAGTGAAAAATGTTGCAAAAACGGGAAAAGAGCCTAAAAATTAAAAATGCTGCCGAAAGTCACTATTCCACGCGGACGAAGTCGCGAGCACAGCTAGTACATCATAAAACAAAAACCGACAATAGGTACTGTCAGCAATATAATAAGTAGACCTGAAATTAAGTTTACGATAAACCAATTTATAAATTAGTTTTAACACCTTCATCTTAGTGAGAGAATCCTTTACATACCTTGGTTACTTTAACATAATATAGTAGATAGGTACTTAGTCAAATTATTTCTTTGAAAAAACTTTAGCTACTTCCATTTTAAATCAGCGGAACAAAATACAAATTAACATACTTAACGGCTTTAAAAAGAAAGATGTGCTTGCACTTTTTAATTAGCACTAGGTATCATCATGATGACCGAACAGATTCAAAACAATTAGAATCATCAGCTCATTTATGTCTCCACTGCTGGAGCACGAGCCTTCCTTATGGATGGATAGGGAGAACGGGCCATAGACCACCACGCGGGCCCAGAGCGGATTGGTGGTTGTTAACGACAGCTAATACAGCCGGGACCAACCAGATCTAATTAAAAACTTACAGTTGTTGGTCAAAAACTCGTTAAGGTAATAGTAACATTTTTCCACTAAAAAACCTTTCAATCTCTTGTTAAATAAATGTATATTTAATAATAAAATAATAATAATAAACTTTCCTACACTCTCACCAATTACCTAGCCCAAGAGAAGCTTCGTTATGAAACTCGTTATATGGTTACTAGACAACGGATAAACATACTTAAAATACTTAAATACATACTTATATACATAGAAAACACCCAGACCTGAGACAATTTAGAAAAACAATAATTTCTAAATTGACCCGACCGGGGATCGAACCCGGGACCTCAGAGATGGCGACACCATGAAAACCGGTGTACAAACCACTCGACCAAGGAGGTCGTCAAATTTATATCCTTTATGTCTCCTGGTAACTTATTAAACAACCTTATTTTCATTTGAAGAATCAATACAAAAAAAATTAAAATAATATCTTGAAAACTCACGAAGTTACAAGCTTTTTGTGCTGTCCCGTTGTGTGTTTTTAGTAGGGTATACTATAATTGAGATTTTGTAAATATTATTTGGTCAAAATGTAACATGGTATAAAATATATAGAAATCAATTCTATTACTGATTCTGAACAAACAGTTTTCAGGTTTCGTATAAACTAAAAATAACATTGTATATGATTGACCCCATACCGAAAATACTTTTAAGCTTAAGTGCAGTGTTAGCTTTGCAGACGCAAAGTTTATCAACCGCAATTAAAGCAGTCGCGTTGCGGTTGTACCATCAACAAGGAACTAGTTGCTTTTCTCAGTAATAAGCCTGCCTCTCACGGACACGGGGTAACTAATAGCACTAGAAAGACGGAAAAATAATCTCACCAAGAAAGACGGCTAGGGGTCGAATGCCCCTCGTCATAATATAATTTTATTTACTATTATGCAGTGAGCATTTGATTTAAAATAGATATCTTGTGATCTTTAGAAAAGTCGAGATTAACATTAAAACATTAATTTGATTTGTAATAATATCGATTTAAATTTTATATCAATTTATTTACGACGACACGTTTTCATCCACATTACCCGTAGCTTGGCATTGCATGAATCCCACGCACTTGCCGCCTTCGCCCTCTTCCATCACTGTAATACGGTTGTTGCCATTGTACAGTAGTTGAACAGATAAAGAAAAATATGTAAAAGTAATTGTATACTAGAATAAATCATTTACGCCGGTTATTCTAGTAATCAATGCACATAAATAGTATGTATGGGTCAAATGACCCGGCGCCGTCTTTCTAGGTAAATGTTATGTTTATTTATTATAAGATAATGATGTGGCAAAAACATTAATACAATATTAAAATATAAATCATTTTGTTAAATTAAAAGTCACGGAAAGATTTAGTAAAAAAAATTATAGTTTCGAAATTATCGAACGCTAAACTTCAAAATGGGTCAAAAGACCCCGCTAGTGATGCGAAACTGTTGCGGAATTCCGTATCTGTGGTAGGTTGTCTGTAAGTGCGTTGGTCGAGCGCGTCATGTCTAACCTTAACTTCTACAGACTTCTAAATTTGTGCTAGAACGCTACCACCTAACTAACCTACGCGAATCCGTCGTTAAAATTCGGCGTATCCCAGCCAGCGGTGACGGTGAGCCAGACGTCGGCAAAAAAGCGGCGGGCGGCGAGATCAAAGCCGGCGGCATTACAGACGCCGCTGAAACGACTTGTTTCTCAGTTAGCTTAGTGTAAACAGGACGCAACATCAAAGGGCCCGACGGAGTTAACGGCGCCGGTGGTGAGGCGAATATCGCTAACAGTTTTTGACTAGTGTTTTTTATGTGTCGTCGTCGCGTTTTTTTTAATTACGAGAATGGTGGTAATTGTTACATAACGGATGAGATGCACCCCGTAGCAGACTAAATAAACCTGAAGTTTATTGAATGTTAAATGGCAAATACAGTTACTTTTGTTATTGAATAAAGTTCTATTTTATATCTTAATAAGCCTTAAAAAGTTATTTTTATGGCATTTTGTGTCTTTTTTTAAAAGCTTGCACTCACAATCTTAAAGAACTTTGAGAAAGTCCTTTTATATAAAAGGTTTCCTTTTAATAAAAACGTAAAAGTTTGTGTTGTACAATAGTAAACAATCGTATTACTTAGAATTTTGAGGAGCTCGATGGCGCATTGGTTAACGAGCTTGGTGTGCGATTGCTGTAGTTAAGCAACTTTCGCGAAGGCCAGTCATCGGATGGGTGACCAAAAATTTATCATCTCGAGCTCCTCCGTGCTTCGGAAGGCACGTTAAGCCGTTGGTCCCGGCTGCATTAGAAGTCGTTAACAACTACCGATCCGCACTGGGCCCGCGTGGTGGGTTAAGGCCTATTCTCCCTATTCATTAATAGGGAAGGCTCGTGCCCCAGCAGTGGGGACATAGAAATGAGCTGATGATGATGACTACTTAGAATTTTATCCAATATATACCTAAAAAAAAATATTTAAAAAACATGATTAGAAATTTTGTGTGGTTTGCTATTGTTCATATTGTAATACTAATTGCTAAAGATACATGGTATTTAACCCAGTCAATCACAAAATTTTATCTTTATGACTAAACGAGAACTAACAACAGAAAATTAAAATGAAACAAATATTATCGGATCTACTCGCGTATTTAAAATTTTAATTTATTGTGACGTTACATTACTTTAGTTTTAATCATGACGTTTCGTCAAAATATTAAATGTGCAAAATAAACGCGTTTAAACCAATAACGGAAACCTATCCAAAATCAAAGCTGCGTTCGCTTTACGCGTAGGTAAGTTAACCAATTACTTACCCCTCGTCAAATAACACTTTTTTACGCTGCTCCGTTAATTGTCAGTAATATAATATTACCCCGCGGCCAGGCCTGTAATGAGGGCCCAACTATCAATTAAATGGCGCCCGCTCATAGTTAGGAGATTCCTAATGCGATGATCGATGGGGCCCTTTGAAGGCGATCCACCGACGACTGGATGTTAGGTTAGCCTAATTGTTCTATATAACTGAAGTTGGTGGTTGGTTGGTTGGTGTAAATCGTTTTTCGAAAACGAAACAGTTTTTCTGACAAACTGTTTCGTTGTGTTTTGTAGTTTTGTAAAACATATTTTTGGAAAAACTGAGAAGAGATTTTTTTTTAAAACAAAACATTAGAATTATTTATTTAATTTTTATTAATTAGTTCGTTCACAAATATACAGTTACTACGGTTAACATATAGGATCACAGTAGTACAGGTAAGCTTATCTCTACAAAGAGATTTTTTCCAGCAGACCATGGTGAATAGAACTAAAATAGCTAGTTAGATAGACACACTTATTTAATAAGAATCATTAATTAATTGTGTCTGTAAGTGTGTTCTTAAGAAGAATTATTTAATTTTAACAAATTGAATGAAGAAGTTGTAGATATTATTAACTAACACTAAAGTTGAATTTCAATGTAGATTATTGCAAATATTTGAAATAAGTTATTATAGTTATTTTTGTAATGATTTCTTCAGTCGTCCTGGGAGCTGTGCGTGTTGCTGATGGATGGGATAGACCCATAATGCGTTACTGAATGCAGACTAGCTTGTAAATGTTGTAATCTTAGATTTATAATAACTAACAATAGTTTAAAGTTCTCTTTTCTACTAACATCAAAATTTTAGTTATAAGAACCTTGTCTGAAAAAATATTAATTATATTATTACTTAAAGCTTAATTAGATGTAATTTTGATTTATTTTAATCAATTTATTTTCATTAGGGCATAGGTAGGCGTTACCATAGTAACGCAACACAGCAAAAAATTTAACTTTCTACTCAACTATCCTTGGCCAAAGGTAAACCAGCAAAAATAAAAATAAATAAAATGCCTAATAATTTCACACTAATCTCTAAGGGTTTGTGGTCAAAATGGCCATTTCCGGGCAAATTTAATGGGCAATTTGCGTAAGACGTCTGGCGGTGAACGATTGATGATGCGCCCGGGATAAGCGTGGCCTAATATTTGCCATGGATGCCTTTTTACCTGGTAATAATTTCCTTCCACCATCAATCAAATCTTGTGATATTCCGGATAATTTTCATGGCCAGTAAATGGGGCGAACAAAGTATGGTCCTGTGATGTTTTATGGAACAAATAATAACTGTTATCAAGCGGAATGAGAAAAATTTCAAATTACGTGCGCGCTCAATATTATTATGCGGCCAGCTACAAACATCATTGAGTATATTAAACATAGTTTATCATAGTCATATCGCTATGTTGTCATATTAATTTTGTGTGACATTGTGGTGAATGACAATATACATTCAGAAAAATAGCCATATTACTCGTATTTGATTTATTTAAAATTAGTTTTGTTATGTACACTTAGAAAAATTTCAGGCACAAAATAGTTTAAATGTCATTATTAGGGTTATCATTGATATTAGCATAGTCACTAGCAATATAGTCTCAATATAGACTCTTGCCATTTTGTTTTTTTTTCCCTTGGTTTTAATGGCTTTGTGCGATTAGCACATTTAGCCAGTGCAAAGTAATTTTCCTTACAAGTACTTAGGTAATACATAAATAGACAATATTTCCTTCCTGTGTGATGATGATGCATGATAATAGAAATGAGAAGTGAGAAATGATATACCCCCCAACCCCTCGAGTAGCTCAGTAAAGATGTGGGGCTTTACTAAGACCTCGGGCGGACTTCTTGAGAGAATTTGAAAAGTGACGTTGCATTGTTTTGTTTTATTTGCCAACACTCATGCACATTCCCGAACACTTAACGGTTAATAATCCACCATTAATTCACATTAATTATTCGACATAATACAAATTTTAGAAAATAAAACAAAACCGTAGACGTGACTTTTCACTTTCCCGCCAAGAAGTCCTGCCATTTTGTAATTGTTGTTGATATCAGATTTTTTTAAAACAAGTGAAGACAATTTGTACTGAAACCTGTAATTGTTTTAAGTCTCCTTTTCTTGGCAGTGGGGCGGGCGTTTATGTATCTATATTTTAAATTAAAACAAAATATATTTTATATTACCAGGCCATTTATTTGTTTTTTAGATGCTGTCTACATTTATTTAAATGCTCAATGCTGAGTACTATTAATAATAATATTAAAAATGATAACTTCAAAACCTAATCTTTGACTGAATCGATTCGGCCGGCCAGTGGCGTGCACATTCGGAGTTACGTGCGTGTGTTTATGTTCGATTAACCCTTCCGTGCCGGCGCAACGATAACGGATAACGTTGATTAACGAAG
This sequence comes from Eudonia lacustrata, assembly GCA_947562085.1. Taxonomy (NCBI): domain Eukaryota; kingdom Metazoa; phylum Arthropoda; class Insecta; order Lepidoptera; family Crambidae; genus Eudonia; species Eudonia lacustrata. The sequence continues at coordinate 1,439,553 of OX387315.1, read as the reverse complement.
CCGCGTAACGATAACGTTTATTAACACGTCCTCGGCAGCGGCTGCTGACTTGCCCCAAACAAGGCGTCTTTTAATGACCCCTTTGACAACGTCATTTTAAACGGCTTTTGGTATTACAGACGTGCGTAACACCTTTCAGAAATATGTGTCTTTTTAAAATGATTGTAATGTAAAGGCATTTTTTTTATCTTTAATGTGTCTTGTCCATCCAAAGATTACTTTTAGTCATAAGACCGCTTTTTGTACGTCTACTTTCTTAATTTTATTATTTTAATTTTTTACAATGCTATATTATTATGAGTCACAAGATAAAATTAAAACTAGAAAAAATCAACCAGTCCCAGGGAGCTTGAATGGGAATCAAACCTACAAACAACCCATGGATATAGTATGAAATTTGCTTCATAAGAACTTTCCTATGTTTATTTGTCAAAAGCGTTTCGTGGCATATAATTGAGCATAATATTTAACTCATCTTCTTGTTCTATTAAAAAAAACAAGCATACGGCGGCAAAGAAGCATACGGGCCACCCAAGGAAGATAAAGTACATTCCAAAGACTAATAATTATTATTACAAACACTACGATAATTTCAAAATCACTTGACACGTCACAATCGTGAAATAACGTTAGAAAAAGCTTTAACATCCAGACGAGTTGGATCACTGGGGAGTCGCAGCTGCCGCCCGTCTGCCGTCAGCCGTCAGCCGTCAGCCTTCGAACGCAAATAAAAACACGGAACACTCCGCTTCAAAGCGAGGTGGCGCAATTAGGCAACAGATTATGACTTCAAAGAGAGCTTGCTTACTGAGCCGGTTAGTTCGGAATGGATGATGTACGGACTTCATGGATGGCGAGTTTCGGTTTAACGTGGTTATGTTACGGCCAATTGTTATTTAAAGTTTATGCGGACAAACATTAAAAAACATTTGAAACGCGTGAAACTTCATAAAAAGTGTTTCTTCAATGTGACTTGTTGCTTACATTTTGCCTGATAGGTAAGTAGGAGACGCAGGTAAGGAAGAGTATAAGGTCAAAATATGAACATACAAATGCCTGCACATCAAAACTGTCAAATGTCTTTAATAAATGTTCAACCCAACCATATGCTATATCTATATCTATATACGTATAATGACTTGTCCTGACTGACTGATTCTACATCGCCGAGCTTAAACCGCTGAAGCTTATTAAATGCAATTTGCACTGTAGGTTAATTAAGTGCCGTAACCAGTCATTACGAAAGGAATTTACGGAAATCATACCTACCCTAAGAGGGTCATAAAGGGGGTGAAAGTTTGTATGAAAGTCCGTCAGTTTTTTGAAGTAAAATACATGAAAATTGGTATTTGGCTTTTTAAATATAAAATAAAGAATGATATGTCTCAGGAATTTTGTTTATTTTCCTCTAAAGGAGAGGAAAGGGGAAGAAGGTTTTTTTGAGGAAATCGTTATTTTTGAAATAAGGAGGAGGTACCAAGAGAGGTGAAATAGGATTGGAAAGTTTGTATGGAAATCTGTCATTTTAAAAGTTAAATCCTTCGGTATTTGGGCTGGTTAGAAATTATGAAGTGTTTCAGGATTATCCTTACAGGATTGCTTTTATTTATAACAGTTAAATAAACTAAATAAATAAATAAACTTTTCCTACACTCACACCAATTATCTAGCCCAAGAGAAGCTTCGTTATGAAACTCGTTAAATAGTTACTAGACAACGGATAAACATACTTAAAATACTTAAATACTTATTATACATAGAAAACACCCGGACCCGAGACAATTTAGAAAAACAATAAATTATAAGTCGTGTAGCCCATGTGAGCAAAGCCGCGAGCAAAAGCTAGTAAGTACATACATACCGCTCAAAGTCTATTGAGGAAGAAGCCTCAGCCTCAGCAGCTGACTACTAATAGCTTTCACAAAACAAAACACTTTTATAAAATTCAGACTGGAGATAGGTTATGCTTCATCATCATCTCCAGCCAAAAGACCCCCACTGCTAGACAAAGGCCACCCCAAGGATCTCCACAACGATCGGTTTTGTGCTGCTCGCATCCAGCGGCTTCCCGCGACCTTCACCAGATCGTCGGTCCACCTTGTTGGAGGCCTGCCCACACTGCGCTTTCCGGTAAGGTTATGCTTAAAATTGTCTTAATCTGAACACAAAGATACATCCGTTCTCAATCTACCAAAAAAAAAATACAACTACAGTGACACATAGGTACATAGTTGCAAACAGGCAAAACCAGTTGGAGATGACTCCAATTACGCACATTGAATACGAATAACTAACTTTAAAAAACCGTTTATCATCCCGAGCTCGCACCTACGTATTTAAACTTGCTAATCACCTGATTACGCGTCGCGTTACGGTATAGTGAGACAATGAACTCCTGACGCCAATGAGAATTTTAATTAGGTGTGTGTAACTACGAATATTAGTGACGAGATAAAGCCAGTATAGTAGTTCAAGTTTGAATATGATTCAGAACTTTTAGCTATTGTTGCCAATAAAAGATTTAAAAAAATATCTTGAAAAACCTTGTTTTAAGAGAAGACTCCTCTCTTTACTGTACTTAAAAGGTCTTCAAAGGTTCTTCTTCTTTTTTCTTTTTTTCTTTTGACTTGTTTTTTGTTAACTGTCGGAACACAACAATACTAGGTATTGTAAGGAGTTTATAAGCAGCTCATAGTGAAAGCTAGTTTAATGTATTTGTATGTAAACCTCTTTAGTTTGGATGAGTATTGGAATCATCGATAAGTAATTAAAAAGGTTTGCAATAGTTTGACACAGTCGCAGACAGTAGTAGTCAGGAGCTAGACAGGCTAAGAGCCGAGGTGCTCGGAGATCGGGTTTCGGGTCATCCGGAAGAATCTTTCGAAGATTTTTCAGAGTATATTAGAGATGCAGCGGCAAAGCAGAGATTTATGTCGTCCGATGAATTAAAATTATTGTTTCCATCTTTTTTAAAAGGAGGTGCCCTATATTATTTTAGAGAAATAAAAAGTACTACCAAGACCTTTGAAGAAGTAGTAACAAAATTTAAGGAAGAGTTTGATGATACCGATTATAAGGAACAGTTTTATAATTCGAAACACTACACTGCTGTTATGGCGAGAGATTTAGATGAGATGGTGATAGCTTGAAACAACCACCACCAACCACCACCTCTCTCTCACCAACCCGGGACTTCTGGGTCGAGACCGGCGGGCACTGGGCATGCCACTTGACCCTAAAGCCGGTTAAGTCATCGTGAGCCATCACCATCAGCTCATTTTATGTTCACACTGCTGGGGCACGAGCCTTCCCTATGGATGGATAGGGAGGACGGGCCATAAACCACCACGCGGCCCGGATTGGTGGTTATTAATGATTGCTAATGCAGCCGTTCATTTTATTAAACAAAATAGCTTAAATAATTTAAACTATGGTTAAAAGAGTCTTGAAGACAAGAGGTCGTTTGTATTGTAACGCACATTATATTTTCCTTTTGATCATTAGCATTCTTTCGTTTTTCAATAGAAAAACCGTAATAACATTTTTTTAAGAAAATCTTTAGAAAGCAAAGTGAAATTTAATAATACACCTCGTCAATTCAGTATTGTAAATGTCGAGCCGTTTTTTATCAGTTCTACTTTCCGACAGTAGGTACATCAGAACAATAACTAAAGCTATAGAAGTATGACTAAAATAAAAATCGTGCAACTATGTTTAGTTTCGTTTTATCTTATGGCTAGAAAAGGAGGTTGGAGTGCGACAAATGGTTGACACTTAGTTTTTAGTCAAACGGTCATCCGATAATCGGTGATCAAAAAAAATCTTTGAGTCCTTTAAAAAGTCACTCACTACATTACCTCAAATATGACGTCACAAATCTGGTGACACCTTCGAAATAACGAAAGGAAAGGGACAATCGATCTCTTTCCAATACATCACTTAGGTTCATTAGTTAAAATAGTATGAACTGATGAATGAGTGTTGCTATTTTAGTCCGGTTTATATAGCTTTAGTTATTATTCTGAGGTAGGTACTGTGACGATCTCAACTTTTGATCAATTAAAGGATAATTAGACCAATAATAATTAACTCATCCTGGTCACGGCACCATTGTGACGATCTCAAGTCGGGACCACAAGGATATTTGAGTTTAGGAAAACAAAGATAGTCTTTGTTATTGGCATGTGAAGTCTAGGGTAGGACCATTCTACGTTGTGTAATTTTTTATAAATAAGTAACTCAAGATCTTTATTAGGCAGACAAACTCTAGTTTATATTGTTCATTTACTAAATAATTAATTACAGGGGTAATGCCGGAATTTGGCAATTTATTTGAGTCCTCGGGTGTGAGCACAACTCAGTTTCTAATAGGAGAGTAATGAATTTAAACTAAGCGCCCCCTCCTGACCTCCCTTGGACGCACCTATCCTGCTGCCTCTAGGTCAAACACCCGACCAGGCCCACAGGACCCAAACAAACCTGGCCCTAATCTAATTCTATCTCTCAAACCATCATCATGAAGTTAGACATTTAACGCGAAAGGAAAGAACGATAACAAAAGACTTTGAATATCTTTTACTTAGTAACCTCATTTATACAGAGTGGTGCCAGCGTGACCCTGTAGAGTCCCGCCCCGTCTGCCCCGAAAGACGACAACACAGCATCCAGAAATATAGTGGCTGATGCGATGAAAGGTCCACATATATAATTCTGGAGCTCTCCTGGAGATGAACTAACAAAGCAAAAGATAAACAAATAAAATAATATAAAGGGGACATTACAAACATTCATCTTTTCATACTTTTCCTATTTCTAATCCTATGAAAGAACGCGAGAGGCTTTTGAGGAATGAAATGAACACTGTATGGTTGGTTCGAACAGCGGGTAATCTACCAGCATGTGTCGGGGCTCTACCATTGAGCTATTGCCTTGCTTGAAGCAAGCCAAAGGGGAATCGAACCACCTATCACCGCGCACTACCCAGTAGACCCCACTGACGTGCATTTGTGCCTACACGGATTCAACCATACCTGAGCCCATAGGTCTCTAAGCCTCGGAAGTTGTCAGTATAAATTGTTAAATGGAATTGTGATTATGAAAACTTATACTGTTTACATACTTCCTTTCGAAAATAATTACTCTTTGAATTATTAAGTTGTAAATATTCTCAATCAAGATAAATCCCTAAATTTGTATTAATAAGATTTCTAATTTCTGTTGGATTTACGCGAGCTGTTTGGTGATTACGTTTATTAGATAGATTTGGGTTTGTAGATTGTAACCTAATCACCAAAAGCATTATTTCATCATTAAATGGTAAACGGAAGTGAAGAAAATAGCGTCAGATTTATGAAATGAATTCGACTGACTAATTATGTAATTAAAAGATTTCTTTAAGGAAAGTATAATATAATATATTAATCTAGTTAGAGTTTAAATTAAAAGAATAATCAGAGTAAAGGTAAAAGGTTCAACATGATTGAATAGTTAGGTTTTCTAAACTACGTTATTTGAATTTCAAGAGATTAAAAGGAAAGAATAAATCTTAGAATAATATTAAAGAAAGATTTCAAATTAAAAGTATTACCTTTGTTTAGTAAGAAAAGAATTTAAACTACTGTTTGAATTTACATAGTTAAAATAATTTATTTATTATTTGTAAGGTTTGAATTTGAAATAGTTATAATATCAATTATAATTGTTTAACTCACAGTTGTTCAATTCCAAAATTTTAGAACTCCTCACTCTTCAGCTACCACCACTTGAGTGATCAAAACCTATCAATTTTGTTTTGTTTATTTATTTTTTTATTCTAATGTCAAATAATATTCAAAAGGAACATTATGACTTTATTTTAAAATAGTTGAAAGTTGACATTAAACTTCAAATCTCCCTTTTTTATATTCAAGAAATGTCATAATTTTTATAATAAAATGTTTATATCTTTATTATTAATAATTGAGATAAATGAGAAATGACCGTCCTTTAAATAGAGCGATAATCATTACACTTACCTAGATTGATGTTTGAAAGTTAACAAATATTGAGAAATCCTCCCAATAAATGTAACTCCAAAGTCACCTTGGTTATAAATAATAAAATTGTACCGATAAATCCTGACTCATGTTTACACCAGTCTCCAGACGTCAGCAACCCCGAAGTCTCCTGCTCGTAGAGTCGTTGATGAATAGCAGACCTTGTCACTCAGCAAACCCGTAGCACACATAAAGTTCCATGTAGACTCGAAGAGTGTGTCCCGTACAAAATAAAGTGATTAAGATTTGTTCAAGGTTCGGGTATTAAAGTTGTTAAAGGAATAGGTCAACCCGAATAGAAAGTATTTATTATTTAGTTTATTATTTGTAAATCAAATGAATACTATTGTTCTTACCATGTAATCCTTTATTATTTATTGTTCCTTGGAATTAGATTTTATTTAAATTGGTCTCCAATCATTTCATTTGATCAACTGAACCAAACATTCAGAATTTGTATTAGTTTGTTCTCCTCCATTTATCTATCATTGACATTAGCAAAGGGTCATTAAACTCAACCTGAAATACTTAATAAACTCTAAAATTAACTACTAAATAATAAATAATAAATAAAAAAGGCTTTAGGACCCTTCAGTGGTCCATTAATCCATAAAAAGGCACTTATAGAGCCTTAACAGGGCCTACAATCCTCCATCCAACAAACATGTTCTATTTCTATTCACGTGTTGCTTTAAGATGGCTGTTATCACTCTTATCCAGTTCTCACGTAATTTTATCACTTTCCTCCTCCATAATTTATCTCTGACTACGTCAAAATCATATTTTTCTGACAGACTTTCAAAATTCATTTTCTCTATTTCTTTTAAATATCTCATTTAATGTAAAGAGGTTTAACTATTAGAATTCCAAAATATAATGAGATTTTTACCAAGCAGTATTAAACTCTTTTCTATATTAACAATTAAGTAAATATAATTTATTAGAGAATACGAATTAAATTAATAATGTGTTTTCATACAATTTAGTATAAATAATAGAAAGGCTATCAAACTTCAGTTCGTTACAATCGCCCCTGTATAATTGAAAACCGTAGATGAGTCTGAAACGGTGATTATGAACCTAACATGACGAAGTGAAGGTTAGAGATTATACACCTTTAAAATAAACAAATTTGTCCAAACATCTTTAATTAGAATTAAATATTTAAGTTAAATAATCTCCTCCCTAAGAATGACTAATAATCTAATTAATAAGTTACAATCAAATTATAAAATTCAATTCTACTAATTCGCTCAAATTATGAATAAGTAATTAAATTAACAAACAGTTAACCTGTACACTAATTTAGACATTCCTTAATTTTGAAAATATATTAATTAATTAAATATTAAGCATAAAATTACGCCCCAATAGACCAACAATCTTCCCTTTCTCCTTAGGTAGATAACTAAAACATAAAATTATCCAACTCTTGGATCTCTAGCACTGAAGAGAAGTTCAAAATGTCTGTACAGCCTCTCTCCCCTTTCGTGTAATGTTATGAGAATTCTCCAAAGCTTAAAGTTCTCTCTATCTAAAACTCCATTAATATATTGAGCTATTTTGACCATCCCTGGTCCCACATCATCCCAACCTTTAATCAGCTGTTCTCTTGTTAAATTTAGAGGGTATGAATTTTTTTCCATAAATCTTATTTTGAAATCAAGAACAACCCATTCCTTTCTTATTTGTTGTTCTAAATCCCATCCTTGTTGTTCCTTTAATTTTCTTAAAACTGCCATACTCTTTGACAATACCCTGATAACAATGAATAAAATTCTTTCTTAATTTTCAGTCAAAATACTTAGCTAAATTTACAGTATTGAATAATCCACGAACTAATGTGGTATTAGGTCTTGTCAATAAATATACATTTTTAAAAGGACTCCCCGCAACGATAAATGGTCCCTCAAAAGTACGTTCAAATTTTCTACATCTTGTTGAATCTGTTCCCACTTTATTCAACCTCCGTACCTTAACCTGTTCTCCTATCTGAAACTCAGTTAGCTTATGTGAGCGATTGAATTTACTTTGACGTATATTTGCAAATCTTCTAAGATTTTCTCGCGCTTGATCCCTTAGTAAACCTAAACCTCTCCGACATAGTTTTGGTATTGAATTATCAAATGTGGTTTTTGGCCCTTTTCCAAACATCAACTCCATAGGTGTAAAACCTGTACTTAAATGTATTGAATTATTATAAAGTTCTTCTATTTTAGGTAATAAAGAATCCCAATCTTGGTGATTTAATCCGCAGTACAATCGAAAATATTTTCCCAACTCTCGATTTACTCGTTCTACTGTATTAGGCCTAGGATTTCGAATAGTTGTGTATAAAGGTAACCCCTAATTTACCTAGCTCCTCTTTCCATAATTTAGAAATAAATTGTTTACCGTTATCTGTCATTATTGTTTTCGGTTTTAAAATATTAACAAACTCCATAAATTTTTCTAAGACTGCCTGTGAAGTAATTGAATTTAAAGCAAATAATTTTAGAAATTTTGTAAACGTGTCTTGTATAATAAATATATGGTCAGCTCCTGACCTTCCTTTAATAATAGGGCCATATAGATCAGCCATTACCATATCCCCTGGATCTTGTGTAACAATAGATTGACATTCTCCCACAAATTTAACATTATCTGATTTTGATAATTGACATTCTGGACATCTTTTGATTATTGATTTTACAATGACCCTCATTTTTACCCAGAAAAACCTTTTCTTTAAATACAAAACAGTTTTATAGACCCCCGAATGACCCATTTCTAAGTGTAACTGTTTCACTACTTCCTCACATAAACCTTTAGGTAAAAAGATTACCCAACTTGATTCTAGTGGATTGCTTCGATTAAATTTTACTATTCCTTGTTCAAATTTACATCTTTGAACTAATCTTCCCATTCTTCCCACTAAATTTGTTATGCCAAGTAATGCACCTTTAATTTCTCTAATAACTTGATCCTCATTTTGTAAATTCTCTAAACACCCCAATCTAGCCAATAGATTTGAATTAGGTTTAATTCCCATATATAAGATCTCTGGTAATCGCACCTTATTTTCTTGAATACATCCATCACTTGGATATCGCGATAAAATATCAACCCCTTGATTGTCAACCCCTCTAACATGTTCTACTTTATATTTAAAATAGGATTTTCCATTTAATGTGAACCCTGTATATTTTCTACTTTCTAGCGTAATAGGTATCTGAAAATACGCGTTATTTAAATCTAAAACTGTAATATATTTAACCCCATGAAAAGCATTAAGTACATCTATTTGAAAAGGTGGAGCCTCAGATTCAGCCACCATATACTTATTAATTTCTCTTGCATCTAATAAAACTCTAACTGAACCATCTGGCTTAAGTGTGAATGTAAGAGGACTACTATACGGTGTAGAAGCCCGTGAAATTATACCAAAAGACTCCATCTCATCAAGTTTTTCTTCTACTTTACGTCTGTAATTATAAGGAACAGGATAAGATCGACGTATCTCTGGAACATGAGGTTCCATAACAATTTCATGAGTGTAACAATTTGCTCTTCCTAAGGTGGTAGTAAACACCTTTCCATGTCTCTCTATAATACGATTTAATTCTGAAACCTGCTCAGCAGTAAGTTCCATACCAATTTTAATCTGACTAATCATAGATTCGGATTCCTTATTAACCTTATCCTTTTCTGTAATAATTACATTAGACTCTAATGTACAGACCTTCTCCTTAATAAGAGGTATCTTTATGTTTTTGCCCAAATTTTTAATTGTGAGCATTTTCACATCTTGTCCCAACTTAAGAGTTGCCTCATATGAGATCAGCCAATCTAATCCCAATATGACTGGTCTAACTAAACGAGGAACCACCAAGAAATTTCCATTTAGAATATTTTCACCCACCTTTAAGGTCAAATTAATTACTTGATGAACCCTTAAACTTCGTTGTCCTACCGCTCCACGTATATGAATAGGTTTAATGGGTAACAAAGGAACATGATTTACAGACTTTGCAATTATCTGATTAAATAAATCTTCCGAAACGCAAGTAATTTCACTACCAGTATCAATAAGACAACAAACAAGTAACCCTTCAATATTAATTTCGATCTCTGCCTTAGTAAAGTTTGTTTGTTCTAACTCATCTTCGCAAAAATCATCAAATAAAGATCCTACTAACGTCAATATCTTTGGCATTTGATTATTCCAAAAATTACCTTCGCCCCCATTTAACTTAAATTCGTTTTGCTCAACTGATTTTACCTTAATGACATCATCTTTAAATCCTATTCCGAAAAATCTACCAGCTTTAGTTCGTCTAGCCAAGGAGACAGGGAAGAGTCTACCGTGCGCATCTTTCCCTAATCCTTTTCCTGGTATCCAACCCATCTTGATCATCATTCGCACGCCTGGTATAAAACGTAGCCCTCTATATTCTTCAACTAAAGTAGGGGCATCTTCTTTAGTTGCCTCTAGTTTAAATTTTGTACTTCTCCTTCTTCTCCAAATGTCAGTGATTTAGGTTCTGTCTCCAAACAATTCACCTCCTTTCCAATCTTACGACGTTTTGCTGAGATTGCATATTCTCTTCCATGAGACTTAGATTTCCCCTCTTTAGATGACATATACGAACCAGTTTCGGACATGGTAGCGCCAATCTGATCTTCTATTGAGTCAAATTTCCTTAAAAGTTCAGCTGCCTCAATAATGGTATTTCCTTTTCGTAAAACCCACATATATTGGATATTTTTAGGGAAGTGTCGCATTAAATCATTGACTAGTTGTCCTTCTGGAGGTGGATTGGTCAACATCTTTGCTTGTCCCATAAAAACAAGGAAATGATCTAACATGGATTTTGTAATAGACGAATCCCAGTGTTCCGAAATTATCCTTCTTCGTAACACACTCTGCTCTGTCTCACTCCAATATGTCTGAAGAAAATCTTGTTTAAAATCCGAGAGTGTATTCCAACGTTGACGAAAAACACGAGCCCAATTTCTGACTTCTCCTTCTAAACAAGCCACAACATGATCTATGACATGTTCTTTAGATGAAAGTCTCCTTAAATAAACTTCTAGATCTTCAAGGAATGTAACAGGATGCATGCCTGTCTTTCCAGGGTACTTGGGACGATCTGTTTTATAATCCATAACAGCATATTGAATAGAAGCTGGAACAATGCTTTGCCCAGGAATTTCATCTATCCTAGTTGAAGAGCTAGACTCTATTAATTTAGTCTCTAAATTCCCTATCTTCCGATTTAAAATTCCAATTGTACGTCTCAATTGTCTAAATCTGACTGATTCCACATTTGAAGCAATAGTTCTAGATTGATTCCCTTCTACTGGTCTATTCTCAGTTGATGCAGGAATAGGTGATGTTCTTTTAGGAGGCATTTTTAAGTTTATTTAGTCTGAAACAACATTTAGTCCAGAAGTAAGTTTACTATACTCTCTTTAATTTGTTCAAATTTTGGTTTTAATTCTATTTCCGAAAGATTTGCATTAATAGTGAGGATCCTAGCCCCTGAGTCCAAACATTTATCTTTCTTTAACCAGATCTCATGCAGATTGTGCAATTTTCTCAAATAGGTTAATTCAATGTTTGCCTCTTCCTTTCGACCTCTAGTAAGAATTCGTTGATAGGCTATCTCCGGATCTACTCGTAAATAAATTAGCAGGTCTAGACCCACTGCAAAATTTTCCTGAATAAATTTATGCCAATTTTCCAACAAGGCAATATGAACTGGGTGTAGAATCCTTTCTTCAAATAGGGGTTTAATAAAACAATGTCGAGTACTAAATATAGATCTTTCCATCACTCGGACGGGAGTAGAAATTTTAGCCAAATGATTCTCAAGAAGTGTCTGTTGAACCAAACTTTGGAAAGGGTAAGCCCACTTCAATGGTTTTTTTTTAGATAAATCGAATAAATTTGTTCCATGAAAATCTGTCCACCTCTCTACCGGTTCCGGAAAGACAGTCATCGAGACCTCTCCGCGAAAATAATTTAGAAACGTGCTCTTCCCAGCTCCAATATTGCCTTCGAGTGAAACTGCAATGCTCCTTTTAAAATTAGACATTTTAACGTCTGTAACAAAGTACATCTTGTGTCGATTGGTGTCAAATTAAAAGATCCATAGATCTCTACCCCTCACTTTAAATGTTTGGACAAAATTTTATTTTTTATTATAAAAATTGATTTAAAAATAAAACATCTTATAAAATTGTAATATAAAAGAAAAATAAACTAAATAAAAAAACTCAAGTGAGTGGCATTGGCTTACTTTTTGTTTTAAACAAATCTGGAAGTGGAAAGAAAAGTCTTTGAATAAAATGGACTTAAGATTAACATAAATAAAACAAATAAGAAATTCTTTATTAAATTAACATAGTTTTATAGTGTTTATATACATGATAATTTGTATAACTTAGTTATGTATAATTTAGTATTGCTCGAAACCAAGAGTCATTTGCAAATACAACCCTTGCTCACGAATAAATATCTTTAATAAAACTTTATAGTTTTTTTTTATATAGTACTTGAAATAATAGTATTCAAAACTAAAACCCTTATTTCAGTACTAAAAGTTTTGTTTTCAAAATCCAAATAAGAATTTTAATCAAACAAAACTCTTATTTAAAATTTTCTTTAGAATAGAATAATTACCAATTTATTAAAATATTGAGAAAGAAATAAACCAAATTTATTTATTTAACATCGGTTCACACTAAACTAACAGAATACTAACAAGCGTAAGGAAGTAAGGAGGGCGCGTAAAACTAGATCAAACTAAATTAGAAAAGTAATAGAACAAAATAATCAGAGTCTGTCTTTTTTTCATTGGCCTAAATATCCTGGTCACGGCACCATTGTGACGATCTCAACTTTTGATCAATTAAAGGATAATTAGACCAATAATAATTAACTCATCCTGGTCACGGCACCATTGTGACGATCTCAAGTCGGGACCACAAGGATATTTGAGTTTAGGAAAACAAAGATAGTCTTTGTTATTGGCATGTGAAGTCTAGGGTAGGACCATTCTACGTTGTGTAATTTTTTATAAATAAGTAACTCAAGATCTTTATTAGGCAGACAAACTCTAGTTTATATTGTTCATTTACTAAATAATTAATTACAGGGGTAATGCCGGAATTTGGCAATTTATTTGAGTCCTCGGGTGTGAGCACAACTCAGTTTCTAATAGGAGAGTAATGAATTTAAACTAAGCGCCCCCTCCTGACCTCCCTTGGACGCACCTATCCTGCTGCCTCTAGGTCAAACACCCGACCAGGCCCACAGGACCCAAACAAACCTGGCCCTAATCTAATTCTATCTCTCAAACCATCATCATGAAGTTAGACATTTAACGCGAAAGGAAAGAACGATAACAAAAGACTTTGAATATCTTTTACTTAGTAACCTCATTTATACAGAGTGGTGCCAGCGTGACCCTGTAGAGTCCCGCCCCGTCTGCCCCGAAAGACGACAACACAGCATCCAGAAATATAGTGGCTGATGCGATGAAAGGTCCACATATATAATTCTGGAGCTCTCCTGGAGATGAACTAACAAAGCAAAAGATAAACAAATAAAATAATATAAAGGGGACATTACAAACATTCATCTTTTCATACTTTTCCTATTTCTAATCCTATGAAAGAACGCGAGAGGCTTTTGAGGAATGAAATGAACACTGTATGGTTGGTTCGAACAGCGGGTAATCTACCAGCATGTGTCGGGGCTCTACCATTGAGCTATTGCCTTGCTTGAAGCAAGCCAAAGGGGAATCGAACCACCTATCACCGCGCACTACCCAGTAGACCCCACTGACGTGCATTTGTGCCTACACGGATTCAACCATACCTGAGCCCATAGGTCTCTAAGCCTCGGAAGTTGTCAGTATAAATTGTTAAATGGAATTGTGATTATGAAAACTTATACTGTTTACATACTTCCTTTCGAAAATAATTACTCTTTGAATTATTAAGTTGTAAATATTCTCAATCAAGATAAATCCCTAAATTTGTATTAATAAGATTTCTAATTTCTGTTGGATTTACGCGAGCTGTTTGGTGATTACGTTTATTAGATAGATTTGGGTTTGTAGATTGTAACCTAATCACCAAAAGCATTATTTCATCATTAAATGGTAAACGGAAGTGAAGAAAATAGCGTCAGATTTATGAAATGAATTCGACTGACTAATTATGTAATTAAAAGATTTCTTTAAGGAAAGTATAATATAATATATTAATCTAGTTAGAGTTTAAATTAAAAGAATAATCAGAGTAAAGGTAAAAGGTTCAACATGATTGAATAGTTAGGTTTTCTAAACTACGTTATTTGAATTTCAAGAGATTAAAAGGAAAGAATAAATCTTAGAATAATATTAAAGAAAGATTTCAAATTAAAAGTATTACCTTTGTTTAGTAAGAAAAGAATTTAAACTACTGTTTGAATTTACATAGTTAAAATAATTTATTTATTATTTGTAAGGTTTGAATTTGAAATAGTTATAATATCAATTATAATTGTTTAACTCACAGTTGTTCAATTCCAAAATTTTAGAACTCCTCACTCTTCAGCTACCACCACTTGAGTGATCAAAACCTATCAATTTTGTTTTGTTTATTTATTTTTTTATTCTAATGTCAAATAATATTCAAAAGGAACATTATGACTTTATTTTAAAATAGTTGAAAGTTGACATTAAACTTCAAATCTCCCTTTTTTATATTCAAGAAATGTCATAATTTTTATAATAAAATGTTTATATCTTTATTATTAATAATTGAGATAAATGAGAAATGACCGTCCTTTAAATAGAGCGATAATCATTACACTTACCTAGATTGATGTTTGAAAGTTAACAAATATTGAGAAATCCTCCCAATAAATGTAACTCCAAAGTCACCTTGGTTATAAATAATAAAATTGTACCGATAAATCCTGACTCATGTTTACACCAGTCTCCAGACGTCAGCAACCCCGAAGTCTCCTGCTCGTAGAGTCGTTGATGAATAGCAGACCTTGTCACTCAGCAAACCCGTAGCACACATAAAGTTCCATGTAGACTCGAAGAGTGTGTCCCGTACAAAATAAAGTGATTAAGATTTGTTCAAGGTTCGGGTATTAAAGTTGTTAAAGGAATAGGTCAACCCGAATAGAAAGTATTTATTATTTAGTTTATTATTTGTAAATCAAATGAATACTATTGTTCTTACCATGTAATCCTTTATTATTTATTGTTCCTTGGAATTAGATTTTATTTAAATTGGTCTCCAATCATTTCATTTGATCAACTGAACCAAACATTCAGAATTTGTATTAGTTTGTTCTCCTCCATTTATCTATCATTGACATTAGCAAAGGGTCATTAAACTCAACCTGAAATACTTAATAAACTCTAAAATTAACTACTAAATAATAAATAATAAATAAAAAAGGCTTTAGGACCCTTCAGTGGTCCATTAATCCATAAAAAGGCACTTATAGAGCCTTAACAGGGCCTACAATCCTCCATCCAACAAACATGTTCTATTTCTATTCACGTGTTGCTTTAAGATGGCTGTTATCACTCTTATCCAGTTCTCACGTAATTTTATCACTTTCCTCCTCCATAATTTATCTCTGACTACGTCAAAATCATATTTTTCTGACAGACTTTCAAAATTCATTTTCTCTATTTCTTTTAAATATCTCATTTAATGTAAAGAGGTTTAACTATTAGAATTCCAAAATATAATGAGATTTTTACCAAGCAGTATTAAACTCTTTTCTATATTAACAATTAAGTAAATATAATTTATTAGAGAATACGAATTAAATTAATAATGTGTTTTCATACAATTTAGTATAAATAATAGAAAGGCTATCAAACTTCAGTTCGTTACAGTACCTACAGTTAGACTGACATTGATAGAACATGTCATAAGCTGTGTAACGGCTGTCATTTTTCATGTAGCCACTGTATCCATTAGTAGTCGATAGCAGTCGATTATGTTGTACCATGTGTGGTAATAAATGTTGTTTGCGCCTGCGTATTGGCACAAAGTAAGAAGACCCAGAAGATAAGCTTTAGCAAGGCACACATAGACCCTCTCACGGGCATGGTGTCTCAGAACAACGACTGTCTTTCCATCCACACCATCTTGACGGATGGCGGTCTACTACTGTGAGTTTTTCGCGTAATTTTTTGTCTTCGCTTCTGAACTCCATTTCCACTTAACATCAGGTAGTATGGAGTCATTTGCCGTGCTAGGGATAAAAAAAAATCAGTCTGAGAGCAGCTGTTTCGACATTCTGTGTCCGTGTGAGTTTGTGTATGTGTGCGTTGCTGGAGCGCGTTAGTAAGAAGCTTCCTTTCTGCAGTCTTCTTATTTTGTGGCTATGGCCAGTTTGTCGCCGAGACACGCCTGGTAACCACCTGTTTTAATTAAGCGTGTCCACTTAAGAGTCTGTTACACAACATATAAATAAGGCGAAACGTAATATGACGTCGTTGATGGCGTTTTGTTTCTGAACAAAAAGCTATTTGAAAGACTATATGGCAAGATTCGTTTGTGTTTTGTTTTAGTTCAATCAGCAACGAATTAACTAAAACATAATTGCAGTTAAATCTAAGTGTTTGTGAGAAATGAAAACTTGTTTTATTTTTTCTGTTAAACACAGTATTTTTTCCTATTTTATCAAAAATGCATCTCGGATGAAAAACGCGCTCGTGACCCTATTGCGGTAAAATATGTAAAAGGTAAAGAAACAACTTCTTTATAGGATATATAGTGTATGTTTATGACAAACACAATTAATTTTAACTGATTCCAACAATAATACATCTAAGACTGAAAATGTGCTTTCACCTTAAGTCTTACCATCAGCTGATAAGGCCAAGCGTTTATCAGACAAGAAATCAGGTGTGCACATTAATATCCGGACACATAACCATTAAATATCCCAACATCATTAATCGTAAGTGATTAATAATAATTAACATATTTGGTGTGTTGGAATCTGAGACGGCCAGCAGGCTCGGCAAAAATGTCTGAACGCTCGGTATATCGGCCGTGAAGGGCTGAAAAATGCTAAATACCCCATAAAAATATCTTGGCCAGACAATTTTGACGTGATCAAATGTTGTGGGTTAACGTGATCAAATGTTGTGGGTTAACGGGGGAGTTCGTACTTATTTATTTATTTTTAATGTTACCCGACATTTTTATGAAAATCTTGCTCGTCAAATATTCAATATAGGTACCTACAAAGGACAAAGATAACTATTAATTTAAATGGACAAAAAATATGTTAAATTTGGTATGTAAATGCTCCTCACATTTTGTTAATTGAATCACTTGTAATTATAATTGTATCTTTACATTTTAAAAACCAATACTTACTTTCAGTGTGGCATAGTTGCGTATACTTTAAGAAACAATTCTTGATAATTGTTTTAATCTGTTGTGCGACTTCTAATGACAAATATTTAATTTCATTTTAAAACAATATTATCCACTAAGCGATTCTATAAAAAAGTATTAAAAATTAAAAAAAAATTCAAACTAAGTACCTCTTAAATCTCCATTCCGGAAATATGCAACCAGTTGAAGTGGAGTCATTAAAAATTGTCTTAAGAATTTATATGTTTACTCTGAAAATGTTTCCCTCATAAATGCTTTCTCGCAACAACAACGACAAATCACCATCATTTACAACAACATGCAATCAAATGAATAGTATATTGTTTAATAAAATCTGAAAAACATTTGCAATTCAAAATAAACAGTTAAAAATGAATTGGCCAGCCGATGGCAAAGTGATTGGCAGCTCGATAGCTTTCGTGCCAGATAACATGCGGGGCGCGCTGGCAAGAAATTAATTGCCCAGAATGTCGTGTCATAATTCCTTGTATTGCTACCTCTTTTATTATTAATTTTTATGGTCCTTTCGGGCCGTTCGCAATTGAATCGGTATGCCGTTTCATTGTCTCCTCGCTGACATTACTCGGAGCTGTGAATCATTCCCTCTTTATTTGGGCCGATATGCGGTAATGCTGGCCATTAAATGAGCATTACTGTTTTTCTGTAATTGTGCTTGGATATTTTTTTTTTTTTGGTACCGCGTTGCAAGCGTTTGCGTACTTCAATGTTATAAGTGGCTTTACTCTGTGTGGTCTTCAAAATGCTGTAATATTTTTAAAATATAACTCTCATATTAATATGTTTTTCCTCCTTCCTATATGGGGTCCTTCAAACGAGGCGTGAAGAGGCACTCAGTAGGCCGGCAGAGTGAGGGTAACTGATGCTGCGCTGTTTTCACGCTGCACCAGTTGTCGTCGCATCTGGATTCCATATTTACTTAACATCAGGTAAAATGGAGTCATTTGCCGTGCTACGTATTAAAAAAAAAACTTAATATCGTCGTGAATCTTCCGGTAATATTATTATTATTATAGAATAATTATACTTATTAAAAATATTTATACTTGCAAAGCATATTTCTGAAATATTTAACAAACAAAAGTATAACGTATATCGTAAGTAACGGATCGTTGTATTGTAATATTAGTTTCCATTACTTATGAAAAAGCTACTAAAATAAAAGTTAAAAAATTAAGTGATTTTGTTTCATGTAAAGTGTAGCCCTTTAACAATAAGCTTCTATAAATAGTTTGGATATAACTAAAAACTATTTTTCTATCAATTCATCAGTGTAGTTAAAATGGGTTGTTGTACATTCGCCACAAAGTTAGTTTGCCACGTTTTTGTAACTCCATACAATGAAAGTAAATTCGCCACAGGTAGGTAAGGGTTATTGTAAATTCGCCACAAGTCTTCATAGTACATCATTTTTGCAAAAAGTTCCGGTAGCAAGGAAAGTTCGTTTTGAGCGCTCGAAATGAAAGGTAGTTATTTTATTCTAAAATTATTGACGTATATATAGATAACCTACGAAAAAAAATTAAACCAAAGTAACCATAAATCTCTCTTTTTAAAAATTTATAAATAACGTTTTTACTTTACTTAGTTATGAAAACTGCGCTTTTATTCCTGTAAGATACACATTCGGCTTGGACACTTAAATAGAAATGTGTTTTAGATACTTAAATAGAAAAATAGAACTGTGGCGAATTTACACATACTTTTTCTGTGGCAAACTAACTTTGTGGCGAATGTACAACAACCCGTTAAAATGAAGTAAAACAATAATATGCCCTGTAGGTAAATCCAACACTGTACCAAAGTTAAATCTAGTTTTACACTGATTCTTCCTCTATCTACAGTTAAACAATTGATGTCGGAGATATACATGCAAAGAACTTAACACCTACTTATAAAAAATATTTACAACTTATTTGTTTGTTGGCTAAATTTGAGACATCATTAATATTAATCCATTTTAAACTGTATCTCACGTTTTACGCCACGAGGCATTAGGTCAGAAACCAAAAAAAAACTATATACTTAAGCTATAATATTTTTATATTTTACAATAATTATAACTATTTATTCTATAAGTATTCATGAAGTAAACTGTTCATCATCTCAGCCAAAAGACGTCCACTGCTGGACAAAGGCCTTCCCCAAGGATATGAGGGGTATTTGCCGTAATCGCCACGCTTGGCAGGCGGGTTGGCGATCGCAGTAAGTTGAGACTTAACCTCAGAGAGATGCTGCTGCCCATCCTCTGGAATGGTCCCTTAGTCGACTCTTACGACACCCACGGGTAAAGTAATAGTAGTAGTAAACTGTTAATAACTAGCAATAGAGACACAGGTCTCAATTTCCACAATTTTATTTTATTTTTAACCATAACAACAATATTGAGACATAATTTCAATAAACGCAGTACAGGTGTTCGCCACACTACCGCTGCTGCTGGCTCTAATTTTTCTTTACAGCCGCATAATTTATTTGCAAATGGTAACACCGGCAATTAAAACTGTATTATATGGCAATACCGGGAGCAGCCCCTTTTATGGCGACACTCGCATACAAATGGGCGTGCTTTCTATTTTAATTAGATCGCTGTATGATTTGCAATGCAAACTCGGCAGATCTGTAACGATAAGCTCGATTGAAATGTTTCTTGGTGGTAAAAAAGAATAGTTTTGTACTTGTAACGATTCCTGTAATGTTGTAGTTAATTGCTCTGAATACTGTATACCTACTTTGACTCCTGTATTAAGGAATACTGTATATTTTGACTGTTATATAAAACAGCTGTTGTTGTTATAAAAGCGGTTGGACGCGCATTCCAATTCAATAAATTATTAGTTATTGTTGCAGACTCTTTCGAAATCTTTTTTAATACCTTTTTTATTCTTATTTTTATATATTTTTTGAATATTGACATTTATGTTTTTTGGCTGCTGTCTGTTTGGTGATTGTCATGGCATCGTTGTGTTGTAATGTAAAATTGTGATTTATTATATAGTTTTAAACCCAATATCTTTCCTGTTTTTTAAATATTAGTAGTTTCCATTAGTCCCTCCCATTAGGTTTGTCGTTTTCATTTGGAGATTTGGAGATCTAAAATTGATTGGGACACACCTTTCTCACCCACTGAAGTTTCTAAATGGACCGAATGGTTTAAAGAACTCTCAGATGTGTCCACCATTAAGATTCCCAGATGCCAAACAAATGGGCGAACCTCTATATAGAGAGCTACATATTTTTGCGGACGCAAGCGAGCTTGCTTATGCTTGTGTGGCTTATTGGCGGTTTGTGTACCCTGACGGCACCAGCAAGCTCGCTCTTATTACCAGTAAAGCGAGAGTGTCGCCTTTAAAACCGACCTCTATCCCGCGTTTAGAGTTGCAAGCTGCTTTGATTGCCTCTCGCCTTGCTGTAACCATCAAGGAGTACCATAGGAAAAAACCAGTTCGTACCTACTTGTGGACGGATTCAAGAACCGTCTTGGGCTGGCTTAGAAGCGACGCGCGAACGTTCAAGCCCTTTGTGGCCCATCGCATCGGCGAGATTACCGAAAACTCGAGCGTCAAAGATTGGAGATGGGTCCCAACTGTTTTGAACGTAGCCGATGACGCTACTCGCACGAAACCGCTTCATTTAGTTTCGAACCACCGTTGGTTTACAGGGCCTCCTTTCCTTCTTGATTCTCCAGAGAATTGGCCCGTAGAGCCAGCTGGTATGGCTACGGTTTCAGAAGAGCGCAAGCAGTCTTTTCAAACCGTACCAGTCTACCTGGTTGTCACCGCGAATTTTAATCGTTTCAACGATTGGTTGCGTTTACTTAGAGCAACCGCCCGTGTTTTGCAAGTAGTATTTAAATTTCGATCGGTTTTGACTCGCGTTCGTGGCATTAACTCGGTTATCGCTGTTACAGATCACCAACTTGCGGCCTCTTCTACGTCCATCACTCCTCTACCTTTGTCCGTGGAACTGATTAACGCCGCTGAGAGGCAGGTGCTGCAACGCGTCCAAGAAGAATGTTTTCAGGAAGAGATCCACTGTATTAGGAACTCGACGCCCATCCCCAAATCAAGTTGTCTCCTCAAACTATCGCCAACGATGGATACCGACGGCTTATTGCGCTTAGATGGCAGAATAAGAGTTGTCCAAAACGTCACCGCAGATGTCAAATTCCCGATCCTTTTAGACGGTCGTCACCCAATCGTCCGAGTTTTAGTGAATTTTTACCATCGCAAAGCAGGACACGCCAATAATGAAATGGTAATTAACGAGATCAGACAGAAGTTCTGGATTCTACGTTTGCGAAATACTGTACGCAGCGTGGCCAAAGACTGTCAACAATGTCGAATCCGTAAAGCCAAACCATTGAATCCGATGACCGGAGATTTACCTCCACAGCGACTTGCCCATCATAAACGCCCTTTCACGTATACTGGAGTCGATTATTTTGGGCCCCTAAACATCACAATTGGACGAAGACACGAAAAGCGTTGGGTAGCCCTCTATACGTGTATGACTTCCAGGGCTGTGCACTTAGAACTTGTGCACACACTCTCAGCTGATTCCGCCATCACGAGCCTGCGACGTTTTATCGCCAGAAGAGGCACTCCTGAAACAATTTATTCAGACAATGGCACTTGTTTTGTCGGAGCCAACCGCTTATTAAAAGAATTTTACCAACAAGAAGTGAAGGATTTTGCCGCTAACAAAAGAATAAAGTGGAGTTTCATCCCAGCTGCAGCACCATTTTTTGGAGGTTGCTGGGAGAGGCTCGTTCGCAGTATTAAAGTGGCATTGAGTGCTACCCTGAGAGAGCGTGCTCCTAAAGAAGAAACATTAATTACCTTCCTCCTTGAAGCCGAGGCGATCGTCAACTCAAGGCCTCTCAGTCACGTATCCGTAGAGAGTGACGACGAAGAATCTCTAACACCTTTCCACTTCCTGATCGGATGCTCATCCAACCAGTGCCTCCCCACGGTTTTGGACGATGGAGACCTGGTGCGAAGGGCACATTGGAAACGAGCGCTCCGACTCAGTGATCATTTTTGGAGACGATGGGTCCGGGAGGTGTTACCTACTATGTTGCCGCGTTCCAGCTGCAAAAAAGAACGCAATGTCGACATCGGGGATGTGGTCCTCATCGTTGATGAGAACCTGCCTAGGGGTACTTGGCCGCGAGGACGCGTTGCTGCCCTATATCCCGGCAAGGATGGCGTTGTGAGGGTGGTAGACGTAGCGACGGCAGGAGGGTTAATGCGTCGACCCTCCAGAAAACTAGTAAAAATAGTTTAGGAGCTAAGGGTCTCAGCATCCTGGGTAGCCTTTGTCTACTGTTTTGTGCTTTTGTGCACAAGGGCCCGGAATGTTGCAGACTCTTTCGAAATCTTTTTTAATACCTTTTTTATTCTTATTTTTATATATTTTTTGAATATTGACATTTATGTTTTTTGGCTGCTGTCTCTTTGGTGATTGTCATGGCATCGTTGTGTTGTAATGTAAAATTGTGATTTATTATATAGTTTTAAACCCAATATCTTTCCTGTTTTTTAAATATCATTAGTAGTTTCCATTAGTCCCTCCCATTAGGTTTGTCGTTTTCAGTTATTATTAGTATAATAAATTGTAATTCAATAAAAATGTAAGTGTAAGTACCTCCATCATTGAAATCAAGTCATCACTACAATTGATGGGTAATGACTTAATGGCTTATCATCATCATCATCATCAGCTCATTTTATGTCCCCACTGCTGGGGCACAAGCCTTCCCTATGAATGGATAGGGAGAACGGGCCGTAAACCACCACGCGGGCCCAGTACAGGTTGTTGGTTGTTTTAACGACTGCTAATGCAGCCGGGACGAACGGCTTTACGTGCCTTTCGAAGCACGGAGGAGCGAGAGATGATACATTTTTGTTCACCCATCCGATGACCGGCCTTTGCGAAAGGTGCTTAACGTTGCTAAGGTTCAGCAGACCGGGTGTGTTAACCACTGCGCCATCGAGCTCCTCGAGATTGTTTATGCACACACACAGTATGCATCGCAAACTACGTAACACACTTTGTCCGACCTGGGAGTCGAACCCAGGACCTGCGGATTTTGGGCCAAGCACGTCGCCCCTCGGCCACCGAGGCGTCAGTAAAAGTGCTGAAAGTATTATTCTTAGATGGATAATCATCCTGTATCTGTAATGTCTTAATTCATTATAAGGCGACGCATTGGAAATTTACGTGGCGGGGATCTTGATTTTCCCCAACAATTACAAAACATATGAAACTGATATTTGATGACATGATTTTTCATTTAATTGACTTCATTTTTCTGGTTGCAGAAACACGATTTGTTAGCTTTTATAAAAGAGAAAAAAATATCAATGTAACCTCTTTTAAAATATAGATTTGCATTTTACAGGCAAACCAGACCAATTAAAGCATCTAAATTTTCTTAGTAGATTAGTCTTAACACACACTTCAAATGCTAGTTCATTTTTTTAAACTTATTTGTAGTTTTTATTTGAAAGAAAAAAAAAACAGTTTTTCTTATGGTACGGGGCGCAAACGCTCCGTATTAGATTAAGTAATTGTTTAGCGATACGTCGCCGTAGTGTATCCATGCCGGTACGAGCCATCATCAAAAAATAGTCTTCAGGAAGCTAGGACCGCATATAATGTTTTTTTTATATAATCACATCTTCAGAACGCTGCATTGTTTTAAATGAAAATATTAAAAAAGAAAAGATGATTTGCCATTTTTTCTGTAATTTGTGTACACACACACACATCACAATTCAATTGGAAGAGATAGGTAAGTAGTTAGATCATTTGTTTTCAGGCACTGATTTCTACAAAATAGCTTTGTCCTGTGTTAACAAGCCACACACCACAAATAATTAATTTTATACAATCGTTTTAACAAACCCGCAATTTATGCCGTTGCGGTTTTTAAGTCTGCAATTACCATCGAAATACATAAAAGCTATTTTATTAACAGGTTTTTATGGTGGTGCGAGACTGAGAACTCATTAACACAAGCTAAGTACACCCCGCTGGGAATCAAACCTGCCACCGCCAAGTCTGAAGTATTTAGCACCAAGCTACCGTTGGTATTTCTAAAGCATTTACTAAGACTAATGAGAAACATTCCCGCCCATTCTAAAGCACATTGATGAGACTGTACATAACTTTGTCTCGTTCTAATACGATACAAGTGACAAGGACAGAAAACCTCTTGAATTTCATTCGAAACTAATGTTTCGAATAATAGAGCAAACGTGCTGTTTTCTACTATTAATTTAAACCGCCTCTGTGGTCTAGTGTTAAGACCACTGGTTTAGACCCAGAGGTCTCGGGTTCGATTCCCAAATCGAGCGGGATTCGAGCGGGGGTACATGTTTGTGTACTCGGTTTGGTTGGTGGTAGGACTTGTTTGTCCGCCTGGCTAGCTACCACCATCTTATCTAAATATTTAGCCTTAACATCAATGTGTGTAGCATTGTTGTGTTCCGGCAGCTAGAGATAAGATAGCCAGTGCCTCACTAGTTGAGGATCCCGGGTGAAGTGCGCTTCCACCATTGGCCTTTATCATCACTTAACATGAGGTGAGATGAACGCTGCGCTGCGATAAAACTTTCTTGCAAATAATGTTGTCTATTTTTTAAGGGATATAATAATGTGTGGAGAGGAAACGGAGTCAATGCAGCACCTACTGTGTGACTGCGACTCTCTGACTCGGAAAAGAATAGAATCTGCTTATCCGAAACCGGAGGAGTACTCTAATCATCTTGCACAAAAGATCCCGATGGGTCAAAGTATTACTGAGAGAGGGAAACCTTAGCTGGCCCTACTGAGATAAGATAAGGCAAGGGAAATAATATATGTCTGAAGCTTATGGGAGATGTCAGTTTTGATGAGTAGATCAAAGATTAAGGGCCAATTATGGTTAGTGCTTGTGTAAAGTTCAAGTTTTACATAAGAGTTAAACAAATTGTATTTATCGTACTCAGTGGCGTGCACTTGGAGACACCTATGTCCAGCAGTGACTATTATAGGCTGATGATGATGATGATGATGATGATGATGATGATGATGACGATGATGATACACAGGTGACGATTGGCGATTTTTTTTTAAATATTTAACGGATAAGCACAGTGACTTGATCTCATCTGATGTTAAATAATGATAAGGCCAATGATGGAAGCGCACTTCACCTGGGATCCTCAACTAATGAGGCACTGGCTATCTTATCTCTAGCTGCCGGAACACAACAATGCTACAAACATTGATTTTAAGGCGACATATATAGATAAGATGGTGGTAGCTAGACAGGCGGACAAACAAGCCCTACCACCAACCAAACAGAGTACACAAACATGTACCCCTGCTGGGAATCTAACCCGGGATCTCTGGGTCTAAACCGGTGGTCTTAGCCACTAGACAGAAAACAGAAACAGAAACAAACATTTATTGACCACAAGCACCAATTTTATATAACACAGAAGATACACATGAGAGAGAGAAAAAAAACCACAGACCACAAAGGCTGTAAAAATAAACGATAATCCAAATCAACATTTGGTCGAAATTGAGATAGTACAACTTAACTTGTCCTTTATTTTATTTTTTGGTGTGTTTATTTGTGATGGAAAGTGTCCTTCTATGATGGGGCACTTTCCAATATTTTTGACGCTGTAAGGGAGAAAAGATCTGGACAATTGAGTTTCTTGCCGGTTCTTCTCAGTACTAGATCTCCCGCCCAGAGTTGACTTACGAACCGATGGCATAGTGACATTCACAAGAGCTACTTGTAGCCTAAACTGAATAATGATTTTGAATTTTGAAATTTTGAATTTTGAAGTAAGTGCTCATAAAACCTTTACCACAAACTTAAGTAAGTTCCAATTAAATTATTATTTTTATTATTTAATAAAAATTACACTGAACGAGTGCTAACATAGTCTTAACTTCAATTGTTACGAACAAAATTGATAAAATGGATATAAAGGAAACCAAACCTTAACAGAAGACACAACATGACTGTCTTGACTAGCAAATTTTCAGCAGGAATCGAACCTCACTCGAGGCTGAGACCACTCCGCCATACAGACCGTCAACTATGTTCCCGCTATTCGCAGCGGTATGTGTGAATGGGCTATTAAAATAACTAGACAGGTGGCATTTCCTTATGATACTTACATGGGCGATGATAATGAATTTATTCGCATATACTCTTTTTGCGCCTGCGCCGGTATGTAAGTTTTTACTGTTTCTGGTGAAACGGGACTATTCGAATACGACGAGCTACTTGATTTTTTATGAAGCATTGTGTTCATGCC
Organism: Eudonia lacustrata; assembly: GCA_947562085.1. NCBI lineage: Eukaryota > Metazoa > Arthropoda > Insecta > Lepidoptera > Crambidae > Eudonia > Eudonia lacustrata. Next base: position 1,412,753 of record OX387315.1, on the reverse strand, counting down.
ATAGTTGTTCAACATAAAGGTGACTTAATTAATTAGCATAATTACATTTTATTGTACATATCCTTTCTTAATTGGTCCGGTGATTACGAGACATTTTAATGGTCGCTAATAACTGCTATTAGAAAATTTGTTGCAACAACCCTTGTGTCACCATTGCGTAATTTATTTGTTTATTTGGTCCAATAGGATTGCCTAGATAAGATACAGTCGCCTCTTTTGACCACCCCTGCGTTCTAGCGGTTAAGACCAACGGTTTAGACCAACGGTTTAGACCAACGGTTTAGACCAACGGTTTAGACCCAGGAATCCCGGTTTCGATTCCCAGCGGGGGTACATGTTTGTGTACTCTGTTTGGTTGGTGGTAGGGGTTGTTTGCCCGCCTAGCTAGTTACCACCATCAGAATTTTATCTAAATATGTCGCCATAAGATCAATGTTTGTAGCATTGTTATGTTCCGTCCGGCAGCTAGAGATAAGTTGGTCTGAGTAGTTGAGGATTCCGGGTGAAGTGCCCTTCCACCTTTCGGCCTTATCATCATTTGACATCGGGTGAGATGAAGAACAAGTGCTTACCCGTCAGATAGAAAAAAAGAAAAAAAGATTTATTTTTTTGCAAAAATAGGTATTAAATAAACAGTTAGGGTCACAGTCCACGGCGCGTCATTTGACGAATGCATGACGATTGGGCCGATCCGATCCGAACCCTTCGGGAATCTAGTAGGGCACGGGGACGCGCACTTTTAAGTGTACGATGCCGTTCTCTCTAGAAAACCTCCGAAGGTGATTCGTTTCACACGGCTTGAGGTACCCTTTACGTACCTCGCCGCCCCCAAAAAAGCCCGGTGACGCTGAAAATGTCGTTTGAGGAAATCAGCAATCTCTCTCAAAAAAAAAATGACGATTGGGAACTCCGACATTGCCGCTCCGTGGACAGTTTGTTTTTATGCAAGCAAGATGCAAACGACAAAATATGACGAAAGCGTGCGTATGACACGCCTACGTGCAGCTTACGTGGACAGGTAGGCCTAAACGTTAATAATTTTTTGTCAAAAAAAAAAAAAACATCATCATAAAAACAAACTGTCTACAGAGCGGCAATGTCGGAGTTCCCAATCGTCATGCATTCGTCAAATGAGGCGCCGTGGACAGTGACCCTTAAACGTTAGCGGATGTTAATGACTTCAATCTTATAGTAAGAACCCGGACCACCGCAATGGCTTGGTTGCTTTTCGCAACATGGCAGACGAAGAGTTAAAAAAAAATCTTTGCATATCTTACCGTCCACTGATGTGTAAATTTATTCAGTAAATAGAAAACATTATTTGAGCACTGTGCCAACTGAAACCATCTTGTCTCTACCTCCGTGAGTGAGGAGAAGCATAAACAAAACTATTACACGATGTATCATATGCTGAGACCTGTCAAAGATAGGGAAGAGCCCTTTATTCCAAGGCTCGTAAGTTTCATAATCCGTCCGCCCCTATACCATCATGTATGTCCAATGACTCTCTATTCTGCTATAGCATCTGATTAGCTAACAACGCGTCGGATCCGTCAGCGCAGCGCTAAATCTTACAATTCATACTGTGATAAATATCGCAATAATCGCGCAAAAACCTGAATCGTAAACTTGGGACACACTGCTCCACAGAGCGAAAAATATCACCGAAACCGATTTTAATTGTTTGAAACCTATTTGAAATTACGTAAAAAATATTTATATAAATATATATATCGGGGACGTAAACGGATTTCATTGGAAAACGTCTCCGTTCGCCATTTTGTGTGTGGAATAGAATCAGTGCGCACGCGTCCGGCGCAGTCACTTTACTTCTGGAGCTAGACTGCTGTTTCACAATCTGACGTTATCTCACTGACAAATGACAGTGACAGCTGACAGACGTCATAGACTCGCTATGCTCTCACTACTGGCTCGAACTACTGACTCAGGGATAATTTCATAATGCCAAGTTATTCTGCCTAGTTATTCTGCCAAGCTATTCAGTCTAGTATCGATAGATGGCGTTACTAGTCTATGAAGTAACTCCAACACTTCTATGAGAGTCTATGGCACTTACGTACTCATATAGTTAGGAATAAAACTATAAAACTTGTCTTAAACGGGGCTACACTTAGCTTTGGAAAAGAAAACGTGAATCACTACAATGCTGATCTTCTGTGGAGACCTCAGTTTATTTTTGGCGATAAAGCTTGGCACTTTTAATGGTTTATTATTTGGATTGCAACAAAGCATGTATGGTATCTGCGTCTGTGGTCTAATCTAATGGATAGGGATAGACCCAGCCCTCCTGGACAAGTGGCAAAACGCTAATAGAACAGAAATCAAATAGAAATAAGACAACAATACGTATAAATGACGTTTATGTCAATCCCATACAATAATCATTCTATTTAATTTTTATTCTATTAGCGTTTTGACACTTCTCTAGGGGGCAGAGCTTACTGGTTCGATTGCCACCGATATTATGGAACTCGGTTAAGGTTACCTGGGAGATTATGTTCTTAGTCTGATGACTAGCTACCACCTTCTTATCTAAGTCTGTCACCCAATGATATTATAAACTATAGATATGTTACGTTCACAGTAATTTGCGTTTTAAATCTGTTTCGAGCAATCCAAAACTGTATACATTGACAAATTTCACTGATAAGTAAAACAAAAGGTACGAAATAGCACGCAAATGAAATAGATACCTAGCTATAATTTTAATAATTGCACTTTAAATGTTTCTACTAAATCGCTCTCTCTTTCTTTACCTGAACATGACGTATTCGCGTCTGTTATTTGATTGTTTGGAAAAATAATTTTATTGAAATATACTAAATAATCTAAGTAAGTAAATAATATAAGAGACCCCTTGTATTTTGTTTACTTTATTTATTTTATTTTATTTTAATATATTTTAATATATTTCAAAATTCACAGCTCTTAATCTAAATTAACAAACTTATATATTTAAACATACAGCCAATAACGAATTTTCTATATGTTTCTAAAATCTGTAAATAAGAGGAGACACAATTAATAAGCAATTAATAAGCAATTTATCACCATAATTTGTGCACTTTCGAAACACACGACGGCATTTTACTAATTTTTCTTCAACTGTCACTGACGACTCGCTCTGCTCTCGCTTGTTTGACGCAAACTGATCGCGACATGAGACAATTGGGCTATAAATGAGTCTTCTCTACGCGCGCGCTTATGACATCTACTTCTCGTTTTATATAATATCATAGCTGTCACCATAATAACAACGTTTGCAGCATCATTGGTAACTAGTTCCTTAGTGGTTTAAGGGTTCCTGACTACCTACTTCCTGACCTACTTTCATTTTTGGCCTCACCATCAGGTAAGAGAAAGACCCACATTTTATAACTTTACCCCAAAAGGGTTTGGTTCAATGCCCGTAAGTCCAGATTCAACTATCAGGTCAGCAAAATGTGCTTAAGATTTTTTGATGCATGGCCCAAGTTTGTGATCACCAACATTTAGGAAGTAAGATGACTTGATTTCTATGATGGAGAAACTTTCTCAGAGTGGGATAGTACAAATGTTATAGGTGTACGATGGCATAATGACGCTCATAAGATCTATTTGTAACCTAAACTGAATAAATGATTTTGAATTTTGAATTGAATTTTTTGAATTATATTTGCTAACTTTTACCTTTAAGGGTCTACCAAACCGTGAGTCCCAGTCATAAAGGCACAGCTTAAGGCGCTGGCGACACTCGATCGCGCAATTTATCGCGGCGTGATAAAATTATAATCGTTATTTACGACGCCCGGCGCACTTGCATTATTCATCCGAGTCGCCGCGACTCGCCGCGATTTACTGCGTATTGTTGCAACGTGCGCAATGTTCGCACGCCGCTCGCTGCTCGCGAATGCCCGCTTTGTTTTTTAGAGAGTTTGCTTTTGGTCTCAAACTGCCTTCACAGCGTTACTAGACTTTTTGGGGGCAGGTGAGAAACCTAAGAGAAACTTTAAAGGGGCTCAATGACGCAGTGGTTAACGCGCCTGGTCTGGAATTGCTGACGTTAAGCAACTGTCGCAAAGGCTGGTCATCGGATGGGTGACCAAAAATGTATCATCTCGAACTTCTCCGTGTTTCGAAAGGCACGTAAAGCCGTTGGTCCCGGCTGCATTAGCAGTCGTTAACAACCACCAATTCGCACTAGGCATGCGTGGTGGGTTATGGCTCGTTCTCCCTATCCATCCATAGGGAAGGCTCGTGCCCTAGAAGGACATTATAAGTTGGTAATTATGATGATGAGAAACTTAAACGGTTCCTGAAGCCGTGTGACTGAACGAAACAGCGTCAGAGAGTTTCTAGAGGGAATGACGTCATGCAAGTGTGTCCCGGTTCCCTATTAGATTCTTTGAGGGGTTTAAATCAGATCGGGAGCGGAGCAAACCATGGACGCTTCTATAGGCTAGAATCTCTACTCGTGTTGAGCGGGTCGTAGTTATTTTATTATTATTATTATAAAAGAAGGAGGCAAACGAGCAGGCGGGTCACCTGATGGAGAGTAATCACCGCCGCCCATGGACAACCGCAAAACCAAAAAAGAGGAATTGCAGATGCGTTGCCGGCCTTTAAGGAAGGAATAGGCTCGTTTCTTGAAGATCCCAAGGTCGTAACGGTCCGGAAACACCGCCGCCGAGAGCGGGTTCTACAACACTGTAGTTCGAGGCAAGAAATTTCGTGAAAAACGCACAGTAGTAGACCGCCATCCATCAAGGTGATGTAGATGGAATACAGTCAGTTGCGTGTAGTGCGGTGAAGGAAATCAGCAGCAGGGATCAAGTCAAACAATTCCTCAGAACACTCCCCATGATATATGCGGTAAAATATACAGAGTGGTGGTGGAAAGAAGCGTTCGGGTATATGTATGTAACTGGTATACTCGTAGAGCGCTTGGAACCGGGTCTTCGTAATCTTGATCTACAAGTACGGTATCTTGGGCCGTTAATAGTGTGCACGTGTCTTTATTTGAGTGTGTAGTGCCATTTTGAGTATCAGACGGGGAGAAACACCGCGAATGCGAACGCTCGCGGTGGTGATGTTGTGTAATCGTGTGATTTGTCGATACGATCGTGTCGGATTTAGTGGCGGCACTATAATCATGGTTGTTTGGATACTTGGTGATAAATCTTGGTAAAGTTGTGGAGTTGTGGTGGAGTTGAGGCCTGTTTATGTAGGCAGTTTCTATTCGTTGTGCCAACGAATGAATCTAATAACTAACTGTATTTTTATACAAATATATAAAGTTGCACCAATATCAATCTTTAAAAAAAAAATTCACAATGGTGCAGCACTTTGCCTTCAATTCACCATTAGTTAAAGAAGTTTTTAATTACTATTTAATGAAATCAGAAAGAGTGCGTTTCCATCTTCAAAAATGTTCAGAACTATTCAGAATCATCAACATCATGCATAAAGCCTTCCTAATCAGGACTAACGGCTCAAAGAGCTTTTCGATAAACGGAGGAGCTTGAAATATTTGAATATAGTCATCCATCCGATAACCCAGCATAGCGAGAGCTGCTTAACATCCACGATCGTCAGACACGCAAACCACTACACCACCGACCTCCATAATGAGACACAAATTGTTTCATCGTCATCATCTCACACAAAAGACGTCTTTTGCTGGACAAAGGCCTCCCATAAGGATTTCCACAACGACTGGTTTTGTGGTGCTTGCAACGAGCGTCTAGATTTTTAGTCTAAGTTATTCCTTCTCCCTTACTTCACAGAAACATACGTTTTAGTCTTCGATGTCACCTGATTTCCTGTGGCAACTGTTCCATCACGAACGAATAGGTTTGCTGAATCGTTTCTTTGACGCACCACTAAAACAAATTAATTTCCTCCCAGCTCACGTATTTCCTCCTATAACATGGGATTCTTTAAACGATTTGTGAAGAAGCAACTTGATAAGCAGATGAGGACGGTTAGTAAAGCAGAATCCTGCTCTCTGCATCTGGACACTGCACATCAGGTAGAGCAGAGAACAGTCACTTGCTTAACTTTCCAAAAATTCCAAATTGTTTATAACAAACAAATGCCCATCAACATCGCGCTGTCCCGAAGACAAATGAGTACATGATTACCAAAGTCTTGAAGTATAAATTTCACTGTGTGTCCCGCCTAACCCGCACACGCGGCTCATACATTACCCCGGAGGCAATTAAAATGTCCGTCCTGACAGCATTCGGACACCAGCCGCGGCCCTTCCATGCCACACGATAGCAATCTTAATTATTGCAATTGAGAACGTCAGAAATTAAATGTGTGTGTGCTATTGAAACGTTAATCTGTGGGCAATGTTGTGAAGACGTTAAGGTATGTTATTAATAATGACGGGAGAACTGAATTGATGCCAAACTATACAACAGATAGATAGACGATAATACTCGTAGAATAGGAACATTGAAAATCTTTATATATTATATAAACCTTCTGTGCGTTTGTTTGTAATTGAACTTCTTATACAAGTGATTCGAGAATGGTATAGATTCACAATTGGACCCGGTAGGTGGCGCTGCAATAGGCGTCCATCATAGGATACGGGTGTTCTTAAGCGGACGAAGTCGCGAGCGGACCACTAGTTACATATAAAACATAAAGTGATAACTTCCGGACAATCAAACTGATAATTTATTTATTTAATTTTATTTATATATAGTACAGACACTATCAAAACAGAGTTTTTTTTCCAATACTCTACAATTGATAGGTTCTTTAAATATATTTACGCATCTTTAACCTATGCCTAAAATATTTAAAAAAAATGTTTTTTAAATTTTTAGGCAAAATACTCTCTACTGATAATTTTATCTAACACTAAAAAAATATAGAAAAAGGTATTATTTCAAAACAATACAAAACTGCTTATCAATAAAAAGAAAAATAACACGGACATTTTGCCTTTGTCTATGCCTTTAATCAAATCCAGACATACATATAACAAAAGAATCGTCCCCGCATCGTGCTGCGAACCAACCTCACTATGTTAACTCTAATCGTCCGAGTGTATATGCAAATGCCCGCTCCAAACTAACACAGCTCCGTGTTTGTTATCAAAAGCATTGGATGGATTGATGACATCTTCACTTCTAAGCTTGTTAAGAATTGTAACAATCTCCTATTCATTATAAAAACACTAGATTACATGCACTTCCAAAAGTATAAGAAAGCAATTAAAGCTAACGTTAAAATGTTAAATGTACTAAAAGTCGCTAAAACTTAAGTGTAAGAGGTATAATAAGAAAAAGACAAAACGATTAAGTTGTATATACCTATCAAGTAAACAATTTCAAATTGTAGGAAGTCATAGCAGCAATGTTAATTGGTAACCTAGCAATAACAAGCTCAATACAATAAAAGGATAACAAATAAATTGTAAATAAGCTAAACGTAAAATGTAATGAGATACTAAAACCTAAAAGAGACTATGTAAACGCAATTTTAGCGCAAGTAAAAAATAAAACAATCTCGCTGAAGTCGCTAATTGTCCAACTAATTAACGAACACCTTTCGGCCATCAATCAAACAGCTGGCGATGTGTAAAAAATTGGGGCCAAAAGAAATGACGGAGAACTTGCCCCCAGTCATTAAGGCGAAACGGTTTTGCTCGGCAAATATGAGAGAGGCGCTGTACAACGTATACATTGCTCTGTTCCAACTGATTCAGTTCTTAAGTACCATACAGAGCTTCTCATAGTCGATGCTCAATACGAGAACATCGTCAATGGATAACCTTTTCGAGCCATATAAAAGAGGGGAGTTTGACAAGTCAAGTGACGGTATGGAAAGTGATGAATGGATAAGCTGTCCAAACCGTGACAAATGGACAGTCGCGGTTCTGAAGAAATGGGTTATGCAATGGAAAAATTGCCTGAAGTCATTTTGGGCAGCTCCTAATTGACTTGTAACGAGTTGCAACAGTATAGGTGAAACCTGTTTCGTAATATGCAATAAACACTCTTTGTATGGAATAAGTATTGTCGCAAAAAGAACCATCAGATAATTAAACAGTTTCACTGCGCTTGCTCAATAAGTTTCTGAATATTTTTATGCCCATCGAATAGAATGACGTTATCACATTTAAAAAAATGATAATAGTTTTAGTAAACAGCGTCTGGATGTCTCCTGTGTTTGAATTTATTTTGCTAATATTATATAGAAACAATTCTCTATACGAATCACTCGTATAAATACAACTGTGCATTATGCAGCGGTGACCCAGACTAGCAAATGTCATTTAAATGTATTAAAAGATTCAGAGAACCGACCGAGCAATTCGTCACGACTAGAAGTGCTAAAAGTATTATAAAATTAAAGGAAAATTTTATTTTATTACTTTAAATACTTGTTTTTCTTCCTTTAAACAATACCTTTGTTGGCTTCTTTAGATTTCAGTAGGATTCTAAATTAAAAACGATAATATAGTTATACAGCACTTGCCATAGAATATTTTAGTACTCAATTCTAAGCCCGATGGTTTAGTTAACATATTTATTTCCTGTCCAGAATAAAAGATAGGCGTTTGAAAAATGGAATGTCAGTTCAGTTCATGTATACATGATTGCACAGTCCGTCAATCCATGTATAGGTAATCGTTATATTAATAATTCGACAGGTATTTTGGTGTAAGGTTGACGCTACTTAGACAATACGTTTTTTCTACTACTTCATTACCCGTTTAAAATTATATAAAGTTTTTAAACTGAAAAAATGCGGCAACAAATTTTAATATTCCGCAAGCGTCTAAACATGACGTGTTCGCATTTGATGGACACGGCGCAAGGTCATAAAAATTTATTCCATGTACACCCCATTTATATGCAACAATGACCTGGACGTCCAAATGTCCAAATTATACGTGACTGAAGCTGCAAACAACTGCATGTGATAAGTCTGAGACGATTAATCAAACAACTGTCGGCGATACATCGATTTCGGTGTCGCCCATGAATGATGCAACGGATTCTTCTCTGGGACCGATCATGGTATAATATTACTATCAATAAAACCAAGGTCCTATGCTGAGAAGGGTCTATTGTATAAGTGCTCTTGCTCCATTGAATTGATTTGCGCATTTTTATATGTTGTTAGTTTTTAGCCTTGTTCAGAATGGTAATGTGCAATTTGGAGGTCCTTTGGAGAATTGGAATACTGTGTCATTGGACAGGTAAAGATGTTATAAGTAAATCATATTCCATTTATTAACAACTTACTTTTTTGTTTATTTATTGTTAATAGCCAACCAAATAAATTGCCTTGCCTTATTTACCTTTTATGACTACCTAGTTGCCTTGGGTAGTTTTATAAAAACACCGGGTAATAGAAATACCTAAATAAAAGATATAACGAGTTTTGACATCAATTTGAGTTTTATTAATGAAAAGCAAATTGATTTACCTAAGGACTAAGCATAGGTAACTACTAAGTTCTTATTAAAGTCTTGTATGTATCTATAAATATTAAATGTACCGATAGCATTATATGCCCTACAGTATGTATGGCCGAAATATCCCCAGTGCCCACATTAAATGCATTGTATTCAGCTCCTGAATGTTTCATGAGAGCCAACGGCCATAAATCTGTTACAGTATCAAACTTTTTCATCTAAACTTTTTTTGAACTTGTAATAAAATCAACATAGTCATCGGCATTTATTGAGTTGCAGATCTTATAAGTAAGTGTGTCTGGATCGGTGTCTACATTATACTTGGCAGTGACACTAAGAAGTGCAGTGTCTGGATCATTTGTCAACGACACATTAAAATTTCATGTTTCGGCTTCAGTAATGAGAGGCGCATAAATGAATTCATTCCTTTGTCTGCGATGTAAAACCGATAGTTTTTGTCTTACCGTGTAACTAATACTAGGTTGAGTAGAAGCAAGTATTCTATAGATTTATATGGTACTTTAAAAATGCATTTAACAGATTCTTGCATCGCATTCATTCCAAAGTTTCACTTACCATGTGAAACTTGTTGTGGTTTGTACTCTGCATATTGTCAAACAACAAGTCGGGTACAATAATGGTTATTTTGGCCATTTTTAAATATGAAAGTAAAATGGAGGACTTAGGTATCTTTGGCATTTGTTTTATCTTCTGGACATAGTTCTTTATTTTGATTGACCTAGTATTAGTTATTTTGTGCTTTTGGTCTATAACCAGTTACCTATCTATTGTGTAAGTATATGTGGTGCATCAGTTGTTGATAGCCCATTATGACAAACTAAAAAGGAGATTGGCCAATGAAGTATGGACTTTGGTTTCACATTGTACGATTATGTACCCCTATAAAACCTACCCTCATCTTGTAGAGTTTTATCTTAACATGAAGTTAAAAAAATCTCATTTCTCTAGTTCGCCGGAATCACAAGAAATAGACTTATGAAGTTCATCAAATTATAGGTATTTTTCATATCGAAAACAACGTTTTTCGATTTTACTTATCTTCTTTTGCAATTCAAGTGTCAAAACATTACTTAATATAAGTAGTTTCGTGGAAATTAAGTTAAGATAAAATAGTTAAACGAGTTAATCTAGTACCGCCACAGACGAGAGGTTAAGAAAGAAAACGTTATTACCTGAAGGTAAATCCAATATAGTAAATAAAATAAATACTCATTAAATGTACAACACAAGACAACACAAGATGTACACAAGCTACACGTTTCACACAACGGCTTCGTCAATTCATTTATTGGTTAGTAGATTATCAATCGTTAAATGGTTTTAAATACTGGCAACATTGAAAGACAGTGTCAAAGATAGTTGATTCTGGGATGAAAAGAAGTGATAAAACCACTTAAGTACTTAACTATCATTATTAATTTTTTTTTCGTCGAAGTTTAGGCCTAATTCTAAAAAGGATCAATTACGAAAAAGATATACAAATTTTCTATATTAATTTGATTTTGATACAAAGCGATTTCATAAATGGTCAATATCCTTTCCAGCTATACCCTTGTCACGTATCGAAATAGTATTATTTCAATTTCCATACTTTAATATTTATAATCATCAGCCTTCCTCAACCCACTGCTGATCATAGGCCTACGAGTTATGCCATTTGCCTCCTTCCTATGGTCCTGCCTGTGCTATTATAGGCTACGTGCATACGTGCAATCCACGGTCTTTTTTATATTCTTGAAATATAAATTAATCAATTTAAATTCCTAGCATCGCTTTAGATAAGATCAAAAACAGTCAGCATTACCAATTAAATAAAAAACAACCCCCGACAAGTAACTTCGCGGAACTCATAATAACAATAATTAATGAAAGTACAAATAATTAGGCTTGTGCAATTATCTACCTTAAAAGGCTAGTGTAAGTATCTGATATTCACAAAAAATATCCATCAACCGACCTAATCCAGCTAATATTAAAAATAACTAACAATTTCTAAGCGATCCCGCAAAAACCAAAGATTACGTTTCATCGTTTTCAACGGATATTTCCATACATTTTTGGATGTGCCACTTAAAATTCATCACATCATCGCGCAAGTAAAAAGGTTGATACATAAATGTGGTTATAAAACGTCGGTGTAAATGCTCCGTGCAGTTTGTGACTCCATTACGCGTGTAAAGGCCTCGTTGACATTATTCTTTATCTCAATCGTCGGTATTCGCCTTAAAGTATCAGTTACTGAGGCAATGCCTTACGATAATCCGTACTAACACAATGCGGAGAGAAAGTCTGTCTGTGTATGGTAAGAAATCACTGTGCAATTGTATATTTTAAGTGTCTACTGCAATCATCTCATCTGGCTATAATGTCCGGTTAGCAACAGTACGATAAAGATAAAATGTATTATAAGGTCTTTGATTATTTGATGTAGGTATTTGATTCTAAATGGGGTTTATGGAAAACCCCATATTGTAAGTGTAACTATCCTAGGCAAACTACGATCAAGTAGGCATAGTTTAAGTTTCGTGCGAGAAAGAAAGAATAAAAGTTATTTATTGACACTCTACCTACGTACTGTACATTAATAAATCATTAATATAGTAACATTTAATTATAAACATCACAAAACAAAAACTAACACTAACATAGCAATATTATAAGAGAATGAACAGTTTGAAAATACATAAGAAGTTATAAAACGTATCGCCTTTAAAATATTAATATAAATATAACAATTATATTAATATAATTCGGGCCATATATAGCCATTTTGTTTTGTATATTTGTAAGCTATATTTGTAGCTATATTTGTAAGCACTTAAATAAAAGTTTAAGTTAAATAAATAAAAGTTCCTACATTTTATTATTAAAACCCTGCGTGAATTAAAAGAGGCGTTTCCTCGCTAAAAACCAGCACTTAAATTTCGCTATCGCACCACTAGGCAGGCGGAGTCGTCGGCTTTAGTTCACCTTTATCAGTACTTGGAAGTTTTATGATAATTTTCGTTTAGTAGCTAGGTAATATGATCGTTCGCTTCTCCTCTTAAGCGATTCACGGGCTCGTAACTCGATAATTTACTGTTATTGCCAACTCTAAAGATTATTGGGGCTTAATTTTTGAGTGTATTGTCGTTTGGCGAGTGGCTTTGTCTCATTTAAGATGAGAGTCACGTTTTGTGGCTTCGAATATTTTGATTATTTGCTATTAGTTACTATAGGTACCATCAAAAGTTAGTTAAGTTTCTGGTTTTTGTATGCGCCATTTACGGCACACAGTACTTACCTACTTACTCAATATTATGGGAGGTCTGCATTGCCTCACGTAATTGCTTCCATGTGTCTATTTGTTACCTAAATAAATAAATAGAAGTATAAAAAAATACTAAATTACATTAAAGATCATCAAAGACCCTTGATTTATCATTAGGACACAAGAATTAGATTTAAATATACGTCTATTATCATTTTACATTTCTTGTAAAAGAAAATTAGTCTTTTGTACATACGTTAATATATTTTTTAAATTTTAATTGCGATATCGCAAGTTAGGCAACTTTCACGATCCCGGGTGACCAAATTGTAAATATCATAATAATAGCCCTTCCGTGCTTCTGAAGTTATTTGTTCCTGGTGCATGGTTGTAAAATAACATTTTTTATATGGTCCTACTCATAAGTATCTATTTATTATGGTATTTTTCATGTGGGCTTAATGTAAGTAAGTAATGTAAGGCGCAAGCCCTACAGTGGCATAACCATTCTACGCTGATGACGATATACTTAGTTATAAATATTATTTACAAGTATAAAAATATGAACGAAGCAGATTACGCTTTTTAAATTATAAATTATACCATCAAGGGCTATTTCTTTTTATTTTTATTCGAAAATCACTAAAATGTGAATCGTTGCAAATTTATTTTATTAGTTGATTTCGAAATTATCCGAGTTGGTGTGAAATCAGCAGAATGTTTCCGAGAACTAATAGGGCTGTGCCGTTGGACGCTTATTGATTATTTATCAAATATGTAAATACTTTAATAGCGTTTTAATGGAACAACCGGTCGTGGGCTTAAATATTGATACTAATGAATTCTGACGACAGGTGACATCGGGTAGGCCGAATGATTTCCGAATAAAGATATTGGACGTTTGATTGGTGGCCAAAGTGACACACTTAGATAACATTAATAAGTATGCATTTAACAGAGTGTAAACTTATTATAATGACAATAAAATTTATTTGGACACAGCATCTATGTTTAATCCTACTAATATTATAAATGCGAAAGTTTGTGTGTATGTTCGTATATTTGTTGCTTCCTCACGCTGCAACGGATGGATGGATTTGGATGAAATTCGGCATATAGATACTTTATAACCTGGAATAACACCCAGGATAATTTTTGTTCAGATATTCCCATGAGAACGGGAACCACACGGGTGAAACCGCGAGCGGCCGCTAGTATTATATATAACTTTTATGGTTTCAGTTTGGTTTTCCAATATTTGTCAATTCTATACTATTAATAAAGAGGTAACGTTTGTGACTTTGTTTGTGTGTTTGTTTGTTTGTATGTCGGGGCTAATCTCTGGAACTGCTGGTCCAATATCAATAATTCTTTCACTGATATAATGCTACATTCCTTGCGGGTAACATAAAGCTATATTATATTTAAAAAAAAAATTAAAATCTTAAATCCACGCGGACGAAGTCACGAGTAAAGTGCTAGTTTTTAGAAATAAAGGAAAGCTTGATGGCGTAATGGTTTTAAATAAATAAACTTAAATAAATTTTCCTACACTCATACCAATTATCTAGCCCAAGAGAAGCTTCGTTATGAAACTCGTTAAATGGTTACTAGACAACGGATAAACATACTTAAAATACTTAAATATATACTTATTATACATAGAAAACACCCAGACCCAAGACAAATTAGAAAAACAATAATTCCTAAATTGACCCGACCAGGGATCGAACCCGGGATCTCGGAGATGGCAACATCATGAAAACCGGTGTACAAACCACTCGACCAAGGAGGTCGTCAAATTAATTAATTAATTGTTTGAGGTTAATTGAAAGTTCTCCCTACCTCGGCTCCTGTCCCAGCAATGGGGACATATATGAGCTGGTGATGATTGATGATGATGATAAAGAAACTGTATTCGAATAACTAATTAAAAAAAGCATATAATCTAGCATCACAACATCACAGTCAATTCAGCCAAAGTATTATGAGTACATAAATAAATCCAAATGTGCCAGTTTAATATGAATGGCTCAAAAGCCCTGTCTTTTATAATTATGCACTTCATCGTACTGCTCTATGTGGATTGCTTATGCATAGTCTGTGTATTACTTACAGTCACACCTAACCCAAATATTATCTTGTATTAGTAAAAACATAACACCTAATATGCCTCTTAGAGCCAATCCAAAACATTTAAAGAAGTTTCAGGTTCTAATTGTAAGGTTTTTTTATTCTTGTATATTAAAAAAAGCAAAGTAAACTAAAATAAAAAAAAATATCTATGATTTTGTTATCGACTCCATTCACTTCACTGTCACGTCTCGTTTCGCGTCCGACTATCGAGTAATTCGGTGGTCGGGCGAGGTTTGAGAGCCGCAATTTAAGACGTTTGTCCGCCTAACAGTCCCGCGTTTATTACACATGTTAATATTTATGCCGCCAATAATTTATGGCTTCCAAAGCGAAGGCGTTTTATTTGCAGATTTCATTAAAATAAATTATGGATCGTCCATTTCGTGTTTTTATTTATAGCAACTTAAACCGTTCGAGGATTTTAGTGGTACGTTTCTTTTATTTAGATTTAAGTTTTGCTTGTTTAATTTTGTTTTTAAGGTATTCACAAATTTGTAAATATTAAATAAGTATAACTTGTGTATGACGAAAGTGTATTTTATATCCACAATTTTACGTAAACGTAATTATATGAGTAGTAATAAAGACGTTAATTAATGTTTATTACCTGTTATTAAATAATAAAATTTGAAATTATAATTTTATGTTATGACTCAAAATGCTATGACCTGCTTACTGATAGATTATTATCTAGCATATACAAAATTTAGACATAAAACTCAAAGTACATAACAGTTGATTTTGCATTCGAGTATTGCAGCAGTATTAAATATTTTTAAAATTTCAAAACAATTTGAAACCACCAAATTACGCCTACACATTTAAATTTAATTAAAACTCCTAGAAAAGTTTAAACATATAAGCGACACTTATAGATAAACACTTTCACTAATGACATGAATATTAATCGCAACGCAGCGGCATCGGCACTACAACAAAAAGTAATGAATAAACATATTAAAAAGTCATGATGGCCGGTCATGGAACACGTTCCCCCACGAATACTAATTAATGGGTTACGATTGTCGATTATCATAGTGTCATTATCACAGAATACCGCATTTGCATTTTATCGGTGATAATCTTTTACGATCGTGTCGTGCGATGGTGGAATCGATTCTCAAATTGATATTTTATCGATACCGGCCGATGGACGGCACTAAACGCGACGGGTTGACGTTTACGACACACCAGCGCTGTATTTACAAACATTGCCGCTAATTATATATTTGGTTTATTGTCGTTGCCACCGTTTTGGGATAACCCGGTCAGTGTCGATCTGAAATCTTTATAAGTACTTATGGTGGAGAATGCCGATCTCTATTTGGTTGTAAGAAACTTTTTATGATTAGGAAATGTTTAATGCATGCATACAATTAAGTACTTAGGTACTACAAGAAGTTGCATGCTTCTTTCGACATTAGTTTTATTCGTGAGGAGTTTTATTGTCTGTGTTTCATTGTAAGGAATTTTGGTTATTTTATTATTCACTAGTGGACCCGGCGGACTTCGTACCGCTTTGACAGTTTCCATCAAGTAATTAAATTCTCTTTGGTTTCCATGACAACGAAACAAACAAATTATTTTTATTGAAAAATTAAATTGTCGATTTTAGTATATTTATAGTGTGATTCCCGCAGGAATATCTGGATAAAAAGTATCCTATGTGTTATTCCAGGTTATAAACTATCTGTACGCCGAATTTCATCCAAATCCATCCATCCGTTGCAGCGTGAAGAAGTAACAAATATACACACAAACTTTCGCATTTGTAATATTAGTAGGATTAAGTACACACTGTATACTCGTAGTCTTAAGTCAAAATAAGAATTATGAATTAATTGGAAAGTGTAAGAAAAAAATCTACGCTCCGGATTTGAACTGACATCCTTTGTATCAGAGAAAAAGTAACCTAGTTACCTATATGCATGAAATAAGATAAGATAAGAAGAATATTAATTGTGGAAATGCGAATTTAGGCATTTCTACAGATAAGACGCAGATGTTTTAGCTTTTTTTTTATAAATGTGTAAGTACTTTATTGTTTAGGCAAAAATGTAGTAGGTAGTTCTGTCAACAAACTTAGAAAAACAGTCTAAAATATATCCAACATTGCAGGTAGTTTGACAAACTTCCCGTATAAATACTAATCCTCCCGCGCTGCCTGGTAAAAGCTTGCAATGAATAACAATGCTCATATTCTTCGTCTGTACGTCATTGTTCGCGGCGCCATGATAAATCCGCGGACATTCGTCTCTCGCGTAGTGAGGGATGGCTACGCGAGAGGGAGCGACGCGCGCATTTGTCACGACCAGTGTTGCCAACACAACGGAAAAAATTTAGCAGTTTTTTGTGGCTTTGTATAATTATATTAGTTACTTAATATTACTACTTTTACTAAGGTAAGTATTAGCCAAACATAGCTAAAGCTTGCAGCAACCAATTGCAAAAAAACGCTAAATTAAAATATGACACACATATATATGAAGAAAATTATATAAAATATTGAAGAAAAAAGCATAATAATAATATAAGATCATTTTTAAGTTTAATTTTAATAAAAAAATATTTAATTTTATAGTTTTTTGTATTTACATCAATCTAACTTAAAAGACTGGCATAATAAAACCAATCTCTTATTAAGTAAGTAAATAGCCTATAACTGTCCCACTGCGGGGCAAAGGTCTCCATCCTCCATCTTTTTATATCATATCTCTTTTTATATCCCATCGCGCACAACGAAATTTGGTGACCCGTTTCTTTGTCGCATCTCCAAAAGATGGAATAGTCTACCAGCACACGTTTTCCCTCCTTCCTATGGTATGTGGTCCTTCAAACAAGGCGGGAAGAAGCACCTTGTAGGCCGGCAGAGTGAGGTTGACTGTTTCTGCGTTGTTTTCACGCTGCACCAGTTGTCTTCGCGTCTGGACTCCATTTCCACTTAACATCAGGTGGTATGGAGTCATTTGCCGTGCTAAGTATAAAAAAAAAATATCTTCTCCTTCAGTTTCTACTAAGAACACACTAATTTCTTTTAAATTTATATTATAGTGCCAATGTCCAGCAGTAGATGATAAATACTAATGAGAATGGTTAGACGATTATTTAGTCCAAGATAACAAAATATAAAAACAGTTTGCCAACCCTACCAAATGTTACTTTTTTTACTAAAAGCAATGGAATTTTCTGGTGTTTGTCTATTACTTTCTGTCTCTGTTGATGTCGTAGTGTCGCTTTGATAAATACCAGACATTTGTCTGCTGTGTCGCGAGAGGTGGCAGCAGTGACGGACAAAACTACGTGCATTTATGGTTGTTGCTGATCGTTAGTAATACTTATTAGACTCGCAGAGACACATTTATTTCCTACTTGAACCTGTCTCAGCTTTACACTAGACAAATACTTTTATTTTATTCATCACGGGTAAGAAAACCTTCATAACCTGATGTTAGGTGATGATAAGGCCGAACTTGGAAGCGCACTTCACCCGGAATCCTCAATTACTGAGGCACTGGCTATCTTATCTGTAGCTGCCGGAATACAACAATGCTACAAGCATTGATGTTATGGCGACATATTTCGATAAGATGGTGGTAGGTAGCTAGCCAGGTAACGAAACTAGCTCTACCACCAACTAAACTGAGTACATGTACCCCCCGCTGGGAATCGAACCCTTAACCTCTC
The DNA here is from genome assembly GCA_947562085.1 of Eudonia lacustrata. Taxonomy (NCBI): domain Eukaryota; kingdom Metazoa; phylum Arthropoda; class Insecta; order Lepidoptera; family Crambidae; genus Eudonia; species Eudonia lacustrata. The sequence continues at coordinate 1,394,217 of OX387315.1, read as the reverse complement.
GTCTTAACCACTAGATCACAGAGGTGGTTGTCAATGTCTAGTTAATAAAGGGTAGGAGTAAAGTCATTTAATTTTGTGTGAAAGGTGGGAAACGAGCCAGTGGATCATCTGGTGGAAAGCAATCACCGCCACCAATTTTCACACAGTCACAGTTTTAGAGCAATTGCAGTTGCGTGTACCTGCCTTTAAGGGAAGAATAAGCTGGTTTCTTGAAGGTCCTAAGTTGCAACGGTCCGGGAATATCGCTGCTGTAAGCTGATTCCATAATTGTTACCATATAGATAAGTTTTCCTCATATATATATGCTTAAAGTAGCCACCATATTTGTGTCGCTAAAATTATAAGCCGTGTTTACTACACGGTATTAAATATTTTTTTGGTGCAAATATTGTTGTCGACTTATTCATCATCAACTTGTGTATCATGGGCATGCCTAGTGGTAGGATTCTGCACCATATCCGTATAAATGGCGACTGTGATAATTAATAATTAAACGAACTTACCTTGTGAAGTTCGATTATAATTATACGAGTATCACGAAGAAGATGATTACCAGTTAACATGCAGCAGTACGTAGTCTGATGCAGTCCTTGTAACATATTTTAAAGCTACTAAAGAAAAAAAAAAATATCTCTGTCTCACTCCCTGCCGCCCTACACAGCCGGTCGCCAGATGGCCGCCATTAATTTTAGAGGTAACTGAAATCAAATTTTTCAAAGGGGTAAGGAAGGAGAATGTATTCGAAGTTGGGTTGGGTGGGAGTATGGTAATCATCTTCTTCGTGATACTCGTATAATTATAATCGAACTTCACAAGGTAAGTTCGTTTAATTATTAATTATACTTTGTATCTCTTCGAAGATGATTACCAGTTAACATGCAGATGTTTAGAGCTTCAAAAGAAAAATTTGATTTGTTACATGAAGAGTTCTTATGAAATCTTTGCAGTCTGCCTATAATACATAGGAAAACACTCATTTTAACAACAACATTTTAAGCAGATAACAAAAAGTGATTTATACATTATTTAAAGAAAACGATACCCATCTAACTTTTCTAGTATTATTATTGTAAAAATGTACACAAATTTATGTTTTATGTATTAAAGAAAAGAAAAAGATTTGCTAATTTGTTATTGTCTACAGATGTACTGATATCTCGATTATAATATTTACGGGAAATCTTGCCCGCAGTCTTAAGACCCACGGTTAATCCAAAAGTGGCGCGCGGCCGAGGTGGCCGCGTGTGCTGCGTTTGGAATCAGGCGTTATTTTGCGGAAATCCATAGTACAAAAAAATGTAATTTAAATAATATGTAGTGTTAATTCCGCTAACTCACTCGTTTATACAGCTTGGATGCAGTACGCATGCACCGCCCTCCCGCCCGCAAAAAGTATGCACATGCAGGAGAAACAATGCGTGCAAGCGAAAATGCACACCAACACCGATACCCGACACGTGTTTCGCCCCTCCACGGGGCATCCTCAGGAGCTGTTGACTGGTCGAGAGCTGCGCACCGACTGTTACGGCTACGCAGCTCCCGGCCGCTTTTATAAAGCGCCATCGTTTGACATTTGTGACGTACTACCCGCGACAATACGTAATAATGGGGATGGAACTAAATTTGTTTGGTGGTTTTTTTGAGTTTTCTAAACGATCTTTACTTTTAGAACAGACCAAAATGTACGTCACCTTTGTAACGGTAAAGATCGTTTAGAAAACTCAAAAAAATCCGGTGTTTATAAATTAATTTGTAACGACTGTGATGGGGTCTATGTAGGTCAGACAGGCCGAAATTTTGACATTAGATATAAGGAACATATTGCCGCGTATAGGAATGGCCATCCAGATAAATCACATTTCGCAAAACATCTAATTGATACCGGCCATTCTTTGTGCGACAATAACAGCTTTAATATTTTGCATGTTTGTAATAAAAGTTTTCGGTTGTGTGTGTTGGAGCAATTAGAAATAATGAAACATAATAATGACAGTCATGCGCTGTTGATGACCAAACAAATTTAGTTCCATCCCCATTATTACGTATTGTCGCGGGTAGTACGTCACAAATGTCAAACGATGGCGCTTTATAAAAGCGGCCGGGAGCTGCGTAGCCGTAACAGTCGGTGCGCAGCTCTCGACCAGTCAACAGCTCCTGAGGATGCCCCGTGGAGGGGCGAAACACGTGTCGGGTATCGGTGTTGGTGTGCATTTTCGCTTGCACGCATTGTTTCTCCTGCATGTGCATACTTTTTGCGGGCGGGAGGGCGGTGCATGCGTACTGCATCCAAGCTGTATAAACGAGTGAGTTAGCGGAATTAACACTACATATTATTTAAATTACATTTTTTTTCTGTTATACCATATATATTCCACTTTTATGCTAATTGTACTTTTTCTCAACTCTCATCATTCTAATATTTAAAGTTTTGTTTGTTTTGACTGTAATGCCTGTGCTGGACATATATTGGGATTTTCTTTAATTGAAGGAAGTCGACAAGTGGTTGGTAGGCGCTGGGTCTGTATGTTTTAATTAGATCAATAATTTTTATTGATATGTAATACTTTTTAACAAGACATATGTTTTAATTTTTCATTAAACTTTGCATTCGCTGAGCAGATGCAATTGCAAGTAATGTAATTATTTTAAGTGATAAATTACAAAAACTTAAATTATCAAATGGGTAAACATCACTTTAATAGGACATAAGATTTGGGTTCCATGTATCATGATATTTTGGCTTAGGAGATCTTTACTCGGAAACGCCCTTTAACAGTCTAGTAATCATACCATGTGAGGATACTGAAGTGTTTAAACTATAGTTGATCTTGCCGTATCCACTAGCTCTTGATATTAAATGTTGTGTAAAATATATATAAATATACTTATCACAATAATTGTAATAATAAGCTTGGCAAAACTCCCGCCAAGTCTTTAAAGATGAGTTAAATTGATTCAACGTGGTTTCAGAAAAAGAAGCCATATTAAAAAAAAAAAGACAGATGGAGCTCCTCTTTTCAAAAGAGCTTGCCGGATAATAAAAGGAGGATATAGCAATGACGTATTTGGCTTAAATATAATTTCGTGAGAAACAAACCTTTTTTGATACTTAAGGTGCCACTTCTGAAATGACCAGTGTGGCACGACAACAATGCCTTCCGCTTCCAATTTAATTTTTGAATATTTTTTTGGTAATGAAGTGACACGGTAGGAATGCGAAAAAAGTAAGCAATGCACTGGCATTGCTTACTCTTTTCCTGTAACTGTACTGGTAAATTAATTAATTCGGATTGAGGATGAAGCTTCCATGAAGCGCATTTCTAGCATTTGTCATTTTATAAGCTGGTAAAAGGTCAAAGTTCGGCTAGCGAAATGTTCTTATGATTGGTATAAGCGCATATCCAGCAAGTTGCCATTCGGTATCAACATTTAACTGACGTGACGCACGATCGACACGATCAATCCGAATAAGTATATTAGACATAAATATGAGAAGTAAATGTTTCTAATGCATGGATATCAGCTTTTAATTCAAGTTGACCATATCATATTTGTTTTTTCAAATCAGAAAGAAACTACTTTCTACTTGTTATTGTTGGAATACTAAAAACTAAATATTTTTCCCACTTCAACAATTTTGTGTAAACCCAGCCATAACGAACTGCTGGGCGTGCTAAGGTCAGAAGTTCAATAAATTCTGAAAGTTATCTTAAAGTAAATTTGTTGGTATTGAGCAACTTAATTACCTTATCCTTTATTCAAGATTAATTTTATCTGTTAATGATTTTGTCATGGTTGTTGTATTCAATAAAAAAAATGCACAATATGCTAGGCACTATCTGACACAATACAGGCCTTAGAAGCACAGAATAGATATAGGATATTTACTCATGTGTTAGAAGTTTCGTGTAAACAAAATGGTGCAGTACACAAAACAAGTTAAATACAAAAAAAGTAGTAAGATTAATTTGTGTAAAGAACGATCTTCAATAATCATACATGCTAAAAAGTAAGTATATTGTTCTATTGTTGCCATGTTAGTCATTTTGATCCATGAGTTTCAAAACCGTACGGTCTTGCTCATCACTCATTGCTCATGGCTCATAAAACCCATTGAAAATCTTCAATTTTAAAGTGTTCATGATTAACCTTTTAGATTTAATATAAGCTGTGTTTGCCGTTCAGTTTAGAAACAGTAAAAATTGCTGAAATATATTAGTTTTGCGCACGGACTGCAAGTTGAAGTAAAACTAGACTTAGTGAGATTAGAAATGCAACCGTCAATAATTTCGGCCTCTTTTAGTGTACAGCTCTTGTTTTGTAGTAGGTTGTATTCTATTGGATATCTATTAAAGAATTTTTGTTGCCATTGACCCAAGATAAAATTATAGGGTCGTTACTAACTAACTAACATTTAGGAACTAGGTACCTCTGAAGTAAAGTTCTCCTCCCACGATTTCGTTGCGTGGTCTTCGAGCTGTAGTTGTTTCGGTTGCAAAACGCCAAAGCTGGAGCCGCCTGCTCCTTCTCGGTATGGGGCACGATGACTCGGTGGCTGATGCTTGCGGCGCCCCCCTTACGTTTAGAGTCGAGCCGAGTAGATGACTTTAAATGTTCCGCAAAATCGGAACTTAACAATTATGCATCTATTCTAGTGTTGAAACAAAAAAATTAAATAAAAGGCAATTAAACATACATAGCATTATAGTGTCTGTGTCGTTCACAAAACGATATACGTGAAGTTAATACAAAATTATCCTCAACACGGTTTACGTGGAGTTTAGCAGACAATCCTCAACAATACTTACGTGGAGATCTGCAGACAATCCTCAACACGTTTTAAGTGGAGCTTAGCAGACAATCCTCAACACGATTTACGTGGAGTTCTGCAAACAATCCTCAACACGATTTACGTGGAGTTTAGCAGACATTTCTCAACACGACTTACGTGGAGATCTGCAGACAATCCTCAACACAATTAACGGACATTATAGGATATAGATGAACATTAACCGGAATTTCAGGGATGGCAAAGCACGAATACTTACTATTTACCCTTGTACAAGTAATTCTTAATCTACTCAAGCTGCTTTTAATATGGCGAGTCAAGTTCAGCAGATGATGGAAACATTGAACTAGACAGGCGTTTTAACATGTTTACTATTATATTGTTTTCTAAAGTTTACGCGAACACTACACATTGAAATAAAACAACTTTTACGGATCCACTCGCGTTTATTTTACACATTACTTAAAGTTTATCCTGACGTTTCGAACCCTTTGCAGGGTCCGTGGTCACAGGGAGACTTAGGTGGTGGTCGTCTTATAATTAGTTGGTATCTTGTATACCCTCATTTAAATTTAATCAGGTGCGTTCCGTTTTACGCAGAAAGAGCTTACAGTATCTTTTGGTCTGTCTTAGTATTGAACGAAAAGGTTAGGAAAACGAAAACGAAATAAACTTAAGCTTTTTTTAGACAGAACAAAATTAATTTCAATTTCTAATATACCTATTGAATTTACAATAAATATCAACCATGACCAATATCAGATTACCGAACAACGACAAACAGCCAAACAAAAAAACTAAGAGCGGCGTAATAATGTCGAAAGCGCGTTTTAATTGGCATTGTGGCGCCATCTATGTATCATCTTTGCAACTAATATTTTTTAAATGGTAGTGTTATTTAGGGAATGCTTAAATATGAATTTCATTTTTGTTTATAATATTATATTTAACATTACTACACGAAAATGGGGACCTTCCAGAAAACGTTTGAACACCTTTAATTGCTCGCTACCAATGTTCATAATATCATTTCAGTCTTGTTTGATTTATCACACACCATAAAATTATTTCAGTCAGATGGTTAAACCACGAGTTTCACACAGTGAAATAATATGTATATATTATATATCACGTGGTGTGGCGTGCACTTGGAGAGGCCTATGTCCAGCAGTGGACGTGTGTAGGCTGATGATGATGATGATGATGATGATTATATATCAAAGTCTCTAATAGATCATCTTTTTATCAACATCTTTTTATTTAACACTTTATTCATTCATTCATTTAAAAATAAAATGAATAGGTACAGTGAAATTGCCCTCCAAAGTCATCCGATAAAGGTACGTCTGATGATTTTACCATTATCAAAATTGTCAAAGTTCACTCGTTATTTTCCCTCTTTTCCATGTAAACCTCACCTAATCATAATTCAATGGTTTAATCCCTAATCCTCAATTCATACACTAACCTCCCGCCTACCGTATACCTAAAATAGCTGCCAAAGCTGCCAACAAAACAAACCAAATCGCCCCAGGTGTCAGTTTTTAATAAAGGCCCAATCAGTCGGCCGCCGGATGCGCCGCCATGCCACTCTTCCGCGCCGGAAATGGAGCTGGTGTTTGCGAGCGCCATCTAGCGGCTCCCGCGAGCGCCGGAAACGACTCTGTCGCCTCGGGTGCAAGAAAGCCTGCAAATGAACTTTGCTATTCGTTTTTCTCTGTGCAAAAAGGGGACGTATTAAATCGTTTCGAAGCGAGGGTTGGCGACTCCGACGTGGTGTATTTTATTGGTAATTTAAAGTACGAAGTCAATCTATGCAGGTATATTTATTTATTTCACGCAAAGCAGCATTAAAGTCTTGCTACAATCTTTAGTTAGTGATTTTTCTCTATATCTAATAAAAATCTTAACTAATGGGATCAGGCGTTATTTTGCGGAAAACCATAGTAAAGTAAAAAAATGTAATTGAAATAATATGTAGTGTGCATCCAAGCTGGATAAACGAGTGATTTAGCGGTTTATTTATATTATTAAATTGTTTATTATTTAAATTTATTAATTAACACTTTAAATTATTTAAAAAAATCGTAGTTTAAGTGAGCACATCTGATGCGTCTGAGGCTCTGTTGAGCCTCCTTCAATAAATGGGACTTAATAATTTTTACTTATTTGCAAAACTCTAATGAGCCTTGCATAGGTATTTACAATGCGATGCATTTTTTAAAACTGTGAATAACTATTGGAAAAAGGCGACGTGTCAATACTATTATCAGTTTTGTGCAATACCCAGACACAATCTTGTTCCACTACGTCTACTTTAGGAGAGAGATTGCTGATTACTACTGGTCATTTTCAGCGTCACCGGACTTTCTTTGGGGGCAGTGAGAAACTTAAAGGATTCCTCAAGCTGTGTGAAATTAAGAACCGTCAGAGGTTTTCTAGAGGAAATCGATCACGCACTAGTGCGTGACCCCGTTCCCTACTAGATTCTCCGAGGGGTTCGAATCAAAATTCTAAATTCAAAATCATTTATTCAGTTAGGCTACAAGTAGCTCTTGAGATTTTCACTATGCCATCGGTTCGTAAGTCTACTCTGGGCGGGAGATCTTGTACTGAGAAGAACCGACAAGAAACTGAGCAAGTGTCTGGACACTTGCTCAGCTGAAAGAAAGAAAGAGCTGGCTCTTTTTTCCCTTACAGCGTCAAAAATATTGGAAAATGCCCTATCATAGCAGGACACTTTCCATTACAAATAAACACAAAAAATATAAAAGACAACCACAACGTCATGTAAAAAAAAAACAAAAAAATCTAAGTTAACAAATTTACATCAAGTAAAAGTTTCAATTTCCAAAATGTCATACAGTACCTCTGTACTCTAGTAAAATTCAAGTCAGTCAGTAATCGGATCGGGTAGCTACTTTTGCTACCACCATTAGTCCCCTATCCGATCCGAACCCTTCGGAGAATCTAGTAGGGCACGGGGACACGCACTTAAGTGCGTGATGCCGTTCCCTCTAGAAAACCTCCAAAGTGATTCGTTTCACATGACTTAAGGAACCCTTTAAGTTTCTCGCCACCCCCAAAAAGCCCGGTGAAGCTGAAAATGCCGTTTGAGGCAATCAGCAATCTCTCTAAAAAAATAAACCATTAGTACAGATGCACTCATATTCAGCTTAACATCAGTGGACCGGAGTCATTGGCCTACATTCACAAACAAAGTACAGATGCAAATAGTTTAAAAAAATATGGTTTTGTTCTATCAAACAACCCACAGCCCTGCTCGGAGGTTTTGTTTTTCGCTCTCTGGTTTGCAGTTTGTCGCCTTTGATGAGGTTTCGGCGCGACCCGGAGCGAAACGGTTCGCTCCACACTGCGGCGGCGGCGACGTTGTTTCGCTTTGCTTTAAACCTTTTTGATGTTTTAATTTTTGGTACCACTCGTTTTCTTTGTGACCGTTATTAATTGGAAAAGTCACAGACAAAAGGCGTACCTACTGGGGAATCAGGTCTTTGTGATATTAATGAATTACAGAACATTCGACGTATAAATGAAATCACGACAGCTCTTTAGAGCAATTGACCTTTCATATTTGACATAAGCATTAATTTCTGTAACTTAAAAAGTATAAATAAACACTGAATTGACGGAACAAAATGGTGACGTCTTAGTTTGCCATTCTTATACAATTTCCCAGTCAACTACCCAATTGTGTCTAATTAAATGTATTTTTTGTTATGGCAAAAGTTTTTTTTTCTAGTTTATTGTGAAGGTATTATATGATCATCTCTATGATAGGGGTCAATACTTTAGTACTAAGTATTTCAAACATGCGACAGAAGTCAGAAATATTTCTCATAATTCTATGACATGTTATATTTAAATTATCATAATAATGGTTTTTCTTCGACAAAATATAATAATAAGATGTTTTAATCAGTCGTTTAATAATATTTACTTATGTCGTCAGATATATTAACTCATTAATTCTCAGTCACCAAAGGTCCATGCATTTATAATAATGGTATAAATAAGTAAAAGCTTCGACGCTATTTTCTTTACAGCCATATTTATAACTAGCTGTTGCCCGCGACTTCGTCCGCGTGAGCTAAAGGCTGTAGTCTGTACAGTTTAATTTTTATGTAGGTATCTATTTAAGCTTGTTAGGGTATAATAAAATTATATGCATCGGAAATTTAGAAAATTGACATTGTATTTACCGACATACGTACATCTACTCACTCTTAATATCCTTTCAGCTGGGAATGCTGAGATAGACAAAGACAATTGATCTCCATTTAGTGTGGTTCTGGCATACTTCCTGTGCCTCCTTTAAGTTTATCATTATTTTCATACATTATCTCTTATTCTTTCGACTATCATCTCTGCCATGTACATACATATATTCAGTTTGAAGCACAGAATCGTCCCGTTCATACAGATTCTCACTCAGTTTCCCGTTTCAATTATCCCTCCACATACATTCAGTATACAACACCGTTTCTCGGTGGGTTGCGTGTATTTGCTACGTCATACAAACCTGAAAGGGTTTACTGACGCTTAATTATATGTAATAAAATTGGTATTTTACAGCTCAGATACTCGTCCGGAGTCGTCCTAGGCACTGGTGTATCTTAGCTAAGATGTGTCTACTGTTATACTGTCCAACCACGGACTTCAAAATATTTCTTGCCTTGTCCACCGAAGCTGGATATCGAGTAGCAGGTAGCGGTCCAGGATTATTGGTTGTCGGCCAGAAGGCACAAAAAACTATTTACAACTATGTTCTTATTCGTAGATACAAAATATCAATAAATTGAGAACTGTAATAAATTATATTATTGTCTATTAGGTAATACAGTATAGTATTTTATGTTACATACTTGCGATAAATTTGAACTTCTTCGTGGCATCTTGTTAGGTAGGTAGCTTTTTAGAGGTAGATCACAGGACACAGAAAGAAGTTACCTCTAATAAAAAAAAAATCTGAAGTCCGTGCCTCTAATACAGTTGTACCCTGCAAACTTAAACATTTTTGCAACTCTGATACCAGAGGTAGCCATCGTCTTATGCGATAGAAGAATGGAAAAACCATTTTTCTGTAATCTAGAAGTATGTACAAAATTCATTCTTTATAGGTTTTATGATATTAAAATTGTTATGATACTTACTTGCTTATATTGTATCATTGAACACAGATTTATCCTATAAACATGTTAAGAAACCAAAGTAAGAAACCACTTACATGTAAAATAAGTACTGAAATAAGTGTTTAACTTACTTGCATCAAATGTTTCATAAAACTTTTACACAATGAATAAATCTTATTTGAAAATTAATAAGAACTGAATAAGTACTGAAATATTTAACGTACCTGCATAAAATGTTTTAATAGTAGTTTATCTACACTAATGTTGTAACATTCTACTTATGTTTCCAATACTTGACTTATAATTACTACTGTTAGAGCGCAGACAACAAAACACTCAATTTAAGCAATTTCACATGATGGTATAATATCCACATCGATATCGTAAAATCTCATTATAACATCAATAAAACGCGACCAATTAACCTGGCGAGCCTTATGTCAAAATCCTCATACAAGTTGTATAAAATTTTGATATTAGGCTGGCTTTTGAAAACAGTTGGGTTATACGTGAAAACTTCGTCTTTCCCATACTGACCGATTTAAATGAGACACCCTGTATTTTTCGAGTATTTATGTAGCCTTTATTATTCTCCGGATTTTTCTTAGCATTTTGGTAAAAACCGGATCAAAATCCGTTCAGTAGTTCTCGAGTTTATCGGGTTCAAACAAACAAACAAACAATTTTTTTTAAAACTATTCTATCGTGTTCCGTAAGTGTTTTTAAGGCACCCTGTGTAATTTTTTTTTTATATCTTCCAATTACAGATTTTTTTAGCCCTACGTTCTTATTATATGTATAGATTTGTAGGCTCCAGCAAAATAAACAAAAGAAGAAACCACAATTCACCGTCTTCCGTAAAATTTTAAGCAAACTTCTATCGCACAGATGATTGTTTTGGAAAACTTCACCAAAACGAGCCAACATATTGTAAACTATATTAGTTTTCTTAGGTCGTAAACGCGTGTTTTATCGCGCGGTCAGGGTAGTAGCCCCCTCGGGAACCATTTTGTGTATCGGTTCTGATTGGGGTACTTCAATTCAGCGAAGATATTTTGAGACAGATTTGAGATTAAACGCTCATTAATATCAGCAGCGATTTCTCTTAATACGTTCACCAGTTTTTTTAAATACGTCTGAGCCAGCAAAAGCCTGTTAGAAAGTAGATAGATAGATAGATAGATAATACTTTTAGTGCAACACTATAAAACATAATCATGAACAGAAAAAAAAATACAAAGTTACAATTTGGCGGTCTTATCGCTTTTAAGCGATTTCTCCCAGACAACCAGTCGGATGAAGAGAGCTAATAAACTGTAAGATCAGAGGTGAAGCTATCAAAACATACTAGAATAATGTGTATTTTATAAATGAAGCAAAATAATAATAATAATAATGATGGTAGTGACTGGAGTAAAGGAGACCAAGTCTAATATCTTCAATTTTTATGCCTATGCCCTATTTTTCACTGGAACCTTCACCATCGCCAGCTTATACGTCCCCACTGCTGGGGCACGAGCCTTCCCTATGGATGGATAGGGAGAACGGGCCAGAAACCAACACTCGGGCCCAGTGCGGGTTGGCGGTTGTTAACGATTGCTAATGTAGTCGGGATCAACGGCTTTACGTGCCTTCCGAAGCACGGAGGAGCTCGAGATGATAAATATCTGGTCACCCATCTGAAGACCGGCTTTTGAGAATGTTACTTATCCTTATCGTACTTACTATCGCGCTCCTCCCTTATTATTTGCATTTAATTATTGTTAATTGAAATATCTTGAATTGGTTTAACTAACAACTTAAAAGCGTTTAAGGTATGCACATTTTACTTGAAAATATTACAGGGGTTGGATGGGCAGATTGTCCTCGTGTTAAGGTTGGTACAGTCAGCAACAAAAGTCGCTGAACACTAGTAAAAGTAAGTCATAAATCGCATAGGTCTTATTCTGACACGCTACTAAAGGGTTTGACTTTCATCGCTGACTGTACATTAAAAAGTCTATACTTTTTATGTCATACATAACATCTATATGTATAGGTACGTGATAATGAGGTAATAAGTTATGATATTTGTTATAAGCCGCCACTATTCCAGTCATTGTTGAATATACAAGGTGTTGTTGTTGTTTGGTGATAGTAAGTAAGTAAGTAAGTAAATAATTTATTCGGCTACATCATACACAAATTACACTCATGAAAAAACAAAAACAAAAAAAAAAGAGATATGATTAAAAAGTAAAAATAACAGTGTTGGCCGAAAAGGCTAACCAGCTCAGCATAGTGATAGGTGTATAATTGCGAAACATACTCGTAGCTATGCAACCAAGTATATCATCATCATCATCATCATCAGCCCCTCCTGACCCACTGCTGGGCATAGGCCTCTCTTTGCTTTTGCCATCCACCTAACCAAGTATATAATGGAATAGGATAGAGTATTTGCTTATTAAAGAGACCAAGACTCAATGTGTTAGTATTAACTTATTCTATGTTAGATACATGATAAAGAGCACCGTGATAACATGCAAAATCATATTTACGTAAATTTACTTTACCATACAAACAAAAATGCGGCAGCTAGAGATAATAGATAGCCAGTGCCTCACTAGTTGAAGATGGTGAAGTGCGCTTTCATCATTAGCCTTATCATCACTCAACATGAGGTGAGATCAAGCACTGTGCTTACCCGTAAAATACGAATAGATAGCTAACATCATAGACAACAACATTTGTTCTACGAGTTTTTTCATAACTCAATACATTAATTAAAAATGATTTTCCACGCTTTTATTGTATTGTCGTGACATTTGTAAGTCTATGTTCCTTTCACATACAAAAAGGCAACGCGCGCGACGTTCGCGATGCGATCCGCACAGAGATAAGAACATTCAGACGTAAAATTAAATTGATATTTATTTTTGTATGAAAGTAAAATGTGTCAAATTATCAAAAGTCGTAGAACAAAATATGTTGTTGTTTATGTTGTTAGCTACCTAGTCTTGCGAGGTTGTTGATATTTTACAAATAACCCTGTATATATAAACTTTTTACTTTTAGTACGCTGCACCAGTTGTCTTCGCGTCTGGACTCCATTTTCACTTAAATTAGGTGGAGTGAAGCCATTCAAAATTCAAAATCATTTATTCAGTTTAGGCTACAAATAGCTCTTATGAACGTCATTATGCCATCGGTTCGTAAGTCTACTCTGGGCGGGAGATCTTGTACTGAGAAGAACCGGCAAGAAACTCAGCAAGTGTCCAGCTCTTTTCTCCCTTACAGCGTCAAAAATATTGGAAAATGCCCTATCATAAAAGGACATTCGCCGTGCAAGCCATAAAACATTATTTTGGTTCCATCCTGAGTCCTGACATGTTTAACTCCGGTTTTTGTTGGACCATGAGGTTGACGATCAAGAAATTGTTCATGTGACATTGTCTTTGTGAAGTGACAACCATGCATCAGCTGGATCTAGGGTTGTCATTTCGTAATTTTACTTAATAACAAATAAGCTCAATATTTCAACCGTTATGGTGCTTTCCAGGTATATTTATAATTTTTCTATGTTAGGTTCTATGTACGGTACCTTATCTGTCATATTAGAAATTATACAGGTGTTATTAATAACAATTCATTTATTCGAGAAAATTTCCATTTTGTTAGTAACAATTTTCTTATTCTAGTGTTAGTATGGTAGACATAAGGTGGACCGACGAGCTCGTAAAGGTCGCGGGAAGCCACTGGATGCGAGCAGCACAAAACCGGTGATGAGTGTTAGTATAAACAGTTACTGCTTTACCACAAAACGATGCCTAAAGTTAGACAATGATTAAAACAGATGCTGTCAGAGGACACAATATTTTAAACATGATGTTTTTAGCCATTGTTTTACTTTAAACACTGATTTGTACAAGAGATAGAAATGACTTACCTACTCTACGTATAAATTTAGCAAACACCCTGTATAGATGTAGTGTTCGAATGTGAACGTCCATTTAACGATCGCTGATACTTTATGACGTTACGAGAATGGCCGGGAGTGGACAACTTTAATCGATTGGCAACTCGAACTGTCGTTTCTTTTATCGTTGACCCCTTATGACTCGTATAGTTTACAATCGCGTTAAAAAACTTCTTAACGCCTCGGTGTGGTGCAGTTGTTAGATCACCGATCTTAGTTCGATGTGCCGGGTTTGATTCCATAGGTAGTTGGTATTGTACGTGGTTTGGATGGTGGTAGGAATATTCCAAGATAATCTTAAACAAACAGTAGTTCCGAAAGTACTAGTGTTGGTCAATTGAATACAAAATAGTTGTAAACACCAAAATTACGCAAATTTTACAGTTTATTTTTAAGTGCTGCTGAATTAAATATTTATAAAATACAGTGAAAAGATTAAATGCCTACCCGACCCAGCCAGGAATCGAAATGCCATTCGGCCGGGAATGCCGGGAAGGCTGACGTAAGCATTGAATTTTTTTGTTACGTCAGCCCGGTAGCATTATGGTCAGTGCAGCCGCCCGGATTGCGGAAGAGCCAGGTTCGATTCCTGGCTGGGTCGGGTAGGCATTTAATTTTTTCACTGTATTTTATAAATAACCAATGACGCATTTAATTTTCTTACAAAGTAAAAAGGGCGCAGCGTGGGTAAATTAACCTAAAATTTTATTTTCATCATCTGTCATTAAACATCCCACTGATGCGCTCAGGACTTTCAATTTGAACAGTAGGACACACTAAGTATTATTTTTTGGTATACCTCAACTCCAGCTTATTTTATGTCCCCACTGCACGAGGCTTCCTTATTATGGAAACACCACAAGAAAAATGGATCATGAACCACCACAGGCCCAATCCAGCCGAGACCAGCGGCTTTACGTGCCTTTCGAAGCACGGAGGAGCTCGAGATAATATATTTTTTGTCACCCATCCAATGACCGGCTTCTGCGAAAGTTGCTGAAAATCAGCAATCGCTTTAGCAGCTCCTTGGTATACCTACTTAATATCCATATACTTCGAATGTTTTGTAATCAAAATCGCTTCTTCGGTACGTAAGTATACAATGTTGACAAACGATCACTTTTCTCGTAGCCTGTGTGTCGCTTGCCTCACACTAAATGGCCGTGCAAACATCACGTTAAGCATATTAATAAATTATCGAGTCGCCGGCGAGTGTGTACGTGTACTTAAGCGTTTTAGCACAAAATAAAGAGACCGCAGAAGGTAATCTTCTTATAAACTCGCTCGAGTAACAATTGAGTGCAATAAACAAGCTCTCACGGGCACGGAATCTCGCCACAGCTGTGCTCGGACTGGTTCGAGATTAGAGGTGGGTGTTTGAAGCAAAAAAGCATTTAAACAAGCATGCTTTTCTAAAAAAGTATATAAGCGTGCTTTTAGATTTGAACATACGATGCTTTTCACTTAAAAAAGTGTTCGCACTTATTTTGATATTTTGGTCGGTTAATTAACACTTTTTTCGTTTAGGTACATTTATACAGAAAAATAAAAAGTAGTACGTTTTTCAGTGTGAAGCGGTAAGTGCGCGTTCTTTGCATTGTGCTTGCTTGCCTGCATATTTACGTGCTTTATGGAAATGTGTGCTAATAAAGTTTTAAAATTTTGTGTAATGAGAATGAAATTAGTGTAAATTACTGCCAGTGTATATACATTTTGAGTTTAGAACAATTTTTTTTGTAAAGTACGAAGGAAAGTTCATTGATGAAAAAAAAACATAAAATTCTACATATTTACGTGGTACAATTTAATACTTAAATATTCGTTTAAATGACAATGAAACATGCTGACAACAAAACACGTTAACAACGTATTAAGCAAGTAAGCAGACAGACAGCTTCACGTTTTTCGTTTCAACACCGTTGTGTTTTTGTTTTTTGTTTTTTGCTTTTTCATGTAGTTATCAAATTTGTGGTATTTCATTTGCAAAGATGAATCTGCATAGCCATCGGTTGCAATTACCGTTAGATAAATGGCGCGCTGTGCCGCTATTAGCACTCAAATAGCATTATAAAGCAGTGACAAAATTCAGCGCTTACGTTAGCCTTCCCGGTAGCATAGCGGTCAGTGCAGCCGCCCGGATTGCGGAAGACCCAGGTTCGATTCCTGGCTGGGTCGGGTAGGCGTTTAATCTTTTCATTGTATTTTATAAATTTTTAGGTAAAAGAAAAAAAGCACTTTTTTAAGCATGCTTTTTATAAAATCGTACAATGCTTAAACGTGTGAAAAAATTAAGCAGTTTTTTCCATCTCTATTCTAGATGATCCGAGATTCCGTGTCCGTGGGTGTGCCCATGTGCGCGTGCGTTGCTCTAGCGCGGTTTGCATTAAGCCTACCTTCTAGGGTCTTTTTCTTTGTGGTTTTAGTGTGTGTCCGCTAACCAAAGAAGAAACTCGCCTTTAAGACGTCGGCAAATAGCAGCCGTTGTGTTTGAGCCGAGTAATTTGTTTGACCTAAAAGCTGTTTGCGGTGTGTGAAGTGAGCACAGATGATAATGTTACTTTTTAGTTAACGGCCCTGTTTATAATAGTTGTAAACTATTGCCTATCTTATTTGACTAATATTATCAAAAACACAAATGTTGAAAAAAATTCCACGAGCAGGATTTGAACCTGCACCCTTCTGACATAACGACGCTTTCAAAGTAAAAAGTAAATAGTGTTGAATAATTTCGGCGGGCTGGTTTGAACCACGATAGCTCAATTGGGAGAGCACCTGACCCGGTATGTCAGAAGGGTGCAGGTTCAAATCCTGCTCGTGGAAATTTTTTCAACATTTGTGTTTTTGTAATTTGAGCATGATGATTTGAGCATTGATGAAATATATCAAGGTCCTTACATAAAACGTTAAATTTTCGACACATCCGTATCAATGGGCTACGATGTGATTCATTGTTTCTAGCTAAAGGTAAAAAAGAAGTTGTCTACGGTTGGATTTGGATTTTATAAAACTTAAAATACTAACTCTATCTTGTCTGTACATATTCGAAGCCTGTAAATATATCAAAAAGAATAAAAACCTGTACTCTCCCATAAAAATTATCAGACGCAATAATAGATACGAAAATAAACTCAAATTACCTTTTTCAAAACTAAAATTATACTCTACTGCCCCCCACTCAATGTTGATAAAAATATATAACCATATCCCAAATAAAGTAAAAAATAATGAAAAATTAACAACTTTTGAGAAAAATCTAAAACAGTTCTTAATTACCATGAGTTACTACAGCATTAAAGAATTTTAAAATGATAATACTGATATTTAAAACTTATACTATTGAAATATAATACTAATAAAATAAATACTGATATTGTTAAACTGTCATTTATCTCAGTAAGAATAAATGTTTAATAATATAATTATTAATATAGAAATTAAACAATAAAGTGCAATTAATTGTAATAATATAAGAATGGAATAATCGTTTGTATTACCTAAATTGCTATGCCCTCACGGGGCGCTACATTGTATATAACACCCTATGTACGAATTTTATATGATACTATGTACACAATGTAAGCTTGCAATAAAGAAATCGAATTGAATTGAATTGAATTGATTTGGGTGAAGTATGTATAATAAACTTAGTTTGAGGAGACACAAATATAATTTAAATCGTAAACAGGACTATTTTAATATCAACGTATAAACGTGATGATGATGATGATGATGAAACGTCACATGGGAAGATCGGGCCACAACCCACTAAGAGGTCAAAATGCGGATTGATTTGTGTTTCTTCCACAAAGCTGAGGGTGTCAGTTACATAAATAGTAATAAAAAAATAATTCTCTGAACAACTCTAAACACGTTTTGCTCCTAAATGTGAAGTATTATTTCGCAAATCATTTTAGACCCACTAGTCGTTGACGACTTGTTTGCGAAAGTGCAGAGTGACAGACCCAGTGCAGAGTGACAGTTTGACGGTAGCGAGTAATTCAGAGCTGGAAATCCTGAATCGAGGCACATGTGGCTACGGTTCGAAGGTTGTCGAATATTTTATGTTATCCTTAGATACTTGGTACTGGCTGTATGTATATTTAACGTAAACTAATAAACTAGTAAATATTAATAAAATGGACACGAAAGCGTTTGTAACCAACTATTATATACAATCTTAAAGGTAGGACAACTTAACCTTGCTTTATTTGATTCTTTAAAAAACAGAGAGACGACAAAATTTAAAAAAAGTGTCAGTCATAAGCTTTTTAAAACATTTTACACTGAACTTTTGCACCTAACAAACATAACAAATATTACCAAAAAAGGGTGACTCCCAATATTGACTGAGGAGCCGAAACAAAATGGTATAGGTAGCCGAAGATTTTCTATAGAATTGCAATTGATATTAGAGCGTTCGGGAACAAACAAGCGCTTTCTTTGTGGCACGCACCGCCGCGTTAACGTCGATATGTTAAAATGTCCTTGTGACTTCATTCTCGGAAGGGCACTTTGTCAACAGAGGTGAGGCGGAGTGCAGAACGCAGTTATTAAAATAAGAGAAACATTCAAATATATTTATCGTTAAAAACGTACGAAGCATACAAAAATAAATAAATATTAAGTACTAGCTGCGCGGCGGCGTATCGCTTTGACAGTTCCCATGACAACAAAACAAACAAATAATTCGTCCGCTTAAGAACACCCGTATCCCATGATGGACCCCTATAGCAGCGCCATCGCCACCTACCGGGTCCAATTGTAAATCAAATCATTCTTGAATCCACTTGAACATACACAGAAAATTTCATCCAAATCTGTTTAGAAGGAGTTCCGTGACATACGCACGCACAGAAGATTTATAATTTAAAGATTTAATAAAGGATTGCCATAGACTAATTATAGGTACTATTATCCATATTACAGGCATTTTTATCAATGATATAGCACAAGAAAGTCCAAGTCCAGCTGAGAAAGATTAATAAGATGATTTGGATTCTATATTGAATTTGCTCAAAAGGTTAACCTTGAAGAGTTTGTGATTTGGTATCTAGCTAAAGTTGGAGAAGAAGTCCTGAAAGATAAAATTTAGATTGAATACCTATGTTTTCCTTTAGATTGTATAAACATTGTATATTTTGTGAATTACTGGGCTACCAGAGGAATATAAATGGTATCTTATACTATTTTAACAAAAAAGAAAGTATAGATTAAGCACAACAATGCTGGAAACCGGCGGCTAGCAAGAGATCGCGCAAAACAGGGAGCAGTGGCTCACTTTGGGTCGCGTAAAGCGTAAAGCGTAAATCACAAACTACTAGAAAAACCCAACAAGTCTTCTGGGGCCTCGATAGCTCAGCGGTCAGAGCATTGGATCGGTTATCCAAAAGTTGTGGGTTCGATTCCCACTCGAGCTTCCTGAGGCTAGTTGATTTTTCTAGTAAAAGAAATATCTTGCTAGTATAACTTTTTAAACTATCATGGTCACTTCCATTAGAATAAATATTATTAACGGGATTATTACCATGTTTATTGTCGTGTTTGAGTATCCGATATTTCGGCACAGTTGCATGCGCCATGATCACGGATGTACTGAAGTTATTGCGGGTGGGTGATTATGAGCAGACAAAACGATCTACCCTCTTCCTAAGTCGTTTTGAGCGCAAAAAACGACTAAGGAAGAGGGTAGATAGGTACTCAAACACGACAATAAACATGGTAATAATCCCGTTAATAATATTTATTCTAATCTTGCTAGTATCTACAAAAATGCGAAGAAATGCAGTGTGTGGCATCTCCAATGTGTTCCGACCCTATAAAACGAACCTTAGTAATCGTTGTAGCGAGCGAACCTCATTGGCACGTCACGAAACACTATCATCGGCCTTTCGTGTTGACTCGCTAATTCCATGGGACAGACGAGCCGATACTCAGCAAGCAAAACTCATTTTTAAAGTAAACTTTTTACAAAGTCGCTTTTGTACGTCAAATCTGGCTGGCTTGGTAAATGCTATGGTAGATACCCTGTACCGAGCAGAAGCCGTAAGAAACTCGGAAAGGGCTATTTCTTTCTCGGTTCAGTGTTATAACTACTGTACGGGTAATGTACTATTTTTTGTGATAGTTGATATGAATGAAAGTCTTTGATAGAAAATTAAACTGATATATTAATATAATTGATACTTATGATAAAATTATATGTGGTGAAAGAGTATGCGCGCGATGAGTATGATAATCGATTACGAACTGAACTATAGATATTTAAAATGCTTATAAGACAAAACTGCACGCGCTTGCTCGTACAATTACAACGGAGAAGTTTTTCGCCTTTAATTCACCTGATAGTTAGTAATGATAAGCACTTCATGTCGCTTTAGCATGTGCTGAGACTGGGGCCTAGTTGGCCACACTTTGTCTTCTGTTTTTGTTTTTTATTTTGAATGTACTTTTGTTTTTTATATCTATGTCGGAGACATGGCGCTTGCATCGCTTAGAAACGACAAGTATAGTCTATACTTGAGTGTGGTCTGTGCAGCCTATGCTCTATGGTACGCGAAACGTCAACGTCAGTTGACGCGACAACGAACTGGCAACATTTGAACGGGAGCGGTTGGAGAGTACGCACGCGCATAATTCACTTCGTTTCTAAAATCCATTTGCATCGGGCAACTGTTTCTAAGTTTGTGTTTAATTGTGATGTTAAAATAACATTAAAGTGACTGTAAAGAATACGACTGCGTTTTTATTATAAAGATCCAAGATGAACAGTGTTATCGACGAATCCGAGTTTGCGCAACCGTACCTATAAAACAAACCTCGCCGCCGACGTATAATTTTTACATGTAATTAATGTTTGTTGTACTTAGTGTGTGCCAATATAATGTATTTCTTTCTTTCTTTTCTTCGCCTAACACCTCTGTGGCCACGTGAAAAAGCGCTCGGCTATCGGAGTTGCTGCGTTCCAAGTCGGGCAATGTGTGATTTAGATTTTACGCTGCTCAGTTTTGGTTGGCCTTTCGAAGTAAATAAGATCTCTAGATATTTAATTCGTTCTCCCATCTGGCTACTCAACATGGCCAATGTTGCTTCACTTGCACGATCGCAAATGAATGCGCAAGCCGCTACGCCAATAAGCTCCTCGAGATGAAATGCATGCATTCTCTTTAGCTGCCTGCTTCTTAAGTTAAAATTAAGTATTGATTGAACTCTTTCAACCAATCGTTGGCGGTTTTCTTTGGAACCAGCTTACAGCGGCGGTATACCAGGGCCTCAGGGATCTGTTTATATAATGACGTACCAATAGAGTGACAGTGGAATAACTTTTGACATCACACTGTTATCCCACCGGCATTTATCTGCTATTCCTCTAGTCCTGCGGGTGTCTGTGTGTGTCTATGACTGTGATCTTTTTTCCTGTTCCTTGGGTCTTGCAATAACGTTTTGATATATATATAAAAATCGACTAAGGAAGATGGTAGATCAATTTGTCTGCTCATAATCACCCACCCGTAACAACTTCAGTACGTCCGTGATCATCTCGCATGCAACGGTGCCGAAATATCGGATACTATACATCGATACAAACACAACAAAAAACATGCTAATAATCCCGTTAATAATATTTATTCTAATTATGATATCTTTCTACTACATATGTTGTAACATTAAAAAAGAACCTTTATCTAAATATTCATAAAATTTATAAAATACAGTGAAAAAATTAAACACCCACCCGACCCAACCAGGAATCGAACCTAGGTCTTCCGCAATCCGGGCGGCTGCACTGACCGCTACGCTACCGGGAAGGCTAGCGTAAGCGCTGATTTTAATCACTGCTTTTATTTTTTATTTTTGAGTGCTATTAGCGGCACAGTGCGCCATCTATCCAACGGTAATTGCAACCGATAGCTATGCAGATTCATCACAGATTCAGCTATGGATTGCGGAAGCCCCAGGTTCGATTCCTGGCTGGGCCGGGTGGGCGTTTAATTTTTTCACTGTATTTTTTAAATATTTAGAATATAAATAATTAATAAAAAAAATTAATTAATTATTTTTATTAATTTTTTTAATTTAGCTTCAGTGCAGCAATCAGCACTTGAAAATAAAAAGTAAAAAAGAACCCTTATCTGTCAGGTTGAGCTAGAAAACCATAGTAGAAAGGTACCTAGTCCAGAAAAGTATTCCCCAAATGCAATCCACACGATTCTATTTAATCCCATAGAGTCTTTACTGCTCCAGTCCGGGCATATCGCGTTCGATCTCAATCCGCTTGTAACGACTAGTCTCCGACGGCAGCCTTGGCCCAAAAAAAGGAGAGCCAGAATGTAAGCTTCACAATACCGCGCTCGAGGAACGCATACATAGACCCCTCGCACAAAGCGTGGAACAGTCTGAGCGCAAAAAAAAAGACAAAAGAAAAGAACATAGTTGAGCTCTTATAGCTCGAGTATAATAAAACCCCAAAAAGAAATTAAAAGAATAAAAAAGAACAAAATGTCCTACAAAACAGCGGGGAGTAGCTAAAATATTTAAAAAAAAACAGTCGAGTTGCGATATTCCGTGTCCGTGAGAGGTTCTCTATGTGTGCGTTGCTGGATCGCGTTTCTATGAAGCTTTCCTTCTGTAGTCACCGTATTTTGTGGCCTTGGTCTCACCATTTTATTGATATTACCGTCTCTGGATATGGAACAAAGGGTTTCCGATAAAGCTGATAATTGTAATCTGTTCCAGCTATTAGTTTTGGTGCTTTCCGTTTCTCGATTTAGTATGTCTGCAGCTAATTCATTTAGAGGTACTTTTTTGTCAATCGATTTTTTGACAGATGGAGCGTGAGTCGTGTTAATCTATCATGGTATTTTTGTTCGCTATGGTTTGACATTTCATCATGGAAAGACTTAGCCCGCCACAGCGCCTACAAATTATTCGGCTGTACAGCACGTGAAACTATGGCGAGAACAATTTGGTGTTAATGTCGCGCTTCGGATCGGTCAGTTGGCCGCCTAGATCCTGTGACGAGCCGCGTACGATTGAGCAACTGGAAGCCAGCATTACTCGTGTTATTCGCCAAATACCACTCGAAATGATCGGAAGCGTCATCGAAAATTGGAACTGCAGAATGGACCATGTTAGCCGCAGTTACGGGCAACATTTAAAAGAAATACCTAATCTTTAAAAATTAAATGTAAAGAATGAATTTTTTGGATGATAGTAAAGATAGCACGATAAATTCGTTTTTTAGTTTTGAAAAAAGTACCTCTAAATGAATCACCTCTTAGGTATGTCATTATTTTCTTGTTGGGTATTTTTTAGAAAAGTATCGCAAGCTTTTACGATCAACATGTATTTCCGAGATTTTAAATTAAGGTAGAAGATTTTATAGTTTCGTCATCATTGATGGTGATATTGTTATTTTTAGGTATTGATATTGTTAGGTATTTACAATTAAAGATTTTTAAGTGCAAATGTATAGTTAAGTATATTTATATTTTTTATTGTTTCAGTAGGTTATTTATACCTAAGTTTAATAACATCAATCATGTATACTAATTGTGCAAGCTGTTTCTTTAACAAAAGGGTAATGCATTTACATCCGGCTTGATAGTAAATCTTATCTTTGATGGAAAGTACCTACATTTATTTTTATAATTTATTTTGCACTTAATATGGTATTTACAAATTTAAACACTCATACACTTTTTAATATTATCTGAGTCAACCGCGTATTCAAAACTAGTAATCTAAATTTTTCATCATACCTATCATACCTTACATCATGGATGCACAGACTTATTAAGACTAGGGGCCACTCGGGCAAATTATGAACTGATGGTGGGCCACCAGAAGTATAGGTAATTAAAGACAATGAAAAATTGATAATAATGTATTCAAATTGAAAAAGAATTTATTAATTTGAAGCGTGGCACTGCATAGTGCTTACAATCTTTTTTATATTTGGCTCAAATTTACTTGTAGCAACACGTAAAACTGCTTCCAAACTTTCATTTGCAAGGCGGTTTCGATTTTTTGTTTTATTATTATTTAGGATTGAAAAGGTTTGTTCACATATATAGGTAGAACCAAATAAGCTTGCACATTTCAGAGCGTTTATGCGCAACTCTTTGTACGTATTTTTATCAATGCAGCGGTAAAAGTTCAGCAAGTCTCCTTCGTTGAATTTGTTGCGTAAATCTTGGTCGTTCTGAATGTCGATAATTTCTAACTGCATTAACTCTGGCGCATTTTCAACTGAAATCGTGAAAGGATTGCTAAATATGTCCAACAGAGGTTTCACTGTTTTAAACTCCGAAAATCTGTCTTGAAAAGATTGAATCAAAATATCTAGCTTTTTTACATAACTGAAATTAATAGCAGTTTTTTTGAATTTTTCAGCCATTTTCTTATAATTCGGAAAATGATTGTAATTTCCAGAATTCAATTGCGATCTGAAAAGTGTCAGCTTGCATTGAAAGGATGATACATGTGCGTAGAGCTGGGATATCAGTTGATTTTTGCCTTGAAGCCGTGTGTTCAAGACATTCAAATGATTTGTAATGTCAACTAAAAAAGCCAAATCACACAACCAATCAGGACTTTTAAGTTCCGGGACGTCCCTTTGCTTTTCCGCCAGAAAAATATCAATTTCTTCTATTAAATTTAAAAATCGTTCCAGTGTCAATCCACGACTTAGCCACCTTACTTCTGTATAATACAGTAAATCTCCATGTTCGCATTCAATGTCATCAAGGAATTGTTTGAATTGCCTGTGATTGAGTCCTCGTGATTTTATGAAATTCACAGTCGAAACTACCACTTTCATGACATTTTCAAATTCAATTTTTTTAGAACAGAGGGCTTCTTGGTGTATAATGCAGTGAAACTGCATGAGATCTTCAGCGTTTAAGTTTTTTTCTTGCAAATGCTTTTTCAACAAAGTAACTAGCCCAGAATTGACACCAATCATCGAAGGAGCACCGTCAGTCGAAACTCCCGATAATTTCGATAAGTCCAAATCAGTTTTTGAACACTCGTCCAAAAGTACATTGAGTATATCAACTCCTCTGGTTTGACCTTTCAATGAACACATTCCTAATAACTCTTCGAAGACTTCAAAATCTTGAGTAACACCTCGTATGAATATAAGAAGTTGAGCTGTGGAACTAATATCAGTGGATTCGTCGAGTGCTAATGAAAAAAAATCAATTATCTTAGTTTTTTCATTTAATTGTTCCGCAATATTATCTGACAAAGACATAATTCGTCTTTGGATGGTCATACGATTCAGTTGAATTTTCTCAAACTTTTTTGCTGCTTCTGGACACATTTTCTTAGCGGCAATTTCTATGCATTCTTTTACAAAATCCCCATCATTGAAGGGGCGACTCCGCTTTGCTATCATTCGAGAAATTTCATAACTAACTTCTGTAGCTGTTTCTGTATCTTGAATGGGTTTTGTAAACATAGCTTGTTGACCAATAAGCTCCCGTTTTAAAGACAAAACTTTTTGCTTTCTTAATTCGCCTGTAAACTTCGTAAAAGTAGGATGCTGCGTTTCATAGTGCCTTTTTACATTATATTCCTTTGCAATCGCAACAGAATTCTTGCAAATTAAACAAACGACTTTGTTATGCGACCATACAAAAAAGTATTTCTCAGTCCAAATTTCTTGAAACTGCCGATTTTCATCTTTAACCTTACGTTTTTTACTAGTTCCTGGCATGTCCATGTTGCGTTTTAATCCTGACTAGGATTACCACAGCACCTAAAACCAATTACAGTTCCTAATTAATTACCAAAAATAATTGATAAAATATATAGATAAAATTAATAACAGTTTTACTTACGATTTCACAACACAATTATACACGGCACTTGACGGGAAATCTACGTTGAATGTGGATCAAAATATATTATAATTATGACACCGGCTAGTCGAGTTAAAATCTACACTAGAACTAACGACACTTTACTCAAATTAAAACCGAACTGTCGGTCGCTGCGGTTAGCGTGGCTTTTATACCACGCGCATAGAGTCGAAAACTGTCTGGAGAAATCTCGAAACCGACTCTGGAAGCTTCGTGTATCTACCTACGCGAGCTATCGGGAATTTGGGACTATTGCTATCTCGCTCGCTCGAACAGTATAACGCGGCGCGCTTCCTCAAGAAAACGAATTTAACCGAGATCAGCACGAACATTACCGACCGCTGTTACCGACGCATGCACGGCGCACCGATAAGATTGATAGAGCGCGCGCGCGAGATTCAAATTACTTTTCGAACATTTGTTATTGGTTTTATTCTGGAATAGAACTCAATATTTTCGAATGTACGAGAGTATTATTTTTGCTGTCGGCGGGCCACCAGTATTCGACCGGCGGGCCGCATGCGGCCCGCGGGCCGTAGTCTGTGCATCCCTGCCTTACATCATACATATTCCTCATTATGTTAATTTAGTATCATATAAATGCTCTAATCGAAGTCTAACGTTTGACTGACTGATCATGTGCCAAATGGAGCATGTGACAAAATAACCATCGATCCGACAACAACAACTTAGCATGCATTAGTACTGACGTAACTGCAAATTACGACAAATAAGTGAAGTATGCGCAAGAGCTCTGTTAACACAAAGTAGGGACACTACAGAAGGTAATCTTCATACAAACGCGTTCAAACAACGCACTTATAGATAACCTCTCGTGGACCCTTTAGTAGGGAACGGGTAGACGCACTAGTGCATGATGCATTTCTCTCTCTAGAAAACCTCTTACGGTGTTTCGTTTCACACTGCTTAAAGACCCTTTAAGAGGAAACACTAAGGTCGACTGAATTGAAAAATATGTATGAAGAGTTGAAAAATCAACGTTTCGTAGTGATCTGATTCCTCCTCCAAAACTGGACGGATTTAATTATATTTTTCATTCAAAAATTTAAAAAAAGGCTTTGGCTGTGTGTGTCCCTATGTTTTCATTTTCCTCATAAATTAATTATTAAAAAAGATATGAACTTTTTAAAACCTTAAAAATTGGCCAGATTTTCCGCTGTGTTTTCCAAATTTTACGAGATTATTATTATTATTTGGACACCGCCCAAACCCTTTCTTGAATTTTTAATGAAAAAAGTAATTAAATCTGTCCAGTTTCGGTGGAGAAATCGGGGTACTACGAAACGTTGATTTTGTCTACTTTTCATGCATATTTTTCAATTATCATTAATAATAATAATAAGTATATTTATTTGCCAAAAAAACATAGACAAAAAGGTCTATGGCTCAGTGTTTGCAGGAGACCCACAAACCCTGTTATTCTGCCATAGCCATAAATTTATACATGGATTAAAACATAAATTGTAGCTATATCTAAACTTAAAATATTTAATCTACTTACAGTATTCTATATATTATTTACCTATATTTGTAATTAGCTAGTGCCAGCGACTGCTCATGGAGCAGCCAATTCAGTCGACCTTAATATTTCCTCTTAAGCCCAAAAAAAAGTCCGGTGACAAATATAGCCCAGTGGCAATCACCAAACTGTCTCAATAAAACGGTATGCATGTTGCTTACATTCTGCAAGCTCCTTGTCTAGTGGTTAAGACCTACTTCGAGGCACCTAGAAACGTGCTAACAGACACACAAACAGTCCACTCAACGATAAATGAAGTTTAAACTGAACGGTGGGTGCTAAGTTAGGTATCTGATGGTTGGCTGTTGTTATTAACAAGTGTTACAAGGTGTATTCAGTATTAGGAATATTTTTTTTATATTGTATTTCTCATTTACAAATTAGTGGTAATTTTTTGTTGTTGTTTCCTGGAGATTTTCTTGGTTGGTGTATTTTGATAATTTTTTTAATCTATCTTAGTAAATTTTTACGTTGTAATTTTGTTTTCTTATTTTATTTAAATATTCTAATTCTAAATAATGTATCTAGTAAAATCTAGTCTCCAATCTTACAATCGTCCGTCGTATCGTAACATTAGCTAATTCTAAAATATCTTATCTTATCTCATAGAGGAAAACTTTTATATACTCCGCTAAAATAAAAGTAAATAGCCTTAACAGTCCCACTGCTGGGCAAAGGCCTCCATCATTGAAATCAAGTCATCGCTACAATTGATGGGTAATGGCTTTAATCACCACGCTTGCCAAATGCGGGTTGGTGTAGTGATCTCAAACCCAAGCTATGCATCGAAAAATCCGAAACACACTTTGCTTGACCTGGGAATTGACCCCGGGACCTTCGGGTATCGGGCCGAGCGCTCTGCTCGGCTACCAAGGCGTTATCGCTAAATAACATTGGCAAATTCTATAACCACTTTGAACGATGTTCAGGTGTTGTTTCTAATAGCTACTTATTTGAATAAGAGTCATCAATAGTCATCATTAAGATATCACTAAATATTTTTCCTGTACCTAATTAATATTACTAAAATGTTTGATTTTTCTAAATTACTTGTTTCGAAATAGCTAAAAATTAACATTCCCAATTATCATAAATTGTTGTTAGTATGTATACGTACGCTCTTCAGGCACACATATCCATTTGATTTGAACATTTACGATAATTTGCACTAGCAATTACCGACATTAACGATTTATACGCTCGTGCGTGTTATATTTGAGGTGTTCATAACACTGGTTATTTCAATTTGCTTGTGTTAGCGGTGCCTCGCTATGTTTAGAGGCTGATGTTGGGAAATTTCAATTTTACTGCATCTAAAATTAGATATACCTATACCTAGTGTTAAGTGTGTAGGTTACCTGTAAGGTTTATTTAATAAAAAGTACAATAAGCTTAGATTATTGCAATTTACTTAGGAATGATAACCGCCTGACGTGTGACTTTACTAATATAAACATTTAATTTACAATTGCATGACAGAATAAAGTTAATACCTAATTATGTATTAGCAACAACACATACAAGATCTAAATCGGATACACTTTGGATCTTTTTAAAGGAGATGTTCCATTTTTGTATGGAGGCTGTGCCCCCTAATTCTTACAGTGATGAAATTATATTTTATGAAAAGAGCACAAAATAAGAAACCTTTCCATGTATTAATATATTTTTAAAGATACCCAAACATTGTATTATTAATAAAAAAGGTCAGATAATAAAAATTCGTAAAATAGCAACCCTAAACTTTTTCTACCTTGGCAACTTCGCTTTTCTAATGTCTTGACAACTTCGTGAAGTGAACTGTCAGTGTCAGATGTCAAATCTTATTTTTTAATTTAGTAATTCAATGGTACTATCCATTACAGCCAGCAATCGCAGGGTTTCATTTTTAAGAAATTCTTTTAAAACTTAAAATACCTTTTAGAATGTATAAATAAGTTCAGCAATATATAATAAACACTTAAAACTTTCATTATAACCCAAAAATAATAAGAAAAGCTTGATGAAGATAACAAAATTTAAAGTTTTTAAATATTTTTTAAATTATGTTGGGGGGTTTTTATATTTTTTTTCTTTTTGGAAACATCATCTCAGAACGCAGATCTATCAGAAAAGCATCACTTCAAGACTGTAATAAAATAAGGGCCCAAAACGAACATCTCCTTTATCACACCTTTCTGTGACACGTTGATGTTCGCAACTACTTGCCTGTGACATAACGTGTGCATGGAGTCAATATGGTGCGAAGTATTTACCAATCCCATGAATATGTGTAAGAAAAATAGAATTGCGTATAGGACTACGTAATCTTTGCATAAGAATAAACATTGTTTGTTCTTATGCTCTTTGGTAGTGAGTACTCTTTAGTGGATTTACCCTATATATAGCATTGTAAAGTAACTGAGAATCCCCAAGACTTTTACCACCAAGACTTAAGTCAGCAACCGTAAAGATTGGGGCTCAAAGTGCGGGTTCACCCCCGGATAATCGCTGGTAGGCCCGGCTTAACTATGACCGGATTAGGCACCGAACCACGAACATTGTTACGCGATCGTCTGATTAACGTGGCTGAAGGCGACGTGTTAAATGCCATTAAGATTTTTAACTATTGAGTTGTTCTCGCTTAACATGTCTCAATAAATGTCGAAAGAATTCAAAGAAAATATTTTAATTGTATTTATTAATTACGGCAAGCCCTTGGCCTTCACCTCATCTGTAAATGACGATGAGATCGAAGATGAAAGCGCGCTTCGAACAAAGTCCTCAACTTTTTCTATCTCGCATGATTTCTGGTTGTTGTTGGCAACAGTGATGGGAGGTTCTAGACTTTAAAAGAGAAGAGCCCTATTACCAAGGAGATTCAGTAAAATAACCAGGTGACCGGTGATCAAACCACTACACCACAAAGGCGATTAACAATCAATTAATCTCTGCTTACACATAAATTGAAAAAAAGGATAACAAAAAACCCATTGATTACTTCATCACGTTTAACTCCAAAATTATCTATCCTCGCAACAATTATTAATAGCGTGAACTTAAGAACGAAACGATTGATCAATTAAAGCAACACAACTTATCATTCCACCGAAAAAAACTCACGAATCCATTATACAAGCGCATTTACAAACAAATGTTCACACTTAACCTTTTCTTTCGAGTCCAAGATATACATCTTTCGGCGAAGGCTCATTATTACAGCCACGCCAGTTTACATAAACATACATCTACGCCTTATAACGGAACAGGTAAGGTTGAAATTAATTAAGTGGGGTTTCGAATTAAAATAGTTGTGGTTTCGGCCAAGGGGGGTATCTCAGGTGTCGTGGAAAACTTAATTTATGTTAAACTCGTCCGCGCGGCGATTATTTACCCGGCGGCCGACGATGGGGCGATAAGAAAGATTAATTGAGTACGGGCGCGAGCTAAAAAATGTGAGGACATGCGACCCGTGTGGTTCTGTCCGCCGAGTTAACGCGCGGACGGAACACTGACACACAATAGTTGTGCGGTGTGGGATTTAATTAACGTCGAAACAATAATATTTTTTGTGTATTATTTTCATTTCTTATTTGAAACTGAATCAATATCTTTGATTTTGATTTGATTAGAAAAGTAATCTTGACTAGAGTTTAAGCCACCTGTCTCCGAGCTAAAAGTACCTACTGGTTACGATTCCGTACTAGGGTACAGACATTTAATGTACTCGGTGCGGTTGGTGGTTTGGCTTATTTTAAGTCCACCTAGCTTACCTAAAGTGTTATTTATGTTTCTTGCTATGTTAGAAGGACTATCGTGCCCTGTTGTAAGAGATAAGTTAGACAGTTCCTCAGTAATGAAGTGCGCTTCCACCTTTGGCCATATCGCTCTATTAACAGTAACGTTAGAAAGATTTACTGAGTACTAAAAATGTGAGAAAATGCGACCCGTGTGTTCTGTCCGCAGAATTAACGTGCGGACAGAGCACTGACACTAATAGTTGTACGTTGAAGGATTTAATAATTAACATAGAAATAATAATATTAATATATTTTTTTCATCATCATCATCATCATCAGCCTATATTAGTCCACTGCTGGACATAGGCCTCCCCTAATGAGCGCCATAGCGCCCTGTCCTCGGCTTGACGCACCCAGCATCTGCCTGCAGTCTTTCGCAGGTCGTCATCCCACCTGGCCGGAGGGCGCCCTACACTACGTTTACCGAGTCGTGGTCTCCACTCAAGAACACGTTTACCCCAGCGGTTGTCGGTTCTTCGCCAGATATGGCCGGCCCACTGCCACTTCAACTTGCTAATTCTTAGAGCTATGTCGATGACTTTGGTTCTCTGTCGAATGTATTCGTTACGAATCCTATCCTTCAGAGAAACTCCGAGCATAGCTCTTTCCATAGCTCGCTGAGCGACTTTAAACTGGTGGACCAGCCCTACCGTGAGTGTCCACGTCTCAGCTCCGTAGGTCATGACGGGTAGGACGCACTGATTAAAAACTTTCGTTTTTAAGCATTGCGGTATGGATGACGAGAAGACTCGACGTAGTTTCCCAAACGCTGCCCAGCCCAGCTGGATCCTACTCTTGGCCTCCCTCTCAAAATTATTTTTACCTTTTTTTTTTTTTATATTAGAAGGAGGCAAACGAGCAGGTGGGTCACCTGATGGAAAGCAATCACCGCCGCCCATGGACACCCGCAAAACCAGAGGAATCACAGATGCGTTGCCGGCCTTTAAGGAAGGAATAGGCTCGTTTCTTGAAGATTCCTAAGTCATATTGGTCCGGAAATACCGCCGCTGAGAGCTGGTTCCACAGCACTGTAGTTCGTGGTAAAAAATTACATGAGAAACGCACAGTAGTAGATCGCCATCCATCAAGATGGTGTGGATGGAAAGACAGTCGATTGCGTGTAGTGCGGTGAAGGAAATCAGCGGCAGGGATCAAACCGAACAATTCCTCAGAGCACTCCCCATGATAAAGACGATAAAATATACAGAGAGATGCAACGTCTCTCCGAAGGGCCAGTGGATCGAGCCGACCAGAGGTTACCACGTCGCCGACAACTCGAGCATCTCAGCGTTGAATGCGGTCAAATGGGAGGAGTTGGTACTGGGACGCTCCAGCCCAAAGATGGGAACAGTATTCCATATGAGGCCTGACCTGTGCTTTGTAAAGCTGTAAGCAATGGGTCGGCGTGAAATACTGTCCCGCTCTATTGAGCACACCCAGCTTTTTCGAAGCTAATTTAGCTTTACCTTCCAAATGACCGCGAAATTGAACGTCACTCGAAATATCGACGCCAAGGATTCCAATGGTCGGTTTGGTATCAAAGGGAGCTCCTTCAAAGTTTAGAGATACGACGAAGGGATGTTTTTTAGCGGTAAACACGCAAACTTGTGTTTTGGAAGGGTTAAAATGGACTAGATTAAGTCGGCCCCAATTCGAGACATGACTTAACATGTTCTCAGTGTCAGTCACAAGTTTATTCCGGTTCTCGATGACGCTTTCCAGAGAAATATTAGTACGTCCGGTGTAAAGCGTATCCCCAGTACTGTCGTCTGCATAGCAATGAATGCTGTTGTTATGCAACATGTCATTGATATGCAGAAGAAACAGTGTAGGCGACAGCACACACCCCTGCGGGACTCCAGCATTCACGGGCTTCAGGTCAGAGCATGATCCGTCAACTACGACTTTGATGCTACGCCCAGAAAGAAAGCTGGCGACCCACGCACACAATTTCTCAGGGAGCCCGTTTGATGGAAGTTTCGAGAGAAGAGCCCTGTGCCATACCCTGTCGAAGGCTTTCGCTATGTCCAAGCTAACTGCCAGTGCCTCCCCTTTCCTCTCGACTGCCTCTGCCCATCGGTGAGTGAGGTACACTAAAAGATCACCAGCCGAACGACCGCGGCGAAAACCGTACTGGCGATCGCTTAGTAGCTGATTCTCTTCTAGGTACCTCAAGAGCTGACAGTTTGTAATGGACTCCATTACTTTGGAGAGCAAAGAGGTGATGGCTATAGGCCTGTAGTTGGACGGATCTGAGCGATCACCTTTTTTGGGAATCGGGTGGACAAGGGCTGTCTTCCAAGAAGTCGGGACAACGCCAGTCTTGTAAGAGAGCCGGAAGAGGCGCGTTAGAACCGGCGCCAACTCAGGAGCACACGTCCGAAGCACAATGGGAGGGACTGCATCAGGCCCACTCGACTTATGAATGTCAAGGGAAAAAAGAGCCTTACGAACTGACCTTTGCAGGAACCGAACGTTTGGCATAGAACAAGCGCAATGCGGTATTGTTGGTGGCGAGTTTTCCCCATCGTCCAAGGTCGAGTTTGATGCGAAAAGAGTACCCAAGAGATCGGCTTTCTCTTTTGCAGTATGGGCAAGGCAATCATCGGTCTTGTGCAGTGGTGGAAGTGACGGCCGACAGAAATTCCCCAAGACAGCCTTGGCGAGAGACCAGAATGCACGCGTACCCGAAGGAAGACGCACTAGCCTCTCCCCAATTCTACCTATAAATGATGACTTCGCCTTGGCAATGTCCTTCTTAAAAGACTTGGTAGCAAAGTTGTACTTCTTTTTGAGCACACTGGTACTTGGATCCTTTGATGACACCGCATTAGCCCAGGCTTGGTAATGCTCGCGCTTCTGGCGAGATGTTATTTTGCAACATCGACCAAACCATGGTTGGGATCTGCCGCCAACGGGAACCATAGAGTTTGGAATAAAGAGTTCCATTCCCTGCAGTATCACATCAACGACAGAATCGGCGGCGACATCAGGATCATCCAGCGAGAAGCAAACTCGCCACCATGGGTACGACGCAAAGAAACTTCGCATCCCATCCCAGTCCGCTGACCTATAATGCCAGACCCGACGGCTGACCGCACGTTGCGATTTTAAAGTTTCCGTGAGAGGCACTGTACTCCGAATCAGGCAATGATCTGATGAGCCTAGTGGTGCATCAACGGACACTTGATAGCCGTCTGGGTGCGAGGTCAACAAGAGGTCCAGTAAGGAAGGTGAATGGCCCTCCACATC
This sequence comes from Eudonia lacustrata, assembly GCA_947562085.1. Lineage (NCBI taxonomy): Eukaryota > Metazoa > Arthropoda > Insecta > Lepidoptera > Crambidae > Eudonia > Eudonia lacustrata. The sequence goes on along the minus strand of OX387315.1, from coordinate 1,359,885 downwards.
TAGTACCCGCGTAGGCTCGGCAACCAGTTGGGACAGACTGTAGGCCAAAGCGAAGTCATGAACGGCTCTACCCGCATGGTCAGTAGTGCGTGAACCAAGCCATTCGACGTGGTGTGGTGGACCTAATTGCAGAATCTGCCCGAGGTAAGTGTATTCGGAAACGATTTCAAGAAGGTGACCATGTACGACGACCGGTATCGGATCAATGTGGCCATTGATCATGACTTTAGTTTTATCCAAATTTATGCCAAGACCGATGCGTCGCGAGGCTGAAGCTAGGCCGTGCAGCATCTGGTTCAGCTCCTCTAGCGACTCCGCCATCAGAACTATGTCATCAGCGAATCGCAGGTGTGAGATGTAGTCACCGTTTATGTTAATGCCCTTTCCTTTCCAGTCCAGCGTCTTAAACATATCTTCCAACGCGCTTGTGAACAGTTTCGGGGATATGACATCCCCCTGTCTCACTCCTCTGCGCAATTGGATGGGTTTGGACTGCTGGCCCTGTATAGGACACTCATGGTGGCGGATTCGTAAAGACATCTCAACACCTCGATATAACGACAGTCCACTTGGCATCGCTGTAAGGATTCCAGAACAGCCCAGGTTTCGACAGAGTCAAAGGCCTTCTCATAGTCCACAAAAGCCAGACACAGGGGCTGATTATATTCCTCAGACTTCTGTATAATCTGCCTCACTGTGTGAATGTGGTCTATGGTACCATATCCTCCGCGAAACCCGGCCTGTTCCGGTGGCTGGAACTCGTCGAGTCTCATGGCGAGACGATTCGTGATCACTCGTGAGAAAAGCTTATAGACATGGCTCAGGAGCGAGATGGGCCTGTAATTTTTAAGGAGAGTTTTATCTCCCTTCTTAAAAAAGAGCACCACCAAGCTCCCGCTCCACGCCTTTGGAGTTCTCCCACTGAGAAGGACGGCGTTTAAGAGCTTCTGCAATTCCTGTATAACAGGGGCTCCTCCAGCTTTCAGAAGCTCAGATGTAATTCCGTCCTCACCGGGGGCTTTTCCATTTCTAAGCTGTCTCAGAGCTAACACGATCTCGTCTTGACTGATATCTGGCAGTTCGTCGGTGTAGTGGCGTGTCAGGGTGGCTCTGGAATCGTGGACGTCTCGTCGGGAACGAGGGGCATGTGCAGCGTATAATCGGCCATAGAAATCCTCTATCTCGGCGGTGATCTCCGGCTTCGACAATACGGTCCTCCCGTCGTGCGTTTTAAGCTTCGTCAGGTGGCTCCTGCCAAGCTGCTGAGTGAATACTTTGGACCCTCGCTTTCGCTCTATCGCCTCTTCAATGAGGCGTATGTTGGAGCTCCGAAGGTCGCGCCGTACCATCTTCGCAATTTGTTTTTTCTTTACCTCTCCGACGAAGTCGCTTGGGTGGTTTCCCGTCTTCTTGTCATCAGCCCGAGAGTCTCAGCCGAGAGTTTGGATTTCTTGCCAGTACGCTGTTTTTTGCAGAACTTAATGCCTTCGTCCCTCAACGTTTTGACCAGATTGTGTAGGGTCTCGTTAGCGTCATCAGTGGGTTCCAAGGCAACAAATCTGTCCCCGAGAAGCTGCTGGAATTTCTCGGTGCCCACCATGATTTGAATTGCGTTAGGACGGAGCGTGGACTTCATCAGACGGTGTCTTTCAAGCTTCAAGTTGATATTCAGAGAGCCTCGCAGGAGTCGGTGATCAGATCCGGTATTGAACCTGTTGATCACTGAGACATCTCTGAATATGTGCTTGCTATCCGTCATGATGAAGTCGATCTCATTTTTGGTCACAGTGTCGGGACTTTGCCATGTCCACTTCCTTTGAGGCTGTTTCTTAAAGAAGGAGTTCATTAAGAACAGCCCCTCTTTCTCGAGGAAGTTGACAAGCATTTGCCCCCTGTGATTCCTAACTCCATAACCATGCGGTCCTATCCGGGATTCGTTGCCAGTCTGGGTTCCCACCTTGCCGTTAAAGTCCCCCATAACAGCGTTAAAATGAGCCTTAGTGGTGTTATGCAAGGCTTTGGATATGTCTTCGTACATATCCTCCACTTCATCATCTGAGTGTGTCGACGTCGGTGCGTAAACCTGAATGACCTTCATGCTGTAACGCTTGGACAGCCGAATGATCAGGTACGCTACCCTGGTCGACACACTGCAGATTTCTTCAACGTTGTTCAAGAGGACCTTTTTGACGAGGAAGCCTACGCCACCCTGGGATGTTTTATCACCCTCGTGAAAGTAGAGAAGATGGCCCGAGTCTAGGGTTACCCCCTCTCTACGGACTTCACATAACCCCAGAACATGCCATTTTATGTTCTCTAACTCCACTTCCAACTGCGCTAGATGGTGGTCAAGCCTCAGAGTGCGTCCGTTGAACGTAGCCAGGGTCAGTTGTTTGTGGCAGCCTGAGGTAGCCCGGTGATTGTTAGCACCCCCTGCCCCGCCGTTACCATGGCCGCTGCCATGGCCAGGAATAGCGAGGCGGCCGGGAACTAGGGGCCATTTCCTTCTTTGTTTTATCATAAGGGGGGGTAGTGCCCATAATCCCCACGCTGGGCATGCGGGTTGGGGATCGCAGTTCAGTGTGTGGTTGTTCTACAGAGGGCGCTGCTGCCCGCCCCCCGGTTTTGTCCCTTTGTCACCTCTTACGACACCCACGGGAAGAGTTGGGGTGGTGCAATTCTAGGCCGGCACCGCACGGCATTTTTTTCATGTCTAATCTTATTAGCTAGTTTTTAAGCCATTGCTCTTAAAAGCTAGAAGTACTGGGTAGGATTACTAGGGTACCTGCATTTAGTGTACTCGGAGTATGTCCGCCTGTCTTGTTACCACCGTATTATCTAAGTTTCTTGCTATAACATCAATGTAAGTGGCACTGTTAGCCAGAACAGTATCGTTCGTGGGACTCGCCGCAACTCATGCACTTGCACATGGCGACTATGACCTCCCAGCGTTTTTTGTTTGTTAGTTTGAGACTTTAATTGTTTCCATTACTAACACTAGAGTTAAGTTTTGATGCACTAACACATATGGAGCTCCTGGAAACCAGCGATTGGCAGGAGATCGCGCAAAACAGCAGTGGCGTCAACTTGTGTCAGAGGCCAAGACTTACTTTGGGTCGCTGAGCTATCGGAGTAAATAAGTAAGTAAGTAACACTTAATTGTAAAAATAATCTGAAATAAGAATATATTACTGTTGTATTCCAAAAGTTAGAGATGGGATAAGCAGTTCCTCAGTAGAAACCGAAACGTAGTAGTTACCTGTAATTTCATTACATCTGTACCCTTTAAACAGAAACACGGAATTGTAAAACAATTGACAAACAACAATATGCTTAGCGGTGGATTTGAGTGATCGGATTCTAAGCACAATACAACCAGTCAACCACAACACACAAGCAAAACAACACAACAAAAACAAAAGCAATCAATTGCAATGGCCAATTGATTTGAGACAAGGTGCATACAATACAAAAAACAAAAGAAAACAATTATAACTAATTCAAGCAACAATTACAAAGTCTCGTAGAGACTCGTCTTAAAAAAGAGACTGTAGCTATTTTTACGAGCGCGGGACACGCGATGCCCTCGTAAAGTGATCTTGCGCATACGCATGTGATAAATTAATTGGAGGGATTATGGCTGTGTGAAGGCCGTAGCTTTTAAGTATAATTTATCGTTATTCTAGGCTTTATGCTTTTTTAAAAGATAAATATGGTAAGCATTAACGACAAAAATGTGGGGAGATAAAGTCCAGCGCAATTAATAATATCTTAGAAAAAAATATGTTTCACAATAAATTATACAAAATAATCAGTTTCACTTTATGTTTAATATATTTAGTAAACAATATTTAAATTTATTTCCTTTAATTACTATTATACAACGACATCTGTTATTGGTAAATATAAAAAATATATACTCAAATGCAAAAACCGCATTTGTGTCACAAGAACCTAGTACATGAAGTAGTATATATATTATCGAGAATATAACAGTTTATGTATGTGGCATGACAAGGCTGATGATTTGCTCACAACATTTCACGTTACTTGCATGCCTCCAATGAATCACAGATACCAGTAATTTTGGAACAAGATAAATACTATAGTATTTTTAACGGCCGTCGCAGTTGTGACAATGTACAATAAACGAATGCCCCGTACGATGTTATTGTAAATACCGATATGGACATAAATTTTTCTTTTACGACAAAAATATTTCGGTGCTGTTACAGATTTATAACACTACGTGGGTCTAGCGCGAACTAGTTTATTCATGTTTCACCCTACATCGCTCATTGCAACCTTTAACATTGTTTTGTAGATAACATGGACGAGGGTTCCATCATGCACATCTTGGAACTAAAGTAGAAACCACCATTGTTTCTATGTATGTCGCCGTATCATCAATGTTTGTAGCATTGTTGTGTTCCGGCCTAGAGATAAGATCCTAAGTGCCTCAGCAGTTGAAGGTTCCGGGTGGAGTGCGCTTCAAAATTGGTGCTTTTGATGAGCATCAATTTTCAGACTGAGCAGTCTACCCCCTTTTGGGAGAAGGACAGCGAGGGTCTCTGAAATCGAACCCGAGTCCTCTGGGTTTAATACTGGGTTCAGGTAGTTTTATCACTAGGTCAAAGTGGCGGTAAAATTTTATTATTACATTTATTAAGTACATACATTTTGGCAAAAGTCCTGTGAATTTAAAATTCAATTTACATAATAGAAATTTCAATTTTACGCTTTCGCTATGAAATCCATTAAACTTATTTACATTAAACATGTACCATAAATATAAAAAGGAAAGCTACGATGACTAAACAACACAAACTTCACTTACATAAACGGAACAAATTTATAGACGAAAGAAAAAGGTACATAAAACTGGAAGGCCGTTTTTGGACCAGTCACTAACTCTCACGCTATGTTATCAAATGAGAGTGGCCCTTTTTCTCCTATTCCAAAGTCACTGGTAACTTATTTTGACACCGAAAATTCTCGAACGGTACGTATCTTAATAAATGAACTTGTAAATAATGCGAAAATCATTATATTTCATGTAACTTTTTATGCGAGATCACATTCAAAAATCGATTTCCTGTAAGGTGTGAATGGATGACAAAACTATGAAATAGTTAATACAATGTTCAATATACCTACGTCATTAATAGTCAAACATAACAAAACATAGTCCCCCACATCTGTACACGCACCAACAGAAAAATCACGTCGGCCAAATGAAAAATGGCCGAACTGCCAATTACACTAAAAAATGTCCATAGGCACCAATTAAAATGATTTACATATCAATAAATCCTCCAGATACAGAGTGGGGCTTTTAAATCCGTTTTATATCGGCGGGGCCGTGATAAATGAATTTGCACAGTAGCTTTGAATCATAGGAAATGTTTGTGTTGTATATGACTTGTAAATTAATAAGCGCGTGCAATGTTCATTGAGGTAAGTTTAAGAGCGTTTACGCCGCACACTAGCGCCACTAATGAAAAAAAAAACATATCTAGTAATTAGAGATAGAAAAACAAATTATGCTCAACAAAACGCCATATTTAACTAAGCCATAACATGTCAGGTGTTCATTAGGTGACGTAAAAATGCTAAATTACTTCATTCAGATAGTTTGTTGAGCATCATTTGATTTTCTATCTCTAATTACTAGATATGTTTTTTTTTTCATTGGTGGCGCTAGTGTGCGGCGTAAACGCTCTTAAAGAGTGCTGGTATATTACATTATTGTAATTAGTTTATGTAAAGTAGCTAATATAACATAAGTTATATGCTAAATAAGTATATAGCTTTTGAGAGTCCAAAATTGGTGTAAGTTCAAACCAAAATATATAATTATTACTTATTACTCTATTACTCGTATGTTCAACATTGTTTTCAAGAGTTTATAATGTTGTAACGAAATTTAATGAAGGACTTTTGTAGACCTGGTTTAGGACACAATCATTTGAAGAGGGAAAGCCGTCCGTCCGCAAGTGCTCAGAACGACAAGTAAGTACCTAAACTATTAAAGAATTTTCCTAAATTGATTCAAAATAGAAAAAAGAAAATTAAAACAATTGCTAATCAAAATAATTAAGAGCAGTTTCCTTTACTTTTTGATTAATAAACTGTCTCCTTTTTCTTCAGTTATTCGGGCTTGGTATTTTGATAAATATTTAAATAGTTAAACCAGCCATTAACGATCGTATCTTCAAGTCCCAGCTTTCCCATGTCCCATGCTAAATCTTAATCTACAAAATAGTTATGCTGAATGCCATAATTAACTATTCATTAAAAACTAGTTTTTTTTTAGAAAATGGTATCACAATCGGCTTAATGCTGCTGCGCTTAGGCCTTCTTACACGAAAAGAGAAAAAGCCATTAAAAATTCAAAATCATTTATTCAGTTTAGGCTACAAATAGCTCTTATGAACGTCATTATGCCATGATCCCACCATGTTGTCTAAATTCAATGCGAATAAATGGGTTAAAGAATATCATAAACTAGAGATACTGCAATGCAAACTATCTCTGGCACGCCGATATCATATAACGGGGCGTGGGATGTATTTTATTGAATATGCGATTGAATTATTAACGAATGTTAACTTCTTATTGCTGTTGGCGCATACGTATGTGAAAAGGTCCGCCTTCGTCGTGGTAACGTTTAATTACACATAACTTTTAAATGTTTATTCATTTATTTTATTTACATACCTACTTAGATTCATAAGAACATGTTTATGGAAAACGAAGTGAAGTTTTTAAATGTAAATAAAACTGGATTCGACTTAGAATTAAAAGCAAATGTAAACACACTTTACAAGTTGAGATGAGCTACTGTTACTTAGGCGTACATGGCGCAGTGGTTAAAGCACCCAGTCTGCGATTGTCGAAGCTAAGTAACTTTTGGAAGGCACGTAAAGTCGTTGGTCCCGGCTGCAGCAGTCGTTAACAACCACCGCACCGCACTGGGCCCGCGTGGTGGTTTATGGCCCGTTCTCCCTATCCATCCATAGGGAAGGCTCGTGCCCCAGCAGTGGGGATATAAAAATGAGCTGGTGATGGTAATGATGAGCTACTGTAAGGCTGAGACTCCACCAAAGCGGAGATGTGCAAGCGGAGACGAGATGTTTTATTAACAACCAATAGAATAAAAAAAAAAAAAAAAAAAAAAATTAAAAACGTCTCTTCTCGTCTGCTTTCAGACATCTCCGCACATCTCCGCTTTAGTGGAGTCTCAGCCTTATACTCGTACATTACAGTAAAGTTAACATCTCACGCTTTCCAACAAGGTGGTGCCTGACCGCAACACATATAGCTGTGTCAAAAAAATAAACACTAATGTATGAAGGCTTCGTCATGAAACGATATATGTATTTTGGATTGACAATCCAATATGTCATACATTTATTATCAAACTAATCGTTGATTGTCTAGGTTTAGACGAAGGGTCCGGCCGTTACGCCCTCAACCTAGTAGAACCGAGACCATCTTACATCTAATAACAGAATGCCCAATAAACGCAAAGGCGAAACAAGAACTAGAGCAAAAGATAGATGGTCTCGTTAACAAAAATTCGATTCAAGCAATAATTGGGAATAAAAAACACAGAAATAGCCTAATAAAATATATAGAGGCTGTTGTCAGAGGTGCCAATATACGAAATAATAAAAACAAGTGAAAATTGTAGTGTTTGTGATGAATTAGAATTTGATATTTATAATTGTACTAGTTAATAGTCATGTGTTGTAAAAATGTTCATTATTAATTAATGAGAAGTTTGCAAAATAAATTAATAAAAAAAAAAAAAAAACCTAGTAGAACACTTTTTCCGCTGGCCGTACTACTGGTGTAGTTTCTATTTCTTTGTCGTTAAGGTCCATTTTAACACCACCGGTGTGTTTTAATGGACCTAGTGTCACGTTACACCTGAGGCTTAGTTTTGCTGTTTTAAATCGGCTATGATCGTGTCTCATTTTCTTACGTAACGTCAATTTTCTAAATGAGGTTACCACTCTTAGATCTACTTGTAGATCTGTTTGAACGTTAGTTTGTGGTGGAATCTGCCCTCCTATGATAGGGGTTTATAATATTTCTGATGATGTAAAAGATGCTGTAAATTCTTACCTAGCAAGTCTTCTGCTGTAGATTTCTGATCTGCTGGCATAGTGATGGTAAATAGATAGATATATATTTGTAAAATAATATAATAATCTTAAAGTTTTAAATTTAATTGTGTGTGTTATAAATAATAAATTCCAATCCTTGTATGTTTATACGTATACACGTTGCTACTAACCTTGACTACCAGCTATTTGACTTGAAAATTCTTAAATTATTAGTTATTTTAGAAAAGTAAACAGACATTTGAAACGACAATTGTAAAGTCAAATTTGGCATAATTATCGTCTCTGTGGCATCAGCATTGCATGTTACAGTGCAATAAAGGTCAAAGGTTAAAATTTAACCTTCATAAAGAACTGCCACGCAATTTTTCACTTTATCTCATAACCCCCAAAGTCACTAATTCGTATACACACTTTTTTGATGTAAGTCATTAAGTACAGTCGTAGAACAAAGTCGTATAATTAAAGGCAATGTAGATATATTATCGTGGTGAGACATGGACGACGTAATAAAAGCTATTATTGTCATCATTCTAATGACAAATGACAGTTGTAAAAAGAACGATCAAGCTCGAGTCCACTTAATGTATGGCAGTTCTTTTGTTTTATTTTAGCATGATTTTTAAAGTGTTCGCGTCAGCGAACTTTTACGGATCGCCCGTAAAAAGTAAAAGTTGTTTTAACTGTAAAACATTCATCCTAAAACCCCAACTGTTGGGCTTAGGCATTTCCACCCGGACATGAACACATTGGTCCAATATGAGTTGGTGGAACTTTTATGACTACCGCACGTTTATGCCATTAAACACACAAGACCAAAGCTTGACGTGCCTTCTGAAGCAAGCAAAGCATTAATATAAAAATACCAATTGATAATGAATCCTTGATTAAACCGAACCAGTTTCAGATAAAGTCTAAAACATAGGCAAAACCTTCCTCTAACTTAATATCATATTTGAACGTTTGCTATAAACACATTTAATTACAACACTTAGCATTTTAAACCAAATTACGAACCAGTGGAACCCTAATTCACCAAGTCAATAATTGAGCCACGCGTAAACTCGTAATTATTTCCATTTTAAAGAAATCGATGCTTATTCCAGTAATCAAATGTAATTATTGCCTTTGTTCGAGACTTGGGTTGATCGCATCAGTAATTTCCTTCGTTAATTGTTATTACGCTATCATAGATGAAGCGAGTGTACAAATTAAGATGTTAACGTATTAAGCCGGTATAGTGATTAAATGCGATAAATGTCACATATCTGTAGTAGAATTGTGTAGGTCTTTAAACTTTTAAACAGATATTACACAAGTCTGGTTAGGTTTTTGGAGTATTCGCAAATTGAGCATTATTTGTTATAAATAGCTTTATTTAGTTGCTTTTATACCAAAAAAAATAAGATTATGCTAATGTTTGGGAGCTTGGCCACTAAAAACAGTTAGCAGACAATTTTTATTTATTTGTCACAGTCACATGACACAGTTCACTTTCTCGTGTCACAGATAAATGTTTTTATTATAGTCGCATTTTTTTGGTATTAATTAAGATAAGCATAAACAAATAAACTTTATTATTTGATTACTTATTTTTTGTAATGATGCATATTATTGAAGAGTTCGATGATGCAGCGACTTGCAAGTTCGGATCTTGCAAGTTAATTATCTTGCAACTGTTAATAACTTGCAAAAACTTAAGCAAAATGTATTAATTTAGTCACGATTAAAATAGCAACCCGCATTGAGCCACCGTGATGGGCTTATAACGACGGCATCTGTCTGTGTCATTATTTCTTGTAGGCTTAAACTCAGTTATGGAAAATTTATATACACTTTTAAAGAAAAAATTATTTACTTTTTTAAAGAAGGTATGATACCTTTTACTAATTAGTTTGCATTATTCCCCGTTTAAATTTTGGAAAATTTATAGGTCGATGGTTATAAGAAATCATTATTTAATTAATATTTGTTGTTCTTAAATCAACCAAAGCTTTTGTGTGCAACGATACCAGCACGTGAAATACACATTTGGCCAACAATATTGATATACCGTTTAACACACAAATCATTCGATGATTGAGCTTGCGTGCTCACTCGGCAATTAACTGAGCATCGCAGCACGTTGTACACGCGTCCAATGCACGCCAGTGTACAGCGTAGTTTATGGTCTACTCTAGACGTTTTTATGTTAAACATTGTACATTTTCAAACATTAATATCTCCTAGGCTTTTGAAGATAACATATTAATGCAATTAGTAACTCTGACCTTATTTAGGAGGAGCTCAATGGCGCAATGGTTAACGCGCCCGGACTGCAAGTGCTGAAGTTAAGCAACTTTCGCAAAGGCCGGTCATCGGATGGGTAACCAAAAATTTATCATCTCGAGCTCCTCCGTGCTTCGGAGGGCACGTATAGCCGTTGGTCCCGGCTGCATTAGCAGTCGTTAACAACCACCAACCCGCAGTGGGCCCGCGTGGTGGTTTAGGGCCCGTTCCCTATCCATCCATAAGGAAGGCTCGTGCTCCAACGGGGACATAAAAATGAGCTGATGATGATGATGATGATGACCTCATTTAAAGTCAATCAATTTATCACGTTTGATCATAATAATCAAATAAACACTGAAATTAGAAACGTCAGTTATCGAAACATTTATTAAAAATACTGGAGTTTCACCCGAGTTCTTTGTGTAAAAACACGTGTTGTGAGGCTCCATTTTAAACTCAATCTACCGTACAATTATTCTTTCATAATATAATTAAATACACTTGAAATTGGCTTAATGCTAAACGCGAAGCCATTAATTAAGATATAATAATAATTAAAAATACTCATATTCAACATTTAATATCTTACCATCATTGGATCGAGCGTCCAATCGCAAAATTATTAATAATACATAAATTTCAAATTCAAAGAACATGCTTTTTTGTATTTAAAATATTTTTTTATGTAAAATTAAAATTTGCTTACTAAATCTGTAATAAATTTTATTTAAGTAACATTATTATTAACTAATTTTCATAATAAGCTTAGCTTTCTGAGAATAAATTAAAAACTCAATTTACTTTAACGTTTTTATGTTGTAAAGTCCAAAATTCACTCAATTAGTGAGACTGCATGCTGACCAATTTATGGGCACTATAAATTATAAAGTAAGAATTCGTAGGTAAACAACATAAGAAACATTAAAAAACACCGGACTGTGCTAATATTATAACCTAAGTAATTTGTATTTTGATTACAATAATTATTTAAATCGTAGAGGCATAAATCGACTTTCAAAATTCATATTTCACATTATAAGTACCTAATTTGGACTACAGAAAATTTATTTAGTGGGACGGCATATTTCAAAACTATTCCAATCTATCGCCAAGACCATTAAATAATTCATTCGTGTTTCGTTTACGCATTTTATTAACATAAATTTATTGGCGATATCGATAGCTTGCTAATTATATTCAAACACATTTTTAACGATGCTATCAATAAAAGTTTGATATTAATTTATAGTTGTCCGACTTTTTATGTAAGTTTTTTTTTTCATATTTACGAATTTATAATTTATGATCAGTTTTATTGGGCAATGGTGTTCAATTTTCTTTATTGATTTTCTAGTTATTAATATTTCTACACATTATTCTGTTGGTTGAACACAATTTTAACTCTGTTTTTTTATATCTTCTAAACTTCTAAAGTAAATATTTGACAGATTAGTTGCAGTATAACAATGTTTGTTGAATAAATAAGTATAAATAAATATAAATATTTTCTTCTTAGTTTCCAAATAAATACGATTGATTATTTTAGCTGTTAGGGAAGCTATAAATTATTGTGTGAGCTTTAAACCCACTTAAGCTGAGTCACAAATTCAAACCAGTGTTACAAATAAACACATCTGCAGATTAACTATCTGTTTTCCTCCACGTCGCGAGAGCTCATTTGTTACTTGATATAATCGCCCGGCTTCCTGTGGCATTATGGGCTGGTCATAGACTACATTGTATGCAAATATCCGACCGATTGTATCAGTGAGATACTTATCTTTCTCGCGTGATGAAAAATTAAATTGTTAGGAGAATTTTTGTGACGCTAACACAATTTATTGGACTGGCATTCGTAGCTTTATTCGTATTAGTATTCTCATACATTTGATGGTGTTTAATTTTCAGAATTGTCAAATACTGAGGAATATTTATAAAATTTACAAAATATAGTGAAAAAATTAAACGCCTACCCGACCCAGCCAGGAATCGAATCTGGGTCTTCCGCAATCCGGGCGGCTGCACTGACCGCTATGCTACTGGAAAGACTGACGTAGACGCTGAATTTTGTCACTGCTTTTGTAATTTTTAAAGTGCTAATAGCGGCACAGCGCGACATTTATCCAACGGTCATTGCAACCGTTGGCTATGCAGATTCATCTTTGCAGATGAAATACTACAAATTTGATAACACAACGCTATAGTAAAATTTTAAAACACTGAGGAACTCAACAACTACTTAAGCAGATGTCATTATGGCGACAGATGTAAATAAAAAGGTGGTAGCTAGACAGGTCAATTTTAAAGAAGCCTTACTACCAAAGTATATACGCCCCGCTGGCATATGGACTTCTAAGCCCGGTCGTCTAACCATAGAGTTAAAGAGAATTCAAACTTTTTTTCAAATCCAGCCATCTCTTAGCTTGGCTTCCGATGCCTCTCTACCAGGTCAGCGTTTTATTTAACATATCAGTGGCTAATCTGTGGCAGTCCCGGAGCCGGCATTAAGTTGTCAAAACATGCGCCCGCGCTGCCACTCCGCCCGCCGCTCCGTCGCGCCAGCTTACGGGCTTAGCGCGTGACTCGAGCTGATGACTAATAAATGTATTAAGAAATAAGTGTGAGCATTTTTTTTTATAGAGGAAGTTTATTTTTACTGCTTAAAAATATATTTTAAATTTTAAACGAAATAGATGTTTTAATTATTTGCGTTTATTCCATTTTACTCTACTCCATATCAATTACTAGCTGTGCTCGCGACTTCGTCCGCGTGGAATAGTGACTTTCGGCAGCATTTTTAATTTTTTAGGCTCTTTTCCCGTTTTTGCAACATTTTTCACTGATGCTTCGCTCCTATTGGTCGCAGCGTGATGTTATATAGCCTAAAGCCTTCCTCGATAAATGGACTATCCAACACAAAAAGAATTATTCAATTCGAACCAGTAGTTCCTGAGATTAGCGCGTTCAAACAAACAAACAAACAAACAAACTCTTCAGCTTTATAATATTAGTATAGATTAAAACATAGAAATAATTGAAAAGTTATCGTCAATATGTCTGTTACAAAAAAGGCAAACTCATATTTTTTTTTAAACTGCCAACTTTTTAAAATTTGCAACCGTAATTTACCGTTTAATAGGTACTAAGTAATGCATTGCCGCTATACTTTACACCATCAAATCGGCAAATTCCGCTGTCCGCCAGTGATAATTTAACAACTTCATTTGCTCTCGGTTTTAGTGGCCGCCAGTGTTTCCCGGCATTTAATTGCAAATGAATTATGAATATTTACCGGTGTCATTTCGATCTCAAAAACTAGTTTGGTCTAAGAAGCTAGTGTCGGCGACTAAGCTTGCAGGGTTGTGCAGGGTTGACTCAGCTTAAAATGCCTAGTGGAATTGACGTTAATATGGAACTACTCTCACAGCGCAGCCCCAATATGCGGCGGGGCATCATCATCATCATCATCTTAGCTGAAAGACGTCCATTGCTGGATAGACCTAGTCTAAGGATCCCCACAACGACAGATTTTGTGATGTTACGACAGGTTTTGAGCTGCTCCATCGCTGCCTTGGCTGTTACCGTAGCTAGGGCGAGCTGGGTCGATAGGTAGTGATCGATGGGTATATTAACCCAGTTTTTTGCAGTTTTGTATGGGTAGACCTCCAAAACACCAGGGAGACAGCACAACCACCGAGTGTATTCATATAGAATTTTACCGGACAAAAAAATAACTTAATGTAGTGAAACGGAGTTACTTTTGAATCATGTTCTTTGTTGTTGTCTTCTACATGCTTGGACCCTTAGCATTACCATGTCTGATACACGGTAGATAATAAAATTAATACATGTTTTTTTTTTTTAATTTTTTTTATATGTTTTGATATAGGTATTTTCCAATATCACACAGTGAAAGAAAGAGAGAAAAAAAAGTAATAGTTGAAATTCTTGACGGTTCTTCTCAGTAAAAGGTAGCCAAACTCAAGCGATGTCATAGTAACGTTCTGAATAAAACATTTTGAGTTTTTATTATAATATTTTGTTACGATCGCTTTTCGCCTATGGCTCGCGCCGCCGCCGCAGCCGCGCAACTCACCTCGATCTGTCACTGTTGAAACACCCGTGTCCAATATTTATCGATACCGCGTTCAATCCGATTGTAAATGTCAATTAGCACAGCTGATGTATGTATTTATTTATTGTGCCGAACGATTTATGCCCGAGCCGATGTTAGACCGAGCTGTTAATGTTGAACAAGGTGCGTAAATCATAATGGCTGGTCGAGTTTCATGCTTTTCCGTCTTGCAGTCGTTTTAACGGGGACCGAAACAAATGTTTGAGATGTATGTTATGACTAGATTATTATTGATTAGAGAAATACGCTATGCCGTAACGGCATAGCGTTTGTTCCTGAGTGCTGAGACTCCGGTTGTAAGTATAATACTGGTACTATCAATGTTTGAATCAGTTCTTGTATTTAAATTCTACCTAGCCCAAGAAAAGCTAGCTAAAAATAAAAACAGCACTAAACATTGAGATTGAACAATATAAATTAAATCGAGACAAATAATAATGATTTGATAAGGTGGGTCAATTTATTTTTATTGCACCATTCCATTTCAATAACGTTAGGTCGTGGAGTGGAGACTAGTGTCGATTAATTCATATTGCAGTCGTAAACATCGCACAGCTACGATGTGTTTGTTATGTTGCTATTGCGCATTGACTACAATAGCTGTAGGTAATATGTATATTTTAAGATATTCCCAATCCCAATTTTTACAAATTACAAATTTCCCAATCAAGATCCAACTCCTTCCTCAAGGCCGGCAACGCATCTGCGATTACTTTGGTTTTGCGGGTGTCCATCTTATCTTATCTTATCTTAGTGGGGCCTGCCGAGGTTTCCACCTCCCAGTAACACTTCGACCCATTGGGATCTTTTGTGCAACCCCATCCTTTCACTCTTCCTCCTCTGTAAAGATAGATGCCATAAGTCTGGCAACGTCCTTAAGAGCGAAGAGCCTGAAGTCCTCCGGTTTCGGATAGGCCGACCCCAGGAGTCCCATTCTTTTCCTAGCCAGAGAGTCGCAGTCACACAGTAGGTGCTGCATTGACTCGGTTTGCTCTCCACATGCCCTACACAAACTGTTTGTTGAAAGGTGCATTCTGTGGAGCATTTGTTTTGTGGCATAATGCCCTGTCAAGGCACCGATGGTTAGTCGGGCCTGCCTTCTGCTGCCTCCGCATATGAACTTACTCCGTCCTAAGGCGTTTTCGCCTAGGAAGGATTTGGAGTGTTTCATACCCGGCTGCTCTTTCCATTCGATGCCGTGCCTGTTTTTAATGTAATCTTTTAAGGCCTTGTTGATGGTACTTTGTGCAAGTGCCACGAACGGCTCAGGACCAATAAGCTGGGTCTCTGAGCCCTCCCTAGCAAGTGCATCCGTCATCTCGTTGCCGTGGATTCCCATATGGCCTGAGACCCAGATCAATCGCACCTTGTTATGCCCACCCAGCTTGTTTAGAGCTTTTGTGGTTTCCAGAACAAGGCCAGAGTCGATTCGGGGCGATATGAGTGACTTGAGCGCGGCTTGGCTGTCACTCAGGATGAATATATTGCGCTTTTTAATAGCTAACTCTATATTCTGCTTTGCGCATAGGAGAATTGCAAAAGTTTCTGCTTGGTAAACAGTAGCAAATTTTCCCATGCTTTGACTATACTTGAAGTCGTTATTATAGACGCCTGCCCCTGTGCCCGACTTCATTTTTGATCCGTCGGTGTACCAGATTAGGCTGTCTTTTTCCGGAGACGGTGGCCCTCGTTTCCATTCGTCCCTGGTTGGAACATAAACTTTAAATTTCTTTTCGAACACGAATATGGGGGATATTTTATCGCAACCCATTTCCATAATCCTATCAGGAATGTCACTTGGTTCCCATTTTGTGTGTCTGGTCAGAGGTTTAGATGCGTCCCATAGTCCGGCCACCTTTAGTCTATGTAACGCTTTCTTTGCCTCTGTCTCTATTACAATGTGCAGGGGTGGAAGGTCTGTGAGGACCTCCAGCGCTGCCGTTGGAGTGGTTCTAAAGGCACCAGTGATTGCTAGACAAGCTGTTCTCTGAAGTTTGCTAAGAGCGTTCTTACAGATCTTCAGCCTGGTTCTGGGCCACCAGACGATGCTGCCATATGTGAGGATCGGTCTCACCATCGTCATGTAGATCCACCTAATGATTTTGGGGTTGAGTCCCTAAGTCTTGCCATATGTTACCGACACATGCCAAAGACTCTGTAAGCCTTGGCTACGGTTGTGTCCACATGCTGTTTCCAAGTAAGTTGCCTATCCAGCGTTAAGCCTAGATATTTATACTAGCCAAGAGAGCCGGGTGCCATAGAGTGTTAGGTTACCCAGTCCCGTAGTGTTTCTCATTCTTGTAAAGGGGATGGCTGTTGTTTTCCCCGGGTTTACAGAGAGGTGATGGGCATTGCACCATTCCTCCAGGAGACCCAGGGCACGTTGCATTAACCCCGATACCGTAGAGGGAAATTTCCCACTGACTGAGATGACCAGATTATCAGCATAACCCACCGTATAGAATGGTCCTTTATTCAGCCTTACTACAATTGAGTCAACCACAAGGCTCCACAGAAGAGGCGAGAGAACCCCTCCTTGTGGGCATCCTCTAGTTGTTCGCGCAATTAGACTGTCACCTAGCAGGTGCGGGTGCGGGTGACCATGGGCGGCGGTGATTACTTTCCATCAGGTGACTCGCCTGCTCGTTTACCTCCATTTAACATAAAAAAAACAAACCTCTAAAATAATAACCCAAGCCCAGAGAAATATTTTTTATGCATTTGGCTATTGACTCCACTCCACCTGATGTTAAGTGGAAATGGAGTCCAGACGCGAATGCAACTAGTGCAGTGTGAAAACAAAGCCGCATCAGTCACCCTTACCCTGCCGGCCCACAAGGTGATGCCCCTTCACGCCTCGTTCGAAGGACCCCATATCATAGAACGGAGGGACAACGAGTGCTGGTAGACGTATGCTGCTGGCTTACTAAATTTCTTAGTGAGTACTCCTATGGAGGAAAGATATATTGTAGGTTATAGAAAAACCAATTCTATTATTAGGAACCACTTCGTCATCATCTCACCTGGTGGTAAGTCACGTTAAAGCTGAAGGCTGTAGAACAAGCTTCAAAATACATTTATATGTTATTTATTAACAATGTTGTAGGCGACCTACTTAGATTAGATGGTGGTAGCTAGCAAGGCAGACTTAAAACAAGTTCTACCACCAGACTTTAGAACCACTAGACTGCAGAGGCGGAAAAAAGCATGATCTTAAAATTTCAAGAAAATCCGCGAATTGTCAACTATGTTTCATTCCAACCAGTGTTACAAAGCTTACTCTGAAACACAAAATCACGTCGCATACATTGCAAGATCGAACTTTCAATCACAACAAAATTGCAAAACAGGTTATGCTACATACAAATACAGCGAATTACATAAAAATCGAATAAAACTCCTTATTCGTTCACTACATTCGCCTCAACAGCTAATCGTTAATGTAATTGACGTAAAAAATTACTGAATGTCATTGGAATGGTACCTACGAATGCCATAGTGTTCGCGTAACGGCGCAACGATGTTGCAACACTGCTGAACGATAAAACGCCGAATATGACATTTTAAAATATATAATAAACATGGTAAGAATCCCGTTAATAATTATTCTAATTTTAAAAAGCCTTCTTAAAGTTTAGAGTAATGTAATGACGCATTCAGACCGCAGTCACTTTATGTGTAGAATAGAGTAATTATTAACGGGATTCTTATCATGTTTATTATTTGTGAGTATCCGATATTTCGGCACAGTTGCATGCGCCATGATCACGGAATTACTAAGTCCGTAATAGTAAAGTATTAATTAATCGGAATTACTTTACTATTATATTAATTTAATAATTAAATAATATTAATATTAATAATTACTCTATTTTTATGTGTAGAATTTGGCAAAAGTATATTAAAGACATATTGTTTTCTAAAGTTGACACGAGCACTACATGATTGATATGAAACATTTTTGTTGTTGTTTGAAATGCTATTTGAAAAATATACGCGAGTAGATCCGTAAAAGTGGTTGAATTAAATGAAACACTAACATTAATATTATTGAAATGCCATATTAACATTAGAAATGATGACACTGGCTCCTTAACAATGAAATACGTCTCTTGATATTTAACAAAAAAAAATACAAACAAATCTTCTAAGCAAATACAAATCGTACGAGTTTGTTTAAAAAAATTAAAGGCAATTTCACAACCAGAATATCAAAGAAAAAGATAAGAAATTAAGCAACATGAAAAAAAAAATGCCTAGAGAAGATGCCACATTTGTTAGCAACTACTGTATTTTTAATCAGACCAATAGCGATCAATCACCACCTTACTAGGCGAGTAAGTGCGTATACGTGTTTATAAGGGCACCATTATACTAGGATACTCTGGCGATAGTGCCAGCAACGTCTAAGCGTCATAAAATGAAATGTATTATAAGTACGTCACTTGGTTATGACTTAGCAATTTTGACAATTTTAAAAATATGAGCAGCTTAACATTATATTAAGCCATGTCGTACCATACATATTCTGTAAGTCTTAGAAAGTTTAAACATTTTTTTTTTACTATAATTTTTTTTTTGAGAGAGTTTATTGATTGCCTCTAACGGCATTTTCAGCTTCACCGGGCTTGTTTGGGAGTGGCGAGAAACTTAGAGGGTTCCTCTCCTCAACCCGTGTAAAACGAATCACCTTCGGAGGTTTTCTAGAGAGAACGGCATCACGCACTAGTGCGTGTTCCCGTGCCCTTACCAATCTAATAGTTGCCAGCTTCATTATAAGCCCCTCCTGACCCACAGCTGGGCATAGGCCTCTCTTTGCTAGTGCCATCCGAATCGATCCTGCGCTACTCTGGGCCACGTGCAACCCACGGTCTTGGTTATATCGTCGACCCATCTCGCCGGTGGACGTCCCCTTTTTCTGTAACCGTCTCTCGGCCACCACTCAGTCAGCTTTCTAGTCCACCTGTCGTCACTTCGTCTGACCAAGTGTCCCGCCCAACTCCACTTGAGCCTCAATACTTAACCGGTTGCCGGCTTACTTAACTTTTAATACGATTTTACTTACTAAAGATTAGAAATGAAATGAAAATAAATTTATTTAGGACAGAACAGTTTAAACATAAAGATAAAAGTGGAAATTAAAAAAAAACATAGGAGTCCCAAAACGGTTCCGACTCAGCAAGATGCTAGCCTTGAGGTTAGCGCTGATCTTCCGTCGGAATCGGTTTAAGTGTTTAAGTAATAACCGTAACACACAAAAATAAAAAAATAAAAAAATATAAAATAAAAATAGCAGCCGTACTTACGTAGTTATTAAAAACAGAAGATTAAAAAAGATTAACATTTTTGATTGTTGCTGAATTTGTCGAAAAGAAATCTTTTCTTAATGAGATGACACTGAGCCGCCAGAAAAGCATGTGCCTGTCTGAAGAAAGAAAGATAGAACTTTGCAACTCCAAGGCCATAAAAGCGCCTTATCGACCCTGAAACTATTCTCCTGCTTCAATTCCCTGATGTGGTCTCACTGAAACCAATATCCCCAGAAAACATTAATGCCAAACAAAGCTGTTTAGCTACAAAAATAAGAATAAGGGTTATCGCCATCCAGCTGGTTCCTAGTCATCCTTCCACCATGCAGTATGACTATTTGCTCAAGTTGTATTAAAGTAATTGATCGCTACTAACATGAAGTGACATCGGTGTGCGTCTGTCACTAGTGTCGTCGCCACAGCATCCTAGTGTGACACAGCCCTTACATTGCTCGAATGCCTACAATGTGTTCGACATGTCTCTACATCGCTCTGAAGGTATTTATTGGTTCACATAAATCTAATATGGTTGTTGACGTACACGCCTTTGCCGATATATATTAATTTAGACTCAAGCTTAGCGTTTAAAAGGCTTTGCATTCATTAGTACAAGCGTCGCGATCTGGATGCTGCTCGGGTTGAATGTGAAAAATCTTGGTTTGATCCCACTAGCCACATTTAAAGAGCAATTTGAATCTTAAACGGTTTAACTACCTTTTAATGTTGTTAGTTACTTTTGAGATTTAATAGAACAGATTTTCATTTACATGATGAGCTCGATGGGGCGCAGTGGTTAACGCGCCCGGTCTGTGAGTGCTGAGGTTAAGCAACTTTCGCAAAGGCCGGTCATCGGATGGGTAACCAAAAATGTATCAACTCGAGCTTCTCCGTGCTTCGGAAGGCACGTAAACCCGTTGGTCCCAGCTGCATTAGCAGTCGTTAACAACCACTAACCCGCATTGGGCCCGCGTGGTGGTTTACGGCCCGTTCTCCCTATCCATCCACAGGGAAGAATCTTGCCCCAGCAGTGGGGACATAAATGAGCTGATGATGATGATGATGATGATGATTTGAACATACTACAATCAATTTTGAAAAGCTTTAGACTGATGCGTTGGATTTATAGCTTAGTAGTTTTAGTAGTAGTAATTATCCTAAATACGATACCACTGCTACTGGGCAAAGTTCTACAGTGTTGGCTTAATCATCAGTTTGTTCATCACAAACACGGGCAATCCAAATTGAGCCTTGGATGTTGGGTGTTGTTGGGTCCAGCATTTTATATTGCTATGCTATACGTATTTAAATAAAAAGCAGGCAAAATACGAAGGTATTTATCAGTTGACATTTACAAATTAAACGGCTGTTAACCTGCTCAATTACCTGTCGGTTTTATTGTTAACACCACACTGAAAGACCAAAATATACTGTAAGTATTATGGTTGACAAACAATTGTATTAAAAGTAACTGCGCAGAAATATTTGGTTGTCCGCTACAAGTCGCCGCTGTCGGCTCGCTGCCTTGCCCAATTCTATTACGGTATCGTAAAATGTTGACTTAATCGATGCAGATAGCGGGTGTCAATTTTATGTCGATGTTCGGCAACTCGATTGGTATTGTTACCGCTTGCCAATCTTTATTAAATGAAATTTGGGGGAGCAAATTATTTATTTTGTAAATAAAATGTTCTACAAAACCATGTAGAATATGATTTTTGGTTTTTGATGAAAATGAATTCAGAGATCTACGAATTGTTTTGTAATCGCAAATTTAGTAGTCTGGGCAATCTTGTAGGTTAAAAAAAATCTTTCTTATTCACTAAAAACCTTTTTTTTGTGAATATAGTGTAGTCAATGTTACACTCTTTATAATGAAAGTAATTTAACAAATAGTTTTGGCTTGTTGACTCATTTTAGTTCATGTAGCATAAAGGCATTATAATGTATCACATTTAATCACAGACTAAACTTCATTATGAATTTTATATTTTTAAGAATTACGTCAAAGTTAAAATTTTACTGGATCTTATACTGTTAAAAAAGACTGGCTACACCCGAGGTTGAAAAAAAATTAAAACTTACACGTCCACATTGCATAAATATTAATTGAAATGAAACAAATTTTACTGATCTACTCGCGTTTATTTAACACATTACTTATTTAATGTTTATCCTGACGTTTCGAACCCTTTGCAGGCGAGTAGATCCGTAAAAGTTGTTTCATTCCAATGTGTAGTGTTCGCGTAAACTTTAGAAAACAATATATGAATATTAAGTTTATGTGTGTGATATGTGTATGGCGGGCGGGAACACTCCGCCGTCGGCATTTAAGTTTAAATTGCAAAGCTTTTGCGATTATGAGTCGAACGTAAAACTTTAACATTACTTGTCGGAGTAATGACACTCGTAAGATCGTTCCATAATACGAGTACGTGATTGTGAAGTAAACTGTTCATATTGAAAATCGTAAAGTTCGTAATGTTTTTTTTTGGAGTGAGATTGCTGATTGCCTCGGACGGAATTTTCAGCTTCACCGGGCTTGTTTGGGGGCGGCGAGAAACTTAAAGGGTTCCTCAAGCCGTGTGAAACGAAACACCTTCGGAGGTTTTATAGAGGGAATGGTATCACGCACAGTTAGTGTCCCCGTGCCCTACTAGATTCTCCAAAGGGTTCGGATCGGATCGGCGTTCGTAATGTGTATGTATTACAATATTGCATTTTTAAACCGATTTTTTTGTGTACGTTTTTTTTATTATTTACAAGTATTTTTATTTACTGCATTATTATTCATGATCATCATTAAAAAATCAACATTACAAAAATAATAACAGATATTATAGTAGAATTAAAACTAAAACAGTGAAAAAATTAAATGCCTACCCGACCGAGCCAGGAATCGAACCTGGGTATTCCGCAATCCGGGCGGCTGCACTAACCATTATGCTACCGGGAAGGCTGAGGTACAGAAAGAAATATATTTTGGATTTTTTTCCTGTAATCATATTAAAGGTGAACTTCCAAACAAAGCACAAAAATACCGAAATCTGCCAATGGCAATCCAAACTCATGGTAACGGTAATTTTAACAAATTCAAATGAAAATAAGACGTGAAAGAACGTCCAATCGCGAATACACTCTAGAGACAATTCTTAAAATCAAAATGCACTATGATAAATAAATTATATGAAGCAATGTAAAATAAATTTTATAAAGCCTATAAGAAAGTACCTACAAGTTTTTAAATTACTTACCAGTATGTCGAAATACCTCTAACCCAGTTTAAATAAAAGCCGTACATAATCGCAAAATGTAAACAAACCAATTGATTACCATATCTAAGATGGATATCGCGATTTTAATTCACACACCGGCCGCTATATAACGAGTAGGTATATTGCTTAATTTTATGGTACCTAATAAAAAGTTGAATTGTGAAATATGAAAAAATTGATTTAGATTACCTACCTGCGAACGTTAGATAACAAGTCGTTATGAAGTACATAATTATTTACATGTAGATAAAATAGAATTAAAAGAACATTTTGAAGACAACCGTATTAAAGTATATATATATTTAAATTACGCGACTACACACAGTTTATAATAGTAGTACCTAGTAGTTTTACAAGAGTAACTTATCATTTTTTAACCCTTATGTAAGCCTTACATCAAACCTAACTAGGTACAAACCATGGTCCTTTCCAAGAGTTCTTGTAGCAGTGTTATCATTATCATTAATATCATCCCAGCCAAAAGACGTCCACTGTGTTATAACAGTTGAGAAAAACCGGCCAAGTGCGAATCGAACTCGCGCACGAAGGGTTCCGTACCATTATCTATTTAAATATTTTAAATATTAAGTTTCTACCTGTTATCGTTATTAAGACAGAGAAAAAAATTGGAAAAAAATCACGTTTGTTGTACTCCGAGCATACCTTAAATATTAATTTTATTTTAATTTAATAATTTATTTATAAAGTTATAAAGTTTTTGTTTTGTTTATATAATTTTTAACGCAAATTTTGTTGCGAACAAATTACTAAAACACAAATGTTGAAAAAATTTCCACGAGCAGGATTTGAACCTGCACCCATCTGACATACCGGGTCAGGTGCTCTCCCAATTGACCTATCGAGGTTCTAACCAGCCCGCCGAAATTATTCAACACTATTTACTTTTTTACTTTGAAAGCCAAAGGCGCCCATTCAATGTCAACAACTACCGTCATTAACATCCGATCATAATATTTTTACAAATCCTAAAGATCAGTTAAGAAGTAGGCAAGCTATTTATAAAATGTATTTGTTTTGTTTATATTTTTTTAACGCAAATTTGGTTGCGAATAAATTACTAAAACACAAATGTTGAAAAAATTTCCACGAGCAGGATTTGAACCTATAGGATTTGAATTTCTCTTATAACTCAATATTCTGTAAATATTTCAAGCGTCTACCTGTTGTCGTTATCAATATCGAGCAAAAAAAATCACGTTTGTAGTATGGGAGCCCCCTTAAATATTTATTTTATTCTGTTTTTTAGTATTTGTTGTTATATCGACAACAGAAATACATCATCTGTGTAAATTTCAACTGTCTAACTATCACGGTTCATGAGATACAGCCTGGTTACAGACGGACAGACGGACGGACGGCGTAGTCTTAGTAATAGGGTCCCATTACTACTATCAAACCTGGGAGCTCTGGCTCTGAGACCGGCGTTGTTACCACTAAGCCACAAAGGCGTAACAATATAAAAAAATAATGTCTAAATATTTATACCTCCGTCGAAATAACGGAACCTATCTGCGCTAAGATCGCTCACTTGTCTGTCTGTCTGGTTGTCTGTCACATGTAATTATCGAAGCACTTGATGGATAGTCTTGAACTCTGTGTACAAGTTAACCTTGTACTTGACCGTTTTTAAGGTCGAATTGTAGGTAATGCCTCAAATCTCGAGGTCCTAAGTTCAATATCAAGTTCAGGCAAAGCGTGTTTCAGATTATTCGATGCTTAGGTTAAGGCGACGCATCGCTAAACAATTAATCTTATACGGAGCGTTTGCGCCCCGTACTATAAGCAAAACTGTTTTTTTCTTTCCAATTAAAACTACAAATAAGTTTAAAAAAATGAACTAGCATATTAAGTATGTGTTAAGACTAATCTAATAAAGTGTGTAAAGTCTAATCTAGTTTTAATTCTTTGCCGGCGCATGTATTTCCCAGTTCCTATAGTCCCGGGTTTTTTAAGCAGGGCGTGAAACGGCATTTATGCAGGCCGTCATGAATGGGTGCGCTGGTTACCGTGCTTGTTCCACGGTGGGGAGCGCTCTCATTATTTTGGACTGCATCGGCTGCTTACCATCAGGCAGGATGTAGTCACTATGACGTGCCAATACAAAAAAAATCTACTAAGAAAATTTAGATGAGTAAATCAGTCTGGTTTGCCTGTAAAATGCAAATCTATGTTTTGAAAGAGGTTACTTTAATATTTTTTCTCTGTTTAAAAAGTTAACAAATCGTGTTTCTGCAACTAGCAAAATGAAGTCAGTTAAATGAAAAATCATGTTATCAAATATCACTTTCATGTGTTTTGTAATTGTTGGGAAAAATCAAGATCCCCGCCACGTAAATTTCCAATCCGTCACCTTAAGGGTGCGCCGTCCATAAGTGACAAGTATCATATGTTTTATTTGAAATGTCGTCGTCCATATTTATTTGATGCTGCGCGGCCATACTAATTTTGTATGGGTAATTTAAGGTGCTTAATAAAAAATAATTATTTAAATAACCACTTGATGAATCGAAAATGTAGTCTAGCAATTTGTAGTTTATCCATTGATGATTGTTTAGACAAAATCAGAGGTACAATAATTTAGATAAACTATAAGAAATCTACTAAACGCCGCCACTCGTTTTCATGATTTTTGCCCAACTTTAAATGATATTGTAGAAAAAACTATAGCGTGTTATGAATTTATGGTTCTGACAAATTGTAAACACGTTCCCTATGATACTAAATATATATTTTGTTTATTTAATACGATAATATTTTCAATTATATCTACTTAACCGTAACTGCATTTTTGGCATTTTTTGGTCGGCGCACCCTTAAGTATGTGATCACCAAGCCGCTTTTGGCGAGCTTGGTGATCAAATCAATACCCATCAGTTCCAGTGATGACTTGATTTTGATAAATGGTGGAGGCTTGGCCAAGCCGTGGGGCAGTATACTCATATTATGTAGACTATTATCTGATGCTAATTAAATACTTACCTCTTTTATGAATATAACAATAGCATGAAAAAAGCACAACCCAATTATTTAGAAGTCCATAAAAAATGTTTTCTGCTTCTTAATGTCATGCTTATGTGATAATAATTATAATTTATAATAGCACACCAACATAATATATTTAAATTACACTATGAGATATTCGTATCTGAGTTAATTGCATCATTGTTGCTAATATAATGGTTGTAATAAACATTATTTATGAGTGGACTACCGGCCCGCCTTAGTTGCGAGTCGAAATGACGTAATGTATTCACAAAAAGCTAGGAGCTCGATAGTGGTGTGCGCGTTCGCGTTGCGATCGTACTTGTTAAGCAACTTTCGAAATGGTGGGTTATCGGATGGGTGACCGAACTAAACTAACGCCTCTGTGGTCTAGTGGTCTATCGGCTTCGGTAACCGCCTACCATTAGGCGGTTTGTATGCCTGATTGCCAGCTTTGTTTTATAAAATTGTTCAGTAATGCGTACTTCATCTATACTAATATTATAAAGCTGAAGTGTTCGTTTGTTTGTTTGGTTGAACGCGCTAATCTCAAGGACTACTGGTTCGAATTGAAAAAATATTTTTGTGTTAAATAATCCATGTATTGAGGAAGGCTATAAACTATATTACATCACGCTATGACTTATAGAACGGGTGAAACCGCGAGGCACAGCTAGTGTAAGAACAAAAAGGTTATTTAATTTATAACAGCTGTGTTGCAGATTGAACGAACATTCACTCTTTTTAACATTAATAAATATTTATCGCAGATACGACTCGCACTTGATAGTTTCTGTTCGCATAATATCCGATTTCGACAATCATTTCGCCGTGAAAGATTGTAAAGCGCCATAGCAAATAACAACAACAGAAGGTTTACAACAAAAATGTACCTTCAAAAAATTCAAAAAATTCAAAATTCAAAATTCAAAATCATTTATTCAGTTTAGGCTACAAATAGCTCTTATGAACGTCATTTTAAGCCATCGGTTCGTAAGTCTATCTACTCTGGGCGGGAGATCTTGTACTGAGAAGAACCGGCAAGAAACTCAGCAAGTGTCCAGCTCTTTTCTCCCTTACAGCGTCATAAATATTGGAAAAAGCCCTATCATAAAGGACACTTTCCATCACAAATAAAAACACAAAATGTAAAGGACAATCACAACATGTAAAATAACACAAAAAATAAAAATAACTAAATAAAATATTTAAGTCAGCAAAAACATAATTTACCAGTTTAATTTTTTACAATATCATACAGTACTAGTAAGAGTCAAAAAAAAAAAAAAAAAAACTATAGTTAATAATAATAAAAATAAAACTAATTGTAATGTTCAATGCAACGCTATTTTGTTATCTGCAGGACACTATTTATAAGTAGTATTATGTATATGTTTTTTATTATAGCCAGGCTGTTTTATCTTCTAAATATTCTTTGACTGTATAATAACCTTTTTTTAATAAAGAAGACTTTACATGTTTTTTAAACTTATCTAAAGGTAAATCTAGTACAGTATTTGGTATTTTATTGTAATAGTGTATACCTTGCCCCAAGAAAGAACCAAGCACCTTCTGTAACCTGAACAGTGGCATTGCAAGTTTTGACTTATTTCTAGTATTAAAATTGTGTACATCACTGTGTTTAGCAAATGAATTGATATTACAACGTACAAGAACTATACAATTATAAATAAATTGAGACGCCACTGTCAAGACATCAATTTCTTTAAAAAGATTTCTTAAAGAAGTTTGTGAACCTAGTCTATAGATTGTTCTTACTGCTCGTTTCTGTAAAATGAATATAGTTTCAATATCAGCCGCTGTTCCCCACAGTAAGAGGCCATACGACATGACACTATGAAAATAACTAAAGTAAACTGTTCTAGCAGTTTCAACGTCTGTTAACTGCCTTATTTTTCTAATTGCATAAGCAGCAGAACTGAGTTTGCCGGCCAATTTCGAAATGTGAGGATTCCATTGAAGTTTTGAGTCAAGGGTTATACCTAAGAAAACTGTTGAGTCTACCAAATCTAATCGATCACCGTTTATTCTTATATCAGTTGGTTCATTTTTGACATTTGGTAATTTAAAATTAATACATTTTGTTTTTTTAGCATTAAGCTGCAAATTATTAATAGTAAACCAACTGAGTACATCAGAGAGTGCTTTGTTTACATCGTCGTAATTATTCTTACACCTACTTACATTAAAAATGAGTGAAGTATCATCTGCAAATAATACGATTTCACAGAAGTTCTCTACAAAGAATGGCAAGTCATTAATATAAATCAAAAACAGAAAAGGACCAAGAATGGACCCTTGTGGAACTCCCATTTTTACATGAGAACCAGATGATTTAGTTCCATTAATATCGACAGTTTGTGTTCGAGAGCTAAGATACGACTGAATTAAATTTAGTGCGAAATCTTTGAGACCGTAGTAATTTAGCTTCATCACCAGAGTTTTGTGCTCAACGCAATCGAAAGCCTTGGACAAGTCGCAAAACACTCCAAGGGCGTTTTGAGACTTCTCCCAGGCATCAAATATATGTTTTAATAGAGCAACACCTGCATCAGTAGTAGAACGACCCTTTGTAAATCCATATTGTTTATTATGTAAAAGGTTGTTTATGTTAAAATACGACATCAACTGTTCCAATATAACTTTTTCATAAATTTTGCTTAGAGTTGGTAGTATTGAAATGGGTCGATAGTTACTGGGGTCTTCTTTGTTTCCCGATTTGAACAAAGGTATGACCTTACTAAACTTCATAAGATCGGGAAAGATACCTTTATTCACACAGTTATTAAAAATTTCAGCAAGATATGGTGCAATAGAATGTATAATATTCTTAATTACTTTTATAGAGATGCCCCACAAATCACTTGTGTTTTTCATTTTCAGTGATTTAAATGTTTTTATAATATCCATTGAATCAATATATTTAAATTGAAAAGAAACATTACATTTTGGTACATATTTTTGGAGTAATGCTTGTGCAGCTTCTGGTGATGAATCCAAATTTGAGGTTGTCAGCACAGGTATATTT
Source organism: Eudonia lacustrata (assembly GCA_947562085.1). Classification (NCBI taxonomy): domain Eukaryota; kingdom Metazoa; phylum Arthropoda; class Insecta; order Lepidoptera; family Crambidae; genus Eudonia; species Eudonia lacustrata. The sequence goes on along the minus strand of OX387315.1, from coordinate 1,330,714 downwards.
ACAAAAAAATCATCAAAAATATTAGCAATATGTGAATCTGAATTGACTAAGTTGTCGTTTACTTTTAAAGTGAAAGTATTATCCCGTGGTTTAAATTTACCTGTTTCACGGTTTATAATGTCCCAAGTGGCTTTAATTTTATTGTTGGACTTTTTAATTTTTTTTTAATATAATTAGATTTTGCTACTATACATATTTTCTTAAATATTTTCGAATAATTCTTTACATATTCCGTAAAATTAGAATTTTGGTTATATTGTTTAAGACTATATAAATCATACAATTTATTTCTACTTTTATATATACCAGTCGTGGCCCAGTCACAGAACTTAAGTTTATGAGTGATTTTGATTGTTCTTTGTGTAAACACTTGGTCATATTCAGTCTTTATGAAGTTAAAAAGATTAGTATATAATACATCTGGATCATCTTGTCCAAATGGCAATGCATTAATTTTACTCGATATATTATTTTTAAAACGCTCTACTCGCTCCTTTGTAACTGGTTTACAGTTCACTATTTTTGGATCATCCTTAACATTAAAATCATAGGTCACCTTTAAACCGCAATGGTCAGACGTAAGCTTACTAATGACTGACTTAGAAACAGGGTCATAGTCTGTAAAAACATTATCAAGACAAGTGGCTGAATGTGAAGTTATTCTAGTGGGTTCGAGAAATAGATTAATGAGATTAAAACATTTAAACAAGGCAACAAGACGAACACTCATTGAAGTGCTTTCTAGAATATTTATATTAAAATCGCCACATACAAAAACAAATTTATTTTTTAGTTTTAATTTTCTTAGTACGTCTTCCATTACAGATTCGAAAATACCGAAATTGCCCGATGGGGGTCGGTATACACACACTATTACAAAGCTATTAAACTCCACACATGATAGCTCAATATTACGCTCCACTGATAAGCCTACAATATCGTTGCGATCTTTATATTTTATATTACTTCTTACTAGTATTAAAGAACCACCGTGAATAGCTGAGCTTCGCACGTACGCGCTTGCTAATTGGAAATTATTTACATAGAATGATGTGTCATGACTTCTTAGCCAATGCTCAGTTAAACAAAATATATGAATTGCCTGACTTTTTGCAAATAATTCTAACTCTAAGTCTTTGCCAGCCAAACCTTGAATATTTTGATGTATAATAGTAATTAATGAGGACTTGGCTTTTGTCTTAGACCTCAGTTTAAACATGAGGTTGTTGTTACCTTATTACTAGTTGTAGATGTTGCATTAGTAGAACTACTAATGGTTACGTTGTTATGACGTAAAGACTTAGTTATACCATTTATAACTGTATCCTGTATATTATAAGCTAACAATTTAGCTATTTGGGTCCTACATTTCGTAGAAAGATACATAGTATCTGACGTCAAACTAAAGCTATTAATAAATTTATTTATATCAAAATATAAAATACTGTCACTATGACGACAAATCAAATTAAACAATAATAAATTTAATTCATAAATGCGCTTATTTTGTTCCCAGGTCAAATTGGTACAATAGGGAAAAGCGCTAATTATTATCCTGCAATTTGTTTCTGATTGCAGTTTTATCAAAATATTAAAACTATTTATGATGTCACGTTTCTTCGTTTGTGAGCTGTCACCACATAACACAATAATATTAGTGGAACTATTCAATGAATCCTGTGATATTTTGTTTACTATAGCATTCAACGACTGACCTGGAGTACAAATATTGGTCATTGAGTGGATAATATTTCTATTTATAGGCAACCCTAAGCCTTGACCCAGTTTATCAGAGTACATAACTGAATTGATGATTATTAGTTACTAAAAAGTTTGAGTTATGATCTAAAAAGTTAAGCTATTTTTACATTATTTTTACAACAATTTCACTCCGCAAAAAAGTACCTATCATCAATAACATGTATGGGTTAAAGTTCCTAAATTAAATAAAGAGAAAAAAAAATTATGGGTTATTTAGTTGGATTATAGACCCGAGAAAAGGGTTTGAACCCATCCTGGGTTGAAATGTTCACATATGGTGGGGCAGAATACTCTCGCTTTAAGACGCAAAAGTGAATTTAGCCTCGCATTACCATGCAATAATTACTTAATAATAACAACGGTTGTACTGGAGAATTTGAAACTTCTTGTTCCGGGCGCCAAGCAAGAACAAGAACAAGAGTTTTTGCTGAGCTCGCACACGACGAGCTCAAAATGCGCCAACTTCTAGCTAGAGCAATCGCTTTGCTTAAAGATTATGTACTTTCATACTTAAATTGTACTTTGCATAATAATCCCTAATTTCACCCGCTCATGTCATATGTATACCTTGCTAACCAGTGAACGTTTTGGTCTAGTACTGTAAGTAAACTAATTTAATTATACATAATTATATATAAATAAATAAATAAAATAATTTTAAGTTGGTAAGCATTATAAATAAAATTAACAGGTTTTGGTAGCTTTTGCTTATCGCCATTCACCCACTGACCTGGCATTGAAACAGCGTGGTGTATTAAGTTCCTACGTACCAATGAACTCTTTTGTTTCATTAGCAGATGATGATGCTTATCGTGTCTATGCAACACTCGACGGAGTACGTTTTAAAGTGGTCCTTCTGATGTCTTTTGAATTGCGCCATGCGCGTGGGCAGACCTGCCGACGTCCAACATTATTTACGACGACATTTAATGAAGGAATTAAAAATGTTTATCGTACGTTATTGAGGTTAAATATATTAACGATAACTGGTCGTTATGTATCCGCCACCTACTTACACGGATTTATTGCGGTACCATTGAATTTGGTGATCAATATTTATTATACGGAAAAGTTGAGCGTCTCGTAGGTTTTGGAGCTACAGTTGTCACGAGAAGTATTGTAAATCACTTTGTGGCAGTTTGATTGAAAGTCACAACAATGTTGTTTAAAATACATAAATTAATTTTTTATCATGGTTGTTTTGTTATTTTCTAATGTTAACACGAAGACTATCTTACAAATTTAAATAAAATTTTTAGAAGAGAATTATTATTATACTTACGTTTGTTTTACATCTATACTATAATATTATAAAGCTGAAGAGTTTGTTTGTTTGTTTGTTTGTTTGAACGCGCTAATCTCAGGAACTACTGGTTCGAATTGAATAATTCTTTTTGTGTTGGATAGTCCATTTATCGAGGAAGGCTTTAGGCTATATAACATCACGCTGCGACCAATAGGAGCGAAGCATCAGTGAAAAATGTTGCAAAAACGGGAAAAGAGCCTAAAAAATTAAAAATGCTGCCGAAAGTCACTATTCCACGCGGACGAAGTCGCGAGCACAGCTAGTAATTATTTAATTGACTGGTTGGCTGAGTTCGTAGGTTCTATAATATATTATTTATTTATCTAAAATCTTATTTATTAAGGTAATTGTAATTTAAGATAAGTGCGATAAGCATATTTAGTTGACCTGAGAACGTGGTGTACATTATGCACAAGACTTAATTTCCCATAAAATATATTAATATCATAATTTAATCTTATCCATGTGTCTATTGAAGCAATAAATAAGACAGAACATAAACATTTTGCCCTTCAACGTTGGCGTTTACGTCCACATAAATAGTCTTATATCGATAACGTCTGTCGAATCGATCTTTATTCATGAATCGATTGTTCCGACGGATTATACAAGGTGAGCGTGAAATAATCGATTAAAAAACGCCGTTTTAATTTACCGATTTGTTTTGCATTTATGATCGATTGTCGATAAGTATCATCGATTTAATTGGAATGTAAGTAATTGTTGCACGCACGGATATTGGTTAGTGAGTCATTGAGGTGCTGTGAAGTAGACTGAGGATTATTTTAAGGTACCTAACTAAGTATAAGAATTACTTGAATCTTGTTAACATTTCTAGCCAGACGACCTCCTTGATCGAGTGGTTTGTACACCGGTTTTCATGGTGTCACCATCTCTGAGGTCCCGGGTTCGATCCCCGGTTGGGTCAATTTAGAAATTATTGTTTTTCTAAATTGTCTCGGGTCTGGGTGTTTCTATGTATAATAAGTATGTATTTAAGTATTTTAAGTATGTTTATCCGTTGTCTAGTAACCAAATAACGAATTTCATAACGAAGCTTCTCTTGGGCTAGATAATTGGTGTGAGTGTAGGGAAATTTATTTATTAATTATTTATTTATTTCATAAGCTTAATCAGTACTTTACTTTGATAGTAGAGTTGTTTAGTGTGGGTGGTGTATAACAGACTTGTTGTTTTCTAATGATAAGTAAATGTCTATACAGCCTAGCTTACTTTTTTGTGGATTCGTATCCACATAAACTTCGCCATGAACAATTGGCATCAAACCGGTTCCAATATCATGAGTCTTACGGGAGATAATGAAAGCAGTATTTCTCCGGAGATGTTTATTAGACCATAGTTGCAAGTAAAGTCTTATAGCTAAGTTAAATACAATTAAAAATAGTGTTTGTTGACCCGATTACGAAATCTTTCTTTCGATACAAATACAAGCGAACGTAGCTATTTTATGTAGCAGTCACTTGTAAAATATATTATGTTGTAGTCAAACTCTAAACATCGCAAACTACACGGTTTGTCAAGGTTTAAAGTAATTCAATTAAGGCTCGATTGCGAAATGTATCTACTTTTACTTTTATTCTGTCACACACTTGTAATTTTTTTATTATATATTTTCTTTGTGTTGACGACATGCTTTTGCAAAAACTTCTAATAAATGTTTTAATAAATAACGTGAGCGACTTTGTTTGCTCATCACTGAGCAGAATCGAACCATAAATCATCGCGCGATGAACAGTTACGATACGGCCATTACCCCTACAAGCATCATCTAATAACACAGTGGTTCCCAACCTTCGGCGCGGATGCTATAAACATTCGTTCGTGTTTCATTAGGCCACAATAAAGAAGGTTGTAAAATACTGCTTAATGGCTATAATACAGCCTTGTTATCGTGATCTGGCAGTAGTGAATGGGCATTAAAAAGTTTGTTCCACTTCGAGCTGAGATTGATAAGGTACGATTACAAAATGAGGTTAGTAGTGCGTGAAGGCGATAACGCTTTGCTTGGAAATGTAGATGCTAAGAAAATAGGTATTTACCTAATCCTTTCAGAAAATATTAATTTCTATGTACTAAACTTTATTTGTGATACACGATGGCTTTGATTACTGTAACAGTTTTCATATTATTAGGTATAATTGTTTTTTTTTAAATTACTACCCTAGACGGCTTTAGTTAAGAATGTTGGTTAAAGTGTAATTAAGATTACCTACAAACATAATTACTAGTTCACTTAACCTAACAATTAGTCTGTCAAAGGAAGATTTCCCTAATTAGTTTTTGAAGAGGCGCAATGCTAAGGTACCGAGCGGAACAAACCTTCTAAATCTGATATTTACGTTCCATTCTGCTGTTATATGAATGATGAATAGCTGTCATAAGATGCCTTGTTGCGTGCACACACTTTGAGTACCCAGTTAAATGTCGAAAAATAACTTTTATTGCTATGGTCTTAAGGTTGGCATGGCAGGATGAATAAAATTGTTTTATGTTGGAGATTATAGCCATGACTTGGGGTTCAGTAAAGCTGGGTGTAAGGCTTTATACGCTATGGTCAATCAAAATTATCATTCAGTAGGTACTCTAAATAAGAGTATAATTACTGTTATTCATTTGTTAAAAGTTTTTATTTTAAGGGTGCGCCGACAAAAAAATGCCAAAAATGCAGTTACGGTTAAGTAGATATAATTCTAAATACTATCGTATTAAATGAACAAAATATATATTTAGTATCATAGGGAACGTGTTTACAATTTGTCAGAACCATAAATTCATAACACGCTATAGTTTTTTCTACAATATCATTTAAAGTTGGCCATAAATCATGAAAACGAGTGGCGGCGTTTAGTAAATTTCTTATAGTTTATCTAAATTATTGTACCTCTGATTTTGTCTAAACAATCATCAATGGATAAACTACAAATTGCTAGACTACATTTTCGATTCATCAAGTGGTTATTTAAATAATTATTTTTTATTAAGCACCTTAAATTCCCCATACAAAATTAGTATGGCCGCGCGGCATCAAATAAATATGGACGACGACATTTCAAATAAAACATATGACACTTGTCACTTATGGACGGCGCACCCTTAACCAATTTTAAAAAAAGTAATCTAATTTATATACTATAGAAACTTCTGAAATCAGGAATTATAATGATTGAGAATAATTGTTCTTCTTCTTCTTCCTTTGTAAATGCTCTGAGAATGTCTTGGTAAATTAAGTTAAGCAATTAATTGGCAACGCCATTTTTACCGCCTCCCTGGTATAATGGTAAGACTAATAGTCTCAGATCCTGAGTACTGTTTCAACGGATTCAGATCCGGGTTCAACGCGATGGTGCATAGTGGTCGAATTAGTAGTACAGTCAACTGCAAAAGTAAATGATCGAAACCAGAATGCCAATTTATTAGCGATGTTTGATAAAAAATTAAGTATGTTATCTAAAGAACGTGAATCATCGCTGACGCCTATTGATCCTCTAATCATCCTATATCTACCTACTGCTGAGTATCTCCTCTTTTTCACGCAATTTTCCTTGAACTGAGCTATCCTGTTCTATTGCCTTTCGACAAGTCTGACTATAGCTGGTGGACCGCCTAGTGTTATTCGAGCTGCCACTGCTGGGGTACGAGTCTTCCCATTGGACAAAAATATCACGGGGAGAACAGGCCATAAACCACCACGAGTGCTGATTGGTAGTTATTTACGACTGCTAATGCAGCTGGGACCAAAGGCTTTACGTGCTATCCGAAGCACGGAACAACGGACTTTTACTTACACACCAGTTTCTTTTAACTTATGGTTTTGATCACCGACTTTCGTCGCTGACTGTACTAAATTCGACCAGCATGAACCACCGCGCTGGATCCGACGCGCTCTTGCCCGGCCCATTACAATCGTAGGCGTGTTACAGCAATTAAGTGTGTATGAAGCAATAGTCGGGTGTTAATTAAAATCATGTTTCTTATGACGCGCGTAATTGGCGGCGGATAAGGCGATGTTAATTGATATTACAACTGCTTGACGGCTGCGCCAGTAACAGTCCGATTTGTTTCGTAACGTTCGCCGGCTTTCTTAATGATGATGTAAAAATTGTCTAGGAATACATCACGGTGCACAAACGTGTTCTAATTGTTTTTTTAGCGCAGCGGGGAAAAGCTGGGCCTTAGAATAGAATAGAATATTTTATTTTGCATATGAACAGAATACATAGGGAGATGTTATAACATATTGTTAGGCTCATACTATTCAGTTAACTATGGTAGCATGCAAAAGTAAATTAGAATAAAAATTTTAACACAATAAAATTATAAAATGGCAAACAAAACAAACATAATTAATCAAAATTCATTTTGAGGCTGTATGGTCCTTTTTCTCAGTGACGCTTAAAGTCGAAGTAAAATTGTTTTTTCAGTGTAGATAAGTGTTCATCGCCATCATCATCAAGTTCATCATTAAAATTTTACGTCATAAACTATAAAAATTTCCACATAAACCAAAATTTGGTTTTTAAAGTAACCTACTGAAACTATTTTTTAAAAAGTTTTTTTTTATATTATTTAAAATGTCATTGGTAATAAAAATGTTGGTGATTAAAGCAGTTTTATACCTATCGTTTAAATGTTTTTCATTCTGGCTGTACTTTCTATCATATCGGGTAGAGTTGGGATTTTTATTAATTTTAAATTGGCTAGAGATGGGATCGGGTAGAGTGGAGACAAAGCCGGATTTTGAGAGAGTCTTCGACGGAGAAGACCTGTTAAGAATCTCAGGAGGCTTTTTTACTCAATTTACTTACTTTCTTATCTGTAACTATCGGAACACAACAATATTACTAACATGACTTTTAGGACGACACAATCGGGTAAAGCAAGAGTGGTAGCAGGCTAAGCGGACCACTAACCAAGCAAGAGTACAATCACCGACCGGGAATCGAACCCGGGACCTCAGAGTTAGCGCCGCCCAAAGTCCGGCGTGAAAGCCACTCATCTACGGAAGTCGTCGTATAAGCAAGTAAGTAAGTAAACAGCCTATAACTTTCCCACTGCTGGGCAAAGGCCTCCATCATTGAAATCAAGTCATCTCTACAATTGATGGGTATTGGCTTAATCACCACGCTTGCCAAGTGCGGGTTGGTGTGCATCGGAAAATCCGAAATACATTTTGCCTGTTCTGGGAAATGAACCCGGGACCTTCAGGTATCGGGCCGAGCGCTCGCCACTGAGGCGCTAAGAGCATCGTCGTATAAGAGCTCAAAAAATTTAACATAGGTTTTTTTATGACAAACTTATTAAACCGTAAACCAGTGATTTCGTCTTATAAGTATGAGCAACAATGAAGCAGGCTCTTTAGCAATCTCTTTTGAATGTTAAAAGCTCAGAATAATAACTAACGGTTAAAAGAGTTCTATGAGTTGTCATTGAAACGTCAGACTACCGACGCCATGCGATAACATTTAATGTGCGTTTGACAGACGTTTATTTTAATTTGTTCATAATTAATTGTGACTTAGTTACTTTCATTAATATAGGTACACTCATAGTTACAAAAGCGTCTTGACAGATGTGATCATTGATTTAATTGACATACTCTGGTTACAATACATGCACTTAGACGAATATGCAAATTTTGATATTTTGCTCATTAATATTACTTCGATACTTTTGCGAAACAGTAAAACGTGTGAGGTTTTACTGTTTCGCAAAAGTATCTAAGTAACTAGCTGTGCTCGCGACTTCGTCCGCGTGGAATAGTGACTTTCGGCAGCATTTTTAATTTTTTAGGCTCTTTTCCCGTTTTTGCAACATTTTTCACTGATGCTTCGCTCCTATTGGTCGCAGCGTGATGTTATATAGCCTAAAGCCTTCCTCGATAAATGGACTATCCAACACAAAAAGAATTATTCAATTCGAACCAGTAGTTCCTGAGATTAGCGCGTTCAAGCAAACAAACAAACAAACAAACAAACAAACTCTTCAGCTTTATAATATTATTATAGTATAGATATTAATGAACAAAAAATCAAATTTTGCATATTCGTCTAAGTGCATGTCAAACCAAATCAATATAAAACAATTTAACACTTCTTAACATAACTAACAATGACTTTTAATATTCTTTGCAAACTATGTAAAATTAATTATATCAAATTACCTTTTGTTAGGTACTTCGCGTCGTGAAAATTGTTTACCATGTTGTAAAACTAATTGGCTAAGTGTTATATATAAGTTTAATACGCATGATTGTTACAATAAGGCTGTTGAGTTTCCTAATAAAATAAAATGGGACCACACGGGAAGCACCAGCTTTCAAATAAAGAAAGAATCATCAAAATTGGTTCACCCAGTCGAAAGTTCTGAGGTAACAAACATAAAAAAAAACAGTCGAATTGAGAACCTCCTCCTTTTTTTTGAAGTCGGTTAAAATAAAATAAAATAGTATATTGTAACCTTTCATGGATTCGAACAAATCTTAAGAAAGCACTGGTGCCGATGACGTAATTCGCAAAATGGAGAAAAAAAAAAATAAAAAAAAAAAAATGGAAAACGCATAGAAAATAAAGTTGTTGGGGGTTAATATTGTAGCAAATTTATCCTAGTTTGTTTATGGCTAAACTTCTTAATACAAAAGTAGGCTCTAAATAGACGATATTTAGACTAATGTCGAGTGGAGGAGCGCGAGCATATGTGCTCGCTTGGGGTTTGACGGATTAGCTCCGGCCGCGAGCATTCGTGCCCGGTTAGGGATTTAAAGGGTAAACAGAAAATAATGATTTCCAAGTTAGTTTCATTTAATGTCATATAAATGTGTTTTGCAACAACAAGCTCGGATAAGCTCAAGTTTTTTTTTATTTAATCATCTTTGCCTCGGTGACAGAAGAGTAGTAAAGCCCTCAGTCTCACATCCGCAGTTCTTAGATTTAATTCGGGTCGTTAGGCCGTTCATACCACAAGTTGTTTGGACCACAGTGCGAACCGGCTAAGTCCAGATCGGTCATCTAATAATCACACACGCCGTGTGATTATTAGATGCATAACTCAGGTTTTTTGATTACCAACAAACATTTGACAAGCAATACGATTAAGCCACACCTCCCTAAATTGTAGCGATGGCTTGACTTTTATCGTAGAGTCCTTTTGACTGGATTCAATGATGGAGGCCATCACTAGGCCAGTATGTAGGATTATAGGTTTATAAACTTTTTTTACTTTTACTATGGAAACCATAACATCTGTCAAAATCAAACTATACCATTCTAATAACACTACAATCTGTCGCTGGTTAACAATCGTATTATTTCTTAACGATTATTGGTAATTATCTTTTATTTAGACCAATTAAAATAAAGAAAATGAGTAAGTCAATTAGTTAGAAACGGCGGCAACTGTTAACTCCCATAAATAGTTAAGTTTTAAAATCGAACAACCATAAAGACAAGGTTGTTAATAGTAATTAATCCGTGACAAGAAAGCGGCTCTATTTTCAACAAAGAGTATGCGATGCTAGTGCAGACAAGAAACATGCTTGCGCATCAGACTACCACAAACTGTCATATTCCTTCAATAGACTTTCAACTTTATGACTATGGCATATGGTTGAATATTTAATGAAGAAATGTGACAGTTTTGGATGAGGTTGTTATGCAGGTGTCCGTCCATAGGTCATAACTTTAAAAGTAATTTTGAATTTGGAACTAAAATAAAAGTTGCAGCTACATTACTTTAAGCAAACTATTTCGTAATCTTTGCCTAAAGGCATATTTCACGCTCGAATGTGGTTTTATGATAGACGGCTGTCAATATTACTTTTTAACCTGTCATGGTAATTTACCTCAAGTAGAATTAACGGAATTTTTGTTTTTGGATAATTTCGATTACCCAAAGAGTTAAGCATTTTTATACAATTCCATTGAACTAACATTAAAGCAGGCTCTTTAGCAATCTCTATTGAATGTTAAAAGCTGATAATAATTATTACCTATGCTAACTTTATTTGTTCTATAAGTTGTCATTGAAAAATCAGGTTACCGACGCCATGCGATAATATTAAATGTGCGTTTGACAAACGTTTATTTTAATTCGCTTATCTTATGATTTACGTTCATTAATATTCACTAATACATAGTTACAAAAGCGTCTTGATAGATGTGAGCATTGATTTAAACGACATGCTCCGATTAAAAAAATCTCACACGTTTTACTGTTTCGCAATAAAGTATCTAGGTAATTATGAAGAAATAAACGAAAAAATTAGTATATTATGCTTTAGTGCATGTCAAACCAAATCAATTTAAAACAGTTTAACACTTATGAATATAACTAATACCTAATGCTTTTTATGTTTCGTTTTTCTCAAACATTCTTTGACTTTTACTCGAATTGGTACCTGATGTTAATTTGAAAATTTATTTGTTTATTATTTTTAAATATTTTATATGTTTTGGTTGTCCTTATAATAGGTCCTTACCTATGAAATTGGAGTTTTTTTCTCACTTATTAATAGGTGTATTACTTCTAAAAGTCAATACCGGATGTTAATATTATTATGCACCTTTAATTAGGACTATGTTACTTAGGCTTCAGTAATAACAATGATTATTAATTTTGTGTTTTTATCGCCCAATTTTATTTTAATTGACTTACTTTTTAGTTCGCGGAATTGTTCTTTTGTTTTATTGTTGCTTTGAAAGGACTTGATTTTTTTTCTTTTTAATGTCTGCTTTATTTAACTAGTGCAACCAACACACTACTCTACAATTTTTATAGTGTTAAAATAAATAGATGCTAAGAAAATTAAAAAAACCTTAGTATGAAAAATAAAATTTTATAAAAAAGCTTCATACAAAACTCCAATTTCATAGATAAGGACCTATTATTAGATGTGTTTATTGGTAATAAAAAGTGTCTTTCTACGATAGGGCATTTTCCAATATTTTGATGCTGTAAAAAAGAAGGAATAGAAATACCCTTTCTGAGTTTCGTGACGGTTCTCCTCAGTACGAGGTTTCTCGTCCTGTGTGGACTTACAAACCGATGGCATAGTGACCTTCATAAGATGAATGTTAATGTGCCATCGGTAAGGTGTTTGTAGCCTAAACTGAATAAATGATTATGACTTTTGAATTTTGGAATCCAGTCTGTCGCTTAAGTCTTTATTGCTGGCCATCGGATAAATTGTTTTGTAGGTTTTAGATTGGAAAAGAAGTATTTACTCATTGTTGGGACTCTAGGAACATCCAAGTTCCTATAAACATATCACGTCGAGCTGCTCCGTTTGGACGAACAAAAACACTTTGCATTTATAATATTATTAGAGCCATAAATCAAGTTCACTGGTTATTCATGTCACAGTTAATATTGAAAATACCACATAGAAAGGCGTATCACATTAACTTCAGGAATAATTTATGTTCATTTGGGTAATAAACGTAAACCAAATATGTGAATACTCTATATTCTAAAGCAAAATAAAACTTAGTACTGTTTAACTCCATTCATAACCTCTTTATATTGTTAATCTATGCGTCGTAAGTAATGTTCTACCTATCATTTTGCTTAATTTTTTTTATTTTTTATAATACTTACTTATAACAGTTATTCTCTTGTACCTCTGATTTTCTGGGAAAAAAATATTCAACTTAGTTTTTCTGGTATTGCATTATAAATATATCTAAATAAAATCAAAGTAGTATAACAACGACCCGCAAACAATCCCTAACCGAAACGCCAAGATTCCAATCTCAAAAGTGTCACGTCTGCGTTATAAATGTTTTAATCTTTGGTGCAATATTTCAACGGGTTCGGTAGTAGTGCAACACCTGCAGGCGGCATCCGCGGCTGATTTATTGGACCGTTTGTCTGCCCTCCTGTCACCCCCTCCCCACACACCGTGCCCGTCCCGCGCTCGTCCCGCGCCCGCACTGACGCTTTCTGCCTTCAAATGATTTGTGACGCTTCTGAAACCAGCTTCAAAGGGGGAATGCTCTTTGATTTGCACATAAACGACCTCATTTCGAACGGTTTAAAGATATTTATCGCTAAGCGTATTTTGGTTCGCTCCGCTAACTCAGATGAAATGATTTCCAATGATTTCTTTGATCAGATTATAAATAGTGTGAACGTATCAAATTTCAATTTGAATGCGATTCTGTTAAAAACGATAATCGTTATTCATTATAATAACAGTCGGTGCGTCATAAAATGTTTAGCACCGCTGACAAATGTGCTGAGAAATGGGTTTGTGTTATTATAAGCTGTACCACTTTGTTGTTAAGGTGTTATTTTATTTACGGGCTTTGAGCTTTGAGACAGATCGCGTCTCCAGAGGGTCGTAACTTTGGTCGCGTGCGCCGGTGGAGTATTATTTTTAAATAATTAACGGTGTAATAGAATAATTCCGATATGCTAATGCCACGACGAACGGCCAGTTGTCACGACACTGGTGTAGGCCAACTAATTTGTCGTATGCATGCTCGACGAGTTAGCTGGTGTATGGGAAAACACAGGCATTGCATACGTCTGATAACACTTGAGACTATCCCAAATATATTTAACAAGTTTTATTTAAGTGGTTTTTTCTGCCATGCATCTAATTGGGCTCTCGTATGATTGTAAACTAACGAAATAGACCGCTTTTAAATTATAGTCCAAATAAAAATATTTACATACTCCCATTCAAGTCGTCTTTTAGCTACGGTAAATACTGCATAGCTTTATACAGAAGTAACGAAATCTACAACATAGTTTTTGCTTATATTATGATACAAGATAACATTTCACTACAAAAAAAAACAGCAACCAGCCTCAGGAAGCCCGACTGGGAATCGAACCCACGACCTTTGGATAACGGTCCAATGCTCTGACCGCTGAGCTACCGAGGCCCCAAATCAAGCAACATAATACGAGTTACATTTTATTAATTCTGCAAGCTGCAATTCAATTGGTCTGTGGCCAGCTCATTCCAGGAATGCACTTGTTAATTGAAGGCGCTCGCAATTTGTTCGCGGTTCCGCTACGTGTCGTTATGAAGGCTCGGTGGTGTATTGAATGCCTCCTGACGGTTAGATCACAATACATCTATTGCGAATGTGTCTTTGTTCTTAAACCACCTCAGTCTAGTGTTTAAGACTACAGTAGGCTTAGCCAAAGTAACATTAAGAAAACGATAGCAAAGTTCGGAAATAATAAAATGTATGGGATTGACATAAGCCGCGCTAAATCACGTGGTCAATCTTATATCGCTATCGTTTTCTTAATGTTACTTTGGCTACCGCCACTGGTCTTAGCGGGGGCATAATTTGTTTGGTCTTGGTTTTCTTGGTGGTAAGGCTGGTTTTAAATCCGCTTAGCTAGCTACCACCATCTTATCTATGTCGCCATAACATCAAAGTTGGTAGCGTTGTTGTGTTCACACAGTTAGCGCTAAGCCAATTCCTCAGTAGCTATAGATTCCTGGTGAAGTGCGCTTTTACCTTCGGCCCTATCATTAGATGAGATGAAGGCGATGTGTTTACTCTTATGGAACTAAAAAGACATTGTCTTTACGGCCATGTCGGAAAGCGCTGGGCCGGATATATGGAGGTCCTGGGTCCAATTTCCAGGTCAGGCAATGGGTCTTAGGGTTTTTTCTAGAGAGAGTTGTGATCACCAACCTGCATGTGGCAAGCGTGGTGATTAAGCCAATACATATAAATTGTAGTGATGATGTTAAAGATAGACCACCAGCCGACTATTGGGTTTGGCGGGGCCCATAGCGCCTACCGTCAGCTGACAATGTGGATGTCTCCGTCTATTCAGGCGATATGCCGAGATGGACTTGTGCTATTGAGCTGCCTTAGCTGGCCGCTCCTCGGGGCGGCTAAAAGCACAGCCCACTTTAATCCATAGGATTATACAATTTGATAAGGACTTATTTGACTTGATTTCAATGATGGAAGCCTTTGCGCAGCAGCTTGAGTATATAGGCTTAAACTTGCCTACCTACTGTTTATATTCACACTGAAACTGCTTCTTCGATTAGGATTTGGTTTGAAATGAGACATAGAAATCCTTGTTGAAATTTTTAAATATATGTTTAACACTATAATTCAGGGTATTATTATACTCTTTATTTATTTTCTTTCTTAAAACTAGATTTTTACAATATTTTTATATAAAAACATTATAAAAACCTGATCCTAGAGTACCTACCGCCAGCAGCGGGGCAGGGCCCAAGCTATTGGTGGTCAGGGCTGCAGAGTGAGGAACCTCCTGACAATACGTGCCGTGTCAAGGAGTACTGCCTTTTGCATCTGACCCTTGACCCAACCTTTCTTTCGTTTATTGCTATTATTATTATCAGCCACTATTTTCCCACAGCACGGCAAAGGCCACTCCTCCCTCCTTCCACCTATCTCTGTCCTGAGCCAGGATATACTTACCGAAAATTTATTAAACAACACTGGATATTATGATGTCTGTGAGTAATAGTGCTACTTAGTGTGGGGAGCGTTCACACTAACATCGGTACTATTATCAGCGTGCAGCTTGTATCAAAATACACGTATATACAAATACTAATCTCAGCTGTCGCCGATGTGGGTGCGAGTGCTCCGTCAGACCTACCTATGTGTGTGTGTTTTTGTTTCATTTTGTTTTTGTTTTTTTTTTATAATTTCGAGTGTAAACGAACTCTCCAAGACATCAAACCCACGGGGTTTTGCTAAGGATGGATGTTTAGGTATAAGAAGAAACTGTAAATTGTTTTGAACAAATGTAAAAAAAAATAACCTAATAAATGAAGCATTTACAAAATTCGGCGGGGTAATAAATATCTGGATAGCTTAAAAGGTAGAGCTGTCACCAGTATTTCGAAGTAAAAAAGTGGGGTTGAGTACCACCTGAAACATTTATACTTGAGTATGAAAAACAAAATGGCGTCGTGCAAACGGTCAATTAAACAACGTATTGCATATTCATTACAACAAAACCAAGCTTTCATACCAAAATTTCCATTTAAAAATGAACGCTACGACGAATTTTAATTTTTTGCTTATATTTAAGTAAACTTAGCATAGCTATTTCTAATTTAGTTACCACTCGTGTTCGTTAATAAAAACTTGTATAAATATACAATATATTTCGCTAATGGCGAACGGTTTTTGCTTCAGATGTTATTTTACGACGGTTAGAAGTCGAAAAGTCTCTAATTCTGCCAACTAGGTAATAAGATTAGAGATAATTATGATTTATAGCAGCGTTGATTGTGACTTCCTGCTTCGTAAAACATTATTTCAGTCATTGTTGTTGGGAAACTTGCTAATTGCAATTAAAGGATTTATGTTGCAAAAACACTAGGTACTTAAATACCGACAAACAATTACCTACACAGGAAGCGCACAAAATTACTTAAATCAAAGAGTTTTTCATTAAATTAGTTGGCGTTATGGCTTGTTTGTCCGTATGGCTAGCTACCACCATCTTATCTTACCTAATATGGTCACCGTATCAACTATCTAGCCCAAGAGAAGCTTCGTTATGAAACTCGTTATATGGTTACGAGACAACGGATGTATATTGTACATAGAAAACCAGACCCTAGAGAACCAGACCCAAACCAAACCCAGAGATTTTTAACAAAAACAAAAATTTCTAAATTGACCCGACTGGGGATCGAACCCTTGACCTCAGAGATGGCGACACCATGAAAACCGGTACAAAAACCACTCGACCAAAGAGGTCATCAAAAAATTATAATTTAGTAGCATTGTTGTGTTCCGGCAGCTAGAGATAAGATAACCAGTGCCTAAGTAGTCGAGGATCTCGGGTGAAGTGCGCTTCCACCCTCGGCCTTATCATCGCTTAACAGGTGAGTTGAAGGTCAAATGCTTATCTTCAAGGAATAAAAAATAATATTTCTGGTAGGTTGTTATCTCGAAAGTTAAGCAACTAAACGAATGGCAGGTGACTGGATGCCAAAAATAAGGGTTAACCTGAACTTAAGGAAGTTTTACAAATTACAATTTTTTATAGCAATTTTATATGCCTACTGAATCGAAAATGTGTGTAATTTATTTCGAATAGTTACACGAAGTCGTAAAATGTTTTTATATAACGTTTTCCGTTGAAATACCTAATAAAATTTGCAAGCCAATTATTTAAACATGAGGTAATGCACTATGAACATGCTACAACATACTATGCGTTCGCTGTTAAGGTAATCACTAATTACATAAAGCAGAATTAATTAGATTAAAACTGGTATTTAATTGATATTGCCAGATTTAATGAATGCAAATTGTTCCGTATCCATATTTATTTTTCCTTTCACGCCCATAAGACTGAGTTAATAACTTATTGCGAACGTGTTAGTTGGTTTAGCTTAAGAACAGCAACTTGGTATATTTCGTTCAGCCATGTACGATTTGACAGCGGTATGAAAAATTTAATATAAATTTACATAAGCTACCACAAATATTTCTACAGATGTTGACAGTTCTTATCTTGTTTTCTAAAGTTTACGCGAACACTACACATAGAAATGAAACAGCTTTTACGGAGATCCGTAATATCCGTAATGTGTAAAATAAACGCGAGTAGATACTCGCGTTTATTTTACACATTACTTTTATCATTATTTAGTTCTTAAATTATCTTATTGGGCCCTGATGAGATTTCCCTCTCCTAGTAGTTCCTCTTCGACCCATCTCGGGATCTTTTGTGCAACCCCATCATTTCACGCTTCTTTTTCTGTAAAGATAGATGGCATAAGTTTAGCTACGTCTTTGAGAGCGTAGAGCCTGACAGATAATAAAAAACATTCAAAACAAATTGGTTCCTATGAATTTGAGCGATTTTAAACTTTCTGCATCGGATTTAAAGTTCAGTGAAGCTGATATGGATGTCCGAGGTCAATAGCAAACTGTCTTTAAAAAAAAGGATTTAAAATTCCATAAATTCAGTTTTACGTAATTCGTCAACTCCTCTCACGTGCCTATTTGGGGCGAATTACACAAACTTTTTAAATGTTCTATTAACTGGAAACATCTGTGTATATCTCTTTAGCATTCATTTCATACAAATATTTTTATATGTGATTTGTATGTGATTCCGGAATAGGAAATGTGATAATAATGTGATTCTTAACTTTAGTAGACGGAACTGCGACACCTTTTATTGTTTTTATTTATGTACACGTGTTTAAAATGTTAATAATAATTATAATCAAGATAAACCTGATGCGACAATAGCCACAACGCAAAAGTGAACTGTCCCTTGAGCTGTTTAAAAACCCTTTTCGAAAATCCCATGGCCTGCAATGATTCATTATCAAACAATGAATCATGGAGCCGCGTAAATTATAACGCAACAGTTATAGTAGTAGCGGCTGGTACGTTTTGTTCCCGCACCAGTGAAAGCCAGCGCGTGAAAGATTTATTATTCAATTAGCCCACAAAAATAGTAAAACCAAAACCAAGTTGGTAAATAAACTGAAGACGGCTGAGCGAAGAGGTGAGCACAGAACTGACGGAAACTAGTTTGGAATTATTCATAAAATTTTCTGCGAAGTCATCTAACAATACTGAGTTAAATACATAGTTTCTAGCCTAGTCAAGGTACAGTGTTACAGAATTGTTTATGGGTGGTAAATGTACGGTTAATTTGCGATCGCACTATAAAACTACTTTATAACTTATGTAGTTATAACATTTTGTTATTACTGTAAGTATTGCAACGCTTTCATAAAATCGGTTGTTAAGACTCTGTTCATGAACTACTTACGATATAAAAATATAATATTTATTTATTTACCACTTACAGAAACGGTCAAATACGAAAATGAAACGTTGCGAAGAATCACAATAATTTTTTTTATATTATTCTAATTAGACTAACAATATAACTGTACAATAATATAAAATTTTACATTACATTACAAAATAAAAATATTTATGCAGAGTTTCTTTTTTTATTGTAAACACATAACCCTTTTAACTCATATTAAAATCATCATCATCATCATCATCTCAGCCAAAATACGTCCACTGCTGATCAAAGGCCTCCCCCAAAGATCTCCACAACGACCGGTTTTGTGCTGCTCGCGTCCAGCGGCTTCCCGCGACCTTCACCAGATCGTCGGTCCACCTTGTTGGAGGCCTGCCTACACTGCGCTTTCCGGAAAAGCGCAGTGTGGGCTTTTCATATTAAAATAATAGTAATTATTATCATAAATTATCGCAATATTTTACATTGTCTCTGAGTATCAGATTTTAGTAAGTAATATTTTTTTCTAATGTTGACCTAAGCAAAGTTTCTTTTTCTTATGGTCAACAAACAGTTTCACAATGATAAGAACCATTGTAAAATTTACAATAACTAACTATATTATATAAATTAAAACCGTTACCCATAAATCAATCATAAATATTATAACTGTTGCATGCATGCATGCATGTCCACGGATATGATTACTTTACAACTCCATTTACAGTCTGCATCCCACATAGTCTATAAGCTGGGTAAGTGTAACAGCACCGGATTCCTCCATTATAACACGAGCGGCAGTCATTTAATAAAGTGCAATTATGAATCGTAAAAGCGTTCTCGCCGTGTTTATGAGCGGACTTGTTATCGCTGCCATCTTGATTTATGTAGCCAGTGGGTGTTGCCAGTTTTTACTAAGATGATGTATGTGTGGGGATGCCACTTTCTCGTGTTGCTTGAGGAATTAGGAATTGATGACTCCAG
The DNA here is from genome assembly GCA_947562085.1 of Eudonia lacustrata. Lineage (NCBI taxonomy): Eukaryota > Metazoa > Arthropoda > Insecta > Lepidoptera > Crambidae > Eudonia > Eudonia lacustrata. The sequence continues at coordinate 1,310,895 of OX387315.1, read as the reverse complement.
ATTGTACATCAAGATTGTATTTTAAGAATCCAATGGAATTAAATTAAAAAATATGTAAATCGTATTCTGTAACAAAAAATGAATTATACGCGTTCTAACAGCGAGGTAATTATTTTCTTTTTGTAAAGGGGTTAAATTAAATATATTTTTAAGTAACCTGAAACAGACCAACTAAGAGACGTGGCTCGTAATTCAAAGTCAATGTCAAAATGTTTTATTCAAATAAACTTAACAAAAGTGCTTTTGAATTGTTCATACAGTTTTTACCTACTACCCATTCAGGACGTCTATTATTTAACTGTGTAGAAGAATGGGCGCAAGAAACTCCACTCCATACTTCGACATCAAAGAAAATAATTCGGGTCTACTCACGTTTTTTATACATATCATTATTTATTCTGCCATTTCAATCCTTAAACACGAAATACTAAAAATAGTTTAAACCATTTCATTCTATGTTCTCTTTATATAAATTTCTCTTTACGATTAAAAAGTATTAAAAAAAAAGTCTATTTACGATCTCGCTTTACAAAAATCGTACAACTTTAGTAAAACAAAAACATTTCATGTTACTAAAACGTGTAAAAATAAATAAAAACCACCACACCTGATATTAAGTGCAAACATGACTCGTACTTCCAGTAGCGGCACATATAGTTCACAAGTAAAATGAAACTACAGAAGGTTCGAATTAATTCTTTAAAGTAATCATCAAAATCGAGGACGCAGTTGTATTATTTGCGTTTATACGCACTTAGTTTGCGATTGCTGAAGTTAAAGGCCGGTCATCGGATGGGTGACGAAAAACGTATCACCAAGAGGTCCTCCTTGCTTCGGAAGACATGTAAAGCCGTTGGTCCCGGCTGCATTAGCAGTCATTAAAAACCACCGATCCGCACTGGGCCCGCGTGGTGGTTTATGGCCCTAGCAGCTGGCTGGCTGGCCTAGGCTGGTGATGGTGTTGAAGCATCAAAGTGATTTATTATTAGGTCCTTACATATGAAATTGATGTTTTTTTATAGAAAAAGCAAACGATTTTTTTTCTAACATTTATTTTATTTAATCAATCAAAGTATGTAGGTACCGTTGTTATCTATGCACTTTGCCATTTTATAGGGAGTTCATTGATTCCTTTGCTGAAAAAATTGCGGGAGCGAAAATCAACAAAAACTTTGAAAACGTTTTGGACTGCCTCATCTGAATTGATTTTTTTTCAATTAAGAAATTATCCAATTTCCAAAAAAAGTGGTAATCGGTTGAAGCAAGGTCCGGGGAGTATGGTGGGTGACGGAGACATTCCAATCCTAGCTCAATGGTTGGCAATACAGATCTGCCGTAATCGTCTGACCAGATCTTAGGAAGCTGTAGTAGATGACACCAACGCTGGTCCAACAGACACTAACCAGTACCTTTTTTTGAGTCAACTTTCGCTTAAGCAGGCAGGATTTGGCCGGTTCTCCTGGGTTTAACCACTGTGATGAGCGTTTCCGATTATCGTAAAGGATCTATTTTTCATCACAAGTAATGATACGATTCAAAATCCCCTCGTTATTGTGACGGTTGAGTAACGTGACGCAGCAGTTGACGCGTGTTTGTTGGTTTGCTTCACTTAATTCATGCGGTACCCATTTTTCAAGCTTTTTAAATTTTCCAATTTGTTTCAAAATATTCAATATGGTTTTATCACTCACACCGAAGCCTGCAGCTAACTCTGACGTGATTTGAGATAGTGAGCTTCCACGATCAACTTTCAATTCCTCATTGACAACTAGGGTCTCCGGCCGTCCACGAGGTTTGTTCTGGAGGTCAAAATTTCCAAAACGAAAGCGTTGGAACCATAAAAGTACTGTGTTTTCTTTTACAGTGGTTTCACCGCACACATCACTAATCCTTTGAGTTGTTTCTGCAGCGCTAGCGCCACGATGGAACTCGTATTCGAAAACAATGTGATATTTTAAGTTTTCCATATTGTGCACAGAACAATGTGAAAGCAAAATGAAATGGCGCGAAAACAAATGAATTATCACATTCAAAACACAAATAGACAAGCATAAAATTGAAATTGAATTTGAAATTCCTAACCAAACGCCAGATTTTTGAGATCAAATTGGCCAGTTCGATAAAACGAAAATTTCATTATGAAGGACCTAATATTACAATTAACACAGATTCTGATAGTCTTATCGTCTAATATATTTATTACATTTTTACGTAAAGTTTATCTTAAAGCATCAATGTTGAATAGAAGGTAAATAAGGAACACCATGCATGTGTATTCTGACGATATGTTAAATTAAAATTATTGTGGTTAAGACATTATTTACTACATCTTAACGTCAAAATGTGCCTTGATTAAAGGCATTCCTAATGCTCACAAAATAATCTAGCTCACGCGTCCTTCATCCGTCACCAAGTATTATCGGTTATTACAGGGGCGGGGCGTTCCGTTTTACTCAAGCTAGAGTTAGGCTAATATTAGGTTAGGCTAAGGTTAGTAATTACTTACTTCGAATATTAAAAGTAAATGCCTAGCTAAAGATGTCCCTTAGGCTATCTTGCCCAAGAGTCGCGTCTGACAAACGGCACTGGAGGTTGTTGGAGGTGGACTTTAAAAAAAAATCCTGTTGGAGGTGGCCTATGTCGAGACTAACTGAGTTTCGAGATATAGTTTAAGATGTTTATAGTATTAACTATGTTAGGTACTCAGGATAAAGATTATTTTATCTTTATTATTTTGAATTTTGCATCCACAATGCTAAGTTACAAGATGAACTTTTCAGTTTCAGTCTCTCGAGTATGAATCGAACCCACGCCCTTTGGATAACCGGTCTAATGCTCTGACCACTGATCTACCGAAACCCCTATTTTATTTATTATATAGTTAACCTTCTGGGCTGTAACGTGGTATGTCCCTTAACAGCGGGCGTGCGCGCCGCGCGTCTGCGCGAACGACGGACGTGTCGCGATCCCGCGATAATCCGCTACCGTTTTTTGCCGTTAACTTAAATGCTTTGACGTGGTGTACACTACTAAGGAGGCCATTAATAATCGGCACTAAATAGATGAAATATGAAAATTGTATGATAGAATTCAATATACCTACCTAGTGTAAATTTACTACAACGTTGTCTTGTTACCTTTTCTTTATTTATTGTTAAACAGGGTCATATTATTCATAACGTAAAGCAAACGATTATGTTGGTGGTACCCAAATCTTTTTTTGTGTTGCATGGTTTAATTAAGACCACAGTGCATTTATAATTATAAAACTTTATCAGGCCCTCATAACCGTTGCATCTAAAAAAATATTTTTTGCAATTTGTGGGTTTCAGGTTTAGTGCGTATCTTTGCCATTATCTGCACTCATCGTCATGTGAAATGAAGATGAAGCGCTTCTTTGTTTTAAAAATAAATAAAAAACTGCTGCAGTTATACGACTTACTTTGTGTACACAGACGTGGCTACAGCATATCATGTAACCAGTGTCCTTTTAAAAGAACAAACACTATTTTACTCACAGTTAATATGTTTTCCGCTTAAACCACTGACTGTTTCGCAAAATATTGCACTGTATCAATATCGCTTTACAATGTACTCGACAAGTAAAGTATCTATAGAGAATTAAATAATGTAACTACAATGAAGGTATATACAAAGTAAATACATTGTCGGCCGATCAATTTATTGCTGGCACAACACAAGTTATCAGATTGATGGAACCTGCTCAACAGTTGGCCATTGTGGTATGACGGAAATAGCTGTACGGTTTCAATGCACACTGCGGCATATAAATCGATTCATTTACAATGATATAGTGAGTTCGCGCCGATCGTACACAATAACCGAATTGAATGTGCATTAGTCGATGAGTTTTAAGTGTTTATCGATATACTAGGGACAGTGTATGAAGACTATGAGCGTTCGAATTTATTACGATAGACGACGCTTTTTGTTTAGTTTCGACGGAGATTTTATTAGTTTGTTTTAGTAGTGTTTCATTTTAAAATATAACATTTTTATACTTTATTATCTGCTCTATTGAGGAGCTCGATGGCGCATTGGAAAACGCGCCCGGTCTGCGAGTGCTGAGGTTAAGCAACTTTCGCAAAGGCGGTCATCGGATGGGTGACCAAAAATGTATTATCTCTCGCTACTCCGTGCTTCGGAAGGCACTTAAAGCCGTTGGTCCCGGCTGCATTAGCAGTCGTTATAAACCACCAATCCGCACTGGGCCCGCGTGGTGGTTTATGGCCCGTTCCCTATCCATCCATAGGAAGGCTCGTGCCCCAGCAGTGGGGACATAAAAATGAGCTGATGATGATTATCTGCTACTAATTTGAAACGAACACCCAATAATAATAATTTCAAATTCAAACAAACGTGAGCTGATTATTTTACTAAAAAAAATACAGTAATTTGAATATGATACTTAATAGGAAAATGGCACCATTCTTTGACACTGTAAACCCAGTGTTCGACATAATTTTCTTCGCCAAAAAATTGCTATAGATTTTCTTTGAAATTTTACTATAAGACAGCTAGGAGGCAGGTGGTCTGTGTTCAATTGTCGCTGAAGTCACAAATCAGATGCTGACGACCCCTATTTCTAATGATTACAAGAAAAAACCGGCCAAGTGCGAGTCGGCCTCGCGCACGAAGGGTCCCGTACCATCTTTATATATATAAGTCTTCTGTGCGTGTGTATGAAACGTTCAGTTTCATATACACGCACCTTCCTTCCTTCTAAACGGCCGCGGCCGGACCGATTTGGATGAATTTTTCTGTGAGTGTTCAAGTGGATTCGAGAATGATTTAGATTTACAATTGGACCCGGTAGGTGGCGCTGATATAGGGCTTCATCATGGGATACGGGTGTTTTTAAGCGGACGAATGATTTGTTTGTTTTGTTACCATGATCATCATAAATCATCATAAATCATCTTGAAAACTGTCAAAGCGGTACGAAGCCCGCTGGTCAGCTTAGCAGGCAAAAAAATCATGTCTGTTGTATGGGAGCCCCCTTAAATTTTCATTATTTCTGTTTTTTTTAATTATTTGTTGTTATAGCGGCAACAGAAATATATAATCTGTGAAAATTTCAACTGTCTAACTATTACGGTTCATGAGATACAACCTGGTGACAGACGGACAGACGGCCGACGGACGGACGGACAGCGGAGTCTTAGTAATATGGTTCCCGGTTGACCCTTTGGGTACGGAACCCTAACGTAAGTAAGTAAAGTTCAAAGTCTATTGAGGACAGTTGACAGTGTTTGGTAGTCTCATTTGCAGGCGTGTACAAACAGTAGTTGTACATTTTTATTTTTAAGTTGAGTCACCTATTTACGACATCGCAGTTTTAATTAGTCAGCACATTAACAAACAGACTGCTGCCAACGGGGTGACAAGATAATTACTAACGCCTTCCGCCCGACACTGCGGCACGTTGTAATTACGGGTTAAGGCGCGGCTACACTTGTTTAGCGTTGACTTACAACGACATGTGAGATTGTTCGATTGGCAACGACGACAACGACGATGTTATTGCAATGAGAACTATTTTTTTTAAATGACGATGTTAGTTACTTAAAAAAAAAACTAAAAAAAAATTAGAACAATTTTTTAAAGATTATACGTTGTTGGTAACTTATTATAGAAATAAGTAATAATAATAATAATAATAATAATGGCTGTAATAGTGCCATGTGGGATGTGGATTCAACCATTATTGTACCGATAGTCGTTTCGGCAAACGGTCTTTTGTCCAAGAGCCTTGATCAACACCTAGAGAGGCTCTCGCTGAAAGGTTGGGTCAAGGGTCAGATGCAAAAGGCGTACTGCCTTTGACACGGCACGTATTGTTAGGAGGTTCCTCACTGTGCAGCCCTGACCACCGGTAGTTTGGGCCCTGCCTCGCTGCTGGCGGTACTCTAGGATTAGGTTTTTATAATGTTTTATTGCTCTTATATTAAAATATTGTAAAAATCTAGTTTTAAGGAAAAAAATTAATAAAGAGTATAATAATAAAATAAAAAAAAATCTAGTTTTAAGAAAGAAAATAAATATAGAGTATAATAATATAGTAAGTACTTTTACGAATCTACTCTAATTCTAATTTCACACAATTAATTTTTATTATTTTATTGTGAAGAAAAATTGTTTTACTTAAATGTAGTGTTTGCGTACACTTTAGAAAACAATAAAAAAACGAGCGAGCCTTACAGTAGTCGCATATGATGTGTAACATACAATACGGAAACTATTCCATTAAGCAGTGACAGAAATTAACCTCAAAATTTGAAAAAGCTATATACTGAAATATTTTATTCGAATTATTATTCTTTATTACTTACTTGGATTTTTTATCAATGATCTGCACTTTATTGAAACTTATTAACATCAGTAAATATTTAATAATATAGTTTAAAAGTCTACTGCAAACGAAATGGTTGAAATCCATATAATTTATAGAATTAACAATTACGTATATTTTTTTACAAATCATAAAGGGAATGCAGTCAATTGTGGATGTAATAAAAAATGGGTCAGGTATTACATCATTTTATAACTATAAAATAAATACAGTAAATAGTCATTAAAAGACATTTGACATATCAAAATGACCTTTGATAGTCAAATGACACAACATGTCGCATATAATAATAATATGTAATGTTCCTAATACCGATTTTAAATTTATAAAATGGCGCGAGCTTGCGCGCTTTCCTGACTTCCTGTCACACTGTTACGTCCAACTTCCGTCACATTTTACGAAATCACTCCCACAAATTGTATATATAGAAGGCGAGCGGAACAATTTTACACATCAAAAACAAAAACATCATGGGAGGTGGTTGTTACTCATAGATAACTATGATATGACTACGCTATTAACGAAAAAAAAAATTAAATTTATAAAATAGAAACAAAGAAAGAAAGAAGTACATTTATTGGCACACACTAAGTATAAGTTATAAAAAACCAGGAGAGTACTTTCAAGTTAAACTAGTTAAAAAACAAAATCGTATGACCGCACTTAAGTAATTTTATAGGAAATTGTATGCTGACTAGTCATAACGCATTAAACAGCTATCATGACCAATCTGACACATTGCCATTTGGAACAAGTAAACTTTATATTTATTTAATTTAAATATTCAGTTTAACAGTCCATTACTAATAAATATCTACCTTACATCAGAGATAATTACGCAAACGCGATAAATAAATCGTCACAAACAAGTTTAGCCTTTATATAGGACAGTGGCTTGTCTTAACGACAACGTGTACAAAAATATTATCGACAGTGTTCAATTATAACCTGATTGGTAATAATAGCGGGTTATTATGGCAGCTGGTACTTATCCGACGACGTTGGATACTTGCGTCAACCTATAGATAGAGCATTGGTTTGAAAGTGTAAAGTAATCGTCGTTCGGAGTTATTATTAATTTCTTTGTGTCAATTTAGTTCTGAAGCACATCACTAGATGGCACTGCACGCGTTGACGCTCCTGATTCGCGGTGTTAAAAAGCTTTCGTTATGAATGTAGTTTAAAATGTGCTTAGAATTGCGATTATACCAATCCTGTTTAGTACCCATAACATGTTCGTAGTACTATATTAAAAGGTCTGAACGCTCAAAGAAAATACAATGTGTGTTTTTAACACGTTACACAATGACAAGGTATGTAATAGCAACATAATATATTATAATGCATAGTAGATAGACTCTTTAGATAGGAATATTGCACACACTTCAAATTGAATACAATATCAGGGAATTGAACAGAGATCTGTTGGGTCTCAGACAGATGTAAATAAATAACAAAAACAGTTAAGGTGGTTTGAACCTTCAAGTTTGGTGGGTTACATCCAAAGTTTGTTGGGATATTTGTTACTCTTTCACGTAAAAACTACTGAATGGATTTGGATGAAATTCGGCATACAGATAGTTAGATAGATAGGAACCACGCGGGTGAAACCGGGAACCACGCGGGTGAAACCGCGAGCGGCCACTAGTTCTAAATAATAATAAACAATTTTCTAATATTTTTCCTAACATTAAGTAGGCTTATACTATTTGAAACCTTCAAAACTATTAACGGTATCCAAGGATTTGTTAAAACCCATTACCCTTAGCACGATATCTTTTTAGACAAAAGCCTCTATAAATCTCACTTAATATAAACTATAACACTTATCAACATTCAAAAATTTAACACTTTTCATTAAGCCCTTAGAAACTTTATAGCCCGAGCTGTACATTAAGATTAAGCCTTCGATATATATTGACGCAGACACACGAACTGACAAGGTACTTATCGCCAAAGAGCCGCTAATTACAAATGAAAATCGCTTCCCGCCACCGACTTAGATAAGTTTCACTCGTAACCTGGACTATCGAAGCAGGAGAAGGGTGACGATGGCTTTAGCTTTCTTAGCGACACATCTGGACAAGATAATCTTTTCAAGTTTATTGTGTTGAAAAGTATATATTCATAAACATTTTAACCGATTGATAATCATTACCTACTTATTATGTTTTTGTTCAGAAAATCTACGAGCGATAAGTTTTATACATAATTATTTACTTTTTTTGAACCGTGTTTTTAATCGCTTTTTTGCGTTTCCATTCATTTTTTACAGAAAAAAAGAACTTGAAATCGTTTCCAATAACAGTTAATGAAAATACTTCTTGTACTTAACCCAAAGACAACCTAAATCTTTTGCTCAATAACTGTTTATTATCTTACTTTGCTAGAATGTTATGCTTGAAAGCAGCATTACTGGATATATTATGTTGATTACTTTGTTAAGCCTAATTCTTTATACGATTTAGTCCTGCTACATTTGTAAAGAATGGTCACTCTCACCTGTGATATCTTAATTGGTAAGACTGCTAAGAAATAAAACTTTAATCGAAGTCTGTATTCCCTTATCCCTCTGATTGCCTTGACAAATGCTCCCGGTCTCTCCATAATTAAGATAATAGAAATAAGATTGTATATTGGCGGTCTTCAGCTCTCAAAGATGTAGGAGTTTTAAGGGCCAGTCAACTTTTAATGTTAGGAATTTCTTACAACCATCAACGTATTTTGAGAAACATTTTCATTCAGATAAGTTTCGCAATATTTTCAGATCAGTAGTATTTGTCTTTTTGGATAAATATAATAAAGAACCTTTAGTAAGAAAAAACTGTAAACATTGATGTGTAATTGATTTGGTACATAAAGCATTAAAATTACTTATCACAAAAAAAAAACATAATTATATCGTCGGTAATTTCTTAATGTTTAGATTTCAAAATATAATTTAGAGGAGCCCGCGACATCTACACGGTAATCAATCTAAATCATCTAAACGGGCCGTTAAAGTCGCTTAAACCATTAATGACACGATTACGAACGAAGGAGGTTGCGTAAATCATTGTGGGAATAAACGGACCCACAAAAAGAGCAATTAGCGCAGCGCCAACGTCGATAGTTTAACGGATGTCGATAACATTCCATGTGGCACGACGTGACTGTACACTGAAATGCTGCAAACTAATGGTCGATGCACAAACACTCGAATGTAACCCCTAAAACAAGGGAATGCGGTCGCGGCGAACGATAATTTAAGTTTGCGTAAAATTCGAGACGCGAGTTCGATTAAAAAATGTGATTTGTGGCTGCCACTCCGCACGTGTTTTATTTTGCGAATTCTGTACGTAACAGGCTCGTCAAGAGGTTGCGGCAAAAAAGGATGCCGCATCGCCGCGAGCCCGCACCAAATTCTATGTTCACTTTTATATTTCGATGCCAGCGACGGAACTAGTTTTTGTCGCGCCACATTTTATTTCTAAAGCGACCGCTAATGTTTCCTAACAATAGGAAAATAAACGGGATTTAGCATAACAAAAACAAGACGATTAGCTTCAAAGAACACGCGAAACCTCTTTGGTGAGCGCGATTGTCAGTCGGCGGACGTGTGGCGGGTCATCATTCACACCTGTCAGTCAGCCTTTGAGCTTGGACAGGCGGAGACGGGGCACGGCGACTAGTCGACGGCGATTTGTATAGCGCGAGTAAATCACTTTTGAAGTAATTTATGTTCGAACGGGACTAGGGTTGTATGCACGTACGGTGTCGATGTTTTGTTGCCGTTGAAATAGTAAATGAATATTTTATAGGTTATTTTTTCTTTATTTGTTTTTATTGAAACAATAAACGGATTCTAGATACTCCACGAAAAGCATCTATCAACAAACAGCTTGGGTAGAGCATGTGAAGAGAATGAATTCAACGCAGCACCTCCGCACAACGCAGTCCCAGAAATCCCATAATTTCCCTAGCCAGAAAGTCACCATTCTGGCTAGGAAGATCATGGAATTTCTGGGAACAGTCCAGAATTCAGGCTCTTCGCATTTAAAAACCAGTTATGTGTTAACGACGTACAAAAATGTACTAGCTTACTATTCAAATGCCTTCATAATAATCATTAAGTATAGATAGTATAACTTTGTACCTTTTTATTTTGTTCGTGTTTTGTTTTATAGTGTTGCAATAAAAGGATTATCTATTTATCTATCTATACTATTTTGTATTGTCTCCTTGTAACATAAGATCTTGTAGAATCGTGAGAGAGAATTTCAATTAAATTATGAAAGAAATATTAATAAAAAGTTTCAATAACTCTAAAGACCTCATTGTCCGCTCAAATAATGTGTCCACATTAATAATGCATCACCTAAACATTACTTAACATACAAAATAAGGATACGGCATAACAAAGGGAACTACACTCGACAAACTTCAAAAGCACCACATCCATCGACGTATCGTTCATCACATCACACAAGTGTTGTTTGACAGCTTTTGTAGTAGAAAAAAGGCGACAGAAAGGAGACCGAATAATCAGCACGCGTATTTATCATAACCCGGCCGCTGTCGCCGGGGTCTGACAGTTGACAAGCTAGGCCGAGAGCTGCGGTTTAATAAAAATACATAACATTTTATGTCTATAATAATTTGCTTAACTAAAAATACATTAATGAGAAAATATAAAAAAAATGGTTTATATAAATAATTATAATAATGTCTAAACACAAAACCATTGTTGGATTGCGGAAGACCCAGGTTCGATTCCTGGCTGGGTCGGGTAGGCGCTTAATGTTTCCACTGTATTTTATAAAATTTTATTAATATTTAAATTAGCTTCAGTGCAGCAATTAGCACTTAAAAATAAAAAGTAAATTCACAAAACCATGTTAACCACTATAAAACGACATTCAAAGTTCGAACCACCTCGATAAATGGAGGTGGTGGTGGTGATTTTCAATATGAATAATTGATGCTCGATGACTCAGCGACTAGCACGTATCAAGATTGCTACCTGAACGGGTAAGCCACTGCGCCAGCAAGCTCTTCTTTCGTTTTAATGTTCTTCTTTTTCTACTTCGCTTTCAGTTGTAACATTTAACCGCGGTATCCCCGCAAGAGTAAAATTAAAATAATATGATTTCAAAAGATAGATAAAAAGGTTTCACTAGAAATAATATAATTTAGTTTTTGGTTGACTTTAATTAATTATTTCTAGGTTGCAACTTACAAAATAAGCCAGCCGAACGGGCAAGCCGCTGCGCAAACAAGCTACACGTGTTTCATTATAAAACTCGGAGCTTGATGGCGATGGCGATCAACATGGCTAATACGCAGTGTGTCTCCAGGAGTACAGTGACAGCGTCGCGTCGTCAGCGTCCCTTGATGTGTCAGTGCGCCGCTAATGAGCCGGCGAGCCACATGCCAGTTAAATGACTCGTCAACTTTACCTCTACCAATATTGTCAATTGGTAGTTTGGTTGCTTTGGTTTCTTAAAAAACGTGGTGCTTTTGTTTATTATGTCGTTAGGCAGGTCATCAGACTGCTGACAAAAAAAAAATCTCACTTCAAGGTCCACCATGCTTCGGATGGCAAGTGATGCTGTTGTGATGGCCTTATAGCATTATTTTAGGCCATAATTTCATAATAGTTATCACATTATAATGTTTATTTTTTAACTATACGAACAGCTTTGTAATATACTAATCATGAAAAATCTCAAATTAAATCTCTTTGATTTTGAACAGGGACATATTTTTTAAAGTGCTTCCTAGGAACAGAACCCTTGATATTGTTAAAGACTATTTACACCATCAGTTGTAGGACAAAATAGCTTTGGTCATTCGCAAAACCCCCATGTTAGGTGATGGTTTTTCTCCGGCAACGGTCACAATAACTAACATGACTGAGGGGACCCTATAACTTAGGGGTCGTCGGTCGTCGGTAGTTGATCAAATAAACCGTATTGAAATCGGTCAGGGTCTATCTGTTTGAGATATACGATGCCACCGATAGACAGCACACAAAAGCTTCAAACGCATAACACCACGTTTTGCGCAAGGAATTCCAAAAATAGACATTATTCACACCCTATGAACATATCAAAGAAATAATAGGTTTTAATTTTTAGAACACCATCTAAACTTTCGATCGAACTATCAATGTTACGACTACAATTTAAATTTTCCATTAATACGACTTTAATAACTCAAGGAAAATACCTTACCACGAGTGCGGTAATTATCTAGTTGCAGTAATGGCCGCCTTATACGCGACTGCACAAAGTTTAATTTACGAGTTAAATATTTAATAATTCATAATACGGTTTATTGCACGTAATTGTGGGTGTAATAAAAATTGATTAACATCTTATTTGACTTGTTTATGCAGTGTTGTGTCGGCATTTTTTTCTCGTGTTTTTAAGCTTTGTTTGTGTTTTATGTGTTTTTAATGGGGTTGAAGAGCGCAGTTCTGCTTAGGCCATGCTTAGATCCAGGTGTTACTCCTTTAAGAAGGAAAATACATCAACTACTATTTTATACTAGCTGTGCTCGCGATTTCGTCCGCGTGGAATAGTAACTTTCGGCAGCATTTTTAATTTTTTAGGCTTTGTTCCCGTTTTTGCAACATTTTTCACTGATGCTTTGCTCCTATCGGTCGCAGCGTAATGTTATATAGCCTAAAGCCTTCCTCGATAAATGGACTATCCAACAAAAAAATATTTTTTTATTTCGAACCAGTAGTTCCTGAGATTAGCGCGTTCAAACAAACAAACTCTTCAGCTTTATAATATTAATATAGATTAATAATGTTGGTTGCTGTTTTTGTAACAGTTAAATTAAGTGAGTAAGAGGAGGATCTTGGTGGCGCAGTGGCTAACGCGCCCAGTCTGCGATTGCTAAGGCTAAGCAAATGTCGCAGCGGCCGGTCATCGGACGGATGACAAAAAGTTTATCATCTAGAGCTCTTCCGTGCTTCAAAAGGCACGTAAAGCCGTTGGTCCCGGCTGCATTAGCAGTCGTTAACAACCACCAATCTGCACTGGCCCACGTGGTGGTTTATGGCCCGTTCTCTCATCCACGCATTAGGGAAGGCTCGCTTACCCTAGCAGCGGGGATATAAAATGAGCTGATGATGATGATGAAGTAAGTAAGAAACTGAATTCAAAGACAGGCGTAAAGCTGAACTTGCTGAACCAAGTGCGATACTTCAAAGCCTCAAACACCTCAAAGCCAATTCAAATGGTGTGCTCACACCAAATTTAGCTATTCTAGTCAATTTCAGTAAAGTAGATTAATTTTTTTCTAATATGTTAGAAATGTTTTTATAGGTACTCATATAAGGTTCTGGCCCGTGTCATGAGATATACGATTGATAGTACAAATAATAAATGTAAAATATAACTTTACCAAATGACGCATCAACAAAATAAAGTAATTATGTATACTTTTCATTATAACCACACATCGTAGCTGCCTCCTCCATTACCATTAGCACACGTTTTTAATTTAATAACCCGCTAGTTCTCATTTCACTTAATTATTTAAAATGCAGCTGTGTTTTATCACTCACATAATACTTCATTAAAGTAATTTATTCACCGCCGATACCGAATCAGCTTACTTAATGACATACCGTTAAGGCTACAGTAGTCGACACCGTTTAACATTTTAAAAAAAACCTTATCGAGTTTAAAAAATTAAGTAATAAACAAATGAGTAACATGGCAACCCAATTAAAAGTTTAATGTGTGTAACAATGAGGGGTCTAAATTTCAAGATGGCCGCGATAGGCGGGAAAGTCAGACGTCGACGCGTTTTTGACTAATTATAATTGTCTACCCAATTATATAAATTCACCGCGTAAAATTATAATACAGCAACGTCGGCGTTTTTTTTATAGTGAACGAATTCAACTATCCGAGACCGTGTGAGGGGAGCGACTTTGTTTTTTTCTATCTACAATTTTATTTGTGTAACTTTTATTAAAATGGCGTAAGATTTACTGTGCCACTGCTGGTTCGAGCGTTAAAAGGCGGATGTGATGATAAAGCGTTTTCTATTAAACATAAATATTCATTTGATGTATAATTTTTTGGGGAACTATAAAAAAATGTTTTTGTTAGCATGACTTATCTGTGAGGGGTGCTGATTAAAAGTTATTTATTGCGCTCACTTTCGGTCGGAGTATTCGGTAGCCGTACTATCTACCTTTTAATTTATCGCTGTTATTAACAATAATGTGAAATGCGCTGCTAATTGACACATCGGTTTTACGTTATTGAATCTGTCGATGTTACTTTTTTATCGGAGTTATAAATTACATAAAACATGCTCGGTGATTTAGTCTTCCGCTGCTGTAGCACAGTGGAAACACATCTTGCGTTTTGTTTTTACAACTGGTGAATGTTGCCGCCGTCAAAAATATTAATGAAAGCTTTTAAATATATTGCTGTGTAACAAATTTATTACTACCGGTAGTGGATTGGAATATTTATCTGTTTAATAAATATCAACAATAATTTATTATAACATGCCATACTACTTATCAATCTTATTAATATACGTGCAAAATGCACCTGATATTTCAAGAGAAAACTCATTAAGCATAATCTATTTATTTTTTATTTATTTAATGACCACAATTACAACTATCTTTACAGGATATGTCCCAATGCAATACTGTATACTTTCAAGATTATTATTATTAAATCCTTTATTGTACACACGCCTGCACGTCAACCTACCACAAACTGTCAAATTTCCTCAATAGACTTTGAACTTTACGTCTCAGGAATATGGTTGAAAATGTATTGAATAAATTTGACAGTTTTGGATAGGTTGATGTGCTGGCGTCTGTACATTAAAATTACAGTAAAGATTAGGATTAAGATTTATAGGGTAGTAAGATTATAGTAGAATTGCGGAAGACTCAGTTTCGATTCCTGGCTGGGTCGGGCATTTAATTTTATCACTGTATTTTATAAATATTCAATTCAGCTTCAGTGCAGCAATTACCAATTAAAAATTAAAAAGTAAAATTTAGGATAGCAAGATCTAGTGACTACTAATACGAAAACACATTATTTTGGTTAAAAATTTGTTGTATTGAAATTAGATGTCTAAAAGAATTGACTCAATACCTAATATTGCGTTTACCAAGCATTGCCTCATTCAAGAGTAATTTCAATCAAATTAAACTTTTTACAAAAAACAAAACACATCACAAAACGACCCATTCGACGTTTAAAATCATATTTAGATGTGTTTTTGTTTTCTTTGGATGCACGAAACATTAACAAAAGAAAAAAAACACCGCGAATATAATTATAAGTCGCGCACAGTAGCCATTTTGAATTCGCCGTGACCATACCTGATATCGTGACGGCGCATAAATCACTGAACAATACGCGGAGTGTAAAGATATGAGTAAAAAAACACAGGAGCTCGCGCTCAGCGTACTATGGGGTAGTGGTTTGTCAGGCATGTGTTAATTATATTTATGTGCTTTTTGTGCCCGCACTAGTTTCTTTGTTGGCTCGTAATAATGGTGCATTAGCAATAACTAGTTTTCCGTTATAGAAATGTGCGTTGTCAACTTTTTTACACAGTCATATTCCTATATTCTGACGCAGTAAAGAAAAGAGAGAAAATAAATGCTCTTTCTTGTCGATGCTTCTCAGTACTTGTACTGAGACACAGTACAGTAGACAAAGTACAGTAGATACATTGACTTTCATTAGAGTTCAAATGTAGCAAATTTAAAATTTAATTATGTCAGCAGCTTATGGAGATGACCGTAGTTTTTATGAGACGCTATAAAAATGAAACTAGTGGTATTTTTTCCCAAATATTTATTTTAAATCAGTCTTTAATCATTTAACCATTCAAAAACACAACTTAATTAACAAATTCTAATAAAATAAAATTATTAAAAAAACATAACTATAAGTCTTGGCGATGGCCAATAGAGATGTCTCCCGAGATGTTCGGGAGAGATGGCCATAGTAGTGTGGGGATGATGGCCAGTCCTTTATTTTACTCTTTTTTTATTTTTCTGCTTCTCCTATCTTTTTTTGCTTTTGGCCACACTTTGAGCATATATTGTCAAACTCAGTACAGTTTTCATGAACCCAAAATGAACAAATGACCCATTGCAACCAGTCCTCAATAAGTTGGGTATTGTAATAATTCTCCCCACATCCAGCACAGTTGTTCATTTTCAGTATCAACATCTGAGTCGCAATATATTGGTTCTTCTCCATCCTCACTACTTTCTGAAATCTTGTAACAGCCTTTCGCTTTTTAGCTACCATAGTTCTATCAGTCTTATTTTGTTTTTGTCTCTTTTTTCGTTATGTTTTCTTTTTTAATCTTAGACTTCTCTTTTTTGACATATTTCTGCTGATCTTTGGCTTTTCTTAAAGAGATTGATAAGTGAAAAGAGTACCTATTTTCTTTGACCGTTTTCTTGCTTCAACAAGTTTCTGTGGTATTGGGGAAAGTTCTTTCAGGATTTGAGATGGTGTAAATCATTTATGAGGTTTTTCCACGTCAACCTCGTTAGAAGCACCTAAAGTTGTTCCTTTTGATTTGCCAGGTGTCGTAAGTCCTTGACAGCTTGGAGTATTTTCTTTGACAGAATTAGGTAATAATAGGTTAATAATAAGGCCATCTTTACCGAAACACATGTGGCCATCTCTCCTAATTGACCGGGAGAGATTTCCATATCGATATAAAAATTAACGACTGGGCATAGACTAAAATTTTGAGGTTAGAACACAGTACATTAATCATACCAAACATGATAAAACATAATAAGTATAAATTTTCATTGAAAATTTTTCACCACGAGGTAAGATGTAAGCCCATTAAAAACAATCAAGACAAATAAACTGCTTTTTACTTATTTTTTGATTTAATTTCACTATAACTTTACACCTGCTGCTAATGGGCTCCGCTGACGGAAGTGAACTAAGCATAAACTAGCACCATCTAGCTATTGGTTCCGAAAATAATTGAAATGGCCATCTCTCCCGTACGGCCATCTCCTCCGGACTTACCCTATACAGGTCACGAAACAAGTGAAAGTCGCAAAAAAAATACATAGTAGTTTATAAGTATCATAAAACAATAAATGTTAAAAAACGAACTTAGCCAAACATGAAAGCGGTCAGTAGCGACACTACCACCTACACATTGAGACTCCATTAACAAATCCAATCCAAATATTGGTATTATAATACAAACAACTGACTGTCAACAGAAAGACCCAATTGACTGTCCGCCGCGCCCTAATGAAGTCGTCATAACAGACGACAGTGCGCTGTCCAGCGTTGTCACCTGTCACTTGACACATTGAGCTGTCAAACCGCGTGACGTTTATTGCCGCAACAATGTCGCACACGTCGCGTCACGCGCTGTCGATTATTTGTCAGAGGGGCGGAGAGTGGCTATAGAAACGGAATGAGCCCCCACAGTTGATGTGACTGTAGAAAGTCGATAGTTTTCTTCATTTCCCTTAGGAAGTTGGTGGTGGTAAGGCTTGTTTATCCGCCAGTGCCTCAGTAGTTGAGGATTCCGTGCGAAGTGCGCTTCCACCTCCAGCCTTGCCATCACTTAACATCAGGTGTGATTAAGATACTGTGCTTACCCGTAAGACAAGCGTGGTGAGTCGGTGGCTGTTAGCCTTGACATAGCCAAGGCTTTTGATCGGGTCTGGCACAAAGCTCTTCTCTCCAAGTTCCCGGCATACGGTCTGCCTGCTCAGTTCTGCAACTGGGTCGCTGGCTTCCTGCATAAGCGCAGAATCCGTGTTATATCTGATGGATGCGTTTTGCGGCTCATGTCAGTGAACGCTGGTGTCCCTCAGGGGTCCGTTCTATCCCCCACGCTGTTCCTTCTGCATATCAATGATATGCTTCCACTTGGAAATATTCATTGCTATGCAGATGATAGTACGGTCCATGGAGGATATAACGGTCACCCAGCGGCAGGGCGGGTCGAAACCGAAGTGAATCGAGTTAATCTTGTCATTGAGCTCAATCGGGTATTGGACCTCATATCTAATTGGGGCACCAATAATCTGGTTGAGTTCAATGCCAAGAAAACACAGGTGTGCGCGTTCACGGCAAAAAAGTCACCATTCCTTCCCCTTCCAACTCTTCAGGGTACATCTCTACGCCTGCAGAGCAGTATCAACATGCTCGGTATGACGATACGCTGCGATCTGAACCAAAGGGACTACATCGAAGCCGTGATCAAAACAGCCTCACGAAAACTCGGAATTCTGAACAGAGTGCGGCGATTCTTTACGCCGGACCAGTTGTGCCTTTTGTACAAGACACAGGTACGGTCTTGCGTGGAGTATTGCTCGCACATCTGGGACGGTTCCGCTAAGTACCTTCTCGATGCCTTGGACAGATTGCAGCGTCGCGCTGAACGCATTATCGGCAATGCAGAAGTGGTAAATACTCTCGAATCTCTGCAATTGCGTAGAGATGTTGCGTCACTCAGCGTGTTTTACCGCTTATACCGTGGCGAGTGCTCTGAAGAGCTCTTGGACCTCATCCCACCTTCTCCCTTTCTTCATAGGATTACACGTGCTGCTCTTCGGAGTCACCGATTCACTGTCTCAAATATCTCATCGCGCACAAAGAAATTTGGTGACTCGTTTCTTTGTCGCACCTCCAAAAGATGGAATAGTCTACCAGCACACGTTTTCCCTCCTTCCTATGATATGGGGTCCTTCAAGAGAGGCGTGAAGAAGCACTTTGTGGGCCGGCAGAGTGAAGTTGACTGATGCTACGTTTGTTTCCACGCTGCACCAGTTGTCTTCGCGTCTGGATTTCATTTCCACTTAACATCAGGTGGGATGGAGTCATTTGCCGAGCTAAGTATAAAAAAAAAAAAAAAATAAATAAATAAAATAAAAAGTAAATAAATAGCGCTCGGTTAGTAAGACTTCGAAGTTCGAAATGCACGTTAAGCAGTTCTCAACAGTTCTCTACAGGTTTCCGTTGTAAAAAATCTGCTTACCCAGATTGGTCCAGCGTGGTAGTAATAGGCTTATGATAAAGAATAAGTTTTGTGACATTAGCACATGTCTTTTAGAAAAACGTTAATAAAAAAGTCAAATCATCAACATCACAGCTATCATGTTGCATCACTGCCCTCGTGAAAAGCTACAATCGGTATTTCGTCTATCTCTATTAAATAAGAATGTGGGCAAATCTCTGATCCATCAAACGAAATCTAAATGAGCAAAGTATCTAACAGTTTGTTTGGTTTGGTTAACTAGTCTGTTTATGGTCGCTGAAAAATGGCTTTCAGTAAAGCTTAATTTACAGCAAGAAGTCAAGTAAAAGTAAGTAAATAGCCTAAAACTGTCCCATTACTGAAAGGCCTCCATCATTGAAATCATCACTACAATTGATGGGTAATAGGTTAATCACCACGGTTGCCAAATGCAACCTTCGGGTATCTGTGCCACTCGGCTACCGAGGCGTAAAAAGTAATCAAAAACAAATAAAACTGTTATTGGCACGTAAACATATTACTGCTTAATACCTACTGTGTAAGCATGGGGATGTTTTGTGTTTGATTAATATTACCCTTTTATAAGTTTATGCTTTTGTTTCCATCTACGTCGTTGCACGTTTTTTATTTAATATTTTTTATAGACCCTTTACTTTCAACGTCATTACCGTTGATATATCATTTATATACTCCATCGAACAGAATGCACAAAAAGCTGTTATAGATTGTGATGCACACGGTGAATTCAGATCGTTCATTAAAATCTTCCACATGACTGCTGGTGGGTTGATTTGCATCAAAATCGAAAAACTGGTCTGGTTTTTAATCATTTGGTTACAACAATGGAATATTTTAATATATCAGCTTGCTATGATTTGATATTGAATGGATCGTATAACGTGCTATTTATAAGACGTTTTCAATATGCTGTATTTTATTCCTTATGGATACATAGCTTTCATATCAAATAATTCTAAGCGCACTTTTCCTGAAATCCTTAACTACTGAGGCACTAGCTATCTTATCCAGAACACAACAATGCTACAAACATTGATGTTATGGCGACATATTTAGATAAGAAGGTGGTAGCTATCCAGGCGGGCAAACAGATCCTAACATCAACCAAACCGAGTACGTACACAAACATGTACCCCACAAGTAACCCCTGCTTGTAATTAAACCTAGGACCTCAGTCAAAGACGGGTGGTCTTAACCACTAGACCACAAAGGCAGTATTCCTCCTCGCGTAACCCTTTGCCTCGAGTTTGTGGTCACCAAACCCTCATTAGGCAAGCGTGGCAACTAACTTAACACCTATCTATTATTGCGATGATTTGATTTCAATGATGGATACCGTTGTCCAGCAGACAATATGATTATCTGCCTGTAAAATCCTTCTGCAAAAGACCACCACTGCCCTTACCACTTAGATTTAGTGCCTCTTATATGAGGACATTGAGACCATTTTTCATTGATGAATAAACAACCGTTTTAGAAGACTTTCAAATTTAAATTATTTTATGTCAAAATGTATATAACACATAATTATAGTTTTTTTTTTTCCGAAACCCCTCTAAGGGCATGAACGAATTAGCGAACCGTATGCAATTACTAAAAGTTGGAACTGTCGACTGTTGAGGTGCTCAATTATTTTCTTTGCCATTATTTGCGTGCAAAATACAACAAATAATAATTTGGAACCTCTCATTATCAAGCCGTATAATTTGAGCCCCTGCAATTTGTAAGTCGGCTGTAATCAGAGGTTCCGAGCTTTGTGTTTATTTTATTCACCGATTTACCTCGAAAACAATCAACTTTTGCGGATTCGCAAAAGCTTTTATTGTTATTTGATGTTTCTTTTGTTGAATTGAGGGCAGCGTAATGTTTCGGTTGTTTTTTATGATTCTTTGATTGTGTTTTGTGAGTTACGCAATTATTGAACATAAAAGTGTTCTTATTTAATTTTATAAACGTTAAAGATATTATTTGGCCATTCGTAAAAAATATTTAGGAGGAGAGGAGGAGCTCGATGGCGCAGTGGATAACGCGCTCGGTCTGCGAGTGCTGAGGTTTAGTAACTTTCGCAAAGGCCGGTCATTGGATGGGTGACCAAAAATTAATTATCTCGAGCTCCTCCGTGCTTCTGAAGGCACGTCAAGCCGTTGGTCCCGGCTGCATTAGCAGTCGTTAACAACCGCCAATCCGCACTAGGCCCGCGTGGTGGTTTATGAAACGTTCTCCCTATTCATCCATAGGGAAGGCTCGTGCCCCAGCAGTGGGGACATAAAAAGAGCTGATGATGATGATGATGATGATGAAAAAATATTATTTTGAAGGTATTCCAGGTATAGTATATATATCATTAACTAAGATACCACCTTAGCCGATTGATGCTTACAACATCATGAGTATGATTAAAGTGGGTAAGTACCTTAAGCTAAACTAAAACTACGGGGTTTTTGAAGACGGGCATTAGAACCTTTATAGTTTCTTTTTATAAAAGAGTTAGTAATCAATCTGCTGCCTGATAAGTTGCCTGTTAATCAGAAGCAGAATTCAGATGCGAGAACAGCTAGCTGTGGAGCGTCCCAGTTCCTATAGTCCCGGGTCTTTTCAGCAGCGGGGCGTAAAACGGCATTTATGCAGGCCGTCATGAATGGGTGCGCTTGTTACCGTGCTTGTTCCACGGTGGGGAGCGCTCTCATTATTTTTCATCCCGATATTCCTACGGGAACGGGAACCACGCGGGTGAAACCGTGATCGGCCGCTAGTAAATTATAAATTATTTAATTACATACAACATTACTACTGTACAAAGACTACAAAGCACTTTTAAGAAATAAATAAAAAATCTTAAACATACATTATCTATAATTAAAACAACAGTTAAAAGAGCAATAAAAACGAACAACAAACACGTTTCATAATCAATAACACGGTGATCTATTCAAGCGTCGATAGAACTGATCAATGTGATCATAAAATTTATTATACACGCTCGCGACTTGTCCGTCGTTATTTATTGCAGCGATCCGCGACTGTTGATATGTAACAACTGTGGAGTCGTGCGACTCATAATAATTATCGTCTCCACAATCATGCGCATGATCGCACACTAAAACTTGAGTCATGATGACTTAAAAATACGTGACGTCATGATTTAATGGATCTGAACGGGATGATATTAGGTACAACAACTTTGGAGTTTTTGGTTCTAAAACTTTGTTAGGACATCATAACATCAGTGTTATTCGCATGTGTTCCGGATAAGATAGCCAGTGCGCCTCAGTAGTTGAGGTTTCCGGGTGAATTCCACCTTCGACCTTATCGCCATTTAATATCGTGAGATTAAGTCCGAGTAAGGAACTAAAAATAAAAAATATAATCCCAAATAATAATGCAATTATTAGTATGTATGTGTATTATAAATATTTATGTAAGTTTATTTAAATTTGTGGGAGGTACACATTATTTCTACCTCTATTTATAATGTTTCCTTTTGCGGGCCTGCTGGAAGATATTTCAGCACTGAAATAAGCAGCGCCCTTGTACTAAATTTACTTTACCTTTATTTTTGTTACCTTTTTATGTGTGTACATAAACTTGTAAAATAAATAAATAAATAAATGGCTGAAGTAGGGCTGG
This sequence comes from Eudonia lacustrata, assembly GCA_947562085.1. Taxonomy (NCBI): domain Eukaryota; kingdom Metazoa; phylum Arthropoda; class Insecta; order Lepidoptera; family Crambidae; genus Eudonia; species Eudonia lacustrata. Next base: position 1,287,851 of record OX387315.1, on the reverse strand, counting down.
GCTGGACATGTCTACCGCATGTCGAAGTAGAGGTGGGCGCGGATCATAACGCAGTGAACAACACAAAATGCGAAAAGGCTACCAGGTAGACCAAGACGAAGATGGCGGGACGGCCTTGATGGGTTCATGAAAGAATGGCGTGATGTTGCAGGGAACCGGAAGGTGTGGAAGCCCAGCAATGGGATAGCTATTCCTGATTATAATAAAACAAATAATAACCGCTATTATGTAATATATTAGTGTTTTACATTCTCAATCTGGGGTAATCATGCCTATTACTCCATGCACGATAACTAACATTGATGTTAACACGATTGCTTGTGCCAGCATTTCGAATTACGACACTTCATCATGTCAGCGGTAAATTGAACAGCGCTTCGATAATGTAATGGACAAACCCAATGTTAGTACTTGATTTATAGACTAAAATTCAAGTTAAACAGCTGATCTACTCGCGTTTATTTTACTCTTGACTTTATCATGACGTTTTAAATCCTTCGTAGCGATAGTTGGTCCATGGGACCGTGGTCATCTCATATGTTGTGTACTTTCGTATTTTTGTTGGGTATTAAAGTTAATACTTTTATTTAACACATAGTACATTAATAAGTACCTACCGAATTAAAAAAAAATATTCGAACTTGTTCCGTGGTCCCACTGCTGGGTTTAAGCCATAGAACATGAACAATAAGGATATTATTTAACATGCAAGATTGTAACACGAACGCACAAACAAGTAAGCCATCCATGCAGCTCTCCTCATAAAACAACTTGTTCTTTTCCGCTGGTATTTGAACCTGGTACCTCAGCGTCTAAAACCGCTAGTGTAACCACTAGATCACAGAGGCGGGTAAGTCTCACTGTAATACCATCCCGTAATGACGCAACAGATACAAAAATAATTCTCTCGCAGCGTGACAAATGTTAATGATGCCGATTAAAAGAATTATCGACATAATCCACGAGTGGGCCGGGATTATTAAATTATTGCGGACACGAATTAAAACATTAATCGATGTCGTTAAATACACAGACAACAGTTCCTGTGAGGGTGGGTTGTCACTGCTAGCGGGTCGTTATGATTTGTTTATATTCCACAGCAGTGAAGCTCTTGGCTTTCATCTCATCAGAATGCCTAGTGTATATTCCATTCATTCACGTTTACCAAAACGAGGAAATAAAATTATGTTTGGCACTTTGACGCTCCTTAGCACTTGATCGTAAATGACGATAAAGCCGAAGGTAGACCCGCACTTCGCCCGCAATTCTTAGCTAAGGAGCAACTGTTTATCTCTACTATCGGAACACAACCTACTTACATTGTTGCAATGACGACAAACTTAGAGAAGATGAGAGTAGGTTATGCGGATTTCAAAAACCGCTGTTTGCAAACAGCCCTACCACCAACCAAACCTACAGCATTTCCCATGTACCTACTTATTTAAAAAAAATTTTATCGAAGAGAGATGGCGTGATTTAACACCAGGGGCCTTACCATGAATTCTTAAATCAGTAACACTGTTGTGAAAGCGAGACGCGTGTATATACGCCGCTACATGCGTCTCGCTTATACAACTGCAATAATACTACTTTAAAAACTCATGGTACGGCCTCGGTAGACTATCACCATTAATATTGTGAACTAATTGTGCCAACTAATTATGTACTAAAAAAGGTTTTATGTAAAATATTTGAATTAAATGCATTTTTTAAATACATCTGACGGTCCCCGCAACCCGCTGACAATGCGACCACACAATCAGAATGATTTATGGCCAAACATCGAGCATATTCATACATCCCGCTTACAACACACCTCACGGCTGACAGCTGACAGGGCAAATTATCGCTCGTAATGGCCACATTTATAAATTATAACACAGCCCACGCCCCCGGCGCCGCTCGCTAACACTAGAACTCTAGAACCGCTGCGAACGTCTTGGAGAATCTTATAAGGGCCCGCCTCTTAAGCTTGCGTGATACTATCCGTCTAAAAACCCTGTGAAGAGGATTACGTTTGACAGAATATTTAGTTTCTAGCCGCATTTTACGCTGTTAATGTCATGCGTCCAAAAGCATCCCTTTCCAAAAGTACTTACCATGCAATTTCGTATTTTGCAGATAAAAAGGAACTATGAATTGAGACAATAGCACTTAAAGGGTCGTCGACTGTTTCATTTTAAAGAGAAAGATGTTAAAAAAATACAAGACCAAGAATAGAAACCACGCCTTCTAGTTGGGCTACTATGTTATAGCTATTGCGACTATGTCATTATGCTCTTTTAGTTGGTGGTAGGACTTTTTTAAGCCTGCATGACCAGCTACCGTCATCTAATCTGTCTTCAAGTGTTAGTAGCATTGTTGCGTTCCAACAGCTAGAGATACGATAGCCAATTCCTCAGTATTGAAGGGTGTGGTGCACTTTTCCTTTCGGGCTTGCTGTCCTTACTATTTCACCTGAAGCTTTTTTAATATGTTTTATATACCTATACAAAACATATTTCTAGTCTAATCGCCAAAAAAAATCTAAATTGTAATACCTACTAGTAACAAATTCGTATTTACTGCTTATAATAATAAATAATGTATTAAGCCAATAATAAATACTAATTTCAAACAGAAATTATTAGCAGCGCAACACAACAGTTAGAGATAGGCTGAAGAGCAGTTCTACTTTTGACTTTACCGTCGTTACCATTTCAGGTAATATACTTAAAGTACTTATATACTGAGTTTTTGTTAACCGACAAAAAGTACTCGACCAGTAACGAATTCTCATTTTCTGCTTGTAATAATAAATAATGTATGTAACCAATAATTAAAACTAATTTCAATCAGAAATCATTAGTAGCGTAGCACCGTGAGATTGAACTGAGCGTGACAGGTGGGTAAGCAACCGCGCCACAGACGGAAGCGGGTCGTTATACAGCTAATATAACCACACAAGCTGTAATATAGTTAATGGCACAACATACATTATTAGCTGGCCGCGTGAAATTAAAGGCAATTCCTTTTATTACTGTTCGTGCAACCAACTAACTACTGTTTAGTTGGAACCCGCGCGGATCAACACGGTGCGTCGTTTAGATTAAAATCTAAAAAAAGAGAGAGTAGCTAATTAGTTTGGTTCATTAAATATGCATGCCAATGGTAAATAAATGATTTGTACGTATGTTTTAATACATGCTAAAGATACGAATCGCTGTTTGAATCTACAAATGTTATTGTGTAAGGTTGTATAGCTATTGCAATTCGATTTTGACAAGATTTGTTTTAATGCAATAACGGAAGCAATAAGTACTTGTTTATACCACTTTAGAGATATTTGGTATCATTTTTTACAATGGTTACCTAGTTAAGTGGTTTTTGATTGATGTTTTTTCATTTAGATAATATTTTTCACTGTTGTACTTAAATGTTGAGTCGCTTATACAGCTAGAAATAGGTGGGCATACAATTTTGCTTGTAGGTACAATACAATTTTTTTGCGTAGAACTTTAAACAAGCCATACTATTCTAATTAACATACTTCCCTACTACTACACGATGAAACTGCATGAATCTATCAAGAGCCCTTTTTTACTGTATTTTTTTAAGCGTCGCACCCTAATTCGTCGCGCTTCCCATCGTTGGCGCCACATCACTTATGTGGGTGAACTAATAAAAAAAATACCAACATGAAAGCTTTTTAATATTTTCAACATCCAATAAACATCTGACTTGGTGTTTAAAGTTTATTGCGCGCGCACCGAATGTTAGGTTATTACTTCGTTCCCAAGCAGCTTGGCAAAGAGCTCCGTTAAAATCTCAATTAGAAAGAGAGAGAAAAAATTACGATTCTATTGCAAGTGAATGCTTTACCTTACAATGTATGTGTAAGGGATTGATAGACATGGCGGCTGTTAAGTATAGCACATGAGTAAATATATAATACTAGCGGCCGCTCGCGGTTTCATCCGCGTGGATCCCCTTTCCGTGGAAATATCAGGATAAAAAGTATCCTAAGTGTTAATCCAGGTATTCTTTTTTTTAAATTTAATAGGTTTGCGCTTGACCACAATCTCACCTGATGGAAAGTGTAGATGTGGTCTAAGATGGACCGCGCTCACCCATAAGGTGCTCATTCACTCTGACCTTGAATAGACCCATGTCATATGTGTCGGGAAACACAGTCGCCGGAAGAGCATTCCACAACTTCGCCGTCCGCACAAGGAAGGATGATGCAAAACGCTTAGTGCGGCAAGGTGGAATATCTACGACAAAGCGGTGGAGGCCCCCGCGGCGTCTTGTCGTTCGATAGAAAAATGGAGATGGTGGAATGAGGTTATGGAGATTTTGGGCGCATTCCTTGTGGAATAGCCTGTAGAAAATAGACAAGCATGCGATTTGGCGGCGATGGCTCAGGCTATGCAGCTTTTTGCTTGTTAGGTCCTTATCACCTATAATCCTTCGAGCACGTCTGTCTAGCAAATTAAGTGAGTCCAGATGGCAATTGGCAGCTCCTTCCCACAAGTGTGAACAGTACTCTATGCAGGGTCTAACCTGAGCTTTGTATAAGATTAAAAGCTGTTCCTTAGTAAAGTACCGTCTCACCTTGTTCAGGATGCCAAGTTTTTTTGCAGCTGTTTTTGCTTTTGACTCGATAGATCGCCCAAAGTTCAGGTCGGAAGACCTAAGAGGTCCAGTTGGTCTGAAACTTCTACAGGCTCATCACAGAATACAGGAGTTTCAGTAGAATTCAGTAGTTTTTACGTGAAAGATTAACAAATATCCATCCATACTTACAAATTTTCGCGTTTATAATATTAGTAGGATTTTCTCATGTGGTTATAGTCTGCAGTTGAAAGATATGACCCGTATTGAGTCAGTCAGCGTGGTGTGATATGGCCTATCTCATCTTATCTACCCCCACAATCCGTTCAACCCGAGCCGAGGTTCTAGCCTTTAAAGGCGCACTAGGGTTATTCCGCTCCCCATCCGTTTGGGTTCTTCACAAATTTTAGTTTCACCAACTGGACACACGTGTGTTCGGTCTCTTGTGTCGAGTTAGTGAATAACCCGGATAATCCAGTAGGGCGCCCAGACGCACGAGTTCGTGATGCCGTTAACGCGTTCCCTCTAGAAAAGCTCTGAGGGTGCTTCGTTTCACACTGCTTGAGTATGGAGCTGAAAATGTCGCGTGAGGCAATCAGTAAACTTTCTCAAAAAAAACATCTTTTTTTTTTTCTTTTTTTTTTCTTTTTTGCTGGCTCAGCCGAGGTTTCTCTCTTCTAGTAACACCTCGACCAATATCAAGACTTTCTCTCCTTTCACTCTTCTTTCTTCTCTCAGTGGTGACGACTGCCACAAGTTTGGAAATGTCTTTTAGGGTGAAGCGCCTGAAGTCTTTTGGTTTCGTATAGGCCGATCCTAGAAGTTTCATTATTTTCGTAGCGAGAGAATTGCAATTGCTCAAGAATTTATTGCTGTATTGTCTCTGTTTTTTCTTTACATTTCTTCACAAGCTGCATAACCACAAATGGTTAGTTGCATTTTGTAGAGCATTAATTTTTTTTTTTTTTTTTTTTTTTATTTGGTTTACACTTTAGAACATACACAGACATGGATATTAATTTGATGTGATAAGGCCTAAAGTCGCCATACGCTATTATGTATATGCGAATTCGGAGAAAATAGCAACATTTTAAATGAACACATTAAAATTAACTCTTAATTAACAAATTATTCTTCTGACGATGACGTATCGAATCTTTAAAAAATACATGGTCAAATGGAGACTTTTTAATATTTTAAAATATGAATGTTTTGCAATATTTATCTATAGTAAACTTTTTATGAACACTGTCATCCATCATCTTTATAATAAATCTTCTGTGCGTGAACTCCTCCAAACGGCTGGACTGATTTTGATGAAATTTTCTGTGTGTGTTCAAGTGGATTCGAGAATGGTTTAGATTTATAACTACCTACTGTTTAAGTCACTATTTGGTTTTTAGAATACAGAAATGCATGCTCAGGTCAAATAAAAAATTGGTTTCAGTTATACAGAACTGTTACGTGTTTTCATTTATACCTACGTTTAATGTCCTGGAATCACAGACCATGGTCTGTGCTTGGAATAAATTATTGTTGTTAGCAACACCCCTATTCTTTATAGCTATGTAATCTCTGACTGTCGGAACACAACATCGCAGCAAACATTTTTGTTACGCGCGGAATGTTGTAGCTAGCAAGACTTGCCAACCGAGTATAACAATGAGAATAGAACCCGAGGAGACTGAGGCTGATATTTAAGGTTTAACCACAAGACCAGCAGCTAGGCAGGCAGCGATATTGCAATTAAATATAAATGATGCTCGTAAGTTATGATTATCAGCAAATTGCTCGCAATAAATAATTCTCCCACGACATAAGGACGTCACATTATCAATAAAAGTCCATAATAATGAACTATATCGATGTCTTTGTGTCCAAGAGAATTTTAAATTATAAAAGGACGGGCAATTTACATCATAATCTGTCATGATTAAATAATTAATAATGTGGACAAATTATTATGTTTATGTTGTAATTTTTTTTTTTTTTAAATATAAATTTGCTCTTCTCAACAGTTTAGAAGGCACCATAGAACATACGCTTACACACGTTTTGAACATCAACTTTAATGACCGCTCTTGGACCCAAGCAACACTTCCTATTAGGTTCGGTGGCCTGGGTATCCGTAAAACTACTGACGTGTCTTTTCCGGCTTTCTTGTCTTCGGTTCATGCAACTCAACCACTAATCAATAAGATACTGGAACACACATCGTGTTCCCCTTTGGTTTATCTCTTGGACGAGGCCAAGGCCGCCTGGAGTGCAGCTTGCCCGAATTCCGATTATCCCACAAACACCTCTCCCCAAAGGCTTTGGGACGAACCTCTCTGCGGACTATTGCGTAATAACCTTATCAACACGTCTTCTAGCCCTGCAGAGTGCGCCCGCCTCTTAGCTGTAGGGAAATGGGAGTCAGGTCTTTGGTTGCAGGCGTTACCCTCTCCTAATACGGGTACATTGCTGGACCGCAGTACTTTTCGCCTGCCACTGCCTTGCGTCTTGGCGCCCCCAGTATTGTCCCTCATCAATGTCGTTACGGCGCGCCCGTGGGCAGCCTCGGTCACCACGGGCTGCCCTGTGCTAGAAGCGCAGGTCGTTTTGCTCGTCATCATAACCTGAATGACATCATTGTTTCTTTTAGAATTTGTTATAAACTTATATGAACACTAGTATTCTTTGTATGTATTCATATTCATGTCATAAATTTTTGGCGTTTTATGTAAATGCGGAACATAAACATATTACCGGCCGGATTTACGGGCGCGTCTAATAAATGGCTGCAGCTTCTTTGATGTCATTTTTTGTAACATAAATTTTCTACGTAACATAAAGAGAGCGCTACGCGTTATTAGACATGGAAATCGGTTCGAGACACACCGCGCTTCCAGATTGGACAACAGGCTGAACGAATTTTTCAAAGAATTTGCTTCACTTGTATTAACTTTTTTTCCGTGAAACACAAAGTAGTAATAACTACATTGGGGAACAGATCGGTGAATCACACACATTATCATTATCAGTTCCCAAACGTCCCATTGCTGGGCTCCCAATCCACAATTAGTAAACACCGTTTAATGATTTATTTCAAACCCTTTCATTAGTTTTAGACATTCCAAATCATACTACTTGGATTCTCTGTATGACTTGCGAGAACGCGCGACGTCCTACCGGCCCTTGTGTACGAACGGCTTCACACGTCGCCTCCTCTAGAATAAATCTTCCTTTACAACTGCATAAATTTGTCGATGGAGCGATTTTTGTATCCGGTCCGATTTTTATTCGTCTCCCATCCTGTTTGCTAACTACAGTTTTCTAGGAAACACCCGACGATATATCGTCGGTCTAGATGTGATAGCTCGTATGTGCAAACTGTCAAACTTTACAGGAGAGACAAAAAACTTCTTTTAAAACTAACTGTAATACATTTTTTTATTTTTTTTAAAGATTGTGGCTTAAAATATTATAGGAAATATAATTATTATAAAAGTTAATTACATCAATACCGATTTCTTAGAGAAAATGCACATACGTGGTTTCACTACTATATCTTTTAATATTGGATGTAACTTACGAGGTATTTTCATACCTGGCTTAGAGGGTAATAGGTACTTATATATAAATAAAAATACTAAATTAACACGTAAGTGTAATAAAAAAAATCATATTTATTTTTTGAATAATTATTGCACTTGACACTTAAATCACAATAGTATATTTGACATATAAAGTCAAAGGCAGTGTAGGCACTTAATGATAATGTCATCTAAAACTTTTTAAGACTAACATCTTTCGACCTTCTAATCTTAGCTTAATAGAAAATAGATACAAAAATAGGTAAGCAAACTTTTAGCTGTCAAATTAAACGTACAAAACTTTGATTGACATTTAAGGTCTTCACACACGGCAGTTAAAAGGCGCTGCGCAAACGTAGACACTTTTGTGTCTTGTGTGGAACACAAGCTACCAGTGAATATGAAATCAGCCCTCCCTGCGCAGACGTAGACACTTTTTGTGTCCAGTTACTTCCACCTGACACTGATACAGCAACTCGGTTTCCTTGTATAGTGTGCCGTGTCGGTAACAAAAAGTGTCTACGTTTGCGCAGCGCCTAATGTAAAGATGTATATTATAGCACGATACATCTCACTACATCTTTCCATAGAAATTGTCAGGAGACCACACACGACAGCTATAATGTATATTTTTACATCTTCGTATCTTGTACAGAGCGATATGAAAATATACATTTACATCTCGGTATATCTTTATACATTTCCGTATATTACGTTACATCTCATTTTGTAGGGTGTTCGATTTGGTTCGATTATTGAAGTCACATGCCTATGATACATACATATATATACACAAACATACATACATATGAGTTCAAAAAACGTTGATCTTGACTCTCGGAAATAATCACAAAATTTTCCGTCTGATTATTCGTTATATAATTTAAACTCTCCGCTGATTTCCTTATACTTTATGTGATCTTCAAACAACTTTGTTCTGTTTTTGACACATATGGCAATCATCATCATCATCATCATCATCATCGGCCTATCTTAGTCCACAGCTGGACATAGGCCTCCCCTAATGAGCGCCATAGCGCCCTGTCCTCAGCTTGACGCATCCAGCATCTGCCTGCAGTCTTTCGCAGGTCGTCATCCCACCTGGCCGGAGGGCGTCCTACACTACGTTTACCGAGTCGTGGTCTCCACTCAAGAACACGTTTACCCCAGCGGTTGTCGGTTCTTCGCCAGATATGGCCGGCCCACTGCCACTTCAATTTGCTAATTCTTAGAGCTATGTCGATGACTTTAGTTCTCTGTCGGATGTATTCGTTACGAATCCTATCCTTCAGAGAAACTCCGAGCATAGCTCTTTCCATAGCTCGCTGAGCGACTTTAAATTGGTGGACCAGCCCTACCGTGTGTGTCCACGTCTCAGCTCCGTAGGTCATGACGGGTAGGACGCACTGATTGAAAACTTTCGTTTTCAAGCATTGCGGTATGATGACGAGAATACTCGACGTAGTTTCCCAAACGTGTGGCATGTATTTTCCATGTGGCAATACGCGTATCAAATTCGCAATCCGAACCATCTTCTGATGAACTATCCAGTAAATCTAGTAATAAGTAACTCGACATATCGTATCCATAATATTAAGGTATTAAAAATAAGAACACTCTGTATAAGACCTTAGTAGCTGGAAAGTGCGTCCATCAAGACATAGACTTAAGGAATGAAGGGAAATATACATTACATTACCTGCTGTGTGTGTGATACTTTAAGTTAATATAAAGCTATACATCCCAAGATGTAATGTACATTAATATACATTATAGCTGCCGTGTGTGATGGCCTTTACTGTAAACAAGCTGGTGACGTCACTCCAGATTCAGCGTCATCCCGTGCGTTTTTGATCACGTGGTCAATCATAAAATTTTTAATATGTTTTTAATGATTTTTTATAAAAATCATACTTATTTTAAAATTATGTGCTGGCTAAATTAGTTTAAAAACATGTTTACTATTAAGTTAACAACAGTTTAATCAATATTTTTATTGTAGTCAAATACCCCATTGTGTCATTTACGTGATCCCACCATAAAAAATTTGTTTCGTGCCAGATACTAGATGTCACTAGTAGTTGTTACGAGGTTACACCAGTTGAATTAGTAACAGTGCTTGTTACAAGATGTAACTAAAAGTCGTTTTTGCCGTCAAAATCACGAGTCTATGCTCAAGACATTTACGGGTTATCACCAGAAATACTATTTGAAGCTTTCTGAATCAAAATCTTATTTTACCAAAAATTGTTAGTTACGAGCTATCACATCTAGACCGACGATATATAAGACATCCACGCCCGATTAACTTGAACAAACACAATACTTTCAGAAAGTTATATATTTTCAGGAACACTGAAACTGTGCACGTTTACTGTTTTTTTATATATGGAATTAATTTATGCCCTTTCATTAAAATTTCTCATGCTTAAAGTAATTTTAAGCATCCTCAAAAGTGGAAAAATATTGAAAACTGTTCACTAATTAGGTAATAATATACATTTTATAATCAACCCAATGTTAATTAATGATTAGGATAATGAAATAATATATTGTGTCAGGATATACGTCAGGATAAATAATAAATAAGTAATGTGTAAAAGAAACGCGAGGAGATCCGTAAAAGTTGTTTAGTAGTGTATTTATAGTTTGAACATTAATTTAATCTAGTCTAAGTGCATTTGGCCGTTGACATTTGGCATTTGACCCTCTATAATTAATGAAAATCAACAACAGCGGCTCAAAATTAAGTTTGATGTGTCACATCACACACAAAACTGATTTATGATAAAACCATGAAGATAACTTAATTACAGAGAGATTTATTTATAAGACAAATGATAAATATAATCATATCTGACAGGGTTCTGCTTCGGTTATTGTCATGGGTGGAAATCAAACCCCTGACAATGTGGAAGGCTACGCTAATCCTATTAGCTTTGACGTTGATCATTCATCTGTAACGTTGATGGGTTTATGATTTGAAACTTAGATTTGAAAGGACTAATGGTAAACATTATAACAAATATTTGTTTTGCTCCTTGACTTCTCAAGAAATTAGTAAAATAACCTAGTAGGTATTAGTAGTAGACTAGCAATATACTTGCAACTTCGTCCGCGTGGATTAGGAATTTTAAAAATAAATATTTTTTATCAACATAAAATGTAGCCTATGTCACTAAAAAGACATATAGCATTGTATCAGTGAAAGAATTTTAGGAATTAGACCAGTAGTTCTAGAGATTAGTGTTTGTATGTCAAACAAACCAACAAACAAACAAAATCGCAAACGTTATCTCTTTATCAATAGTGTATAGAACAGATAGATGCAAATCTAGGTAACATATCAAAGAGATGCTCGAAGCATCAGACAAACAACACAATAGCAAGAAATATTGATGTCTTTCATAAAGGTACATAAAACATATCGTATTACACACAGTTTATATAATTATGTGAACTGGAACATAAGCGAGAGCGTACAAAAGGTGGAGCCTACAATATAAACATTAGGTATTGTATGTAGTGACACTGTTTGACTGTCGATTTTAATGATAGAGCGCTCAGTCTTTTTAATTTCTCTTTCAATGTCAAAGGTTGGATTACCGAGCCGCAGTTCCTTTGACGCCATAGACGTTTTTTGATAAACGACCCGTCTGTCAGGTCAGGTCTCCATTGTGCCCCTTTGAAATTCCGACACCCATTTATCAAGCTTACTGTTCCGTTCTGGAAATTAACGCGGCGTTGCAAGTGACGAGCTTGAGAGGATACAGTCGTGGTGCAATGTGAAAGCTGAGGACCGAGGTTCGTTGTTGGCAGTAATGGTGTATAATTACGGAGCCCTAAGCCAAAGTGTTTTTACGATGAAATATGAGTGGTTTGGAAGCACTGCATCAACATCAACACCATTCATATATTCATATTCTTCTAGAAGGCTGCCACGTCAGCAGTACTCCAGAGTACTGACCAGTCAGCCTCAACCAAATCGTTTACAGTACAGGAAGAGATTTTATTTATTTTTATTTTATTTTAGTTTATTTGGGAAACAAACGATATAAAATACATGCAGGTTTTACAATAGACATAACACAGTTATCAGTGAAATCTCCACAATTAATGATGCAAGTTATGAGAGTCTTTATATAAAATACACTTACAGTATTCAAATATATTAATCATACTTGTCATACTTTTAGAAGCGTGTTAACCAATTTGAAATGACTTTCTTTTTGCTTGATATAGTATAGGAATCTAGTTTACTTACTCTTTTAATTTAGGAGCTTAAAATAACATGACAATAATTGTGTTTTATTAGGATGTCAATTCTAATATTTATATAGACTTGTCGAAATATATTTTCTTAAATCAGTTTCTCTCTGTTTACTAATGATCATAATTCTTACTCTCGCTCTCTCGTTTTAACGCTGAGAGCTTTTTTCTTGCGTCGTTGCCTGAATAGTGTGCGGTGGCGGACGAATTTACGCGAACACTGATTTTGACGTATCGTTTTCAGGGCCACTCCGTGAAAAATGGTTTACCCTCAAAGGAGGCAGAAAAGCTCTGTTCATGATTTTTGAAAGCGTTCATAAAGCTTTTTTTAAATATTAAAAGCGGACATTGAATCGAACAGATGGAAAGTTATACCTTTCGTTTGTTTAAAAATGTTGGAAATGTTTTACTAAAAATACTGAGTATGAGTAGGTATTCCTTTGTAGTGTAGATAAAGGTTTTTGTCAGTTGTAACAACAATGCGTTCAAATTATTTTGGCATCACCAGAAACACCAGACCTACTCATAATGACATCAAGCACAGAAGTTAATTTTCAGATTGTAGTCAAACAGCAAACACATAGTAAAATAAGTTTAAAATTAATCATCTCACACCAATGCGCGCTGTTACCTGACAGATTACAAGATGCCTTGTCATTTGCTCATAACAAAGTCGTCCGTGAAGATGGTGGTAAAGAACGAACAAGTAATTTTATTACGGTTTTAAAAATATATTTTTAGTAAAATTTGATTTGTAGTGGAGTAATGTCGGTCGGTAATAATTAGTAGGAGCTAATAAAATTAAGCTAAATTAGGAGGAGCTCGATGGCGCAGTGGATAACGCACCCGGTCTGCGAGTTCTGAGGTTAAGCAACTTTCAGTTGTTAATAACCACCAATCCGCACTGGGCCCGCGTGGTGGTTTATGGCCCGTTCTCCCTATTCACCCATAGGGAAGGCTCGTGCCCCAACAGTGGGGACATAAAAAAAATAAGCTGATGATGATGATGAATAATTAGTGCTGATGTTATCTTAAAGTGATAGTTTGTGTAAGTTGGCGTGGTCTTTACTTTTTTGCAGGATTCGTGTAACCAATATAGAATTTAGCTCATATTTAAAAAATTAACAACCCTTAACCACCGATCGTTAATTTTTAGTACCCTAAATATCCAGCAGTATCTAGATCAGAATCTTGGACGTCGCACCACGCCGTGATTAACCCACAATGACAGCACCAAAACTTGCCCCAAAGTATTTACATTACGGATAGACTCAAAATTAACCAAACAATATTAATCATACTCGCCAAAGTCAAAGCGCCCCCGCTCCCGAGTACACGATAATGATATATGCGATATTTGATGATAAACAATCGAGGTCATTTATTATCTGTCCGTTATTTGACAGGCAGTAGGCAGATGTCATTTGTCATTTTCCTGGATCCGTAGGTCCCTTCGTTACGCCGCCGCCTACATTCGCCTCTGACGGCGGTTAGCTACCAACGGGCAGAGCTCTCAACGCTCAACCGATATTCAACCTTAATCCTAAACCAGTAAAGAGCATAATACTTCGGGAAACGAATCAATCTTGATTGTTTTCAGCATGAACGATTATGATAGATGAAAGAGTTAGCGCTCCCACAAAGCCGCAAAGCGATTATCGGTAAGTCGACTCTGTTGCGTAGAGAACAAGTTTGAAGTTTCAATACTGTTTTGAGTTATAGAAGCTGTCTCAGCAAAACGTGTTATTGAAGATGAAACAGTAATGGATGGGGATAGGGAATGCGTGAACGCCGCCGGAGATGTATTGTTATCGGGGCTGTTTATCAGAATACGACGATCGTTGCTGTAAATAATTACCTTTTAAAAAGAATATTTCGTGTCTGCTACCGGTAATATATTCATTATATCTGACATCTTACAAAGCGCCATTAAAATAAATAAAAATATTTTATAGCTCCACGACATGGCTCGATAGGATCGGCGATCCTCGTTTTATTGTTGTGGAACATATTTGGAATTTTGTCGCAATGTCATTAGCATCGAGGCAGTTTCGGGTTTTTTAATTTGTCGTTGACGACGTTTCGGGTTTTATGGCTTGCATTTCGGTCCACGCTTTCGTTGGTCGTAAAGACCAATTAACTTTCAAACTGAAGTGTTAAAGTTTTAAAGGCGCAGTAAAAACAGTGACAGGGCGGCACTTAAGCGAAATTCACTGCTTAATAACTCGTCCGGTGTTTACGGAGATGTAATGCGAAATACGTGTTGGTAATTTTTTAAGGCAAATGTATGTGAATATTTTTAGGGGGTTCCCACGGGACGTCACGTCGCCGTCTACGGATGTGTCTACTAAATCAAATGTTTAATTTCCCGAGGCGAAACAACGAGCATTGTACTGTTCACCCTTTAAAAGGATGTGCGGGAAGTCACTTCGCCCGCAGATACACGGTTAAAACACAAGTTTGCGTTTGTGCTATAAATTGTAATAAAACTGTTTGAACTTTCACTAACTTATTAATTTAATTATATTCTTGGCTTTGTATTTAAAGCATTTTTTTGGTTGGTGTGAGGTTCGTATTATAGCTTGTTCCTGACAGCTTGGCAGTTCCAACTTCTATCTTTTGAATTTGCAAGTATATCCTCCAAATAAGTCTTAGTAGGTCCATTAACAGGTTTTGGCTTAAAAAACAATTAGTGGAAGTTGATTATGAAACGAGACAGGCTGACAATTTCTAATACGTATTTCTCCATTCGAACATTCATTATAGAATATAAAATACCATTCATGGCTCTTTTGGTTCTAGAGACTTCAATAGGCCAATCTATATAATAATATGCAAAAACTTCCGTTCTAATAATCCTACTATGACTATCGAAAAATCAGTTGAACATGTTAACTCTAAACCTTACATATATATTCATCCCGTACCTTCTTTCACTCCACTTTAAATTCAATTTCAACTGCAACCAACTTCGTACCAATATGTCGGCCCCCAGCGGGTGCGCCTTTAAAATATTCAATAGCTTGTTCGCCTCCGTCAAACGCATTCTTAACTTCATTACTCTTTTCTTGACACCCAGGTTAATCTTTCATTGTGTGCACGGGTCTCCGCGTGTTTCCTATTGATTTTTTACGGCCTAAGAAGTTTGAATCTCTTCAATTATTGTGAGTTTGCATTATTCTTTACAGTTTCGTTTTGAATGTACGCATTAATGTGAACTTCTTTGTGCGTCTGTCAGAAATATGTTTATGTTGATTTTAACATTGTAAAAGGTTTTTGTTTTGTTTATATTATTTTTAACGCAAATTTTGTTGCGAACAAATTACAAAAACACAAATGTTAAAAAATTTACACCAGCAGGATTTGAACCTGCGCTTTCTGTGCTAACAACTGTTATGATTTTTACAAATAATAATACAAGTATTCTGTTCGTCATTTACAAATTATACTTCTGCTGCAAGCAGTAGTATTAAGCATTGTTCAGTTGTTTCGGTTTGAAGGATATTATACGATAGGTGGTGCTGATCGATTACCATCAGGCAGACGCCTAACTTTTGCCGTCTCAGCCGAACAAAATAATCTCAGAACTGAGCAAAAACATTAAGCACAGCGATGAAGACTTTGAAGGTTGAGGCATTGACACTAAACAAGGCTTATGTGTGCCATTTTGTAAACAATGCTATTTAAATATTTCATAATATGATAATTTTACTCATCATTTCATTTTAGATCGAAAATAACTTAATGGATCTTTAAAAAACACAGTCACCCAAACCACCGCAGCCGAAGAAGCATTTCGTAACTGAACCCGTCGATATCGGAAGGCGGTCCCTTCAAATAAGCCCGCGTTAATCAACCCAGAATCAATCGCGGCTGCTTTGGCAAACAACGTCGGGCCCGATTTTTCGTGAGCACCTGACAGCGACTATCCATCGTAAGCCGGTATAAAAACGTCAGCCGTACGCCGGCGCTGACTATGATCAAGTATACCCTCTAACACCGTGTGAGGGTTATCGAGTACTTTTACAACTACTAAGAGCAGCTTTTATAAAAATGAATTATGTAATCGAAAATGTATTCACACAATGTTATAATACTTTCTTGAATTTATAATTTTTTTAATAGTTTACTTACTTTTAACTTCCTTTTTACCAGGTGTTTGAAGTTGAAGAACCTACACTTAAATATAAACTTATTAATGTAAGAAACAATATTATATTGTAATTTGTCATTAAAATATTTAAATTGAACCTACGCTAGTCAATAATTAAATATTTAAAAGCATTAATTTTCCAACATTTGACACACAGTTATTTGTACATAAAGTAAATCGCCTCACACCATGATAAATTCGGTGTAATAAAAACGTCACCGTCCGTAGGAGGTGCTCGTTACAACACTGTAAATATCACCAGATGATAAACACTCGCGCCCTATTAATTAACAATGTCGCTAACAAATTTTGTCTCCTCTCGACAGCTGTACAAAAACGGTCATAATTTATGTGTGGCAGCCCTGCCGCCCCCCGCCCCGCCCGCCCCGCCCGCGCCCGCCGGCAGGTTGAAAGAGTCACGGCGCGTGATTGATGACGATGCCTTCCCGCCCACACGCCCTAACAACCGCCTAGAACTGACAAACTATCGCATTGTTGCCCCAAGGAAATCATAAGATCATCGACAACAAATTTATTACCTTGTTTGGTACACGCTCACTAGATCGCAACGATCGTTTAGATAATCATCGCGGCTTAGATAGCTTTAGATCCATTTGGTAGATTATGGCGAAACGTGTAACGAAACTGAAAGTTGAATGATTTACAACGATTCTAGAAAATGAAACGTTCTGCTCTGTCGTTTCTAAATTCTACAACGACCAAAAAGTAGAATGACTGTCGACATTTGTGTCAAATCATTCCATAATGAAAAAAAATGAATTTGTAAGCCCTACAGACACATTAATCTATGCTTGTCTACACGAAATTCATTTCTAGACATTTAAATACAAAGGTCGATGGAGTGATAAATTATGAATGAAATAACAATTCGTATTCAATAGCATCGACTCGTGTTTAGTGCCGAACAACAAACGGGGTCGTGTCAACTACAATAGACTTATAAATATGGGTTTCTGTAATTTTTATCTTCATTGTGCTTCGGGTTTCATTCTCCTTCCGCTTGATTCGTTCCAACGACGCCGAACTCATTTTTATGCTCATTGTTGCTGGGAAATATATTAATTGCTGTGTCTATTGAAAGCGCAGCCCTGAGTGGAGTCACTCTGCGTGTAATAATTTATGCGTTTGAAGCGAGCCCGGGCTCGCGGCGCGTCAGCGATAGACTACTCTAGCGTCCGTATCTTTAAATGCATCTGACACAGTTAATCCATATAAAGTTAAGTTACTATAGCTTTGGCTTTCAACCGACTTAATTGGCCGCTACTGGCTGGTGTTAACTCGTGTGTTAGCGATAAAGCAGCTGAATAAATTTGAGTTTTAAATAAAGTTCACGCTCGCTGCACACAAATGCGAATTGCATGCTCGCCTGCTTTGGCCGCTGTGTGTACCTAAACGATTTTTTTCGCATGCACCTCGTAAATACAGAACACAAAGGGACAGTTATTTATGCGATCTTGATATTATTGTTCCACAGGAATTGTGTGCTTCGTCTAGAAATTTTAATTTGTCAAAAATTTTGAGCCAAGTTTAATCTTCTTAGTGCCAGCGCCGTCCATGGTCCCAAATTAGCCCGACGAAGCATATAAGCCATAGATTAAGTCGGATCTTGCTCTGAGACTGTTGCCAACGTCTCAATAAGCCGCTCCACATTTTTACGGCCCCTATATCCGTTTCGCTGCGTAAATACACTTAATGACCGACATTTCGTGAACGCTTTTATTGTGAAGTTTTTATTATCGAGAAAATCATTTGTTTAGTCTACATACGGTTATTGCGAGGCGAGTCGGTACGTTTCGGGGTTTATTAGGGGTACTTTATTACTCCTTTATACGCCGCCTTCGGTGCAGTAACACCGACTGCATGCTTTAAAACGTCGGTGCGCCCGGATGGTAGTAATTAAATTTGATTTTAATCAGCGAATATGATTGCACGTTCCGTTATTACTTACGTTGCAATCTTTGAAAGCCTTTTTTTATTTAGATGAAGTTAATGACCAAATCTTGAGGCTCGATCAGTAATTACCTGTTATCATCGCAGATGTGAGATGATTAGAATTATAAAACATGTTACCAAAGTGTTACAATCTCTAGATTACATTTCATCGTGATTACACCATCGCAGTTATGACTTCACATCTTTCGCGTTCTAAATGAAAAAAGTTGAATATTTTCGACGCTATAATCTTACTCGGCTATAAAGCAGTGTCAGACCTCTATAATAATTTTGAAACAGTCTATTAAGTGAATCTTTATGATAATGGCGGAACAGAAGTCGCGGCCGCGAACGAACGGCCTGTTATTTTGATACATTATCATATTTAAACAATTCAGATGATAATAGACACGTCGGGCGAAACCCTTTGGTAATATAAATGGTTGTATTATTATTTATTTATGGGTTTCCTTCCTCCAGGCCGGGGGCGAAGTAGCATATTTCATTGAGCGAAAAAATGCTTTCGAAGTCGTGAGTTTATACCGAGCAAGATCCGGTTTGAGTACCTGAAACGACTGGCTATAAGCTTGTTGTGGCAATAATAAAGATTTATACGACGTTCGGCGGTAGCGTGTTTTGTTCTCTGTTACGAGCCGATTCGCTTTCTGCAAGATCAATAGCGCTCTTTATTGTATGCGGTGAGTTATCGTCATCGCTTGTTCTTTCAACTCCAACTATAAATTCTGTCTCTACTCCCTTCGATTTCTTATTATCGCCTTTAACATCTTCACTGGCGTCTTTGATATTAACATTTTTATTTTTTACTTTAAAGTTGCTTTAATCTTCGTGGTCTGCTGTTTCGAAATTAATGTGATTGATAGTAGCAATTTCCCAATGATCAATAGCGTATTCAACAAAGTTGTCAACGTTCGTGTCATTGTTCCCATCGAGCAAGAAGGCGTCTTGAGAACATCGCCATGTGTAATTTTTTCAAGTAATCTCATTATTACGTCCCGAGTCGCGGCACGGTGATTAAGTGCTTGATTTATGGCATATGCAATTTGCATCAGAACCGCTGGCATAGCTTTTTGCGCGTAGTCGATGATTATCGCCCGTATCGTGTCGGGTTTAATGATAGTTATTTCATGACTCGCCGAGCTTGCTATCGGGGACGTTTCATTAAACTTCTTTACATACATTACTTCGACGAATGTGTCTGATTATGTTAATGCTTCCCGTACAAGGTACTCGTTTAACATATCTTCTTCTACAACGGCCATTAATGGATTGTTTGCCATCATCTTTTTTGGGTTAAATTTCAAATTAATAAGTCATGTTTATGCATAAAGTAACCACCAAGTAATAAGCGGGTATTGTTTTCAGACTAGCTTTGCGCCGGTTCTGAGACTTGTTCTCTGTGTCTAGTTTTGTTTTGACACAGCTGGTGTTTGGAGAGCTGGTTTCAGTTTGTGTGCTGTGTTTTTCTTAGTTTACGCGTGCGAATAGATAATATCGTCCATAAAACTAAACGGCGCGCTACTAAATTTATGAATCGGCCCAAGAATTGCCTTCCACACAAAAGTTGTTTATGGCCCCTCGCGTAGGGTTGTTAATATATTTTAGTTTTATTGCTCTGCTACGAACATCATTATTTTCATTCTTTATATTATTAGAGCGAGATCGTTAATGGGGCGATTTATCATACTAAAAAATTCTCCCGTTGCGTGTGTTGATAATTTAGCTGCTATTAATGTTTTACGGTTTATTATCGGATCAAGGCTTTGCTTGACAGTATCATGTATCTTTATTATAATCTTGGCCTTTAAGCTTAAGCGCGCGAGTTCTTAAGTAATTTTAATAATAAATTGAATTACTTTTGAGGTCACTTAAATCATTCAATAATATCTTTTCGAAATGAGAAATTGTCGTTTCTTGAATATTTAATACGTGTTACATATTAATAAAGATCGGTATCGTTTTATAGTTCATTTAAAAGTAAAAGGAGTTTTTATTTTTTAACCTTACTTGTTCGTAATTTAAGCTTACTTTGTAACGACGAATGGGATAAAAGCGATCTTAATTTCAACATTTAGAAATACTCACGATGAAGAACAACCTTCAACCTTCCATTCTACCTCAAACGAAAATTTATGGATAATATGTGCATGCTTCCCATCCCATAGACGGCTATTCAAAATGAATTGCTGACGGAATATCAGGAAGGAGTGAACTGGAAATAGAGGTATACTATTCCAAGCAGTGGGATGAAATCATTTGTATCAATTCAACGCTTAAGTAATAAAGACATGCTTTTAGTGAAGTTTACTAGAACAGTCGTGTCGGAGTATAACTTTTTATTCTCGATGTACGTAATTTACTCAAAATGTACACAAATGTACTTAGACTTTTCTTTCAGTTAAAACATGAACGTATGAAAGCGTTTTTGTTGTTCGTGTCTTTACGACATAAAGAATATAATTAATTCAGTCGTGACTTGTTCAGCGTTTGTAACCAATGTTCCATTTGTTAGTTTGTCTGATAAATTATAAATTAATCAAATACAAACAATATTAATGATACCTGTCTGACGCTAAGCTATTAATCGATCATTCTACTAACTCGCATCAAGGATATTAGATGATAATAATAAGATCGTTGTGTTTGGAGATTAATCAGTAATGATGTGATGGGATTATAATATATTACTTCCTTTTATAAGTATTGACAAAGAATTGTATGGTAATTGAGATTGAAATGCAGTATAATTTCAAAAATATCTAATTAATCAAGCTTATTTAAAGTTTGCTTAAAAAATATCTTATTACAACTTACAATATTTATTTTTGGTTTAAGTGTTTATGTAGTTTCCCTATTTATACGCAGAACTCAACTCAACCCAGCTAACATATATTTTATCCATTTCAAGTACATAAACTGTCACTCGTTGATAACAACCCTACGAGCGACGGCGAGCATTAATAGATCTTGAAATATGACGCAATAAAGGATAACATACTCGTACCGTTAAGTTTACAATTCATAAAATATAATGATGTATATGGTGGCGATTTCTCTATCATAGAGTATTTATTTATGTCCATAATATTTTATAGAGACAAGGCTGTTTAGTTTGATACCTATGCATCTTCGCTGCCAAGACACAAGGGAAATTCAATTGCGGTTCCAGTTGCGTCGCTAAAAATATTTAAAAAAATCAAGTAAAACATAATTGTAACAAACTACATGTACGTGCAAAATAAAACATTAGATTTGCTTATCAATTAATATAATAAATATGGTAATAAAAACTCCGCATAGTTATCAACACGTTCAATTCAAGTAAGAAGCACAGAAACTGCGACTTAGATCAGTCACATATTCGTAAGTTTTTACTTTATCGATATAGGCACTGTTGATGTTTTGTCAATGACGGAGAAATGACTAATTAACAAAAATAACCGGCAAGTTGCAAGTGCTCGATGCGGATCTTTTCATTTTTGACTTGAACTCCCAGAGATATAAGTAAGTAAGGTAGGCATGAGGCGTAATTTAGGCCTCTAGAAAACACAGAAAATTCTGTCCTAAAAAAAGCTAATCACAGTAATATTATAAATGCGAAAGTTTGTGTGTATATGTGTATATTTGTTGCTTCTTCACGCTGCAACGGATGGATGAATTTGGATGAAATTCGGCATACATATGGTTTATAATCATGATTAACACATAGGATAGTTTTTATCCCCACGGGAACGAAACTCATTGGCTATATTAAAAAAGAAATGTCCACCCGTGCGAAGCCGGGACGGGCCGGTAGTATCATCATAGTCCGGAGACTTCTCATTACAGCTCAGATCTCGGCTCAGGTCAGCTCAAATACCGAACAGGGTACACACAGTAAAGAAACAACACAAAACAACTAAATAAGTTATAAAACAGAAGAGAGACCTAAAAGTAAGGGTAAAAAAATTCGTCAGGTCGAAAAATGGTGGAGACAACCCTGTGACCGCCGGCAGGCATTAATACAACTTGAAATACGGCGCACTAAAGACTATATAACGTAAAATTTACAATTCATAAAACAGAATGATTTAGTCGGTGGCGGATAGCCGCCGCTCGCTTTGTTCAAATCGTCGGCTCTGCAATATTTTGCAAAGATGATGCACTTGCAACCAAACCGTAAAATACAGGTTTAAACACTGAGCGAGGAGAAAATATTGAAAGTGTTCGGACGTCTGAGAGAGGGAAACTAGAGGAAATTTAATGGGAGCACTGAAACTTGTAATTTAAATTGAAAGCTAATTAGTAAGTCAATTGCAATACAGACTACTCGTTTATTG
Source organism: Eudonia lacustrata (assembly GCA_947562085.1). Lineage (NCBI taxonomy): Eukaryota > Metazoa > Arthropoda > Insecta > Lepidoptera > Crambidae > Eudonia > Eudonia lacustrata. The sequence continues at coordinate 1,264,971 of OX387315.1, read as the reverse complement.
TTAGCGTCTCTTAAGCGCTATGACTTGCGCGTTTGGGTTGCGATTTTGTAAGGTAAGCGACTTTCGCGAGCTCCTCTGCGCTTCAGATGGCACGTTGAACCGTTTAGTCATAGTGGTTATCTTAAAATGGAACTCTTTATAACCCGCACCAAATAAGAGTAGTGAGGTGGTTATTGCCCAATAACTTGTTACCAATTCTACATGCCACTAGGCCTGAGCAAGCGGATGGAAGTTTAGGCCGAAGATAATGAATACAATATTACTGATTTTTCTGCAGCTGATTAAATTTTCGTATTTTGTTAAGTAGTAAAATATTTTTTTTTAATTTTTTTTATTAGCTACACAAAACGGAATTACAGCGTTTACATAGTAATTTTCAGCTTGTGCAAACATTGGTAGACTGCACTTCCAAAGTATGTGCAGACAGCATGCATAAAACACATCGAGATCAAAAAAAATCGAGTTTATAAAACATTATTTCAAAATTAATTACAAAAAATCACATTAATAATTGATCTATATTTATGATGCTAGATGCTGAAGCGTATTTTCTATCACTGGACAAACTGCAGAATACTTTTAGAAATTTATTGCTGATGTAATTCATAAACTATGTAAAAAAATTATCACAAAAAAAAACATCTTTGTCTAAAATTAGACGTCAGGACTTTCTTTGTATATACCTAATGTGCCTTCTAATGACGTTTACTGGATTGTATAAGTTATCAATCAAACATAAAAGCCGTAAAAAGGTATAAAGATAAAAATCTCATGGACTCAACGTACTGAATGAGTACTGAACGTATTGTAACCACTACAAGGTTACACTGCACATATATCTGTGCCTCAACAGCTGCCAGTGTATAATGTGTACACACTTCTTAATGTCTGTGACTCTGTTTACAAACAAAAAAGTTTCTAAAGATTCAAAAGTGTATATTTAAATCTTGAACCTTGACTGTGCAAACTATTATAATGCAAATTTAAAATTTGGTGACAAATCTTAAAGATTTCTTTTAACTGCTGATTTCTAACCTACAAAAAAACAAGGTTCAAAGATCATCACTAAAATCACTACTACCGGCTGATAATTTAGACGTTTGTCGTTAAATTTTACAATAAGAGAATCATCTATTTCACTGTAAACTCAAAACTTATGTGATCTAAATTAATAAAATAGCATAAATGCAAAAAAATACTTAGCAGTAAAATCGCTCTAGAGAGATTTTATTGATATTTAGTTTATTTATAATCAATAATTTTGCCTTACGGACATGGGAGTTAACTCCCATAAAGGATTTGCCTGAAAAAAATTAAAATAGGGATAAAAAAGATAAAAGAGAACCCTGCAATGACTTAGAGTGTACCGAAAAATACTTTTTGTAAGATTATTGTCAAAAAGAACACAGCTCCTCAAACTAGTTGTATACTCTTATCATTTAGGTAATTATTAATTGTTTAAAAGTTCAAACGCCCTGCCACACAGCTACACTTACAATTAAACCAAAGCGTGCAACGGGTCAATTACTTAAAGCTTTATACACTGATTAAAAATGCGTGAAGTTTGATAAAGAAAAGGTCTACATCTGATTCTTGAACCATCATGGCTAGCTAGCAGGCTATCTTCTAGGCCGTTTGATGGTAATGAAAACCTGTTTTCATTACCACGTCAAATGGAGCCTACTTGACAGCTAGATTTTTAACTCTCCTGACTCTCGACAAAAAAAGACTGGATTGTCCTGACTCTTAGTAACCTTTAAAATGAACTCTGTGCAAAATTTACAGTTTTCTAGTTAGAAACGCGTGTTCAGACACAAACAGTAACTGCTCAGCTCGTGACAGGGCTCCTACGTGTTGTGCCCATAGTTCACACCTGAGCAGAAGGAGCGACAGCACAACAAAGTGACGCCTTACAGGTTAATTTTAGTAGTCACAATTGTATGTAATTATAATTTTTAAACGGGTATGCCACATTACGAAAAACGTCAAAGCTACTTTTATTTAAAATTCAGATTTATTCATAAATGTTTATATAATTTTTAACGCAAATTTTGTTGCGAACAAATTACAAAAACACAAATGTTGAAAAAATTTCCACGAGCAGGGTTTGAACCTGCACCCTTCTGACATACCGGGTCAGGTGCTCTTCCAATTGAGCTATCGTGGTTCTAACCAGCCCGCCGAAATTATTCAACACTATTTACTTTTTACTTTGAAAGCCAAAGGCGCCCATTCAATGTTAACAACTACCGTCATTAACATCCGATCATAATATTTTTACAAATACTAAAGATCAGTTAAGAAGTAGGCAAGCTATTTATAAATGTTTATATAATTTTTAACGCAAATTTTGTTGCGAACAAATTACAAAAACACAAATGTTGAAAAAATTTCCACGAGCAGGGTTTGAACCTGCACCCTTCTGACATACCGGGTCAGGTGCTCTTCCAATTGAGCTATCGTGGTTCTAACCAGCCCGCCGAAATTATTCAACACTATTTACGTTTTACTTTGAAAGCCAAAGGCGCCCATTCAATGTTAACAACTACCGTCATTAACATCCGATCATAATATTTTTACAAATACTAAAGATCAGTTAAGAAGTAGGCAAGCTATTTATAAATGTTTATATAATTTTTAACGCAAATTTTGTTGCGAACAAATTACAAAAACACAAATGTTGAAAAAATTTCCACGAGCAGGGTTTGAACCTGCACCCTTCTGACATACCGGGTCAGGTGCTCTTCCAATTGAGCTATCGTGGTTCTAACCAGCCCGCCGAAATTATTCAACACTATTTACGTTTTACTTTGAAAGCCAAAGGCGCCCATTCAATGTTAACAACTACCGTCATTAACATCCGATCATAATATTTTTACAAATACTAAAGATCAGTTAAGAAGTAGGCAAGCTATTTATAAATGTTTATATAATTTTTAACGCAAAAAATTTTTTTTTTCAAATTCATTCGATCACACTGTCATAATATTCGATTCAACAAAATTTGCTTAAAATTGAATAAAACCATTATTCTATTAGCTCACTGGAAGACATTTTTTATTTACTCCTTTGACTTTGACAACCTCCTTGGTCGAGTGGTTTGTACTCCGTTTTTCATGGTGTCGCCATCTCTGAGGCCCCGGATTCGATCCCCGGTCAGGTCAATTTAGAAATTACTGTTTTTCTAAATTGTCTCGGGTCTGGGTGTTTTCTATGTATAATAAGTATGTATTTAATTATTTTAAGTATGTTTATCCGTTGTCTAGTAACCATTTAACGAGTTTCATAACGAAGCTTCTCTTGGGCTAGATAATTGGTGTGAGTGTAGGGAAATTTATTTAGTTTTATTTTATTTATTTATTTACTAATAGGTTTTATTTTGTCTTTAATTAAGTTATGATTCTTTTGTTTTTCTCTTCAATGTAGTATAAGATACCTAAAAAATGGCTTTGACTTCGATAAGTTATCTTTATGTTAATTGGTCATTTAAATCCGAGGCTTACCATTTAAATACACTTTTGAACTTTCCTATTATAATTTGATCACGTTAACGAAGCCAAGAATTTGTATAGCAAACTTTGTATTCACTTGGTTTGTCACAAACTCATATGAGTGACAGGTGACTAGGCTTTCTGGGTACTTAAGTTTAAATATTATCTTAATTAATGGTTTCACGTGGCCAATTTCAAGTGGTATTATATTATTCTTATAATTATTATTATAAAAGAATTGTATAGTAGATTAAGTTTAAAATGGAGTTTCACAGCACGTGTTATTAACACAAAGAACTCGGGTGAAACTCCTTTTTTGGGTAAACCTAATGACGTTTCGAACTGCTTCCTATAGTCCTAACGTCAAAATAATGCTATTAAGACCCCCTGAGACTTTATTGAATTAGCCGACTTGAAGATATAAATTTTTGCACATCCAAGTTATTTGCTGGCCGTCATCGGGGGTGAGGCGGGCTGCGACGGGCGGGGGGTGCTCGGAAGTAATAAATCAGGTGGTAACGTCGGCGCGGCACGCCATCACTCATACCGGCTGACAACCCGGCCACAGTCACGTGATACCGGGATCTAAGGTTGCCAACCAATGCCGCCGCTGATTTATTAAAGGAAAGCTGACTATTAGGTCAGGTTAGAAAGAAAAGGAAAGGATTTCTGGCTTTGTTTCTATGAAGGTTGTAGCGTTACTGTTAAAGGCTTATGTGAGGTATAAAACGTTAGCGTTTTCAGAGAAATTTATTTAGTGTTTGTTGAAAAAAAAATCATACATGAACGAGAAATGCCGTTTTTGTCAACAGCACCTAAGTTTTAGGTAACCCCTGACCTATGTTTGGTGACGGTTGCCGGTTTAAAACAGTCACCTAACATGGCTCAGGAGTCACAAAAAAAACTGTAAAAAAATAATGTTTTATTTCAGACAATTATGTAGTCCATCATGTTAGTTACAATTTATCTTATAAGACTATGTTAGTATACAATAATACAGTTAAAATACAATTAAATTAAAATTAAAATACAATTAAAATAATAAAATGAAATAAAATAAAATAAATTAACATAAAATAAAATACAATAAGAGACAACTGCAGGTGGACCCCACCAACCCACCGCCGGTCTACCGATGTGCACGCCTAGTGTCATGCAGATCCGTAAACCGACTGAAGGCTGCAGAGTCCATCCTGTCAGCAATCATCCTCAAAATCCCATTGGCGCTCCCACGCAATCGCAGCATCAACGAGGCAGTCTTCTTTCGCATGATGGTATAGAAATCATCAACATTGGCATCTGCAAACATGCCTGAAGCGCTACAAAAACGTGAGAGCCCCATCAGGGCTCTGAAAATATGAGCTGCACACCTATAACAGTGTTTGAAAATTGATTAGAGGCACCTTCAATGCAAAATATACTTTTTGGGGAAGAAATTGTACTCGCAATATACTAGTAAGAAAAAATACTTTGACATTGGCTAAATGTACTTACCGCGCTAATTGGAGTGATCACTTTTGAGTCAGCATTCTGCCATCTTTATTTTGGTGTTTCAGTTTTAGTATTTGTTAGTAGAGATCTGTTAAATAAGATTGCATACTAAATGTGTCTTATAACTCTACTACTTGCATATTTATTATAAAATCTCATACAAATAACTTTTAAACAAATACTAAATCTGAAACATGAAAATAAGTGTGTCAAAACCAAAAGACAGTGTCTCCCCCCACTAGTTGAAACCGGTTCAAACTTAAGTTGCTTGTTCTTTATTCATCTTTCTCACGGTCGCCCGTCACGTCACGACTCTAACTGTCAAAATATTCTTATGACACCTGACAAGTTGGCAGTTGGAAATTAAGCGTAGAACAATGGCAGCCGAACGTCTTGACAATGATGGACATAAAAATTTTACATCACATGTTCGTGTACGCATTTAAATTATTTACGTAATACACTACCTACTACATAATTTATCATTTAACATCAATTTCATTTTCTTTGTAGGCATGTAATATCTATTTCATTCACAAGTCTACACAAACACTTTTTAACTGGTTCTCAGAGTCTTATTATGTGTTCTTATTGTAACTATAAAAATAAATAACAAGTCATTTAATATCGGAGGGTCTAGGCTAAATTTTTTCAATTCATTTAAAGCTTGAGTTTGTGACCGCCATTTAGCAATCGTTGTGACCCATGAATTGTAGAGATGAACTGATTTCAATGATGACTCTATTTATAAAAGGTTTTATAAAAATACAGGTTTGGTACATTTATTACCATTTAACACTACTTGTATCAAACTTGAATCTACTACTTCACTTTACTTTTACTACCTAACTCATTTTGATTATAAAAAATTAAAGCAAAAATACAAAAGATACAAAAAATTGATACAAAGATATGCATACGGCAAGCTCTTTCTGCGTGAAACGGAAAGCAAGTGTTTAAATTAAAATGAGGGTATACAAGCTACCAACTAATTATGAGACGACCAAAACCTCAGTCTCCCTGTGACCACGGACCCTGCAAAGGGTTCGAAACGTCAGGATAAACATTAAATAAAAGAAATGCAAATACAAAATATAAAACTAATGAAAGTGAAAATGCGACAATAACAATTAACATAATGGAGTGTATCGTTCTCCCTTCACCATAGAAAACTTATTTGAAATATGACCACTACTCAACTGTCATCAACAGTATTTTTCACGCTAGGCCCTCGCATGTTAATCCACCGCGTATCGCATTATTAACGTCACTGATCGCCCTTCGCGCGCCACATAAATAATTTACACCCGTTTCTGCGGATCACGTGACGGGGCGGCGTGTCACAGTGACAGCTGCTGTCACTTCGCGTCGCGTCGATCATGCTAGGGGTGTGCCGCGTGGTTGGTAATAATGTCGAGTTTTCACACACAATGTGTTTTATTTGCTTACCTGTTCTTTCCTATTAAAATAGACCTAAATAAGGTATTAGCGTTTTTTTATTTCGAATACATACTATAAACGAAACTAAAAACAACTAAGTGTCGTTGTGTCATGCATACATGCATGTATAGCATAGCTAGAAAAGGTGATGTTTAAAAAAGCATAGCTGTAAATTCATAATTTTTTTAGGTATTGACATTGTCAGGTCACGATTTACTAATATATTAAATTTATTGATGTGCAAATGTAAGGTTTTTGATTTTATTTTTGTAATTTTGACCTTGTTAATGCAATGCTAATGGGTATTAAACAAATTCAGACTCATAGCTGTAGTAACTTTGTTACCACTCTTGAATATCCTTAGTATAATTGCATATAGAGTTTTTTAAAACATCCAACCGAACTGTTGTCACAGTTAAAATAGCTGCTTCAATTAATATTAACGATGACCTTATCTATACAAGCTAACTAAAACGTGTCGATAGGTTCAATTTGTCACAGTTCATCTCTATCCGTTACTGTTGACACATGTCAAGAGCCGTCAGCCCAGCAGGCACGCTGCTGGCGCGATTCAAAAATTGGCTTGTTAGCTCACACGCCACAGCTTCGCGGTACTGATAGGTGTCGCTTAGATTTGTAAAGTAATTTTTATACAACTTCATAATAATTAAAAAATAGTGAATGCTATCGTCGATAACATTAAAAATTTTCTTTGAAGGCTTAGGAAAGGTTGGCCTAAAGCATTAATCAAAACTGCAATCCTGAATAAGGGATTTGTCTTTAGGTATGTTATGTGTACATTTTACTTGGCGAATGTATAAAGAAAATAAAAACACATAATTATGCAAATCCGCTGACCCAACAAACGTCGGGCGATGGCCAGCTGTCAGCTGTCACTGTAACACTGACAGCTCGTTTGACAGATTGCGGCCGCACTCAGCTTATGTCGTCTTAAATTGCATGCGTCATATTTATAATGTAATGAATACCATATTAAATCGCTTAATATGCTAGGTGACAGTTATGTTGAAAAGGTCTTAGCAGTCCTAATGGTTTATGTAAACATTTACGAGGATTATCTTTAAGGCCTTACAGATACAGAGTTTGCTTCCATAATATAAATAAGAAAAATAAATATATTTTATTATTATCATTATTACAATTTTAGTGGGTATCGATAACTTTATGATGTGTAAAAATAATCATTTTTGACAAGTTGCCTGCTCAAAAGATAAACTTTGGGTAAACAAACAGTAATGTTTAAAGTACAACATGAGGGACAGTGAAACGGTTAATAATCAACATTTGTGGTTTAGTTACCAGGGTGTCAAGTGCGACTTTCATTCGCCTTTCGATCACGTTAACGAAAACGAGAATTTGTATGGCAAAATGTTAACTCTTCTCGTATGCCGCCAGGAGGCGCTGCTTCAATGCCACACTAATTTTCGTTTTCGTAAACGTAATCGAATGAATATGGATAGTAAACAAAACTCACACTAGACCCCTTTCTTATTCGTAACTTTATAGAATAAAGCTGCAAAGCTTGGGAATCCATAGCACTAAGTTCACTTCTGCTACTTTAATTTCAATGATTATACATATATCATGCAGATTAATATTTTAATTAAGCACGTAGGGTGTGGCCTGTACAGTTAGCCAGCGTTGTCACATTAATACGTATAGAAGAAATGACACGACAAAAACTAAGTGAAGCCGACACGCACATGAGAGGTCACATCGTAAAAAAGTATCAAAGAACGATAACAATCTGTAGTTTCCAGTTTCATGGATTACGAAGACGGCGTCATAGAAAATAATTAACAATACAGAAGGGTTCCTTTACAAAGTAATAATGCACTCCACATTATGCTAATGCAATAAGTACAGCTATTATTCTGTAATATTTTCTGTTTAGTGAAATATTTTATTACACTTTGCACACGTTGAAGTTGTGTTGAAAAATGTTAGCAAAAAACTGAACTGAAAGCCGACAATGCCCAGGCAGTGTCATCTTAGCGCATCCATCGGACTCCGTAAACTATACTTATAAGGCTTTCTGAGCTCATAAATTTTGTATTTAGGAAAAAGCTTGTCCAGTGTCATGCCTCATAAACTGTGACAGGTGAGTTGACAGGTAGCCTGACAGGTCGGATGACAGCCGCCTGACGCGCCGTGGGCCGACGCTCGTTCGGATTACACGCGTGATGGTTTCATTCGTGAGGTATCTATGGATCGGTTAGCCTATAATGAGCCGTGTTGAGACGGATCGTTGGTTTAATTAAAAAAGCTCCAATTTAAAATAGACAACAGCTACGTAAAGTTTTAAAATATAATGTTTCCCAAATTATTTTAGTTGGAATGCAATGCTAAATATTAGGTATACTTAGCACTTTGTATGAATTAGTCATTGAATTCGTATAAAAAGAGTTATGGTTCACACTAAGTAATTATTGATACATAAAGGTAGCAAAAAAATTGTCTTTGTATGACAGAATGTTAAGTAGAAAAAAAAGTAATTATGTTATTCTAAATTACGAGTACAGTAAGATGAAGAGACCAAAATCGCACAGCTAGAGAAAATCGTGAATTATGCGTGTATCAGACCTGTAGTCCACCTCCACCTAACTATTTAGAAAGTCAATAAATAATACTTTAAGTGTCATAAGTTAAAGGTTATAATATAAATTAATTTTAGCACCACAGTCTTTAAACAGTCAGTCTTAAAAGCTTATTGTGTTTGAAACGATTACTCTTTATTAATATAAATGACAGGCTATTATTATTCACACTAACAACTTCTTATTGACTAATACATATTAATCTAATAACTACAAGCATGTCCAACAGTCGGATTAGCAAACGTTGCACAAAGTGTGACAAGAAAACTATGATTCGTGTAAATTAGGAACTGCTTACCCAAAAGTTTATCCTCATCAAAAACAGTCGAAGGACGTTAATTGCTTAATATGGGCTACTCTCATAGATTCCGTTTGTGTCACTGATAGCTTTCAATATAGCAGACATTTTAACACATGAATTTAATTGCGAATGATCATACCAATACACTTTTAAAATATTCGGTTTGTCTAAAATCAGTTTACGAAAAAGAAGAACTACATGCCGTGTAAATTCGACTTTTTGTTCGTTTAAAAAATCTACTTTTCCTGTTATATATATACATCAATTACAATAATTAAATACATAAAATACTATTATAACGATCTCTTATTTCGGCTTAATTTAGTAGATATACCTATGTGGTCTCATCATACAGTTACACCTTAATGTAATTTCTAATACTCATGAATATAATTGTATGTCTCTTCCATAATGTATTTTTGAAGCAAAACTAACTATTCGTGGTGCAATATTAATGCTGGTGTCCCTCAGGGTGGCGTCTTATGTCCTCTTCTTTTTTCAATCTTTATAAATTCTATTACACAACCGTTTTCATGTTCCTACCACTTGCATGCTGATGATCTCCAAATTTACACACAAGCACTACTATTAGACCTTTCTCGTGCTGTTGAGGTTACTAACAGGGATCTCGAGGTTGTCTTTGACTGAAGCAAATGTCGATGTCAATCCAAGTAAGACCCAGACAATCTTCATCGGCAGTTCCTATTTTATTTCGAGGATCGATTTTGGACTTCTACCATCTTTTAACTTCGCCGGCACTAATATACCATACTCAAAGACAGTGAGAAACTTGGGTGTTGTTTTTGACCAGTGTCTCACTTGGCATTCGCAAGTTGATGCTGTTCGGAAAAGGGTCTTTGCTGCGTACAAATTCAAATTCAAATTCAAATTCAAAAATCATTTATTCAGTTTAGGCTACAAGTAGCTCTTATGAATGTCGCTATGCCATCGGTTCGTAAGTCTACTCTGGGCGGGAGATCTTGCACTGAGAAGAACCGGCAAGAAACTCAGCAAGTGTCCAGCTCTTTTCTCCCTTACAGCGTCAAAAAAAATAAAAATTGGAAAATGCCCTATCATAGCAGGACACTTTCCATTACAAATAAACACAAAAATATAGAAGACAACTACAACATGTAAAAAAACAAAACAAATAAACAAATCTAATATATCAAATTTACATCTGGTATAAGTTAAATTTCCACAATGTCATACAGTACCACTACAGTACAGTTCACTCAATCGTCTTCGTAACTTCTTGCCGATTAGCACAAAGATCATCCTGGCGCAAACTCTCCTGCTGTCCATCATTGACTATGCTGATGTTTGCTACGCTGATCTTTCGGAGGAACTTCTAAATAAACTGGAGCGTTTGCAGAATCATTGTATTCGGTTTATTTATAACTTGAGGAAGTATAACCATGTCTCAATTTTCCACCAACGCAGCTTAAATGGTTGCCAATTCGCCGGCGTAGAGACTTACACGTTCTTTCCTTTCTGTATACTGTCCTCTTTCTACCCACATCTTTTTTTTTTTTTTATACTTAACTCGGCAAATGCCTCCATCCGACCTGATGTTAAGTGGAAATGAAGTCCAGACGCGAAGACAACTGGTGCAGCGTGGAAACAAACGTAGCATCAGTCAATTTCACTCTGCCGGCCCACAAGGTGCTTCTTCACGCCTCTCTTGAAGGACCCCATATCATAGGAAGGAGGGAAAACGTGTGCTGGTAGACTATTCCATCTTTTGGAGGTGCGACAAAGAAACGAGTCACCAAATTTCTTTGTGCGTGATGGGATATTTGAGACAGTGAATCGGTGACTCCGAAGAGCAGCACGTGTACTCCTATGAAGAAAGGGAGAAGGTGGGATGAGGTCAAAGAGCTCTTCAGAGCACTCGCCATGGTATAAGCGGTAAAACACGCTGAGTGACGCAACATCCCTACGCAATTGCAGAGATTCGAGAGTATTTACCACTTCTGCATTGCCGATAATGCGTTCAGCGCGACGCGACTTCACCTTCATATCTTCAAAATTGCTTCACCTTCCGTTCCACTTTCTCAAGTCATACCTTGCGTTCTGCGTATAACCTAGCTCTTGTGACTCCTCTTCATTCAACTAATTTTCTTTCCTACTTTTTTTCTGTGCATGCTGTCCGGTTATGGAATTCTTTGCCTGAGCGCATCAGAAGTGCTCGCACGTTGGAGTCGTTTAAGGGTCAGGTTCGGAGTAATTTTCTAAATTTACCTTAGCTTAGCTTAGCTAGCTTAGCTCTGTTTAATATATTTATTTCCCATAAGTAAGTACTTTATTTAATATTATTATTATAATTTAGTTTATTTTTACTTGCACCCCTTTTTTATTTTCATAATTTTATTATTTTTCGTCCAAGGTTGCCTGGAAGTAATTGCTTGTTAGCAATAAGGCCGCCTATTTTGTACTATATCTTTTCATCAATTTGTATGTATCTATATTTTTTGTGTGCATATGAAGTTTATTATTATTATTATTCTCTTTATTAAATATATATCTAAATATGTAAAGAAATTTTTTTTACAATATTTTATACACAAAACATATTTACAATATAAAATATTATAAAAAAACTTAAACAAGGTTGCCACCGGCAGCGGGGATAGACCCAAGCTATCGGTGGTTAGGGCTGCAAAGTGAGTAATCTCCTAACAATACGTGCCGTGTCAAGGAGTACTGCCTTTTGCATCTGACCCTTGACCCAACCTTTCAGCGAGAGCCTCTCTAGGTGTTGATCGAGGCTCTTGGCTAAAATACGGTTTGCTGAAATGACTATCGGTACAATAATGGTTAAATCCACATCCCACATGATACAGTACACAGTAACCTCGTGACCCAAGTCAAGGTACTTTACTGAGCTTGTCCTTCTCGGCTTTCACGAGGTTCTATCATGAGGTAAAGTGATATCAACCAGTATTGCCCGGCGCTGGGATCGGTCAACCACTACGATATCAGGCTTATTGGTGACAATAGTCCTGTCCGTAATGATAGAGCGATACCAGTAGCGTCGTTTTATTATTATTATTATTACTATTCATGATAACATTATGAGCTACCTCCACTTGCCTATATAGAAAGAAAAAATAGAAAAAAACTTTATTTAGTATAACTGTATCAGCGGCAATTGTGATTTGTGAGTTTGCATTGTACTAAAACTCTTGTCAATAAATAACGAGGCATTAACTTTCACTTACGATATAAGTTTTTATATTTCATCATATTAAAATAGTCATAGTAAAGAGGTTCCCAAAGAATATATTAACATAATGCATAGAATATGAAACCTAAATTTGGAAATAAATAAAATAAACGATCCTGCAGATTTGATATATGCAGCGATAAAACCAAATGGATTTAACATTTCAATCGCAATAATCTCTCTGTATGTTAACTCGCTAACATAAATTATAAAGTTATGGAAATTTATTCGAAACAATGCTATAAACATTAGTTTTCCTACTAAACAGTTGTCTGATCCCACGCAAAATGTTCTACAAATAGAAATTACGACTTTTGCTACAGTTCAATTGATTGCAACCATGATATCGATAAAGTATGGTTTAACATTGCAATGTGCAACTGGAATCTATTTAGCGGTACATTTTATAATATCATTATAAGTTATGCAAATATTTGTATTGTTTTTCTTTCTAAGACTCTTCTTTTATTTATGACATGGTAAGCAGTAGACACAATGGGCATTTATATGTGTTCGGCATGCGCAGACAGCTTTACAAATAGTTATTATTTTTATATCAAGAATACAATAATGTCTGTAGAATTATCATACACGTGTATTGGCTTATGTATGAGCGGCAAGAGTTTAAGGATATCAATCATCTAAAAATAAACGCAAATCTATTATTGACCTACCAACCTGCTGACTGAAGAAGTGTTGCTTTTCCCGTCGAATCTCGAATCCTTATGACTGAGAGATGTGACCACCAGGCTGCCTATATACGCATTCAAGTCTTTCAGAAAAGTGTCCGTACATCTCAGGCATGTGCTTTCTTCTCTCTTCTTTTTCACTCAGTATAGTATACAAGGATAACCTTCTCCAGATTACTTGGCTGCCGGCAAGGGACGTTAAAAAAGAATACAGCATTTAACGCCAGCACCATAACTCAGAAACCTGTCTGATACCGTTTTAACAGCAATTTTTATTATTTTTTATAATTTGCAAAAATGTTTTCCCTTACATTACATATTAATATGACTTTATTTGATGTAGCAGTTTGCTGTTCCGTGCTTCGGAAGGCACGTAAAGCCGTTGGTCTGGGCTGCATTAGCAGTCGTTAACAACCACCAACCCGCAGTGGGCCCGTGTGGTGGTTTATGGCCCGTTCTCCCTATCCAACCATAGGGATTGCTCGTGCTCCAGCAGTGGGGATATAAAAATAAGCTGATGATGATGATGATGATGATGTAGCAGTTATGTTTAGATTTTTATAATATATTTTGATTTATCAATTATTCATTTAAAATATTATTATTTAACTTAATTCTAATGAAGAACAACTTATTTGTTTTGATTGATGGTAAGCGATTACTGCAGTTGAATGAATATTTATAACACAATAGAGGCTCTGAGTTTTAGACCAGTCCACCATGCCTACCGAGACATTACTGATATGGAAGTAATCCATAATACGCATAACTTAAAATAATAGCGTAAAACGCTAATCAAAATAACAATTGACATTATCTCAAAGAGACCGACAAGTGAAAAACAGGCAGTAAAAATGTGAGAAACCTCTTCAAAAAATCTATCAAACCAATACAAAAACTGGCGTGACGAAACCAAAACAAACCCAAGAAAAGTTACTTCACAGCATCTTGGAATTAGGGAACTTGTCGCACACTATCGTGAACAAATTGGTCGATTACTCGAACCCGGCTGCGGTGGACTTCATTGATCTCTAACTAGTGTAAATCGATTCAGATCTACTGATACCGGGGAGAATCGAGCGACAAGAAAGCGGTATCGATGAATAATGTAATGGATACCGGACTGGAGTTTTTCAAATGACTTCTAGACGAAACCTTAAGATACGCAAGAGGCGAATAAAATAAAATAAGCGAAGCTTGAATGTTGTGAGGAATTCAAAGTACTCAATTAACTTTAAAATGTTTGCTAATGACGTTAATAATGTGTATGATAATGAGGCAATGAAAATTTTAATATTAATTGGTAAAATCAACAGTTTTTAACACTGAACCATGTATTTTAAAGATAAAATGTTTTTTAAATGACTGGCAACTGGATCTAGTTTGCCTAATTGTTTATAAAATTCTGTTAAACAATGTGTTATGTATAATATTTGTGTTTGAACAATAAGAGCGTAAGCATTTTAATATTTCGATGAAAGTAATAACTATCAGGATATTCTTTTCATCTTTCAGTTTCAGTTAGTGTTATCAACAAAAAGTATGTACCCGATCTTATACCCAAACTCCATTTTTCCAATAATAAAAGTTGTCTATAAAAGTAGTATATGACATAATTTAAATAAAAGAAACAGACTTTATTTCTCAATTCGCTTTTCCGTTTCACAGTCGTAAACTTTACGATTGCTGACATTAAACATGCGCAGACATAATTCCAAGACCGATTTCCGATGGAGAAAATTAAAATGCTCACAGTAAAAGACAAGAAATGCGCGAATTAACGTTAAATGCGCGTGAAATAACAGAAGAACATAAAAATTTCGCCTTGTAAAGCGCGGCTTTTGACTCGGCCCGTTCTCACCTTGAGTGAGTTCAGTTTATTGAGCGACCCGCTCGATTAAAGTGTAGCGAATCGGGTTGTTAAACTACCGACAAGGGTGACGATAACACAGTCCTATCTGACTGTAAAAGATCTGACGATAATCGGTGTTAGCATCAAAGAGCTAAAGTTCATATTCCAGATAAGCATCTCGCTATAAATAGCCTTTTAAGTTTTAACATTTTCGAACGTCGTGACGCTTGGGTGAGCATTTTGTACGTTGATTGGCATTTTGCCGCGCGAAAAGCAACACCTTTTGTGGCCATGACATGTCGTCTGATTGATTGTATAATTAATTTTATTTTAAATTCAAAACACCTGACATTCGTGTCAGTTATATGAGCTGTCAATTAATTGGACAGTCTTTGATGAGGGTAACGTAAC
Source organism: Eudonia lacustrata (assembly GCA_947562085.1). Classification (NCBI taxonomy): domain Eukaryota; kingdom Metazoa; phylum Arthropoda; class Insecta; order Lepidoptera; family Crambidae; genus Eudonia; species Eudonia lacustrata. Next base: position 1,249,449 of record OX387315.1, on the reverse strand, counting down.
GAGCTGTTTTGTAAGGTTTTTTGTGTTAAATCATTAAAACTAGTTATGTCTCACGTCGCGTACGGGATAAGTTGACAGCTGCTATGCGAATGTTTGTTTGGTTCACACTTTTTGTTAAATATATTTTTTGGAATACCCATTATTTTCGCTGCCAACTCGCTAAGTCAACGCAAGGTGGTTATTTTAAGACAAAACTGCTTTTCCCAACTGTCAATTTAGGTAAAAGAATTGACACCGAACAGGTACTCATTTTATGTGTGTATTTCTTTTTCCTAACCCACAAACAAGAGATGTCTTTTTTTCCGAAGTAAAATAAAACAGTTAATTTTAAAAATATGATGAAATTGTCAACATTGTGTAATGTAATCACTGCTATTTACTAGCACAATTTGAGAAGAGTGATTAATATTATCGCCAAGTAATGTAGCATCATCGCCCAAATTTCCAGGAACATTAATTATGAACGTTATTACATTAATCTTCCATCCTCAATTCCTCATATTTACAAGTCCCCGACATCCTAGTCAGTTAGCGAAACAAAAGGCCGCGCGTGATGAATGACAGCGCAGCGCCATGCATCATCCGCTGAGGCCACGATTGCTCCTAATGATGAATAATTAGCATCATTTGTTTCAGCTATCTCCCTTTGTTCATCCACAATAGGCGTGCTCTCTTTGAGACTTCTTAAACTTATTGTATCTGTCGAACGTAAATACAAACTAGGTATTTCCATTTCCATTGGCTATGTAATTGCAGTTTTTTCTTCACATTTATCATGTTGCTCCACAGGTTTTTAATGGTTTTCATTAGTTTGTACTGTGTTATTATTTATGAGCAGACAACGTGTGTTTAAGTCAGTGAGTGGTGTGTTATTAGAACTGTTTGTAAAGAAGGCTAATTTTTCAAGTCGTTTAACGGTTTTGTGCTCGTCAAAATGCTCACGTTTAAATGAGATGGGTCTTTATGTGACTAGCTAATTAACAAGTGAGGTTCACTTATAGACCTTGCCAAGTTTGTTTCTGCGTATTTGGCTTGGCTAGACCTATTAAAACAAAATATTTTGGAAATAAAGGCCGAAACACAGATGGCAGTTTTTCAAAGATCCTATTTATAAAACTGTTGGTTAAATATTTGGTTTAACTACTGGAATTCTTGTTCTAAGACAACATAACGTAACACAGCCAGATTGAAAAGGCGTTTCAGTTGGCGAAAGACTGTAGGTAGGTACGCCATCAATTCATATTTGTCCAAGCATTGAAATTTACAAGATTTTAAATTCAGTCTTTAGTCATTCAGGATTTTCGCAATATTATTATCCACACTTTGGCGTAATACCCAGAATTACACAATCAATACTCGGATAATGACTCAGCTCACCTGAGGAGTGCATAAGAGTGCTATTCATTACAATCCATCAAGAAAGACGGATCGCTCTCTGAGTAGCAGTAGCTGTAAGTTACGGGAAGTAAGAAAGTTCGAGAATGCAATAAGATGAAGAAATCTGGCAATAAAACGACAGATTAACTTCGTTAATGAAGCAGAGTAAACCATAGACGTATTTGATTGCCGAAAAGGATACATTTTATAAAGTAAGTTAATAAAGTCTTCATTTTGGAAATTAGGAATACACTCTTATCATACTTATTTATGACGCAAAAGAGCAGTGCTCTATAATATTTGGTCTAAGGTTTAGTTGGTGGTATCGCTTATTTGTCCGCCTGGCTAGCTTCCACCATCTTATCTAAATATGTCGTCATAACATCAATTTTTGTAGCAGTTGTGTTCCGGCAGCTAGAGATAAGATAGCCAGTGCCTCACTAGTTGAGGATCCCGGGTGAAGTGCTCTTCCATCATTGGGCTTATCATCACTTATCATCAGGTGAGATCAAGAAACAGTGCTTACATGTAAAATATATTAAAAAATATTTATAGTTGTAGTTTTAATAAATATAACAAAGCCTAATAATTAGCATTACGCACATTGGTTAAAAAATTAGCCTACGCTATATGCTCAGCAATATGTAAATTCTAGCTAATATAATAAATGTCAAAGTGTCCTCCTTCTTCCAAGTCACAACGAAGCTTTGGACCGCATGGTAGCCAAAGATAATTAGGTGACAAACATAATTATAGTGTCCAAGAGAGCTTATCGGTCAGTTATTGTCTAGAAATAATATCTTATTTCCTCAGAAGTAAAACCTCAGAAGTTAACCTTACTGAGGTTTCCTTTTGTCACATTACTACGTTGTTTCACATAACAGAAGTTAACAGAAAAAACAACTTCGTAGTTATTGTATTTAAAAGAAACAACAACTCTAAACTAATATTGTAGCCCAATAAATTTTGAATAAAATCATAATAAAGTATAAAGAAGCGTTGTTATTACTATATATAAACTTCCAAATTCATTATAATAAACTAAAGAGTTTTTTTATTACTTCCGCATGATATAAAATTTGCAGTTTTAAACCATTCAAATGACTGCTATTTACATTAACGTCTTTGTGAATTTGATACTCTAATTTGATGATAATGCCCTGCCCAAATGAGTTTTATTTGATCGATTGAAAAGGTTTAAGAATTCAAATCGAACAACTTTTAAGTGGCTTTGTTGAGTTTCTAAGTGTCAACATTTCATACATTTTAGTGTATCCTTTTAGAAACTGCTCTTTCACACATTATTATTAACTAAATAAAGTGTTTTTCACAAGTAAGCTGAAACCAACGTTCCTCTTAAATATTTCGTTTTTATTCATTGCCCAAATCGCTCAAAGCTCATCCCTCACAGCTGAATCCATTCATTTTTCTGCTCCCCCAATCTAGCCGCTGCTTGTTTATCCACACAATACCTCGGACAATTTGTCTTCGCCACTTCTAAATATTCCTCATTGTCTTTGAGTTATTCTGACAATAAATTCTACCAGTCAAAACCTTGAGGCTTCTTAGGCAATTTTCTTTTGTTTATCAAATATTCTCAACGGTGATTTATTTGCTGCTTGTATAACTGCCTGCTTAATATTAAGCTTGTCTATAGATGTTTCGTGAAGATTGTGCAAAAATGTATAATCTGATAATTAAAATAGTTACGTATTCAAGAAAGCTAGTGTGACTTTAGACGTTAGGTACCCAAATGTGAAGTGTTTTGACACATATACCTATAGAATAACAGATTGGTGAAAATCTTTGGCTTTCAAAGTAGTCTTTTTAAATTCGTTACGCCTTCTATTACCGGCCAAATGTCATTGGTCTAGTTTTAGCAGTGTAATGAAAACGGTTTTATTGTTTAATTCAACAGCTTTTTGATAACGACCGACGACGTAAAAGTAACATATTCTAACTTTCTAGCTATTACCATGGACAACTAATACTATATTTATGATTAGTCCATACTTAATTTCCCGTTAAAGCAAGCTTTGTTTCAAAAATATAAAGAAAAGGAGCTGATGCAATATTTTTATAAACAATTGTCAATTTCAAAAGCAAGTTCTGTAAAAAGATGATTAAAAAAAGTTGTAGGTACAATTGTAAAGAAATAATTACGTAAATAAATAAAAACCTTTCTGTTATAAAGAGCTTACTTTTACATAGCAGGATTAAACTCTTTATATCACTACTATTCAAGTCTACTTATCATTTAAGCCATAAATGACAGCTACACAGTAAAACTACGAATTATTGCTACGCAATGACACATCACGTATCTTAACGACGCTTAATCTATGATGTGGCTTCAGAAATCAACTAACGTCATCGTAATAAACGTACTGATTATGATTAAAACTGAATAGGAACCCGTAATGAATAAGTGGATGATATTCGAGATCAAGCCGTGTCGGCCGGCGCCGTGGTGGATGGGAATTCACCAAACGATGATCACCAAGAATGCAAACCAAAAAGGACTTTATTCGAATGCAGTAGAAATACAGATGAATGTAAATTTAAGTCGGGGGGTCTGTAAGCAAAGCCGACAGCCGTCAATCTCGAGCTAAAAACCGGTAGCCGCCGAGTCAGACATTAAAGAATACAAAAGTTATGGAGCAGATTTATTGAGGAATATTCACGTAATTTGACGTGAGATAGAAGTGTGATTCGTTCTAGCTTTTAAATAAGTAAAGAAGCTCATTATTTTTTTTTACACCAATCATAATGATAGCTTTTCGCCTTGAATCGACAACGTGTCTAGAAGTTTTTGCTAAGTTTTTCTATGAAACGGTGTTAGTATTAAGAAATGTTTTTGTGTGTATTGTAAGTTGATTTTGCGTTTCATTCTCGTTTTTTGTTAAATTGAATCATAAGTTGTGCCAATGAAATATCCAGCATCTTTGTTTTTATTTATTTTTAGAAAACTAAAAGTGCTTTCTAAAGTGTTTCATAAGTTTCAAACTGTTTTCGTTTGTTAAAATGCGATTAACGCCTTATTTTTTACACTTTTAAACTACTATTACATTACATGTATAAAAATAAAAAATAATACAAAACATCTTTTCATGTTTATTATTTCAAAAACTACACACTCACAAAATAAAATGTACATTTTATTTTACTTCGTACTTTACATCGACCTTGTAATCTTGTCAGAGATGTCTCTAGCCCCATTTTTAGTCTCCATCACCATGGCTTGACAGCGAGAGATTATACGTAACGTCAACGTCACAAAAAGGCTCCCAAATAAATTACGATGGAGAACAAACAAAAACGGCTGCCACACCTCACAGATAGAATAACAATAACACGGATTCCGGCCTTTCTGAACATAATGAGGACAGCGAGTACAAAGGTGCCGACTGAGATGAAATTTGACCGGTCGGTAAACATTGAAATGGGTTTAGGGAGGTGTCTTCATAAATGGGTGTTTTAAATGCCGCTGTCTGAATATGTGTTTATAAGTTGATGGGGTTTTTTTGTAATAATATTTTTCCGCTTTCGTATTGCTGGGCACTTGGCTCGTCTGGTGTCTGATTTGTCTCAACTGCAATTTAGGGCTCTTATTTTACTTAAATTTATTATTTATAGTTCGAACCCGTTTCCTCTTTATTATTGTAAATAGTCTTTATAATGCTATATGCTTTTTGTATACAACTTCTTCTTGTACATGTGCCATCTATCTCCTATCGGAGGACGGCTATCATTATAGCCACTTGGGCCCGCGATTTTTCTGGCCGTGTTTTATAACCTTTCTTAATTTATTAACTTACATTACACATTTTTATTTCTGCTATTGGCTAACTCTACAATTTTTGTGGCATTTTCTCTTATTTAGCTTATCAACAAATGCCTCATGAAGACGTTTCTAAAAACTGCAAGATTGATAGTTTTTCTAAAAACATCGGGTATTTTCTATTGGCTAACAATGGAAATGGTAATACATTTTTTGTTAAGTCATATTCTGTAAACTTCACTATATATCAGGTGCCTAACTTCCCGTGCTTATCTTAAGAGCCGACTAAGGGACAAGGGTTCCAAGATGCTTGCATAGCGATCGCCTAGCAACCTATATGGTATTTATTCCACCTCAAAACCCTACTTTGATAATGCTAAATGTGGCGATGAGATCACTGGCGGCGAGTTGACTCAAAATTGGTGATTTTAATGCTCTGCCACCCCTTTTGTGAGGGAGACGGACGTGAGAGTATGTATGTATGTATGTATGTATGTATGTATGTATGTATGTATGTATGTATGTATGTATGTATGTATGTATGTATGTATGTATGTATGTGTGTGTGTGTGTGTGTGTGTGTGTGTGTGTGTGTGTGTGTGTGTGTGTGTGTGTGTGTGTGTGTGTGTGTGTGTGTGTGTGTGTGTGTGTGTGTGTGTGTGTGTGTGTGTGTGTGTGTGTGTGTGTGTGTGTGTGTGTGTGTGTGTGTGTGTGTGTGTGTGTGTGTGTGTGTGTGTGTGTGTGTGTGTGTGTGTGTGTGTGTGTGTGTGTGTGTGTGTGTGTGTGTGTGTGTGTGTGTGTGTGTGTGTGTGTGTGTGTGTGTGTGTGTGTGTGTGTGTGTGTGTGTGTGTGTGTGTGTGTGTGTGTGTGTGTGTGTGTGTGTGTGTGTGTGTGTGTGTGTGTGTGTGTGTGTGTGTGTGTGTGTGTGTGTGTGTGTGTGTGTGTGTGTGTGTGTGTGTGTGTGTGTGTGTGTGTGTGTGTGTGTGTGTGTGTGTGTGTGTGTGTGTGTGTGTGTGTGTGTGTGTGTGTGTGTGTGTGTGTGTGTGTGTGTGTGTGTGTGTGTGTGTGTGTGTGTGTGTGTGTGTGTGTGTGTGTGTGTGTGTGTGTGTGTGTGTGTGTGTGTGTGTGTGTGTGTGTGTGTGTGTGTGTGTGTGTGTGTGTGTGTGTGTGTGTGTGTGTGTGTGTGTGTGTGTGTGTGTGTGTGTGTGTGTGTGTGTGTGTGTGTGTGTGTGTGTGTGTGTGTGTGTGTGTGTGTGTGTGTGTGTGTGTGTGTGTGTGTGTGTGTGTGTGTGTGTGTGTGTGTGTGTGTGTGTGTGTGTGTGTGTGTGTGTGTGTGTGTGTGTGTGTGTGTGTGTGTGTGTGTGTGTGTGTGTGTGTGTGTGTGTGTGTGTGTGTGTGTGTGTGTGTGTGTGTGTGTGTGTGTGTGTGTGTGTGTGTGTGTGTGTGTGTGTGTGTGTGTGTGTGTGTGTGTGTGTGTGTGTGTGTGTGTGTGTGTGTGTGTGTGTGTGTGTGTGTGTGTGTGTGTGTGTGTGTGTGTGTGTGTGTGTGTGTGTGTGTGTGTGTGTGTGTGTGTGTGTGTGTGTGTGTGTGTGTGTGTGTGTGTGTGTGTGTGTGTGTGTGTGTGTGTGTGTGTGTGTGTGTGTGTGTGTGTGTGTGTGTGTGTGTGTGTGTGTGTGTGTGTGTGTGTGTGTGTGTGTGTGTGTGTGTGTGTGTGTGTGTGTGTGTGTGTGTGTGTGTGTGTGTGTGTGTGTGTGTGTGTGTGTGTGTGTGTGTGTGTGTGTGTGTGTGTGTGTGTGTGTGTGTGTGTGTGTGTGTGTGTGTGTGTGTGTATGTATGTATGTATGTATGTATGTATGTATGTATCTAACTATATAATAATAACTTACTAAACGAACAGACGGAATGCTTTATTTTTAAGGGGCGCAGACGGAAGACAAAGCATTTGAAATTCACAAATGTAATGGCGGTATCGTCGGATACGTCTGATGCAGCGTATTGGTGTCTGTCAATCCATGAATTCTAAATCTGTGAGCGTACAAATTAAATATGGCTTTTATTGCTTGGGTACAGGAACAAAATTCGCTTGAAAGTTAAGAAAGTGCGTTTGTTATCCATAGAAAATAAAAACTTCATACAAATATTCTGATTCAAACTTTTTACTAACGATTTTCAAGGAAATATTATATCAAGTTAGTAGGTTTAGTATAATAGTTTCCAAAAATAACAATGGAAGCATTAAATTTACTGTCAGTGCGGATATTGTGTAAATCTACTCGTCAAGACATGATTATTTAATATTATCGTATTTAAAACACAATACACAATAATTTTACAGAAAAGACGTAAAAAAATATTGACTGAGACGTATATTTTTAATATTTAGACGTCATCTCATCTGATACAGACTCATCAGAAAGTTCCCATAAAAATGGTATTTTTGACTATAATATAAACAATCTATGACATCTACTATGATCAAGGAGAACAGAGAAGTCCCTTGAATGATATACGTAACTATATTTCCCAGACGTATTTGTAATGAACACCTGCATCCTGTAGTTTAACCAACTCAGAAACCTTCACGGGCGAGCTCACAACAACTTACCGAGGTTTCATCAAAATCAGGAGAATAGTAAAGGTAACCAAACGGGATAAACGAATAAACAATAATTTAAACGCAACATGGTTTACTGGTTAAGACCACCGCGGCCTCAGACCCAGAAGTCCCGGGGTCGATTCTATCTAAATATGTCGCCACAACATTAATGTTGGTAGCATTATTTTGTTACTGCAGCTAGAGATAAGATAGCCAAGGCCTCAGTAGTTGAGGATTCTGGGTGAAGTGCTCTTCCACCTCGCACGAGTCCCTCTAGCCTCGTAAGGCCTAATGACCTCATATGATGACATAATAAGGTTTTGCATTACAGCCCAACTAAATATCTAAGTATATTCACTTACCGTCCAGCGACCTCATCTGATAACATATTCACAAATAAAGAATAGTCCCAATGTGATCAAATGAGAACAAAAACGTATCCGGTTTTATGCACGGAAATTGGAATATTGCTCACAATATAATATGTAAAAAAAAAATCAAGTGTAGTTCTAATTCTATCACATTTTTAATCCAAAATATTTTGTTCTGGGCGGAACCTGTCGATTATGTGATCATGTGATGACAAAAGGGCGTAAATTTACATGAGTAATTTAACACTGGGCCTTACGAGAATAGAATGCTCTCCGTTTGTCCTGACCAAAACCTGGCCAAAACCTAGTTTTAATTACTCTTTATCATCACTTAAAATCAGCTGAGATGAAGGCCAAGGGTAAGCACTTGGTCACACGTAAGTAATAAAAAACCCTATACCCATAGGTTTTATATAGCGCACCAATGAATAATTTATTTCCGTTTTACGTACAGATAATGCAATTTTATTGTTCCCCGCTATTCAATTTTTATTGCGATTGTAAATTAACTGTGTCTTGCTAAACCATTTGAGTATCGGTATTTAATTTTCATAAAATATTACGTGGGTACACGGCGACCCACTTTAGTTCAATTGCAGTTTTATTGACTTCGATACATACCTACTAGCTTATTAAAAAATCGTACTGCAGTTTATGACATATCTATACATTTCGTGAAGAGAAAACTTTGTGCCTCTTCTGGGTGAACGAAATATGAAGAAAGCCAAGAGATAAAATTTATGTATAATATGTGTTAAAATTAACAATTATTTTTGTATGAAACGGTCGAATTTCGACCACTGGGCTGCCACTAATTTAAATAAAAATGAAAACATGCAAATATGACGGAGACGCTAAAAGCCTCTATATTAATTTAAAATAAAGTTTTATTAAAAATAAAACAACAAAAAGTGTAAAACGACTAACAAAAAAAAATTTAACTCAAAAAGTTTATTCCGATACCGGGAATCGAACCCGAGCCTCCTGGGTGAGAGCCAGGTATCCTAGCCACTAGACCATATCGGATGTAACATAAGAGTTGAAATTACGAATCATTAGGTACAATAAGGGATTGCTACTGAAATATAAATAGATCGTTTGGACGTACAGCAAAAGAACACTGAATATAATTTGTAGATTTGTGGATGTAGGAATATACGACTTAGAATGTTTATAAAATGCAAACTTAAACTATTGTAAAAATTTCAGAAGATACGGTTGGCTCCAAATCTAAAAGTTAAATGATACCCCTAAATCAGAGCCAATTAGTATCATCGCAGACGATTCTATTTCGGTTCGGCATTCGATTCAAATGACGAGCGCACTTTGTTAATACGCAGCTTATTATATGGTAAGCGGCGTTATTAGCATGTCTAGCGTCGCCGACGCTGTGTCGGGCGGCCGACGCCGAGCGGCGGTTTGTCGGCTGTCGATCAACGTCAGTGGGCGAGACGCAGCAACTAAGGATTGACGCTCACTTGAATTTCAGATATTTGAACTTCAAACGGCACTATCCAACGTAGAAAGAATGAGTAACATTGATAAAAAAGGTATATAATGTTAAAGTGATATGGGACGGTGAAGAATTGCGAGGATGTTTCTTGACCAAATCGAGGACATTTATCGAAAATCCAGTTGAAGAGTACCTTAAACCTGCGAGCATGTATAAAGAAATAATTGACAGTAGAAAAATCGAAAGTAGTATGTAAGAAAGTGGTATCTCCCTACACCTAAAGGGACACAGGCGTGATACATTCACGCCTGTGTGTATATATGTGTGTATGTATGTATGCAATAATTTATTTGCTAGTATTTTGTTATGTTGTCGCAACTTACTTAGAAATATTAGTTTGAGTATTATTTGGCATGTTAATGATTGTTAGCGACTTCAATTAGATACTTAGTATACCGGGGAACAGGGACTGTAATTGAACCGCAGATATGATGTTAATACACTGATATAATTACACTTAGCATCACCAAAGTTGTGGCTAATGAGTTCCTAAGCTCTGAGTTTTTGAGTAACTTAGTTCCTTAGTCTCTCCCTTTTAGTAGAGACTAAACCGAATATCTTAATCTTTATTAAATTTAATGTTATTTCTGTATCTCTGTTTTAAGTTTAAGTGTATAAGAATCTTTATTCTGAATCTAGCATGTTTGGCGGCTGTCGATCAACGTCAGTCGACGATGCGTCGCATAAAGCACAACGCACAGTTGAAACTTCAAAAGGACAAGAAAATCGCTGTACGTCTATCTAAAACGCATGAACACTGAAATATAACATCAATATGAACTTAGGAAATATATACAATGATAAATACGTAATAATAGGTATACTTTATTCCCTTACCAAATTTTTGGAAATGAGAAGACAAAAGAAATCGCCACCAGCGATCAGATTTATTTAAAGCATTCTGTTTTCCAGACAGACATGATTAACAGAATTTAAACACATCAGATTCAAAGGTGCAGAAAATGGAGCGTACACAGCAACTTATGACAATGCTACTTAGCATTGTAATCCTTGCTAGAATCAGCTTATCGGTTCACTTACAACAACGTCTCCTGCTCTGTAGACATACGAACCAATAGCATTGTGGCTTTTTGTAGTCCAAACTAAATAAATGATATTAAATTTTAAATTTCGAATCTACTCAGAAAGTTGTAGCTGCTATTGCACGATGAGCCTTTCGCTGACATTCCGCGACATTTGACGAGCGGCATGATGTTATCCCGTCGGACCTTTGTCTTCCCATAAACGGCAAATGGAATGAATAGCTTTTGTCGCAGACGAAATCCTTTTTTCTCTTTCCACGCCCTTATAAACGGTATCAATTAACATAAACACAGTCCGAAATGCGGTTTTGATTCGATCGCATCTCGGCTCTGACGAACTGATTGAGTATCGGGACGCGACCTCCGAAATTTCATTTTGATGAATTTAAAGTATTTTGAAATGAAACATCTTTTACGGATCTACTCGCGTTTATTTTACACATTACTTTTAATTAATGTTTATCCTGACTTTTCGAACCCTTTGCAGGGTCCTTGGTCACAGGGAGACTGAGGTGTTGGTCGTCTCATAGTTAGTTAGTAGCTTGTATATCCTCATTTAAACTTAATCAGGTGTTTCCGTTTTACGCAGAAAGAGCTTACAGTAAGTATCTTTTGGTCTGGCAGTATTAAAGTTAAAGTATTTTAATTAGCTACGATTTTAGTGTATTTCTTATGTAGAGCTTTTGCTAAATCATCAAGTATCAAAAAAACACAGACGCATAATGTCACTTTAACTTGCTTTTCACGCTTATGTGAAAGTGAGTACAAGTCGTATGTGCAAGCGCACTTCACCCGTAATCCCCAATCGCTGAGGAACTGCCTATTTTACCTATAGCTGTGTGGACACAGGTATAACAATAAATGTACTAACATTACATGCTTAGATAAGACGGTGGTAGCTATCCAGGTAGACTTTGAGCAAGCTGTATTAACAACTTATTTTATTAACGGATTGACAATAGTTGATGTTATTTTTGACTTTCCTAGAATTTACTAGACTATCTATACGAGTTAAGCACTCTTTTCTCACAAGTCTATTTTCAGTCATTTATTCGTATTATAATAATAAAACAAGAACATATAGACTCGTAGTTTACAAGAGTCTCTTAAAGAATTCTGTGATAGCCAACAAACAATCTATTAAAAGTTTGCTATCGTAATAGCAATTTTTTGTAACAGTGCTAGTCGTTGATGTAAGACAGCAAGAGCCCAGTGTTTGTCCTGTAGTCACATAACATCATGATTGTACCTAATAAGATGACGGGCCATCAAATAATAAAAAACTTAATAAATGCCAAACCTTTATAATATACTACGTTAGAATCCCGAATATAAAATATATTTTTATTTTCATCAAAATGCTTCAAAATTAAAGATTAACTTGCATTGTCGTCGACGAGGTTTCAAACCCTTTGCAAGGTCGGTGGTCATAGTGACACCACAGAGAATCTGCTCCTGCTAAAAGTTTGACAACAATTACATGAAAAACAAACGCACGCCGATCTTTACAGAATGTTTCATTTCATTACAATATGTAATGTTTGTGAAGTCTTTAGAAAACAACATAGGTACTGCAACATCGCAAGCATAACATTCCTAACACCAGCCGTGCCGCTACTGGCAAGAAAGCCAAATTGTTATTCGCACTGTATCGCAGCGCTGCGCGGGCGCACGTATCCCTTTGTTTCTGCGAAGCCACCGCCTGGGTGGGCTACCGAGGTTTTTACCCCACAATCAGCACTGTCTACAACCAATCGTAGTTGTTTTTGAGGCTCAGTAAAACGGTTAATAAGAAAGGAGTCTTCACTCGTACGTGTATCGAAAGCTTCAACTTCAATGTTATCTTAATTGTTTTTGATGTTTTGTATGGTTTCGTAAAAAGTTTAAAGCACAACAAAAAAGGTATTGTTAATTTTTATAATCTGTAGAGACATAATAAGATTATAGTATAATAACATCTTTTATAATCTGTAGAGACATAATAAGATTATAGTATAATAACATCTCAGCCTTTTTACATTAACAGGTCATCTTAAAAACAACTAAATAAAGAGTCTCTCAAAATATTTTAGGTTATGTTTTTTATTCATTCACGTTTTTTTATCGTAAACGATATCTGGATGGTAATTTTTTTCTGTAATAGCTGTCGTAACGTATGACACGTTTTCACACTTGAAAACAAGCCATATTCACGATCAAATATTTGATTTCAACGTCCAATATTGTTCTACAAATAAATAAAAAAAATATGATTAAGTACTCTTGTTGTCTTTTTTTATACATCACGTGTGGTAATAATAATGGTTTTCCTTATTTAAACTAAGAATCTTCATTTAAAAAAAATACTTATATAATTTTGTTAAAGTACTGATGAATATTGTTTTCGGATAGTTACTGATTTTATTAATAAGAAGATTCTATTAATTAGAAAGAAAGACAGAAAGGAAATTGAAGATTACAAACTGTCATAAACTGAATTTGGTGATACTTTGGTATCATGTCATATTAACTTACCTAGAATTTAATAAGCGCCTGTCACATTATCGAATTCCTGTGACAAAGTACTAAAGAGTTCACCGACTGTTGTTGCCGACTACATGATGGTTACATTTGTAGTTTACTGAAGAAAAAGTGGTTGTTCTGTTTGGACAGGAAACTCTTATCTTTACGTATGAAGTTATGCATAATGATGGTCCTAGATAAAATCAGTTGAACGTAATCCTTTCTGTTAAACCTGCTTAGCATTTCCCAGAAGATTTACTAAGGCTACAATATTGTGCGTACAGAATGTGCTCAAAGATATTCTATCCGTGTTTGCAAAGCGTCAACCGAATTAGGTTTAACAAGAAACATGCAATTGTCCCTTTAGTGACGTAAACTTGCCGTATTCTATTACTCATTTCTCAAATTATAAATCCACGAAAAGGGGGCTTGCGATCCACTTCAGCTAATCTCCTGACCTGCACAATGGCCCGATTTATACAAAGTCCCTATTGTTAGAGCCAACAAAGATCTTGTCAATTATAATCTCCGCGAAATCTTTCATCGCTCAGCCGTCAAACGGTAGCGCACGGTGAACCAACCAACTGCTGCGCCACAAAAAAGTTTTTAATAAATTATTTGCGAAACTTGTTTGGAACCCTTCTCAAAGGGCGGCGGGAAGCGAAACCGATTGCTCGTGACGTGACGGCTTTTGTGACGGTCGAGTATTATGTTGTCAAAATACACGGGGATTTTGTTATTATTTTTGTGTTTGCGAGCACACTTAGCACCCCTTTGTTCGCAGATCTTCTCGGAAGAGGGGATGTGTGGCTCATAAAGCGGGCATGGTCGTAACTCCAATCTTTCCTTGAAAAGGAACATGTGAATGGAATAGCAATCACGAGCGTCAGTCGTTAAGACACGAAAACAATGCGTAATGCCTGCCTTACTCCGGCTTATCTGCCTCTTGTTTTTTAAAGACTTTAATCTCCTGGGAAGGAAGTGCTCGTGAAGCAAAACCCCCACAAATCACATTTCGCGACGTGTCCTCGAAAGTTAATAACGTTTTTGCGTACGCGTATACGTCGCGTCGCGTTACGCGATCCCTGCCAAGTATAACTGCCAAATTACACCATCACAACATATAAACACGCGTGGCTGAGCCTCGTTTTTGTCACGTCACCCGTACGGGTCTCTCCTTGATATTTATTCAAATTATTATTCCTTGTCGCCCTTTCGTTGTGTTCAAAATGAATTTTTCATGCACACGTCGCCCTGAGCCTTGGTAATTTCACTTTGAGTTTGCTTGACGCCAACGAAAATGAGTTTATTTATGTTGGTGTTTTTTTCTGACTCGTCTACAGCTTAATGGCGTCGTGTGAGGCACCTCAAATTTATATTGGTTTGCTAAATATTTAAACACGATAATTTGTTCACAAAATATTATGTTGAGCAATTTTTGGGATCAAAGCAAATTTGACTGTTTGCCATTTATGAAATCTTACACGTTAAGTAGATACTATGTATTTAAGAGTAGTTAAATAACAGTTGTATCCTATCTGTCCTATAGTTATATACATGTAGGTATATGTTTATACCCACGCTCGCAATAGTTACTGTATGCAACTGTAAGAGTATTACAAAATTCTACAGCGTACTCTTACTAAATATTTAAAGGACCTAATTCCTTTGTCCTGATTCCTGAATAGGCACTAAACAATTTGTAGTCATAGTTATCTTTAGTGAATCATAGATATTGATTATAAAGATAGCATAATCAGTTTTATGATGTTTAGTTAAATTTTATGGGTACGGTCGTTCCGTATATGCTGAAATTAATTGATAACAAACTTAAGCAAATAATACAATGAGATCTTTAATGATACCGTCGTAATTATCAGACAAGACAAATCACCGCAGTTAAAACTTAATCCGACTGCAGCCTTGAGGTTTAGTATCACCGCCGAATGTTTGTTGGGCCTTGATGACACCTTGATCCCTCATTAATCATTCTGCCAAAACAACTTTCTTGTTTCCGTCACGTATGCTCATATGACCCCGTGTCGCTTGACTTTCGGGTTTAGTAAAAATGTTGAATGTTTTTATGATTGTTACATTATTCATTTCTTTCTCGTCACCGTCACTATCTACTGCTTCCCATACTGAAGTCACAATGAAAACTAAACAAGTGAAGCCCTCTCAACTAATATCAGTGGCCTTGTCTGTCGTGGTGGATTCATACAACAATAAATTTCGTCGTGTTGACACTCAACACATAATATTTGTCGATATTAATTCACGACAAACAGTACTGTCACTGTACAAATTTGATGTATTTTATTTAGATAATAATGTTTAATTGCCGCGTTGATTGTACTATTTGCGGAGCGCCCAAGTTGCGGTAAAAGTATTTGATTAGTAATGAAATGTGTGTGACTTCGTGAGTGTTTGCTTATGATTAGTGGCGTTGTCAGTGTGATGCTTATATCTATAAAAGTATATTGTGGTTTTAGTGATATTTAATGTGACATTTTTGTTCTTTAAACAAATATGGTTGCTGATGAAATTAGTTTTCATGGCGAAACAATTTTTGAAATAATCATTATAGACATGTCTGCAAAATGTTTGATATCGACAGTATAAATTATAACTATAGAAAAATTATTGTGATTGATTACAGAAGCAATCGACTGATATAAGTTATAAACAACAACCATAAGTGCTATAAAACTCTTAACGTTATTTATGTCAAAAGGAATTGTATGCCACTTATACTGATAGGTATATTATTAGGGACATTTGACTATTCACTTTGTAAACAGAAAAATGCAATTTCACCAGTTTTACTTGCTCTGAATCATTATTAACACCAACTGCAATTAAAGTTGAAACCAGGGCTTAGTTTCAATGATGGTAAATCTCTTGATGAAGCAACAAACATTCAAATTGAAAACGTGTGTGTTAACGATACTTCGAGATAAAAGTTGTGCAGTGATCGAGTTCCCCCATTACCGAACAGCTATCCATTATGATTAGCAGGAGTCGTAAGCTCTATCATTTTAGTACCAACGCCGAACACTCAGACCTCCCATAAACCACCCTCTAATGTAAATATCGCCCTTTTATCTGTCTTTAACAATTTCGTAAACTCGCACTAAACCGTCACCGGAATATAAATTACATGAATACAAAACAAAAATTGCCATCACCAAACTGCCCGGTCGAGTCATTCTCGAACTTACAGCGCGTCGATAGGAGTCAGAACGTGTTATTTTTAATAATGATCAATAGCAACGTTAAGGTTGTACAAATGGCAGAATACATCGTCTCAAATTGCCCCCTGCCAATAAAAAAGGGGAAGACACAGGGTTGAATTTTGTTTATCGCTATCTTTATGGTGGGCCACCATTTATTTATACTGTATTCATGCGTGTACCCGTGGTAATATAAAACGTTTGGAATAATAAACTTTTGAATTAAGGGCAAGGTTGCTTTTAAATGTGAAGGAAGCATGAAGAATTAGCATAAAACTTGTATTCATGTTTATTCTCGAAATAGGATGTTCAACAAAAAGTGTGAGAGAGTATTTTTATTTAATGCTCTTTCATAGTAAGACGCTCTTTGTACTTAAAGCTTTACAATTTAAACAAAGCGGGGTTTAAAGTGCAAATATTTTGTAGATCTGTAAACTAGCTTTACAAGATGACTAAAATAATAAATTATTTATCTGCATTTTAAAATACAAAAATGTTACGCAACAAAACCAGTACCTACTTGATTTCTATTATAATATAGCCAAAAGCCATGAGCAAAAACTGTTGGAGAAGCAAATTACAATTTGTTAATAAACAAGATAAGTAATCTATAAGGTTCTTAAAAAACAGCTTTTATTTAAATCCCAAATAATAAAAAATAAAGATTAATGGCGCATACTTATCAAACACGCCCAATATTTCCACCGCAAGATTGTTATCGAACCGAATTTATCTTCATAAGTTGGCGCGATAAAATCTTCCCTTTAACACTATCATTAATAAAGCAGCCCTTTTACTTACAAAGAATTAAGATAAAATTACCATTTTTTGTCACAAACACCGAACATGTGTACACTGGAGGTCACACACTAATATTAATTTGAACCCTTTGAACTGCACCTTTGAACAACTTTACGTTTGCATGTTCGTCCACAGTTACATGTAAAACAATAGGTTTTGTTGTAACCGCGTAAGGGTTATAATAGAAAATAACTTTCTCATGTTAATAGAATAATGCTATATCGTTTCATAACAACCTTACATCAGTTTTTCTCACACTAGCTGTATTCTTAAAATAGCTCTTGAAACGTAGGTATGACGGCCTGGAGATTTGTGGTCCTGTGTTCGAGTAACTTTGTTGTAACATTTCATAGGAAATGTGTTAAAAGTAGTTATTTATTATGCGCAAGCGTTTCGTTTGTGACTGTTTACGTGTTTAAACGGTTTGTTATTCGTTGCGGGCTACTGGTGTTTTTGTTGGGTTTCATACATATATTCAGGAGGCGATTTTGTTTCATTTTTGGCTGTCTGTGAGGTCCCGTTCGGCTTTAAAATAGGGACGCTTTCAATTCCATTCCACAATGTTTATGTTTGGGAACCTGCAATTATTTCGATAGCTTTACTTTTGGATAACAGTGTTTCGAATTTAAATTTAAAAGCCGTTCTTTTGTATAACTATACTTACTGGTTGTTTACGGTTTTATTAAAATTACTTTGCAAATTGTATAAATTGGGTTTCAACCATAACCCAATATATTGTTTCCTTTGCCTTATATAAGGATACTACATAACATTCCCAGGTCCTACAAGATTTCTGTAAACTATAACATTGGAATATTATTAAAGTGGAGCATTTTCACTGAAAGCTATTGTTGCAATATACTTAAATGTTTAAAACACCTGGGTGCCTAGTGTGAGTTTCATTCGCTATTCGATCACGTTAACGAAAACGAGAATTAGTATGACAATGAAGCAGCGCCGCCTGGCGACATACGAGAAGAGTTAAAATTTTGCCATACAAATTTTCGTTTTCGTTTACGTAATCGAACGATCCCTGTGTGGTGCCGGGGTCCCTGTGTGGTGCCGGGGATAAAGAATTGCACCACCCCATCTCAACCCGTGGGTGTCGTAAAAGGCGACTAAGGGACCATTCCAGAGGATGGGCAGCAGCATCTCTCTGAGGTTACTTTCAACCTACTGCGATCGCCAACCCGCCTGCCAAGCGTGGCGATTATGGCAAATACCCACCATCTTGGGGGAGGCCTTTGTCCAGCAGTGGACGTCTTTTGGCTGAGATGATGATGAATCGAACGAATACGGATAGCAAAAAAACCCTGAAGATTTCACGATAAATTTTTATTTGAGAATGTAATTGTATATTCAAAGCTCATTAAAAAATATATTCCAATCTTCATGTACCCATGTTCTTAGTCAATTTCTGTAGTTATTGTAACTATGCTACATCTACTCTGAAAGAAAGAAACTTAGTTTTCAATGGGTTCATAAGGATAACATATACAAAATTATAAAAGTTTACCTTTTATAACAATTAAAGTAAAACTCTATTAAAACAGTATATTTAATTTTATTTTACTGAAAATGTTCACCATGCAATAGATTGTATCATTGTTAACAGTCGAATATCACACATTTTAAAACAGCCAATACGTTAATTTACCAAACACAATTTCTACTTAAATTACCTCTCCTATGTATCCTTGGGTTCTACTCGTACTTGCATTGTTTTGTGATTGTTCTAAACAGTGTGTTTTAGGTCAATATTCACTTTCCTAAAATGTCCAGTTATTGGACCTTGAAACAGTTATTGCGAGTAACAATAAAAGCGGCTTTCTTCAAACACTTGCAAATAGGTCTGTTGCAAATATTCTGTCAATAAAGCATTTGCAACCCAACTGCCGTCAATTTTAACGCCACAGATAATACAGTTACTTGTCGAGAACAGCTGGTAGTATTTATTTGTTGAAATGTACCTAAACTGCTTTAGTTGAATAACTATTTAGGTTTTACTGCTTATAATTTTCCACCTCAATAGGTATTGAATTATGATATTGTATTTACGACAAATAAAAATATAAAAACTTCAGTGTCTTGACTTGATTTTCATGTAGTATGTTTTTTAAGTGTGATTCAATTCATATGCTACGTCACGTTTTATTTTCTAGTACTAGTATTAAGATTTATTCTTACTTCTAACTTGAACGATTTTGTAAGCTCGCAATATCCTTAGTCACCTTTCTAGGTACTGAACGCTCCTAAATTACCTTATCCTTTGTGATCGTTGCAAAAACGCATGAAGGACCTCCTGAATTTCGACAGAATAGCATAAATTAAAGTACCTAACCGACGTTTACAAAGCAAACAGGTGTCAAACGCGTCACAGTTGTTCTGCAAAGGTCACCAGACATTTCTCGAAACGGCCCAGTTTCGGGGACCTTGTACCACTAATTGTGAACAATCGGCAGCGGCCCATCAAAGGATGCAGTTGTTGCCAAAAGTATTTCCCCCCATAAATAAGGCGGACTCATCCGGCGTAGCGCCGTCTAAACAGTGGAGCTGACAGCCGAAATATACAATACGGAGTCATTATAGACGTCATTAAGTGCAGTCTTGTCGCCTTTTAAGTTTCACCGACTTGGATGTCGGGCCATAGAGGCCATTGTTCCTTTGTTTTTTGAACGGATTTGTGACGCGTTGTCGTCGCCATGTTTAAGACTAGCGATTCACAAAATAACACGAAGTTTCGTAATACGTCACCGTAAAGGTGATACAAGAATGTCGCTCGATAATTCAAAAACTAAGTTGCGTTCTACATAGATCTGTAAAATTTTAATTCAATAAAATAGCTGAATCCCCTTGATTTAATTGATAGTCCTATAAATATTTATTACAATAAAACAATTTATCTTTTTAATTACTCGACAAATGACAGCCTTTGAGCAATTTGTAATACTTAATTTCTTATGATTAATAATATATTAATCCGTCTGGTACGATAAGATATAAACTTGATACTCAAAACCTACGGCAATTCAGTATCAGTTGCCTCAAACGGCTTATTTTTTTCCTTTAGTCTGATTAGGTCAAACTTTCACTCTCTCCACATTTAAGATAAATATAGATATCTAATCAAAATGTTGAATATGAATAACATAAATTGGATAATAGTGGTTGCTTTTTAAAAAATATAATTATTAGTATAATGTACTGAGTTGTTCAAATAAGTTATTTTTAATAAAAAAATGGTTAAGTAATTTAACTTTTCTTCCCTTTTAAAAAAAATGATATTTTGATATAGTCCTTGCGTGTTTGTATGTATATACAATGACAATTCTTTTTGACACTTTAGACCAAGTTTCGTTCTAATATCTTGCTGTTAAACGGCGGCGGTGGAGTAAATGTTGATTTAAAAAAAAACTCTTGATGGGTACGGGAACGTAAAATTTTCAATGCATATTTTTGACGTCGCCCTAGAGGTAGCATTTGCAGGCACAGTCGTGGTAATACCAAGGAGTATCCCCGCCGCCCGTCTCGTGGCCCCGCCATAACAAGTATTACAACGTTCACATTGAAATTATTTACAGCGGGCGGCGTTCACAAAAGCTTGCCCGCGTTTATTACGACCATAAATACTAACACGGCTCGGGGGAAATTTATTTTGCCTCACCTCTAATATATTGCTAGTATTCCACTCCGATTTTTACCGGGGCCAAGTCTTTTTGTTTCACACTGTCTTGTTTAGTAACAAGACTTCGGTAACTACTGTCCAATGTGTTTCTTCATCAGTTTATGCCGTTCCTCTACCGTATACAGAGATACCACCGGATCCAAATAGGACTTTAACTTAATTTAAGATACTCGTAACTTACTTAATGTTTAGTTTATCATTATTGTCAGTAATATAAATTTTTGGTATTGATACAATGTATACCTACTAGTCGACTCCTCAAATTTCAGTAAAGTCAAAGAATTTTATAATAGAGTTGCCCCAGATCATCACAATCAAGCAGAGTACCCACACCAAGCCAGTTAACGTTGCCTTGCTGGACAGGCTTAGCCGTTGGTCTAAAAAGCTGTTGGCTCTATTGGTTAATATATTACGTGTATTTTTGTTTAAATAAGTTAACATATTTAAGTTTAGTTTTGAGAGCAGAATTACCATTTTTATTTACTGTTTTTACTTCTGTCTAAAACACCTAAAAATTTATAAAAAGATCACCAAGGAGAATTTACATTGAAAAGAAAATTACTAACAGAAAGCATGAAATGGGATGAAAATTTGTTAACATTTTAACAATGTCCATAGGAATCTAAGGAGTGATAGATCGCGAACACCAAGATTTTAAAACAAAAATAGAGGATCATTAGAAAAGAGAGAGACAGAAATATATCAAAAAGTAACTTAAATACTAAAGTTTAATGAAAACATATTACCACAGTGTTACTGATATCTCAGTAGTTTCTTACTAAAGTTGGATGGAAACAGTTAGCCCGCATTTACCTCCCGAAGCTTCTAGTAGGCTGCTCACTTTGTTATCATAATCGTCTTATAACATACTAGCTGTGCTCGCGACTTCGTCCGCGTGGAATAGTGACATTCGGCAGCATTTTTAATTTTTTAGGCTCTTGTTCCCGTTTTTGCAACATTTTTCACTGATGCTTCGCTCCTAATGGTAGCAGCGTAAATTTATATAGCCTAAAGCCTTTCTCGATAAATGGACTATCCAACACAAAATTATTTTTTCAATTCGAACCAGTAGTTCTTGAGATTACCGCGTTCAAACAAACAAACTCTTTAGCTTTATAATATTAATATAGATAAAACTGATAATGTTCAACTGTCAAATTTTTATCTAAAACAGTAACTTGTAATTTGAAGTGGAAAATAGGTCGTTTTTTTATTTTGCTAATATAATAGAGAAATAAGTGTAGCTATAATCCGTAAGCTTTTGTTGTTGAGTTTTGCTTTCTTTCTCTTAATAATTGATTTTTTTAATTTAATCGTTTGACCATTTTTTGTTAATTGTATTTACGTTGCTATGCAGTTAAAATTTTTACTAAAGTTGTAATAAGCTTTAAATGTTATTTTCTTCTTCTTTTCGTGTCAGTGACATTAACATCATCCTATTATTCGCACAGAAAGCTTAAATTAGATTGTAATTTTAATATGACATTTTTATCAAGTTAAGTTACTTGTTCACCTAATAAATAAAATCTTATCATCAGCATTAGTGACACTGATCAATTACTAGCCAACCTTGGAATCGAGCAAATCATAGATATAATGTCATTTCCATAAACACAATAGTTGTTATCAACTCAGTTAGACATAGCCCTATCTGTCTTTTTATTAATTTATTATTTATTTTAAGTGGCTTCATATGTATATGTTTTTACGACATTCGAGAATGTTATCAAGACATTTTCACTCCTGATCAAATATAATTTGTGACATAATTTCTCACATCTATTTGGTCTACATGCAGCTATTTGGTTGGCAAAACATGTTGGCATTTAAAAAAGGTTACCAAGTGTTATTGCAAATTGAGATTGAATTTAATTGATTATAAAAATAGCGAAAACTTAACCTTTTGTCTTGATTCATTCCTTTTAATGTGGCGAAAATAAAATATATGTAGTTATTAATATACATTTGATTCTTAACAAACTTACAATATATTTAAAATACTTAACAAGTGTATATTGTTTTGAGTCACATTTGTTGCATAAAATTTAATTTTGTTTTATGTATTTGTATAATACCTATCCATGTGTGATTATGAAAGGTTTTATTTTGCTATTAACGTTGGTTACAACTATCGAGACTTAAACAAAACACAAACAATAAGGTTGAAGATCCCGTCGAAGAGATAAGTCAAAGTCAAAGTCATTTTTTTTTATTCAAATAAACTTTAGGAAAGTGATTATGAATCGTCGATCGAAAGAGTTAGTAAAGATAGTTGATACTGTTTTTGTATAATTTAATAAATAATTAAGGGCTAATGCGGTATGCGGTAGCCTAGTAGGATGCCATTTCTTTTCACATTTTTGTTCGGTGTTCGTTTATATTATTTAAGTTTAAGTTAAAGCTTAGAACTGCATACGTGGCTACCTATTCCACGCTGTAACATAACAAAGACGACGTCACTACAAAATTATTTTATATATTAATACGTGAAGCAAAAACTTTGTACCCCTTTTTACGAAAATTGCACGGACGGAAAGTATGAAATTTCGCACACTTATAGTTTTATATAGAGAAGGAGCACAAAATGTTAATATCTTTTTTAAATTATGCATAAAAACTACATTAAACCAATAAAACAAACATTACACACACTACCATGTCATACTGACACACATGCATAAATACTTTTTTCTAAAATTTCAAAAATGGAAGAGGAGCGGCTGAAATTTGTCAATGCCAATCCAAACTCACATTCTATCTTTTTAAATTTTTCATTGCTAAGAATTTCAAATTTCGACCACTGGGCGACCACTATGTATAGTATTTATAAATGTGTCTAAAACATTCTTACATGCGATTGTTGTTTTGGTTGTCCTTAATAAATAAATAAAAAGTATTAACAGAGTGTGGACATGAAAGAGGAAATTATACCCATTTGCACCATTTGAGTATTGCAACCATAAAAGTCGTTCTACAACGTTCGCCCCTAAAGATAAACCTAACTAATAATTCAGTCCTCATAGATAGACGTTGTATTGTCAATGTTATCTAAATAGCTCCAAAGCGCCGATAAGGGTTTACTACACCAATAAATACTGCAATTACCCCTGGCCCTTTATAGACGGGCGTTGTCGACCATGGAGGTCTTTAAAAATGTTCAAAATGGTCAATAATTTTATGAAACGTCATAAAGAAATGTGAAAAAGATGGGTTTTACCCAGGCACAAATTTTGAGTATGTAAATACGTCTCTAAGTAATTTAAGTAGAATGGATGTTTCAACAATATCTTCGCAAGCCAAACAATTTAGAAAGTATTATACCATCATTTTGTTGATTAAAAATTAAACTTAAAAAACTAATTTAATTAGTAGTATAATTGCTAAGCTCATAAAAGGTAAACTTATCTTGTTCTTAAAGTTTAAATATTATATCCAATTCATTTAGTAACTCCTTAGACATTTAAATAGAGTAAGAAGTTGTTTATCATACTACTCTTAACGTGCATTTAAAAGTTCTATAAAAATGTGCACGTAGTACTTGTATTTATATAAAACATTTATGTGATCTTAAAGTTTATTAATTCTCTCCATCCAACTGGTTGTCTGGAAGAAATCGCTTAAAAGCGATAAGACCGCCAAATTGTAACTTTGTATTTTTTTTTCTTTTGTTCATGTTTATGTTTTATAGTGTTGCAATATAAGTATTATCTTTCTATCTATCTATCTTATGTTATGGTACATTACATAAATATATTTAAATAAACGTAAATAATTTTTTCCGTTTCAAGATAATCTGTAAAATTACCTAAAACTATTTAAATAGCTTTTTTAAAGTTTTATAACGTAATAAGTTATAATAGTTTGAGTCAGGAAGACTAAAATAATAGATGTGTCAGCTATAATACACCTTATTAAATTGTTATGTAGTCTGTTATAGTATTAGCAATTAAGTGTTTCATCTATCCAACTATCTTTTTCGCGGTACTATATTTCTTATAGGTAGGTAGGTATCTAATTTGATACCGTGAGTACGGCCAAGTATTTCGAGATGATGGTTTATTTCCCAAGCCATCCATCAAGCGGGCCCACCGTCATCGGAGATGGTTGAGCGTTCATTACGCGACGTTAATGCACTAAACACTTCAAAGTGCGCGCCGTTGAGGGCTGCCAGTTTTTATAACCGCAGCCTGCGGTCGGGCGCAGCCTAAAGCATGCGGTTGGACCACTCCTAATTTAGTTGTATAACTGAACAGATGATCGTGTTGAATGTGACAGTTCACTATACTAGCACTTTCCGCGCAACTTCGTCCACGTGGATGTCGTATTTTCTAAGTGAATATATTTTTATGAAAATAAACTATAGCCTATGTTATCCGCCAGGACTGTATGATTTTATCAGTGACAGGATTTTTAAATTGGACCAGTAGTTCTAGAGATTACCCTGCTCAAACAAACAAACAAAGTCAGAAACTTTGCCTCTTTACTTTTTTTTTGTAGTTCCACCTCCAACATTGTTTTAGCTATTCTCATTCATACTAGTTCTCGCTTTTATTGATAGTATGGATATATGTAGATGTTTATATAGATAGAAGAACAGATGTATTAAAATAAGATATGGTCATCTGATCATTGGTGTAGATGAAATTACAAACCACAGACGTGAAACATTATTTTATTAGGGAGGGCGGCACGCGTGACGGGTTAAGCAGCTCAATTCTATAATGAAAATTGTTAGCATCGTTTACAAATACATACCTATTATCTTTAAAAAATAGAAGAAGAGTCTGAGTAAATTTTATAAAAATCTGATCTTATCTCACCAACTCATTGTATGTTTCTCTCTTGTTTCTCTCTCTCTCTCTCTCTCTCTCTCTCTCTCTCTCTTTCGTATGTCCCAACTGGGGCACAAACCTTTCCTGTGGATGGATATGACAACCCTAAATACGCACGCGGGCCCTGTTAACGACTGCTCTATCAGCTTTACCTGTCTTCGGAACACGGAGGAGCTCTAGATGATAAACTCTCTTGGTTACTCATCCGATGACCGGCCTTTGCGAAAGTCACTTAACATCAGCAATCGCAGACCAGACACGTCATAATTAACGCACTTCCCCAAAAGCTCCTCTTAAATTTGATAAAATTACACATTACTTAACTAATACAACCACCAAGACGAGAGACGAAGGTCGAAACGTATGAAAAAAGTGAATTCGTAGAAGCACTGAGTTGCATAGTCTGTGCGCCCGCGCTAAGCTGTTTGATCTCACCGCATCCGCAGTACACAATGCTCCCCAAAGAAGGCGGGAGTTAGAAACTAGTTCGTTTTCGACCACTTTTTGTGGCCAGAGATAATCGTGGTTGTTTACACGTGAACAAATTCCTTTATCGACGCCTAATTGGATACGGAAATTGGTTTTCGTAATGCCACAGAATAGGTAAATGTGTACTGGTGCCGACGTTACTTTGAATGCACTTAGATTTTTAAATATACCTTATTTCTATGAGGTTAGGCTTTGTTTTGCGGTGGTCAGCGTTGTGCTTATTGATGCGTGATGTTACGGTGTAGTGAGTCTTCAGATTTTCTGTAAGGTTAATGCGATTGCGGGTTGAGAGCATTTGAAGCATGTGACGCGTTCGATTGTAGGTATTGGAGCTGTTAAACAATTTGTTGTGATTTTGACAGTATGATCGCCAAAAATGTGATGATCAGATATGAGGTGAATCATATTAAACTAATAATCTATGTTGCTACACTTAGACACAGCGATTTGTACTTACTAAATTTATATTAATTTAAAAGGTACAAAATGTTACACAATACTATTTTACGTACTCATAATTGCAATTTAATTATTAAAATATAATTGTAGGCCAGTTATAACCACATTTGATGTGTTATAAAATCAATTTGAATATAACATTAAATAGTATTTTGTAGATATTTAATTAATAATAATAATAAGATGGTGGTGATAGATCGATTAGCGCGACGCACGATGATTGTCGATATCACCATTCCCCCATGACGAGAACCTCGTGAAAGCTGAGAAAGAGAAACAAATCAAATATCTCGACTTAGCACATGAGGTTGTCGACATGTGGAATGTGGATTCGGCTGTCATCGCGCCGATTGTTGTTACAGCCAACGGCTTGATGGCCAAGAGCCTCGATCAACATCTCATGAGGCTCTCGTTAGGCGGCTGGATCAAGGGTCTGATTCAGAAGGCAGTTCTCCTCGATACGGCACGCATTGTGAGGAGGGTCCTGTCTCTGGAGCCCTAACCACCGGCAGCTTGGACCCTGGTTCCGATGTCGGCGGACCCCTATTTTTTATATTTTATATGTTTTGTCTGTTTTGTTTTTAGAAAACATTAAAAAATTTAAATTAATTATTATTATTAAAAATAAATAAAGGAAATAAAAATAATAATAATAACTTCATTTGCAAACCTTTAGAGAGATACAGTTAAATTGACAAAGAAATAAAGTATAAAATAGGCGGCCTTATTGCTAACGAACAATCTCTTCCAGGCTCTTTCTATTTAATTGTGCTATTTTCAATATCTTTAAAACTGTTTTAAATAGATTATTAAAAAAAAAATGTTGTCTTATTTATAAAAGCTGACAACCGGCACAAACAAACCAGAGTAAAAATATATGAATTGCATCCAACGAGCGTGAATAACGTGTCGTTTCCAAACTGTTTTCTTCTCTATCACACATATAATAACCGAGGAAGAGGGAAATACTTAATTCGTGCAGTCTCAGTCTACAAATACGGCGCCTATTCTCCTAAACAAACAGTGCAATGCTCACAAGCCCAATTTACAGAATATGTCTCGAAAGCGTGTTACCTAGGAGTTGCCATATGAGAAAATATTATTTACCAAAAAATAATATATAAAAATTAACTGATTTTGACCAATTACTAATCGTCGTATAAAAATATTAATTGCTAATCTTATATAAAAGAGTAATTTTTATTGAAATGACAGGAAATGATAAAGCAAGAATAAATAGCTGTAGGTGTCATATTTTTATCTGAGAATTATATCAGCCTTAAATAGCACGTTAAAGTTTTTAAAATAAATATAGATACAATTAAGATAGGATCAAAATCATAACAGATTCATAATTAAAAAATAATTAAATACCCAATAGTGCTGTTCACCGATATCAGTCATAAACTTGTAAAAACTTAATTTCTCCCTAAATTCAGGCGTTCAGCACACTGGCAACCGTGCGAGACCCGATTTCGCAATAAACATGTTTTTTGTTTCGCATGTCCGCGTACTGTCAAATATATTACAGCCCGCGGCGTTATTTACGACCTCTGTCGTCCGCCCATACGTTATACTTAGTATCTTTGTTTGGACACAATAAGCAATATTTCTAAAGGGCCGCCATCGCTCGCAGCTGGTGATATGGGTTCCCAAATTGACATATTTAATTTGATCGCTACGGAGGGTCCGATTGTACGAGCCCCATGTTTGACAGGCTTTAGTGTCGGATTAACATTAACGTTATAGACTTAACGTTGTCAATAAACTCGAAACACAGATGCTTTACGTAGCTGTGTCTAAAACGAGCGTGGACACATCAAACGGTCGGACGATGCATTCTTTCGGAACAGATCAATTTTCCTCTTTGAAGTCGTGAAACAAAACGAGAGCGCTCGTAAAATAGTAAGTAGTTTCAAATGTGTCAGTAAAGCGCGTTGACAGTAAAGGAGGTGCGTCGTGTAGAGGCGTAATAAGAGTAGCGTGAAACAAAAAGCGGAGTGCGGGCCAGGTAGACGCGGAGTCACGCTCGCGGCGCGCTCAAAGCGCTGCCCGTCATGGGTGGCGAGCCACCAACACCATCGCACGTCTCAATCCGCACCCGGCTGCCGACCATACCGCCTTTCCTTTTTCCCCTACCGCAATGCAGCTATGTGTCGTTTCCGCTTTATTTTTTATGGCCGCACGCTGCAGCGGAGAGATATAACGCTCTCGCTCTAACAAAGACTTAGAATATTGCCGTCCCTGTCCCCCGCGCGGGGAGCGGGGGCAGCCGGGCCGCCGCTGGTGGGGTCCGATCTCTCGCACTCACAGTCGTCCCGATCTCTGCCGCGAACGCACACGCTTTGTTCAGTTCTCGCGCATCCGTGACATAGAGTAGTTGTGTTGCTGGAAGCGAATCGTGACAGCTCTGTGAAGTTTACAAGTGATCGTAAAAGTTTATCTCCAAATGGTGGTGCTTGAAGACGGAGGAATGATGACTACCAATCCTAATCAATATCTACAGCCTGACTATTTGGCACCTCTTCCATCCTCTGTAAGTATAAATATTTTTTTCAAAAAAAATATTTTAATTAAAATAAAAAAATCTCAAAATATTTATGTATATTTATTTCAAACGATGCTAATGTTTTTTTTCTTTGTTACAGTTGGACTCGAAGAAAAGCCCACTTGCGCTTTTAGCGCAAACATGCAGCCAGATCGGCGCGGATACAACTCCGACTAAGCCGTTGCTGCCGCCGCTCGACAAGAAAAAAGTGTCTAGTGTTAACAGTGATGTTATAAATCGTTCGTCCCCAATTAACGCAACCAAACCGGATAAAACCCGTTCCACCCCCGACAACAAACATCTCGCATTCAAGCCTTATGAAACAAACGTTGTGACCAAAAAGCCTGAGGACACTCGCCCTTCATCAAAGGCTAGTACCGATAGCTCCGATGATAAGAAATCTGGGAAAAGCACTCCTGGACGGAAATCTACGCCGCCTACCGCTGAAAATGGAAAAATGAGTCCCTCAACTGAGAGAAAATCTTCCCCGACGGGATCATCCGGAACGAGCCCAATTATCCGTTCCGGATTGGAAGTTTTGGGACACGGAAAGGATCATTTAGGGGCATTCAAAAACTTGCCTGGTCTGCCCGGATTTAATCCTCTTGCTGGACTTTGTTGTCCTCCTGGAATGGAGCAGCACGGGAACCCTGCGTTCAGGCCTCCCTACGCCGGAGCTCCGTTCAGCGCTCACCACGCCGCCATGCTCGCCGCCGCCGCCGCCTTCCCCGGATCATCTCCGAACCCCTACCTCGGATATGCCAGAGTTAAAACACCCGCCGGAGGGGAAACATTAGTACCGGTTTGCAAGGACCCCTACTGCACCGGATGCCAATTCTCAGTGAACAACCATCACCTACTAATGAGCAACGGATCATGCCCCGCTGGTTGCACACAATGTGAACACCAAAAGTACAACTTGGCGATGGCTATGGCGCTCTCGCAGCAAGGCGCCGCCGCCGGTGGTCTCCCGTACCACCAATTAAGCCGCCCCTACGTGTGCAATTGGATTGTTGGGGACTCTTACTGTGGAAAGAGGTTTGGCAACTCTGAAGAGCTGTTGCAACACCTTAGGAGCCACACAGCGGACGGCTCTACTCCCACATCAGTGTCTTCGTCCCAGCCGTCCATGTTAAACCCGCTGAATCCTCTTTTCACCACGGCTGGATTGAGAAGCGCGTACCCGTCGGCGCCGCTGAGCCCGCTGTCGGCTAGCCGCTACCATCCTTATTCTAAAGCTGGCCTGCCGGCCGGCCTCGGAGGCTCTCCCTACGGTGCCTTCAACCCCGCGTTAGGCCCCTTCTACTCGCCCTACGCCATGTACGGCCAAAGGCTCGGAGCCGCCGTACACCAATAAACTGTGTAGTGAAAAACTGAACATTCTGGACTGATCCATAATTTAATGTCGTAATGTCCAATTTTCTTCTGTGATATTGATAGACTCTAAATCAAATGCGGCGGCTCGCCCATGACAAATTTAGTGATTAGTGCAATCTAAGCATACCTAGTTATAGTAAGTGAACTTGCCTATGGAGTTGCTTCTGCGCGAGTTATGTCTGAATTATGTGAGGACTGTACAGCCAAATGATTTGTGTAAATAACGATATCTATGTTTAATATTAAATGAATTATTTCAAATATAATATCTACATTACAATTACATGATGATTTTATTTAAAACACTCTCTAAACTACCTGTTCTAATCTACCTCTGAGACTAGCAAGAGACGTTTCGTAGATTAAATGTAATAACTTTTCCGTAAACAAAGTTTAAATGCTCAATACATTTGGTAACAAACAGAAACCAAGAGCGAATAGTAATATAATAATCAGCTAAATCGACCAACACGAAATTAGAAATCAAATAGAGTAAATAAATTTATCAACGTCAACCGGCCGCCGTTTCCTCGCGAAGTTGTAATAAAGCGGGCAGAGTGATTGATTAATGTGCCTCCAACACACATTAGGGACGTCAATCAACAGAATCTAAGCGTGATAAAACAAGACGAAACCCACACACGAACGAAACACTCATTGAAAAGCTAGAAGATAAAGAAAAAAATATATACAACATCGTTAATAACAGAGCTGCAAGCTGCCGGCCTTGTTAATGTCAAGTTTTTTTTAATAAATGCTCTTTTCATTAGGCTCATGTTATATGAAAACAGATTTGGAAACACGAAAAGTGCTATAGCAATGCGAAACAAAATTGGAGACCAAGGATTACTAATCTGCACATATTACAAGTCTTTATTGGACGTGTATAATAAAATTGTGACATTTTTAAATTCTACACAAACAAACTACATCCGATTGTGATTTTGTTTAGCGCATTAACTTAATGAGTAATTAATATCCGTGACCGTTTGCATCTACTCTCTTACGCGTTAATCGATTTCATTTTTATCGCCTTTGACTGTATAATCGTGGCTAATATTAAAATTTTCACGTCAATCGCTTTAATAAAGACGAGCTTAATCGCTTTGTTGGCTCTTAAGTTACGATTTCTAGTCATCATTTAGTTTGAATATATCATTAAAACCGCTTTAGAGTTTATTTATGACAAACATGATTATATTAAAAGTATTATTAAGGATTGCGTTTTCGTAAATTTCTAATTTGGAAATCTAAATAAAACCGCACTATAATATTTATATCTAGACAACTTCTTTTGAAACTGCAAGCTATTTAACTAATTCTATAATTATCTTATAAATGTCCCAACACCGGGCATTATGCTTACTAGGCTAATGACCAGAATGGACACAGATAGTGGTGCAAGTGATCGACCATTTTTACTTTGGTCATCAAAAATAGAATGAGCTACTGATTCTGGAGCAATTAAATGCAGTCCACCTGCTTCCCACCTGGAATCCAGTAAAATTAAAATGACAATCTGTATTATTTTTGGCGATCAAAACTTTTGTCGAATACACAATTTCGCAATTAAAACGTTTAATGCTAATTTATTGGTATACTAGCAGCCCGTCCCGGCTTCGCTCGGGTGGACATTTCTTTTTTTATATAGCCTATGTTACTCAACGCTAATGTAGCATTCTAATGCTGAAAGAATTTTTTCAATTAGTCCTGTAGTTTTGAGTTATTCGTTGCAAACATACAAAAATACAAAGCTTCCCTCTTTATAATGTTAAGTATTATTATTATAATTTAAGTTTAGATAACATTTATACGATTTAACAATGCTTATGATATTTATATAAAGACATTTATAAAATACTTTAAGGCTACAAGCAATAAAATAAACTATTAGGATATTGCAACACGTCTTTGACATAGTTTTAATAAATTGAGAGCGAAACAAACTGAAACGCCCCACAGCGACTAGTAACGCCATCTCTTGAAGATGCGCCGAACTTAATAGATGGAGCTAAGCTACGCTACAGGTGTTAGTAGATATAACCTTATCTATAGAATAACAAAGGGGATAAACATGTTTAATATGCAAATGTAAAGAGGTTGCTGTTATTTATAAGTGTTTAGAATTGTTTTTGAAAGAAATAAAATTAGCATCTTTTTCATCATTTAATTTTACTTATAGCTTTATACGGAAAAGGAAGGAAACATTTTCTGGGTTTCAATCAATAAATTTAATTAGTTATAAAAGTTTATGGATTAAGTAGGTAGCTATTGTTTATTAAGTGTAGGTCTATGACAACTCGAAGATACTTATACATTTTCAACACACCTATTTATTTGTAGGTATGAAAATTACCATTAATGGAAAATTAAATGAAAATTAATGTTCTATATAACTACCTAGGCGACACAGAGTTGGTCGATATCGTACCAATAAGTATTATTTTAAAACTAATAAGCAATACACACGTTTAGCAATCAACATCTTATATGAGACTATTTTCATCATCATCATCAGCTCATTTTATGTCCCCACTGCTGGGGTACGAGCCTTCCCTATGGATGGATAGGGAGCACGGGCCATAAACCACCACGCAGGCCTAATGCGGGTTGGTGGTTGTTAACGACTGCTAATGCAGCCGAGACCAACGGCTTTACGTGCCTTCCGAAGCACGAAGGAGCTCGAGATGATACATTTTTGGTCACCCATCCGATGACCGATCTTTGCGAAAGTTGCTTAACCTCAGCACTCGCAGACCGGGCGCGTTATCCACTGCGCCATCGAGCTCCTCGACTATTTTGGAATGGCAATATTATAAAAGCATGCAATGAATATTTTTATTACTTATAATAATTTATGAAACGTTATTAATCAATAAACATAATAAAAAAAACAACATTATACAACGAACATCTACATAATTATTCTGTATAATTCTGTCACTTCGTCATTACCTTTGCTTATTAATGTACCAAGTTTCAAGTGATATTTTATGGCGTAGGTACTTTTATATGGATTATTAAGTAATTATTAACTTTCTCGACATCTCTGTGTTCTTGCGTCGACTGTTGCATTGCACCATTAACACCTGCCGCTTTACTTAATTGCACCCCGGGGCGGTGGGCAAGCTAAATGTCAACTTTCCAATGAAAAAACAAATTTTAATTTAACCACCTTAAACGATGTTTTTACACGTCCGCCGTGATTAATCGACGCATTAAAAAGTTTAAAGGGGACGCATAAATCTCGAGATATTAATTGAGATAATAATGTAGATTTTATTAATGTGCGACGCCACCGCCTTGAAATATCACTGCAGGTTTCTATACAAATGCTCTCTCACGGCGAGATTAACTTTGACAGATGCGTACGCAAGATTGATGCCGCGTCGAGATGTAATCCGTGCAGCGAAATAACCAATTACGATTAGCATAAACATAAGGTGAAGTAAATTAACATATTATCAACGGATGAATTATGCATGCGGGGTATTATAGACCCGCACATCAAATTAGAGGGTTATATTACCCCTCAACACGGGGCACTGACGTTGAAATCGCTTCATGACGTTTTTAGTTATTTATTATGTAAATATGCGTACCTGGATTTAGTTTATTTATTTTTGCCTGTAATGGAAGCCGATGTTTGGTTTTGTATGCAGCTTTTATTGTGCAATGGGGCATCAATGTAACCCTCAAATGAAGCGTAAGGGTCTATTGTGCCGGCAGCAAGATGTTGACAATGCGTGAACGAATGAGTGAGTGATAAAGATCTCGCCGTTAAATCGCCGAGCGTGGAACTAGAGGAAACTGTAACAGCATATTGTTATGTCAGTTTTGACAATGTGGGCGCGATCCATCAACCTTTGTAATGAACTCTATTTCTGTGAGATATATTTTTCTTTTGAAAACGTATCGCTTCATCTATTTGGTTATTCATGTAATTACTTCACATAATGTAATTCCATTGACAGTGGATGTCATAGAATATTTATTAATTCCCCTATCATTATATTATGTAAATTGTATTGTTATTAAGGCTTACTTATTTATAAATAGCGACGAGAAGCTGTTCCTATTAGGAGTTACATAATTTATGATGTTGCTGTTAAAATTCCGACGTGTTCATTTGTAATAGTAAAAAGGATGACAAGTGAAAAGACAATTAACGAACAATTCGATGTCTGCGATGTTAATTTTACAGGCGATGCTTCTTTATGATGCAGAATAAACTCCTCCGTCGGATTCCGCGAAGACAGATGCTAGAATAATGACAATTCTCGATTCCCAGTACTCAGTAACGGGTGTGGTACTTGACACAGCCAAGTGTAGTGTAGATTAAGATCTTTAAAAACATAATTAACGTTTAACAAGACGCATTGTGGTCTTGTATTCTGGAAATTGACGAAATGTCTAGCGTGTTCAATGGAAGTGTGGGTAACGAGAATGTTTGTTGTAGTAAATTTATTTGAAGTATGTAACTAAATTATAATAAGATACTTCTGTGGTAGGGAATGTAAAATTTATAATTTTTATTCAAGTTCAAAAGAATTTCTGTTGAAAAGTTCTGACAAATGAAAATATTGTATTGAGAAGAACAATAGCAACTCATTTATTGTTTCCTAAATGAGTACGTCTCTTTTTAATTTATTGGATCTTCTCCATAGAAAAATAATATTGCATCAGACAACGTGCTTATAAATACGCAATTTAAACATAATGCTAAAATAAATATTGGTTTTAGCATTGAATAACAAGAGTTGCGCGCTCGTACCTCCATATACATATACAGTAATTGCTATAATTTATTAGTGCAAACAGACCGACAGCTGAACAAAGATCGTAAAGCAAACAGATCGGTGCATCTATCAGGCTGAGGGGTGAACCGAATTGGATTAAAATATTGTTTACTTTCAAATCAAATGGGTATTTACGTTATTTTTCTTTTATGTTTTTTTATAGTTTAAGACGAGCAGGTCGATGGCGCAGTGGTAAGCGAGCTCGAACTACGATTGCTGAAGCAATAGATCATTTTATTTAATTTTGATATCAACGCATTTTAGACAGCAACAGCAACTCATTTGAAACTGACTTTTTTTCAATTAAATATCTGCAAGTGGTAGTGAGATAGAAAACGTTATCGACGACGACATGTCTATCGAAATACGAGAACAAGACAGCAGTTAGGACAATGGGAAGACAATAAAAAATGCAAGAAACTTTCACGTAGATATGTACTCGTATTTGTTTCCGTGACAGGTGTTCAGTCCATAGTCGATAGAAAGATAAAGGTATTTTTTTTAATTAAAAAAGGTAATTAATGCTGTATAATTTTGATACCACATTGTCATTATACAAACAATAAGGTATACCACACTTAAAACAGTCAAACGAAATTCAACAAAGCAGTTTTAAGTGTCGTTATTTCAAGAAACAATACAAAATGACATATGAATTGTTCTCCGCTTCCTTTGACATGTTGAAAGCATCAGCAGGGGCTATTAGTTTATTATCGATAATACACAAAAGGTGGACCTTAATAACCGGCGACATGTGACAGAATTGATAAAGGTACAAGGTTGATTGGGCTTCGACGGAAGCGATAGACTGACGGCGTTTCATAGATATTGAAAAGGTTATAAAGAAGCTATTGTTATAAAATAACCACCTTTTTGTTTTGTTTTGTTGACGTCATCGGCCCCTACTTTGGGGCCGGTTTGGGCTGCGAGGTCTAGGCCTCATTGCCCGGGATCTCATCTTGGGCAAAATCATTTGCTCCTGGTCAGTTGGGAGGCACGGCAGGGGTTATTTTTATGTTTAATTTATTTTCCTCTTTGGTTTGTTTTTGTATTTTTTTGAATATTTTTTTTCAACCTGTATACCATATACCACCTGTATTCAAGCCAGTGATTAACGCTTCCCAAATGTCTCGGGTTCCAATCCCAGTATTGTTACATGTTTTGTAGTCGCTTGTCCTTAAAGTAACTATCTAAGTAACTAGTTAGTTGATTTTGATATCTTTTTTATTTTTCGTGTGTTGTTATAATGACAAACATAGTGACATTATTGTGTTCATGCAGGGGAGGTTGCGCTACCATCTTCAGTTTTATCATCACTTCAAACAGAGGAGATAATAACCACGCGTTTACCGCTTGCATAAAAATAAAATACTTAGTCAGGCTATTGATAATCGCTTACGCTTGTGCCAAAGTCCACTGCCTATAAAACTATTGTTAGTTCAAAAGTGTGGTTTAATTGTCATACAGCCGTCTACCAAAGTAATTTCACAACAAAAGTCATTATTGGACACAAAGCTGTATTAATTATACCGTCGTGTAAAGTATACACATACACTGTATAGTATGTTTGGTCGATATTGTAAAGTGACATTTGGAATAATAAAGAAGCTTAATAATTGCAATAATTACTTAAGTAATGGAAGTAATATACCTATAGATATTTCCAGTTTCCACCAACCTGTGTGGTGGTTCATAGCTCGATCTCCCCATGTCTATTTGTTTCTGTGAGAAGGCCAGCTGTGGGACGTTTATAGGCTGAGATGGATAATTCTTTTTTTACAGTCAGAACACTAGTCAATATATCTATATTTACTAGTCATATAACCCTAAAAGTAGTTTCTATAGAATCGGCTGGGTGGTGCTAAATGAGTAACACTATCTAAGTGGTAGAGCCACGTTGCGTTGCAGCACGAAATGGGCCGGCTCGCCCGGCGTAACACCACCCTCTCACAGAATATCGGCGTGAAACAACGGCGTTGCTTTTGTGTTTCGTCCGGTGAGTGAAAGTACCGGAGGCCCATCTCTCACCCCTCCCCCCTCCCAATTCCTACTCCCTCCTCAAGATCCAACTCCTTTCCAAGGTTGGCAACGCATCTGCGATAACTTTGGTTTTGCGGGTGTCCATGGGCGGCGGTGATTACTTTCCATCAGGTGACCCGCCTGCTCGTTTGCCTCCTTTTAACATAAAAAAAAAAAAAAATCGGCTACTGATTCCATGGCAGTCATTTTTAAATAGTAGGTATATTTATCGTATTAATATAAACAAGGTAACTACTTTTATCATGATAATTCACTCCTTCGTTGAAAAGCAAGTAAGTCAAGGTTCATCATCATCATCATCATCATAGCCATCTTCAACCGCTAGGGTGTAGACCTCCTTCAGTTTCTGCCATCTTTTTTAGGTCTTAAGCAAGTTTCATCCAAATCGTGCCAGCTGTTCGTTTGATATCATCGCACCAACGCATCTGGGGTCTTCCTCGTGCGCGTTTCTCGCCCCACGGTCTCCACTCTATCACGACTTTGCACCACGATCCCTGTTTGCGTGCAACGTGACCCGCCCACTGCCACTTAAGTTTCGCATTACGCTTTGTGACGTCAGTGACTTTACTCTGTTATCTGAGCCACTGGTTTCTTTTACGGTCTCTCAGCGTAACCCCTACTAGCTTCCTCTCTACCGCCCATTGGGCTACTTGGAGTTTTTGGAGAATCCTCTTTGAGAACACCCAAGTCTCGGCGCCTTATGTGAGCATCGGTAGTAAGTCAAGGTTATTTTGTTTTTACTTTCTATAGGCAAGTATTTGACCGCGATTTCACCTGGTGGTAAGTGATGATACAGCCTAGGATGTAGCATACTTGAAAATGCTTATTCACTATCACCATCATCATCATCATCAGCTCATTTTATGTCCCCACTGCTGGGACACGAGCCTTCTCTGTGGATGGATAGGGAGAACGAGCCGTAAACCACCACGCGGAACCAGTGCGAATTGGTAGTTGTCAACGACTGCTAAAGCAGCGGTGACCAACGGCTTTACGTGCCTTCCGAAGCACGGAGAAGCTCGAGATAATACATTTTTGGTCACCCATTCGATGACCGGTCTTTGCGAAAGTGGCTTAACCTTAGCACTCGCAGACCGGGCGCGTTACCTAATGCGCCTCCGAGCTCCTCAGTATTCACCATTTCCTTATTTACCATTTCCTTGAAAAGGTCCAAGTTGCTGGTACTTGTTGGGAAACAGAATAAAAAACAAATACATTTACACGATCATTTGTTTCGACTGATCATCATCATCGAAGGAGTGACTGTAACTTACTTGATTTTTTATCAGTTATCAAGCACCGGAGTTGCTGAAAGTGGTATCTTTAGATCCACATAATAATAAATAAAAGTTTATCTAAATACCAGTTAAAATGTAATTTTGCTCTTATCAATCTGACTATAAACTCAGAATACAATGGAGTTATATACGATGAAGCTCGCTAAATCTAGATGTATGATTAAGATATTGGTGCAAGTTGCCCTTAATAACACTAAACTGTTTAAAATTAGATCAGATTAGTGCAACTGTTAACAAATCAAAAATCAATTGATAGTACGATTAGTATTGATAACAATGTTATTATTTCTTTCTATATATTAGGTATTATTATGATAGGCAACCTAACATACTTAATTATAGGCTGGTGTCATAAATCATGTATTCATCATTTAATCACCGATTTATACGTGAGATTCTTAGAAAGTAATTAAGTAGATTCATAAAAGTGTAATGTTCAATCATCCTCAGCCATCATTCAGTCCGCCTTAGGACATAGGCCTCCTCCAAACGCTTCCACTTCCTTCTGTCGCCAGCCACCCTCATCCAGTTGTGGCCGGCTAGATGTTTAATATTGTCCACCCACCTAAGTGGTGGGCGGCCCCGGCCTCGTGTATTTTGCCACGGTCTCCACTCCAGTGTCCTTCTGGGCCATCGGTGGTAATCCGTGGAATATTCAATAGGGATACTAAAATCCAAGTGATTCGTTAGATTCGTCATAGTTCTAAGTATCAGATTCTATTTTTAACTCAGAATATTATGTCTGCATTATTTTAAACTCGTGTCTGTATTTTACTGCCTCTGTGGTTAAGATCATCAGGGATCGAGACAAGCTTGCGTGATTACATTCTATCTAGAAACCCTGTAATAGTGTTTCAATCACCTCTTGAAGTGTCTTGCCGCCCCTAAAAGCCTCAGTGGTCTAATAGTTAACACCACCGGTCGCAGACCCAGAGGTCCCGGGTTCGATTCCCAGCGGGGAGTACATGTTTGTGTACTCGGTTTGGCTGGTGGTAGGGCTTGTTTGTCCGCCTGGCTAGCTACCACCATCTTATATAAATATGTCGCCATACATAATTTTTTTTTTATATCTTATTGGTAAGCACTTGGCCTTCATATTACCTGATGTTAGATGATGATAAGGCCGAAGGTGGAAGCGCACGTCACCCGGAATCATCAACTGGTGAGGCACTGGCTATGTTTGTAGCATTATTGTGTTCCGGCAGATAGAGATAAGATAGCCATTTCACTATTTTTTAATTTTTTATTATAATTCGACAGGCTTGCATTTGACTACTATCTTACCTGATGGTAAGTGATGATGTAGCCTACGATGTAACATGCTTGCCTAGAAGGTACCAATTTACTCGTGATTTGAAGACCAAAATATTATATTTGATAGGAAACACAGACTGAGGCAAGAAGTTCCACAGCTTTGTGGTACGTAAGTAAAACGTGGACGCAAAACGCTTCGTACGCATGGGTGGAATCTCTACTGTGTAACTATAGCGTCGCGCAGTTTGTCTAGTTGTCCTGTGATAGAAAGGTGATGGAGGAATCAAATTGAACAATTCCATTGCACACTCTCCGAAGTGAATCCGATAAAAAATGAAAGACTTGCGACCTGGCGCCGATGTCCTAAGCTTTGCAGCTTGGCATGTAACAGATCGTCATCGTCAATGAGCCTTCTGGCTCTCCTGTCAATCGATTCCAGTGCTCCAAGTTGGTGTTTGGAATGCCAAAGGTGAGAACAATACTCCATACACGACCGGACTACTAGTTCCACTAGTTGAAGATCCTGGGTGAAGTGAGCTTTTACTTTCAGCCTTACCCGGATTGAATAAAATTTATTATTTTTTTACGGTACCATAAAAAAGGGCTTAACAGCTTAACGTGCCTTTCCAAGTTCGAGAATTTGAATTTGGTCGGTATTTCGAAACTTGCAAACAACTAACGAACAGTCCACAATGATCAGTCCATCCGTGCGCGTCAGTCCTCGTCACACACTCCTCACTCTACGTGACAGCGACATGGTGACAACAAAGACAGTGCGACACGAGACTCGGCCGCGCTCTAAAATTCCATGTGTCACAAACGAACTTTGACCAATTTGGCGCAGCGTACGAGTCCAATTCAAATGCGCCTGCCATTCCGCCATTTTGTCGTGTGAAGGATCTGGATGTGAAGGCATACGCATAGTAATCTCTCTGTTTTGCAATGTCGAAATGTACGTTTGAGTGTCAGGTTTTAGTATTAACTGAAAAGTTCGTGAAATATACCTATTTTTAAAAGACTTTCACCAAATAAGATCTTTTTGATCTTATTATCATATTATACATTTTTAAACCTCAAATCATCAATTTTTAAATCTTATTATCATATTGTTCTTACTATTTTTCGCGAACAGTTTACATTGAAACTGTAACCACGGAACTTGTAAAAGGTTCGAATTTCGAAATATCAAGATAAAATAACTATTTTTTTATATTATACAGGGTCTAACAAAATCAATAAGCGAACGTTTAAGGGCGATATCTATACATCATTCTGATATACTATAGACGTCCCAAAATTGGCTCTAGTTTTATAGTGATTTTTCAAAGTTATTTTTTCTAACAAACTAAATCAATTAAAATAATGCACATCATGAAACATGATGTATCTTTACTAACACGCACGCAAGCGTCAATAAAAAGATAGTGTACAGATACACGCATACACACAATTGAAAAACCATTCTATGACATTCATACTTACACAGCTATCTTTGTGTGCGTGTAGTACAGCTGTACGGGTTTGGAAAGGGTGTATTTTTTTATGAATTATGATAATGTTTTGTTGATTATCTCGGTAACGAACCTGTAGTTTTGGACCAAATTTGGTGAGCATGCTCAGTGTGATGTATAGTTAAACGTTCGCTTATTGATATTGTTAGATCCTATTTAATATATTATTTTTAATATTTTTTACATATTATGTAAAAAAGTGATAGGTAAGTACATAATTCTTTTGTGTTTCTAGTAATGCAT
The DNA here is from genome assembly GCA_947562085.1 of Eudonia lacustrata. Classification (NCBI taxonomy): domain Eukaryota; kingdom Metazoa; phylum Arthropoda; class Insecta; order Lepidoptera; family Crambidae; genus Eudonia; species Eudonia lacustrata. The sequence goes on along the minus strand of OX387315.1, from coordinate 1,207,697 downwards.
AATATCAATTACTAGAAATACAAAAGTGTAAATATAATATTACTATAAAATCATCATAATGGTTAACTGTTCCCAATCTCATTCATAAAGGTCATTAGCTCATTATTTACTTGTTTCTTTGCCATATGTTATTCACAAAATGTATCCATCATTTCTTCGGTGTTTCTTTACCCAGCAGCCTTGAACTGTCGTGCTCATCACCTGATCTGGCAGATCATCTCTCTTCATTATGTCCACAAGACAGTACCTTTCAGTCTAGCCATCGGTGACTTTCAGACTGCCCCTAATAATAAAATATACATAAAAATATCTTCATATTATTAAATAGAAAATCAACAATGGAACCCGTGACCGTAAAAGAAAATATTAATAACGTCATAATGTTATTACGACATTCCACCGACGACCGCCATTACATAAATTATACAATCCTTGCTCGCAGCACTTTAATCTACAATCACGTATAATGAAACAATAGTGCAATTTCTTCATCTGCCGTTTCGCACGGCGCATTTACTATGATTAATGGTGCAATAGAGGCACCATTTGAGCCGTGGCTGCCGAGCCAGGATACAATATTTTATGTTGACAGACATAACAACGTTTATACGAGCGTTTATTCTTTGCGTCCCGTATTTTATTCGTTTTATGACGGTCTTTCACAATCGCTTTTATGACACATTTATAAGTTGACGCCACCAAATAATCGGTCTTACGCCATTGCGTTACGGAAGTGCTTAGCGCGTTCCAGCTGTAGTTTTTAACGTTGTCAAGCTGTAATAGTCGTGGATGCCGGTTGTATGTTTGTTGGTATTTTATTTCGGGGCGTTCTCGCATCATAAAATAATGGCGTAATGCAGTGTTGTAAATCAATTTTCCTTTTGAACGATGACGTTTATAATGAACGCCAGTAGTTTCGAATTAGTTTATTTGCTTCGGTTCCACGACGGCGGGAGCGTGTGATCGTTATCGCTGCGACTGACTAATAACGTAAAAAAGAGCAGCATATAGAGCGGTACATAAATAAATTGTAACTCATTTACCTACGGTAGTAGAAGCGATCCAAACAAAAAACAATTTAATAATACCAAACTCCTTTATTTTGTTCACTGTTCAAATAACTATCACAAAGGGTTGTTCTGCTTACGCAAAAGAAATTGCAGCACCGTAGCAATATCAACTGAAAACGAATAAGCTGGCGAATTGTCTGTTTATCCTCGCGACAATGCTGCCTAAGCCCTCGCGAAGGCTCCCCAGATGTAAATTGAAATAAAAATGTATGAGTGCTCATCCCTGCATCAGTTGTTTAATAAAACAACATAAGCCCTGCCGGGGCACGGCACTTGAAAGCCAGTTCTCAACGCGACTCTGTGTAGCTCGGCAGTAGGGCTGCCAAAAATAATCGGTTACGTATCATTCTAACTAAAGTTGTATCGACTATTGTCGAAATAACTACGGTCGAAATACCTAATGTTTAAAATATCTAAACATCGTTTCACGTAAGTGTATAATAACTAATGAACGAAATTCCTAATGGACGATTCACCTACAGTTGATTTATCTAAGGTTGATTGAAGTAATGGGTACGTATTATAATGCCGAAATTTCATAATACCTACAGCTGAGATACCGAAAATTAGAATGAACTATCACAATATATATATACCTATATATTTATTTTACCTATCAATTTCTAGCAATACTAAATATCCTCAATCATTTTCTCAACTTACGTATTACGGAAACCGTACCTTATTGATGTTTATATATTTTTTAACGCAAATTTTGTTGCGAACAAATGAATGGGCGTCTTTGGCTTTCAAAGTAAAAAGTAAATAGTGTTGAATAATTTCGGCGGGCTGGTTAGAACCACGATAGCTCGATTGGAAGAGCACCTGACCCGGTATGTCAGAAGGGTGCAGGTTCAAACCCTGCTCGTGGAAATTTTTTCAACATTTGTGTTTTCGTACCTTATTGATTTATATTATTAGATATTTGTTCATTTTAATTCTATACTATGATAACAAAACAACCATTAGCTCAATTAAATGTTAGATTAATCATTCATTAGTGCAATTAATTAGTTTAATCGAATTTAGGTGAGTTAAGCAGTAGTTCAGTCGTCAAATATGCGTTATGAACGTATGCCAATCAACCGTAGTTATGTTGACAATAGTCGATACAACTTTAGTTAACTTTACAATGATACGTAACCAAATAATCTTCTGTAAAAGAAGACAGAAGCTATAAAATTACTACCTAATTCTGGTGTAGCCATCTCCGAGGTCCCGGGTTCGATTCCCGGTCGGGTCAATGTAGAAAAACGATTTTTTTTATGTTGTCTCGGGTCTGGGTGGTTGTGGTACCGTCTTTGTTTCTGATTTCTACAACACAAGTACTTAACCTACTATCTTTGAAGTCGGAGCCAATTTGTATGTGAAGTGGTGGTGTAATATTTAATTTAATTTAATTTAACTGCCAAATGTTGTATAGTAATCGTTTCTACGATGTTAAACTAATATGTTTTACAGCATAAGCATGACAGAGATTTGACTTTCAAGATAGCGTATCGGACAATAAGCAGTACGTCAGGTTATTATAAAAGAGAACAATGACTTTTTAAAGTGATGTTTATATATTTTTTATACTGCATTTGATATCAAATATAATTTACAAGAGCTGTATGGTTATGAATTGATGTATATGATCCTAATAAACATAATGCTTATCATTCCCGACACTTTTATTGACAGATTAGTTGTCGACAAATGGCAAAACCCCACCAGGCATCAGATGCACATTATCTTATAATTTGTAGACTTGTAAGTTAAGGCGTTTGAAATATTTGTATTGTATTTTATTAGTAATTTGTGTCGTGCTTGTGATTTATTACGATTTATTGAACCACTATTCATTTACTATTTTATTTTTTTAACTACTAACTGTAAACGCAACAAAAAACAAGCAACGGTGTTGGTTTCGCATTAATTGTTTGATGAAGCTTTTAAACATTTCTTATATGTTATTGTTTCTTAACTACTTTTTTTAAAACATTCTTCTGAAATTAAATGTTTATTCTTATGATTATTTTGTGGCAGCCCTGCAGTGTACACGGCTCATCCCGCCAACTCATCGTAAATAGGTAATGAGACGTCCCGACGTGGCCGCTACCAAGCTGTTGAGGCCACAACTCCAACCGGAGCATCAACTACTTCGGATAATATCAGACACTTAAAACTGCATGAAGTTGTTTAATTTACCCCTGAAGAATCATTTATGTATGTGACACTTTAACTTATTAAAATTAATGGTAAGTGTTTTTTTTTAAATTCTTTTAAATAATTTTTATGGAAATTTAAGCGCAGTGTGGCAGGCCTCCAACATGGTGGACCAGCACAAAACCGGTCGTTGTGGAGATCCTTGGGGGAGGTCTTCCTTTGGCTGTGATGATAATGATGATGATGATGATTTAAAAAAAAGTTTGATTATTCATTGATATCGTAAAGTAACATTACAAAGGTACTAGCAAAAGTGATCTTATTATAACAAAAGAGTGATCTAAACCTAGCGTGGCGTATTGATCAAAAGCGACACATTTTAATTTATACCACTATTATTTGTAATAGAAAACGTCCGTATGCAGCCCGAGTGAACCGTAGTACCGGGTTGTTCATAAATCTTCATTGCGTCCCGATGACACGCCACGACACGTCTACCCGCTACCGCGCTACCGTAACACCCAGATACATTAACGGCCTACATCACTCAACAGACTTCACACGAATTTACACTCTAACCCCCTAGTATACAGGTTACTTCTCTCTAGTACTTTCCATCTGGAACCTCGTCACATTTTCCAGCACTGGCAACTTTTCAATGTGTGCCTGTTTCAACGCATTCTGAAGCGACGCTTTCAGCAATAAGGTCTCATTTGAGTTACGCCGCTCCAATTAGAACTTTGTTCTTTTCGCTTAGGAAAACAGACTCTACTGGGAAAATTGGACCTTCGACGCTGGTGCTAGGTTAGATATTAGATTGATTGCGGCTCTAGCTGTGGCAACAACATTATCCCTCTGTGACAAGTAACGTCAGGCTGTCGATCATTATAATATATGTGCTGCGCTGTCAGCTGTCTTAGCGCATGAATGATTCACTCTGTGATAAATTTTAGCTTATGATTACCTTTCAGACACATGTCAATATGTCTGTTTACGTAATTACAAGCTCTATACGTGGAGGCTTTCAGACGGTTTATGATGAAACTGTATGCGGAAGCTATGCTCGTTCGTTATTTTGACGTGTGCTCTTTGGGCCTAAGTATTCGTGAATGAGCATGATTTATAGCTTTAACGGTCCGGGCGGATGATAAATCGCGGCCATATCGTGAATGTAAATATCGGGCCGGCTATTTATTCCGCTGCTTTCTTCATTAATTTTCTTGTTTTATTAATATCTCGGTATGGTTATGGAATTAAAACGTAATGAAGCGGAATATGATAAGCTGGATATGAAATATTAATTTGATTGTAAAATAATTTGTACAGAAAAGAAGCGAGTCCTCAAATTTTATTTAATTACAGACATCACTGGCAATTTATCTATGTTGTAGTATTTTAAATTAATACCACAAATTTAAAAGTTTTGAAAGCAACAAAAACATTTAATCTCTTATAATATTGAACTATTATTATAATAAATAAAATAAAGAACAAATATATTAGAGTAACTATTAAACGGTTATTACCGTTAATATTTACATTTCAAATGTTAATGACAAATAAAACAAAAAATATTTACAATAAAAATGGTTGTCATGTCTTGTTTTACCTCAAACTTGGAATTCGTTTTCATCAACACAAAACAAAAGTTAAGCAAAGAAACATAGACAACGCCTTTCAATAGTGGACGTTCATCATCATTTAAGGAAATATTGTTTATTTATGTATTACATTATTTCTAAGAAAAATTACTTTTACACTGGCTAAATGTGCTAATCGCACGAAGCCATCTACTAAAAAAAAAACTAGTTTTTCCAATCACGTTTGCTCTAAATCCCGTGAAGCGTGACGTTAACGAGCTGGACTCACCCAATCACCTGTGCACCCAATGGATATGATTTGTGGAATGAATGGAGCGTGAGATTTTAATTGAGCTGATGTTTGGGTCTGCGTCAGCTGACTGGGGCGTTCTGACACGTTCCGTTTGCTTCCTTCCTATGTGAATCTAATGTTACTTCAATAAGAATTGTTACAAATTATTTTCTAAATATTAACTAGCAAAAAATTATTAAAATAGAGATTTGTTTACTGTCCTTTTTAATAATTAAAGGGATTTTTATACAAATATTGAAATAGAGTTAGTAAGTTAAAGTAGAGTTAGTTAGAGTTACCAATAATATTAGAAGGTCAACTAAAAGTTAAGATTTAAAATGATTTAACTACTTAACTTTAAGTCTTACCTGGTCGCACACCGGGCGCGTTAACCACTGCGCCATCGAGCTCCTCCCACCCTTGCTAGAGTTAATTGTATAAGAAATACGATGATTCTTTTTGTTTAATTATTGGACAGCCGTCGGATTACTGTGTGTTGTGTAGCTTGCTGCTTGATCACGGGAATATCTAAAGGTGTCTGTAGATAAGCAGCAATTGACTTTATGCATGCTGCGATCGTTTTGATCGATGTCTCCGCTACCAGCTGCCCACTTCCTCCGCCTACCTCTCTCAATATTTACTTGAAATTTCTGCACGTCGCAAACAGAACCCTGCACTTTCTTATTTAAATTGTAATTAGATTGCGCTAGTCAGAGGATAAAACAAAACTGATTTTTTAAACATAAAGTATTTGCTGGACACAAAACATGCCTTTTTAATGGAAAATTATCAGCGCATTAAACGAAAATATGTCTGCTAAACATAGGAAAGGAAACTACTATACTAAGTTAAGCGTAGAAGCCGAGATAATTGAAGATAATCACAATGTTGTAGCCATAAGATTGCGAGGTCTTGACATCCGTACCCGTTTAGACATGTTTAACGAGCAGACTGAGGAAATTATTGAGCTACTTGACATGTTTAACACAATTTGTTGAAACAATAATCGTACGCCAGTCATTTGTAACGATGCGGGCCACATAAAATGACTTGGTTTATGAGCCATTGAGGAGTTAACAAACGGCCAAGTTTATTGTGGAATTTCATCAATGCTAGTGCACGTTCCAGATTAATATCCTAATACACAAAGGTTAAAGCATCGTACAAATCAACGCCACGTAACAAATGGACCGATCAAGGAACAAATGACGCCGATATAAAATACTATCCCAATTATTTGGGACAATTCATTAGAGAGCCCCTCGACGCTTTCCGATTGCCGCGATCCGTCACACCGCGCGCGACAGATGGGGATCTATCCCGTATGGAGTGCCAGCAAGAAATGGCCTCACTAAATCAAGCGCTGGCCGACAATCCCGCGCAGTCGCCGTCGATACATCAAGTGTAATGCCTCGGATACCGCAGCCAGATAATCGAATGTGAGCATCGACTCGTTACGCTGGAAATAAGATGAGGTTTGCGACCACGCGCCGCCTAAGATGTCCTAACGCGTAACCTAATCACTTGGATTCCCGCCAATATCGACAACTGCCGCAATCAGCGCTCCCAAACGCTCCGTCTTGACGTGCTCGCTAATTGCCTGATAAGTCTGAAAGTTAATAGCGACGCTTGTAAAGTTCAAATTCCTGTGGCATTCCCGTTCAGTTGTCGCCGAGTCTCGAGCGCTGATAGATCTGTAAAGTTTGCCGCGGACAGGAATATATCGAGTGGTTGCCTCCGTTCGGCTTTATTTATACATAACATCTGTTTGAAGTTGAATCTACCGGCGCGGACGGGGAGCGCATTACCGAAGATTTATTCCGCGTCTTAATTGTGAATCGATGGGTTAATGAAGATAAAACCCGCGGCTGTGTTGTAAATTAGCTCGCGTGTCGACTCGTGGCTCCGATAAAGGCCTTCTTTATTGCTTTGTTTGTTTTCTCGGGCCGTACTTCAAAGGCGACTGAGATAACTTAAGTTTTATACGAACGTATTTATTGGTCCGCATCAAAATGTAAGATGTACATGGTATGAGCAATTCGAAACTCAGATGGAAATAGGAAGCCGTGAACGCGAATGACAGCTCGAGGATAAATGGCGGCTGCGGCGAAATTAACGACGCGTCGACGCTTGCCGTAATTAACTAGGCTACTTATAAATCAGCTGCAACCTCAGCCGCCCGTAACAATACCCGCAAAGTAAGATAAATCGACGGGACAGCTCCGCTCATACAAGTCGATATTGACAAGTGCGGTGTTCCCAAAGCCCATGTTCGGATTCGGTGACAATTTCACAAAATACTGCGCCACAGACGAAACACTATCTATTTTTCTATACGACGAACTGTAGGAATCAATTCTCTTTTGTGCAGACCTTTGTTACTCTGTAGCACGTCAGAACAGTATTGTAACTGAGTTGGGACGGGGGTCAACCCCACGCGGTCACACACTCGCGTCTAATGGTCGTGATTCGACAAGTACAAATGGCCCCTGTGACAAATGGCCTGAGGACGACCCCGTGTCGCGCGGCGCGTCGTAAGTTCACAAGATAGACAAGCCAATATAGAACTTACTGGTTTACTTTTCGTTTCTCCATTCCGGGCGGGCG